>JANAVB010022600.1:1334533-1939533 GCA_029216955.1 Iris pallida | reverse complement strand
TATGATAGGTTTTGGCTCTTGGCTGGATCTCGGGAGACGGATGACCATTGGTCCCAACTGCGTAGGTGAGGCAGGAGAACCGAGTACCTCTTTATGCAAGGTTGCGACTGGGGGTGAGGCCCTGCCCGGTTTGCGGGCTTGGAAACGAATTCTCAAGGGTTCTCTGGCCCTGTGATGGCTTCCAGCTCGTCCGTTATATGTTTCCTGGATTCATCATATAAACAAGCCTCCGAAGTGTAATAAGATTCAACCCCTTTGAAGGGATCAATGTCGGCGAATTCAGTTTTTACGGAACCGTGCTTACTGACATACTTGAAACACTGGTGAATGGTGGATGGCACGATCATATAGTCATGTATCCACGAACGTCCCATGAGGATGTTGTAGGAGGTGTCTGCATCTACGACGTAACAGGTAACTTCCGTCTTCAGGTCGCCAATCTGGCACTTCAACCGGATCTTCCCTAGGGGATAGCTTCTCCCTGAGTTAAAACTACTAATGGTAGTGTTGGTTGTCGCTAGCCGATGCATAGGAATACCAAGAAGTTGGAGTAGGCTTTTCGGGATGATGCTTATTGACGAGCCAGGGTCGATATGCATCTGATCCACTTTGATGTCGCCTATGTACCCAGTGTAGTACAAGGGACAATCATGCAAATTGGACTTGATCAACATGTCCTGCGGAGTAAATATGATGTTGGGTATTGCATTTGTGTTATCGCCGCCCTGTAGATCTGCTGGCGGGTTTTCCCCTGGAGGCTTGACCTGAGCTAAGTAGGCATCAGCATTCTGGAGGGCTTCGCTTAATACGACACGAAGATCCTTGGAGAGCCTTAGAAGCTCATATAGCGACAACTTTACTGGCGTATTAGCCAATTATGCTAATATATTGAAGTTGTAAGGTCTCTCCAGTCCCTGAGGTACATCATTGCGGAGTGGCCTATCGAAGCGGGTTTCCTTTGTCTTGGATTTGTCCGCCAGTGGAGGCTGAAATGGCCTTGGAATGTCAGAGGGAAGCAACGTTGCCGGCTGAGGATCTTCGGCTGGATTATCCCGTGCGGGCTGGACTTGTTCTCCAGACCGGGTAACAACATCTGCAGCTTCTTCAACTTCGGCTGAAATTGTGTAGCAGGCTCTAGACTTCTTGCCTTTCTTCTTGTTGCTAGGGGATGACACCCCCTGGGTAACTTCGGGCACTAAGTCTGGATGCACCCACATGATCTCTCCTCACGATGTGGTGAGAGGTATCAATCCAGATGTTTGGTTCCGGAAGGGTGAAAGATTAGTAACCTCCATCGTTGCCCGAGGGACAGGTATGACCCCGTTTGGAGTGCTTGTCGGAGGGAAGTCGCCGAACTGAATAGATACCATGTTCGCCACTACGGTAATCTCTTCAAAGTATATCGACAGAGCATTTGAGTCGATAAGGCTCTGAATGTACCGCTTCAATTAGAAGCAATCATGAGTGGCATAATGGATATAGCGATGGAAGTGACAGTATTTTGGATCCTCCATTTCTGCTGCTCGGGGCTCACATCTTGGTGGACAGACCTAGATCCTACCCCCTTACAGGAGCATGTCGAAGATAGGTTTGACATGACTATCTTCAAATGAGTAATTGACCTTGGGCCACGGACCTTTCGCCTATTTTTGTTCGGGCTTCGGAGTCACATCAGTGACCATGGCCTGCTTGCTCTTGTTGTCATGGTTAGTGGTGGTGCTACTGTTGCTGTTACTGGAGGTGGACCCAGGACGTCTGCCCTTATCTTCTTTATCTGGGATATGTAATCCCAACTGGCGAGCTTGCTTCAATTTTGCCTCTGTATTGGTAGCACTTATGATGAAGGTTGTCCAATCCCTGAACTGATCGTCACCCATCCAGAGGCTAATTACGGAGAGCAACTTCTTCTGGCAGATTTCAATCAAGGAGCTCTCGGGATTGCCTTGGGGCAATCTCATTGCGGTTTGGCGGAACCGCTCGATGTAGTTCCTCGTTAGCTCCCTCTCTCCCTGAACGACGTCCATGAGAGACGACATCGTCACGTCATGCCCTACTTCATAGAATCTCTCCAGGAACATGTGCTTGAAGCCGTCAAAAGAGTGAATGCAGTTGTCAGAAAGGTTACGGTACCAGTCGAACGCTATCCCCTCTAATGCTCCGATGAATAGTCGCGTGAGGATGGCATCACTATGCGGCAAGGGGTCGGTCGTGACTTCAAAGTAAGTCATGTACCGACTAGCAGAGGTCTTCCCATCATAGGAATCGACATGGAATGGCTTGTACCGCGGTAGAAAAGGCACGTCTCTCTATGCAACAGGATATGGCTGTCGTATTCTGAGATCCCGAGAGGAGTCTCGGGCATTGAACATTGCCCGAAGCTCCTGGACTTCCCTCCTTGCCTCCTTGGCTTCATCTGCAGCTGAAAAAACGGATGGTGCTAAGGGATCATCACCCAAAGGAGGGGCGGTCATTTTGGAGTCCGTGTTGACTGCGGGTCCCAAGCTTGTTTGTCCGGGCGTCCTTGCTGGTTGAGTTGGCAGGGCGGCTTTGATCTCGTCCACGGACTTGACCAAGGACAGGAGCATGGCTTCCAGTACTTCTAGCCATTGTCGGTCGGAAGGCGCTTCATGATCGTCGTCAGTCATAAAGACTGTTCTCACGTAGGTAGAGGTAGAGGGGATTGTGGCAGAGGTACTCTCTGTGTCGTATCCTTGTATAGAGAAATCGTCAGAGAATGTCGGAATATCATCTTCCTCTGACTCGGAAGGGGTGCTACCCCCTGTGCAGGAAGCCACATCATCTTGGTGAGGGTGGTAGCCCCCAAGGAAATTCGATTCTGTTGCAGAGTTTTGGAGGATCTCTACCCCCTGTGTGTGCTCTTGGTACACCGGGTTATCGCATACATTGAGGGGGCTGCTACCCCCAGCTTCATCTACTCTCAAGGAGGCCGACGGTGCACCCCCGGGTGCCAGGAGCTTCTTTTTGGATCGAGTGCCTAAATAGACACCCCCTGTGGTTGATGGGAACCCCAAGATGAGGGTCTCCTTGCAATACTGGCCGAGATGGCCGGGCTGGAAGAGCCTGTCTTCTTTCCTCCCTTGCCAGGAGAAACTTTTTGAGTTGAATTACAGGAGGCGAAAGGAAACTCCTCGTCCCCTGGAATTTGCACCTGTTTCTTGAGTTGTTGTCGGACAGGTGCTGGCTACTGCAGTCGCTGGAAAACTGACTGCCGGTCTTCAGGTGCAGCTGATTTGTTACAACAGTAGTTGATGATGACTTGTGTACAACGACGCCCAGAGAGGGACTCATTGTATACTGACTCTGCCGTCTTGCGTTTGTGAGTAATCACGTCACGTAAGTCGGTAGGAAGCTTCTCTACCTTTACACCCAACTTGTGAACTCGAGAATCCCGAGCGCACGGGTGCTTATGCATCATGTTTGCTCCCTGATCCTTGGCTAGTAAAAGCACTTGCTCTAGATCTTCAGAGGGAGACTTTAAAGACCCATCCTGTCCATTAGCCCTGGGAGACTGGACACGGGTGGTTCTGTACAACTTTCCGTCAGGAGCCCGTGTAACAGTCAATGGGGCCCGCTAACAGTCAGCAACTTGGACAGTTGACTGGGCTGGTTGGGCCCGCACTTCCCTAGACTTTTTTGCCTTAGCACCCAAAGTTGTGTAGTAAAAGGAGTCCAGATTGATACATCTCGCATCTTTAGTGAGCCGCATGGCGGCGGGCCCGCATGAGAGGCGGTCGAACACAGAGCTTCTGACAGGGCCGTATGAGACATTCTATTTGAGGCCATGATTGGTCGTCACATGGACCATCTTCTTGCGACTGGCGTTGGCTGCCACATGGATCATTTTTCTGCGGCCACAGTTGGCTGCCGCATGAGTCGTCTGCCTGCGGCCAGAGTTGGCTTCCGTATGGACAGACTGTCGATCTCCTCTATGCGGTTTCTTCTTTGTCCGCATGGAGTTCCCTTGTGCCCCCAAAAACACAATATCGTAGTGTTTCCCTCTGCTCGTTTTGGGGACAGTAGGGTCCTCTGTGGTCGAAAGTAAAGCCGCAGGAGAGTTTTGGTCACCGTCTTAGGCTGCAGAAGGAGCTTCTTCGAGAACTTGGTCGGGGCAACAGTTTTGCGCACCGACGCCTTACGAGTCCTCTTTGGGTTAGCTCGCTTCTGAGACGGGCTGACGCTCCCTTTAGAGAGCAATTCTTCGAAGGCTTGTTGGTCGAAGCGAACCACAAGCATTTGCTGCGTAGAGCCGAGCTTGGACGCATCAGATTACGTCACCAACTTCTCATCGGAAGAGAAGGATGTCTCCAGCAGAGTCCCCATCGTGTTTGCCATAAAAATCAAAGACAGGTATTACAGAATACTGAAATTGATTGCAATCTCGCTTGTACAAAGGAAAGCCTAGACAGAAATCCTAGAAAACAATCTAAGTATAATTGTTTAGTTTTGATTCTGGGGGGTGACGGTGGAGGCTCGGGAAAGTGCTATCAACTCTGTCTTACTCCGTTGACTATCTGATGCAGTCTCTAGCTCGTGAAGAAAATGCTTTTCTCTTGAAGGTTGCCAGCCTTTTTGCAGGGGTGTGGCACCCTGCTATTTATTATAGGATGTATTTTGAGCCGCATAGACGGCTTGCGGCCACGTGGCTGATTAGCACGCGAAGACCCGCTCTTGGGCTGCCATCTGTCGATTTGTTGGAATTTTGTTACAACAAATCTGGGTAGTTAAGGACTTGGTCAGATTGCCACGTGTCCTGTTGCATATAGTTTTCTCAGTCTTCGATCATGTAGGGTCGCATGAGACTCATGCGGCTTGGATCATAGTTGTTCTTGGCTGTATGAAGTTTGGAGACTTTTGGGGCCGCATAAGTCTGAGCCGCATAACGTTCATGCGGCTTAGATGACACTCTTCTGGCCGCATGGAGGCATAGGAACCCTGCTTTTGGGCGACGTCCCACGTCTTATCTTTCTTCTCGAAGTTTCAGAACTGTCATGTTTTGTCACGACTTGTCAGCTTTATCAGTCGAAATGCTCCTCTTTAGCCGCATATCTTCCTTCTACAACTGTTTGTCGACAGGCCGCATATGTCTTTGAACAGTCATGCAGCTTTCCTTTATGCGAACCTGTTTGGCCCAAAAGTACCTATGCGACAATTTGTAATCCGCATGAACCCCATATTTTTATGCTTCTATAACGACACGATACACACACGTACTAGCATGACACTGATACGACACACACACCCACTGACATGACACACACATTATCACAAAAACACACTGACACAGAACACATGACCAATAGCGCACGCTAATATGACACACACTATTTCAAATATACCCTTCCTCAAAACCCTTCGAAGTAGTCGTCAACTTCCTTTTCTCTCTCTCTCCAAAACTTGCAAGCTTTGATCTCTATCTTTGGTAGATATGATGGATTTTTTTTAATATTAGGAAACACCTATATATGCTCCTATAGACCATAACATATCACGAACGTTGATGGGATCCAGTGGTGTTTATAAAGCACCCAAACTTGGGTTCAGCCCTATTGTCACGCCCCGACCCGGAATCACCCGAATCATCGTCATCGCAGGGGACGTGATGCCGCACGAGCCTGGAGTTGCGCTCGTGCTAGGCAAGATAACAAGTTCTCAAATGGTTATGTTTTGATTCGGTATTAACAATGAAAGGAAAATAGAGTATACGAAACAATTCTCTTTATTGATATTCGAAACTGAGATTTACAAGGGCTTTCGATAGCCTAACAATATATGCCAGATTGACTACAACACTCAGTTTCTCTCTTGCCCATAAAGGATTTCACCGTTCAATACAACATGCCTTCTATATCTCGGTCGCATCAATCCCATTGCATGTCCGAGCGTCAATGTGATTGCACGCTTCAATACGCTTCGGCATTCCAAGCCTCAACGCGTTCAAGCAAAGCTTCGTCGCGAGCCATCCATTCTCTGCACCATGTATGAAGCTGGTGGGGGATCAGTACGTTCGTCCTCGCATGTACTGATGCAGAGATCTTCTTTCTAAACCAACATTGTAGTATTTATGTTGAATCATGCAACTTAGCTTATGATCTTGCTATATTCTCCTTAGGATCAATTTCATGGCATATTCGAAAGCGGTAAAGCATGTTATCATGACAAGCATGTTATTCGATATTGAATAGGCAAGCAAAACAAGCAATCTCGTGTTTGATTCGTGGCGCGACTTCTTACCAAGTCGACGCACTCGCCCTTGCACTGATGCAAGGTGAATACGCCCCATTCCTTTCCTGTCATGTTATAAGTGCATCTCTAAGCAGGATCTATGTGTGCGGGACACATATGTGCCTACACTTTCAACCCATCGTTCCTTAGCTATATGAAGGTCTTGGCGTATCCGTGCCGGAATGGACTAAAATAGTTTCCTTACTTTCTTTTATCTCCTTCTTTTCTCGAATTTGGGTAGCCCGACGTTTCACGGGTGGGTTGCTATCCCAAACAACCAAAACATTACCGCTGCATACCATCATTTGCGGCTTTTCCCCATTTATAAGCGAGTGCTAGTCGTCTTAAGGATGTGCGCCTATCAAAGATAACATTCCCTCCTAGGCCAAACGGTTCTGGGGCGCTCCGACATTTAACCGTTCGAGGGAACACCCGTGAACGGAAGATAATCACATTTTATCTCTCGTCCATTCCATTCGACCATGCAACGCCCTTATTATTCAAACAATCAAGCATAGTCTTGAGTCCGAGACTCAGACTTTATCATCCCGTATTTCTTTCGTTAACTTTCTATGTTCTTACGTCTCATACTTCGTTTCAATGTTCAATGGCATCATGCCTCAACTCAATGCTTGTCAATCGAACGACCCGAAGGTCCCGAACACCTTTCGAGGCATCATGTCATATCCGACAGTTTTGCCACATTCATGCCACAACTGTATTCTTTCGCAACGAAGCCATCTTTTATGATCCCGTGCATGCAGGCATATTTCGACCGTATTTCCATGTTCTATGCCTTAGTGTTCAATGTTCATGGCTTGCGCGCTAGGGCGCTCGCCTATTGTCTTTCAATGTTCTAGCCTTTCTAACTCATGCGCAAAGGCACGGTATGGTTCGTGCACTAAGGCACTCGCCGAGTACAATTATCCCATATTCTTGCGGCTTGCGCACCGAGGCGCTTGCCTTTGCGATATTTAATGTTCCATAGCGACTCGTGCATTTGTTGCACATTTCATTTCAATTGTTCTAACTAGTGTTCGACACACGCTACGATTTATCTTCCGATCGACCACGCCCGTGGCGCCGATATGTTAACTTAGCATACAATGATATATTTTGACTTAGGCATGAATGAGTTAAAAGAAGAGTCAATCCTCCCACCTTGAGTCGATACGCCTTATCGTTTTGTCGAGCCGATGCGGCTCGATTTCATAACTTCGTTGCACGGCCACTCTCCTGACTTAGCCATTCGAGCACTTCGTGCTTCGTTGAATTATACGTCCGATTTGGCTTACCGTGCCCAAGTCTCAGCCCGTCGCAAGGCGATAATTTGGTTTCGCGGACCCCTTACTGAATAAGGCAGAATGCCGACCTCTAATATTTTTGTGTCACCGTATAGCCTGCACACGAAAACAACTAAAATCAATACTTGCATCGATTCGGACTTGCGCCTTGGTCGATTCGATTTTTTAGAATCTTCGAGCCGATTCAACGCACTTATCCTTCGGGGCAACGCGGCGCTTCACATCGATTCATTCGATGCATTCTTTTGGACAAGGCAACTCTTCGCATCGACTTAGTTCGATGCATTGCTCGGGACAACGCAACTCTCGTATCGATTTGCATCGATACATTTCATTTGGTCAACGCGACTCGTTGAGTCAATGTCTAGCATAATGCACCGTGCGGAGCGGGGCATTACAGAATATACCACTCAAAACAAGGTTCGTCCTCGAACCAAATCCAACACTCCAACTAAGTGTTTTATAGATCATTTTACGGTCTCGTCCCACCAATGTTGTTCAGTTTCACACTATCTCGCAAGCTTTTCATTAACATTTCAATGTCCTCCCTGCAGCTCGATTTGAATTTGTATACAACTCGATTTGGATCCGTACCTATATTCAAGGCGTCCCGAAGATATATGTATTTCGACCAAGTCCAGTGGTAGCAAATTGGAACAAAGCTGACAGGTAAATTTTAATCCTATGCTTGCCATCTCATACTCTCGATCGGACTTATCCTTAGCAACTGTTCTCGAATTTTTATCGCATACGTATATTCGATACATACGTGATTCATTCAATAAGGTTACTACACGCGACGTGATTTAAAATCGCATTTCTTGTTTTATATATTTCGTATGGACTACCAACTCTATGCATCGCGTCGAGCCGTCGCGCGTCCGATCGCAACGATCCTTCGCAACGCCTTGAGTTCGAAGTCGCCACTCAACTAATTCCAAAGTCTGGCTATGCAACTTATCTCGATACGATTTCCGTTGTTGACTTGCAATTGCATCAACATTCAGGACTACGCTCGCTAGGTTACTTACCTAGACACCGTGCTCAAATTCTTCCAACGTAACTTTAAATTGACATTGCACAAAGGCCATAATCTATCCGACACAACTGTTTATATCGAGGCGACAGTGCTCAAGGCAACGATCGCCTTGACACGAAGTCTCTACGATGCATCTTACATCCGATTTCCTAACGAGTAGGAATTTACTAAGCAAATTCCCAACTTATCCGTCTCGCAACATCGAATGTAAATTTCGATTCACGCAAGCTCAATTGCAAGGTGAATCCGAATCTAACGACATGACTCGTAAGTCATTCCCTTATCGTTCCCTCTCGTGCATAGCACGTTTCTCGCAATCGCCTACTCGCATCACCAAGTTCGTTGGTGAATTTCTTGTTTGATCGTCGACCAACATAACCATTCAAGCATTCATCCGACAAATACTCAAAATCTAACTATATCATTCTCAATCGAAAGTTGTTCCAACAATTCTCGATCGCCTAGACTTATCGTCAACATGCACCGTATTATATTTGTTATCGGTGTAAACCTCATATGCGATATCGCATGGGTCATCTTATGGTCTGCAACATTCAAGTTGATTTGGCGGTCAAGTCTTCTAAGGTCAGCTACCCCGAAGCTACGCTCGATAATTGTGGATCATCACCGAAGGACAGTTTACTACGAACCATGCAATATCTTATTTCGGAG
Source organism: Iris pallida (assembly GCA_029216955.1). Lineage (NCBI taxonomy): Eukaryota > Viridiplantae > Streptophyta > Magnoliopsida > Asparagales > Iridaceae > Iris > Iris pallida. Next base: position 1,930,275 of record JANAVB010022600.1, on the reverse strand, counting down.
CCAAATCACGTTCCGACGATTTCTATACGACTATCCAAGTTCGGACTAACCCATCTATCGACGCAACTGATGCACAACCATCCTCCAAGTAAAGTCATGCACTCCGTCGATGATTCTGCTATTCACGACGTGTCTACTCGCATTAGGTTCGGGTCTATCTTATTCTGGTCGACACACGAGATACTGTACGCATCGAGCAATCGTCGATGACATATAGTCTCGTCTTGATTAATCACAAAGTTCATGATCAACCAGTTCGTTCCTTCTCGTATTGTTACTTACAAAATTTTGATAGCGCAAGGCGCACTCCATTCCGTATCCTCACATCGTGCTTACGTTTTTTTACGTATTGATCTCGATACGTCATATCAATTTCGATAGCGTAAGGGTCAACTTTGAATCCATTTCAACGTCAACTTAACTCGCATCGCATACTTCCAAGTTCGCAACGAACTTTTCTATACGCATCAACTCGTTTTCCAATTCGTCGCATCCCACAATACTTTGATCGCGTAACTGAGTTACCGATTATCCAACATCGAACCCTCAAGTCATACGATATCGCCCTCTAAGTTTCACGTGTTTTTCAGTCGTACTCAAATGAGTTTCGCTGTAATGTAACCAACTATCTCTTAGGCACGATTTCTCGCGTCAACCAACTTTCTCACCAAAATCGCAAGTCATGCGATCTGATTATATATCGCCTCGCCCAACATTTCTATCGAGATCGTAAGTCGTGTGACTCGTTTGTAAGTTTAAGTTTCCCTTTCCCGTCGATCCGATTATTGCTTCAAAGCATAATCGTTCCGCTAGTCTCGGTCGTTCGACCGACTTACGATTTTCGTCCGACATATCATTCATTGACACGAGTCCCGCCTTATCATCCTAACCGATTTTCGAAGAACACTTGCATTAACGTACCGTCATACAAATTTTCAATCGAGTCTCGGTACTCTTCCGTCCGTTGTGGACAAACCTTCCGCAATTCTTACAACGCGTCGATGCAATTCATCGCACAAGTAGTATACCATATACCACTCAGAATCGAGTCATTCATCGCATACGTGGTATGGATATACCACTCGGAAATCAAATCATTTCCCTCGCAATATACTTAGTATAAATCGACAATCTCTTCCGACTCACGATTTCCGCAGTGATCGTGCTTGATCACAACCGTAACTTTGATTAAATCAAATCCGATACAACTCGGTCAATGTTCTCGTTTGCCAACATAAGTTTGGTGTGCAACCGAACGATTCGATCTACCGATTTACGATTTCAGTTCCTTCCGTTGCATCTCGTGCAACGATTTATTTTGATATGCGTTGCACCACGTGCAACAATTTTACTTCTGACACGCGTTGCACATCGTGCAACGACTTATTTTCGACATCTATTGCACCTCGTGCAACGATTTATTTCCGACTTTCAAAGTCAATGCTCAAATCCGTTCGACACATTCGATATTGGCTTATCACTTTCATTTCAACACATTATTTAAGTTTCCGCATTACTGCAACCAATATTCACAACCCAATGCACGTCGTGCATGATTTTATTTCTCATTCAACATGTTACATTGCAACATTATCATCTCAAATCGCATTTCACAATTTGTTGTACTTGCAGCAACTAACATTTTTACGGCTCGTTGCATTCAATGCAATATACCCTTCGCGACTTTCTTAGCAAACATCATGTAATTTCTAAAACACATGCGGCACAATTACACGATTTGTATTAGACTTATTGTATGGAACATCCAGTACGGCATCAAGTAGAGTCAAGAGTGATTTCGATTGGTGGTGGACAACTTTTTAGAATTGAAATGAAGAGAGCATCCAGAGAAAATTGAGCCTATAGCTCTGATACCAATTTGTCACGCCCCAATCCGGAATCACCCAAATCATCGTCCTCGCAGGGGGCGTGATGCCGCACGAGCCTGGAGTTGTGCTCATGCTAGGCAAGATGACAAGTGCTCAAATGGTTATCTTTTGATTCGATATTAACAACGAAAGGAAAACAGAGTATACGAAACAATTCTTTTTATTGATATTCGAAACTGAGATTTACAAGGGCTTTCGATAGCCTAACAATATATGCCAGATTGGCTACAACACTCAGTTTCTCTCTTGCCCACAAAGAATTTCACCGTTCCATACATCATGCCTTCTATATCTCGGCCGCATCAATTCCGTTGCATGTCCGTGCGTCAATGCGATCGCACGCTTCAATACGCTTCGGCATTCCAAGCCTCAACGCGTTCAAGCGAAGCTTCGTCGCGAGCCATCCATTCCCTGCACCCTGCATGAAGCTGGTGGGGGATCTGTACGTTCATCCTCGCTTGTACAGTTGCAGAGATCTTCTTTCTAAACCAACATTGTAGTATTTATGCTGAATCATGCAACTTAGCTTATGATCTTGCTATATTCTCCTTAGGGTCAATTTCATGGCATATTCGAAAGCAGTAAAGCATGTTATCATGGCAAGCATGTTATTTGATATTGAATAGGCAAGCAAAACAAGCAATCTCGTGTTTGATTCGTGGCGCGACTTCTTACCAAGTCGACGCACTCGCCCTTGCACTGACGCAAGGTGAATACGCTCCATTCCTTTCCTGTCATGTTATAAGTGCATCTCTAAGCAGGATATATGTGTGCGGGACACATACGTGCCTACACTTTCAACCCATCGTTCCTTAGCTATATGAAGGTCTTGGCGTATCCGCGCCGGAATGGACTAAAGGAGTTTCCTTACTTTTTTTTCTCTCATTCTTTTCTCGAATTTGGGTAGCTCGGCGTTTCACGGGTGGGTTGCTATCCCAAACAACCGAAACGTTACCGCTGCATACCATCATTTGCGGCTTTTCCCCATCTATAAGCGAGTGCTAGTCATCTTAAGGATGTGCGCCTATCAAAGATAACATTTCCTCCTAGGCCAAACGGTTTCGGGGCGCTCCGGCATTTAGTCGTTCGAGGGAACACCCGTGCACGGAAGATAATCACATTTTATCTCTCGTCCATTCCATTCGACCATGCAACGCCCTTATTATTCAAACAACCAAGCATAGTCTTAAGTCTGAGACTCAGACTTTATCATCCCGTATTTCTTTCGTTAACTTTCTATGTTCTTACGTCTCATACTTCGTATCAATGTTCAATGGCATCATGCCTCAACTCAATGCTCGTCAATCGAACAACCCGAAGGTCCCGAACACCTTTCGAGGCATCATGTCATATCCGACAGTTTCGCCACATTCATGCCACAACTGTATTCTTTCGCAATGAAGCCATCTTTTATGATCTCGTGCACGCAGGCACGTTTCGATCGTATTTTCATGTTCTATGCCTTAGTGTTCAATGTCCGTGGCTTGCGCGCTAGGGCGCTCTCCTATTGTCTTTCAATGTTCTAGCCTTTCTAACTCGTGCGCAAAGGTATGGTATGGTTCGTGCACTAAGGCACTCGCCAAGTACAGTTATCCCATGTTCTTGCTGCTTGCGCACCGAGGCGCTCGCCTTTGCAATATTCAATGTTCCATAGCGACTCGTGCATTTGATGCACGTTTTATTTCAATTGTTCTAACTAGTGTTCGACACACGCTATGATTTATCTTCCGATCGGACCACGCCCGTGGCGTCGATATGTTAACTTAGCATACAATGATATATTTTGACTTAGGCATGAAGGAGTAAAAAGAAGAGTCAATCCTCCCACCTTGAGTCGATACGCCTTGTCGTTTCGCCGAGCCGATGCGGCTCGATTTCATAACTTCGTTGCACAGCCACTCTCCTGACTTAGCCATTCGAGCACTTCGTGCTTCGTTGAATTATACGTCCGATTTGGCTTACCGTGCCCAAGTCTCAGCCCGTCGCAAGGCGACAATTTGGTTTCGCGGACCCCTTCCTGAATAAGGCAGAATGCCGACCTCTAATATTTCCGCATCAACGTATAGCCTGCACACGAAAACAACTAAAACCAATACTTGCATCGATTCGGACTTGCGCCTTGGTCGATTCGATTTCTTAGAATCTTCGAGCCGATCCAACGCACTTATCCTTCGGGCCAACGCGGCGCTTCGCATCGATTCACTCGATAAATTCTTTGGGACAAGGCAACTCTTCGCATCGACTTAGTTCAATGCATTGCTCGGGACAACGCAACTCTCGTATCGATTCGCATCGATACATTTCATTCGGTCAACACGACTCGTTGAGTCAATGTCTCAGCGTAATGCACCGTACAGAGCGGGGCATTACACCTATCACGCCCCGATTCCGCAGAACCGAAAGGTAGCTACTGGACATGTTGTCGTACAAGTTTAGATTTGTAAAACACACTAAATTTCTACAAATTTTTTTATTTAATTAGAATAACCATGGTATATACTGAGTGTATATATGCAATATATGTATTTATGATTTTAGTTTTATTCTAATATGAAATTTTACGGATAAATACATATATACATATCTCTAGAATTTGTATCTCGTTTTTCCGAGCTTTGAAAATATTATTTTTTTTGTTATTTTTATTTTATTCTTTGAAAATAATTATCTTAGATTTTTATAAAAGAAAACATATTTATTTTTGAAACAATAAAAAGTGATTTTATTAAAATTATTTGAAATAGATTTTTGGATCTATTTAAATATATCTTACTCTTTTCTGGTAATTATCAAAATAGTTTAACTAATATTGGATAATATTAATTACTATTTTAAGTTTTGATTATAACCAATTATTGATTAAGATTATATTGGTTTAAATTTTATTTGATTTAAATTAATGTTAATATTTATCAATTGGGATTTCTATAATTCTTAATCCTTATCCAACTAGGAATCTCCATCTCCTATTTAAGGAGAAGCTCCCCCTTGCTCTTTTTAACAAAATCCAAATAATTCTATAGTCAAATCACAACCACCACCATTTTGTCCGTGTCCGTATCCAACTACCATTCTATTACCTTTCCCTAATTTCTATTACATCTACATCCACCCTTACCCTCTCCGTGTCCGACACACCGGACACAACGATACTAGAATTTTACAACCCATCTCCTAAGTCCGTGTCGACAATCGACCGACACATACGACACCATAGACCCACTCCTTCCTAGCTACTGTGCCGACGTCGTCTGCCCCGACGTCAGCACCACAGCACCCGAGTCCCGGCGCCGTCACCATCCGATCAGCCCGACGTCCTCCACGCTCACCAAACCTGTGTCTCTGTCACCACCAGCTCGACCCCCTTGCCGAAGCACCCCACCTTTTCTCTTCCACCTCGTGCTCCTCCGGCGACCGCGTCCCTGCACATCACCTTTTCTCCTCGGCCACCTCTGTCACCCGGCCTTCACCACTTCCACCTCGTCGAAACCCCCTCCTCTTCACCAACACCACCACCGCCAGCCTCAGATCCCGTCGGAGCCGACCACCCCGACAACTCTAGCCAGCCCGATCCATCACCGCCTCGCCGAAATTCCTCTGCCTGTGACCAAGCCGTCACCACCACCGATACCCACACCGCCACCGACCAGATCTTGCCGTTGCCGACCCGGCTGACCTCAACACAACCACCACCAACAACACCAACTGTCCTTCCATGGTCGAAGCTCACGAAGAATTTGCCATGAATTCAATAGCAATTTGACAGTGGATTAGTAGAAGACAAGGAAGTAAATTTCTAGGGTTTTATTTACTGAAGAAGTAGGAAGAAGAAGACATTACAAACTATGAAGAAAGCAGGGGAAAAGAGCTGATACTAAAAAGCTAACAATATGAAAACTGATAACATTCTTCACACTAATCACCTGATTCTCCTCTTGCTTCCCCTCTTTATACTATGTTGGTTGGTAGTTATCCAACTAGGATGCTGACTGGATTACTTGTAGATGAGGTGTCGTGTCAAAGCATGTTGATTGGTCCATTTGGCCTGGATGACTAGGCAGAGCATGCTGAGTGGTTGAACTGTCATTCTTATGACATTTGAAGCTTGCTCGAGCTAGTGAGGATGCACACTGAGAATGGGTTCTTATCAATACCCACCCCTTAAATTGACCTTGTCCCAAGGTCAATGAAGGAGTAAATTGGATCCCTGGATCCCACACCATAACATGGAAACTGGCACTATCAACTTCTTCTGCATCAGCTGAACATTTGGGTTTGTCCTCTTCGGAAACTCCAGTTTGCAAGTAGTTTAGTGACACTGAACTAGAATGCTGAATATTGCATCTATTGGTATAGTCATTGCTACGGGTTGAGAAGATACCCGGATCCCATACCATCACTGGAACTTCCTTAGTTGGTTCTGGTCCTTCCTGTCCACAGACTGAATGTTTTGAAAGGCCAGCAATTCCAAGGTTATGTTGCTCAATCATCCTAAGGAGTTCCTTTTCATTTAACTTGTCTGCATCTTGATGGGAGATTTCCACTATTAGATATTGTTTATCAAGCTCCAAATTCTTGATTTCATTACCTGACCCAAACAAAGCCAAGGAAGGAGAAGTTCCCTGTTTCCCATGGAATAAGCATTTTTCAATGCCCTCATCCCTCAACCAATTTTTGTCACAATCCAAGATATCAGTAAGAGTGCAAGTAATCTTTCCCATATCTTTTGGCATGACAATTAACTGAATATCTCTTCTGTCAAAGTCAACATTGATGCTGAAACGCTCATTGATAAAATATTTTCTAGTACTAGAAACAATGCTATTTGGGTTGCAAAATGTTTTACCACAGAACTTCTCGAGGAGGCTGTCCCCAGTGCAGTAATTACCTTCATCTGCATCTTCCTGCCGTCCAACAATACAACATCATAGTGAGGAAGCTGGATATTGCGCACACTATCAAACTCGTGCAAACCGAGCATATTTACTATGGAGTCCACTTGAGATTCAACTTCTTCCTCTTTAACATTGCCATTGTTGTCAGACATTACTATATTGGTTTCATCCTCAGAAGTTGGACCACTGTCACCCATCAGTGCATAACGTATATGTTGATGCGCTGTTACTCCCATTTGGGGAAGTACCGGAGATACTTGTTGAAACTCTTCTGTGTTCTGAACATTTAAGTGAGAGTTTGGTCCCCATTGTACATGACTTGATCCAAACTGTGTGGGGTTTGTATTTTCTATGGATACAGTCAAGGAAGGTGTGTATGCAGAGATCCCCACATGTGCATAACCTACCTGTTGACGTGCAGATAGTGTTCCAAATGATGCATTCTCAAGGGTATGTTGATGGTGAATGTATCCTAAACTCGGGACAGACCGTACCATCGGAGAACTAATGCTTATGTCATTTGGCAACATACCAAATTGTACAGAGGCTGGCATGCTAGACTGGACATGGCTTTGTGAAGCTATGTAATGAGGAGACTGATGTTGGTGGGTAGCCATAGGCACAGGCATGTTCACAGGAGGTATTGGCACTGATTGGTGATAACTCTCTGGAGGAGTCCTCCGTCTGTCCTTGGTAGTTGATTCCAGTACACATAGAGGTTTGCATATTCTGTCCAATTGGAAAGTAGGATGGTGTTTGGCCAAACTGTACATTGGAGTAGGTAGCTGATCCTAACTGTACCGGATTAGAGTAGATTGGAATACCCATCTTTGCATATCCTGTTTTTTGCTGTGCTGATACTTCCATTTGGATAGATACTGGAAGTGGTTGGGCTGATACATTGCCAAATGATGTGTAGAGGGGAGAAATACTCATCCCACTTTGTGCAAGCCCTCGTGTCAAGCCCGGATAAGAACTATGCTGATGGCAATGGTGTCCAAGATTCTGGACAGGTTGTGCCAATGGAGAGCCAGTGCCCATAGCATCGGTCATCATACCAAACTATACATGATTTTGTCCAATGTCTGGGTATGTGATAGGCTGATGGCAATTATATCCAAAATTTTGGGCATGAATTGGCATTGTGGTTTTCATATCAAGAACATTTAGCACAGCCATGATGTTAGGGTTTTGATTAACCCAAGAATTGGGAATAGTAGTGTTAGGGTTTTGATTCACCCCAAAATTCATGGAGTTAGGGTTTTGATTAACCCAAGAATTGGGAAGAGAACATTCCTAGATTGCTGAAACTCTCTTTCTTTCCTTTCTCTAACCAATTATCTATGACTTGCTCAAATTTGATATTGAGTTGATGCATTTTACCTTCCCAAAATTGGGGTCCCCTCTCCTCCGCCGAGATTGGCGACTCTGGTGGAGATCGTTGCTAAATCCATGGCAGGTTGCTCCATGAGAGGAATCGAAATGACTCTGCCATGGCGGTGGTTCCTGTGGAGCTCCCTGTTGCGGTCCCGATCTGCCGTGGTTGCTGTTGTTATGCCATCGATCAGCTTCAAGAACTGGATCATAGCTCTGATACCAATTGTTAGGTTCCCAACCTAACTGTCCTTCCATGGTCGAAGCTCACGAAGAATTTGCCATGAATTCAGTAGCAATTTGACAGTGGATTAGTAGAGACAAGGAATTGGGAGTAAATTTCTAGGGTTTTATTTACCGAAGAAGTAGGAAGAAGACATTACAAACTATAAAGAAAGTAGGGAAAAAGAGCTGATACTAAAAAGCTAACAATAAGAAAACTGATAACATTCTTCACATTGATCGCCTGATTCTCCTTTTGCTTCCCCTCTTTATACTATGTTGGTTGGTAGTTATCCAACTAGGATGCTGACTGGATTACTTGCAGATGAGGTGTCAAAGCATGCTGATTGGTCCATTTGGTCTGGATGACTAGGCAGAGCATGCTGATTGGTTGAACTGTCATTCTTATGACATTTGAAGCTTGCTCGAGCTAGTGAGGATGCACACTGAGAATGGGTTCTTATCAGGATCCGGCACGGTGCCTCTATATCGAGCAGCGGAGCCACTGAACTACTCCCACGTGGCCGCACCCAGCCGGTGACCGCACCCGTCGAGACAAACGGTAAGCCCCCTCTCCGCTGCTTTCTCTCTCTTTTCCCGGGTTGAGGCGTGACCTCTCCAACCTGCACGCCTAGGCCGCCTTGGCGTCGCATGTGACAACATAGTTCAAGATTGATCAATTGTTAACCCACAAAAAATATCATGGTTTATTTATTTGCTTTTGGAAAAATACACATGCAATAAATAGTTCTGATTGGAATAATTTTGAGATGGATGAGCGTTGTGAACTTTATAGATATAAAATTTTGACGAATGATAATAGATACAATGTGTTGAACACATTCTAGCGTGTCGACCTTCAACATGATCTAATGATTACGTCTATACTGTTTTTCCATACATCTATATGACTATCAATTTATTCTTTGTTGAAATGACTAGGAAAGGGGGATCCAATTCGATACTAGACAATATCAACTAATAACAGTTGGGGTCAATAACGGATCGGTACATGCCAAAACCATGATATACGACCCATATTTATTGGTATTAGCCGATATTGCAAACCTTGTTTATCACAACCAGGAAAGTCTACCCCTGACTTGCAAGCAAATCCTATCATCGTCCTATTTGATGATCCCTTGCAATACGTATTGTAAAGATTGGATACGCCAGAATGATATGCTAAAAAGTTATATGGACAAGGATGCGACACGACACATTTTAGACAAGGTAACATGGAATTGGCACCTTTATTGGTGTCCTAATGTATTTTATAGTGTCAATGGTTTGTCGTATGTGTCTGATGCACCACGACGCTGAAATAAGATGGCTTTTTGGAGTGATCGTGCTTCTTAGTTCGTAGTCATACTGATTCCACCTTGTACTCCAATTTAATTCTTCTCTTTTTTGTATATTTGGAAGGTTTTGTATTGAGTTTCTACAATCTTTGCTTATGACTTGTAAGTGATTTGTCATGTCATACTTAGATAAATTTTTGGTTTTAATGTTGGACCCTTCCACTCTGTAGATTTAGTGATCCTTGGGCCCTTGGGCCCCAAAGACTTAATCATCCTTGATGCTTCAGACACTGGATAACTCATACTCGTTGGAGCTTCACCCTGTAGTAATCAAATTTCAAAAAAAACGTTCGGCCGCCTAGGCGGCCCTCCGCCGCACCAGATCCGTCTAGTAAAATTTAGAACACTGACAATATGATGGTCGTTATCCAAAAGTTTAGATTTACAATCTGGAAGGGCTATATAGGATTATGAAATAGTAGGGAGTAGCGGCATGGCCGATCCTGAGCGCATGGGGCCCAAGGCGAACTTCCAAAATGAGCCCCCATATATAATGTAAAAACATAATTAAAAAAATTAAAATTATCTTTCTGCCAAGGTTTGAACCAAAGATCTCCAGAGTGGAAGACTATTAAGTCAACCACTACACAACAATTATTTTATGTTAACTATTACATCATAGTGTTTTTATGTAACCAACAACCTATATCTTAATTTTCGGGCCCCTGTAAATATGGGCCCGGAGCGGGTGGACCCGGTGCAATTGGTCAGGGCCGACCCTGAGTAGCGGTAAGAGAATTCAAAGTAGTAACAACAGTGAAATATAAAGGTAATAAAAATAGGGTTTAACGTTATCTATATGGGCTGAATAATCGTCGTCTATATGCAGAAGTACATCAACAACAGTGAGGTATAGAAGGTATTATGGACCGAATACAGATACTTGATGGAGAAGAGAAAATTTCACCAAAGCATTCTATTTCAAATTCATAACTTGAATGCATATATATCATCTTCTCTCATGCAGCCTGGAAAAAAAATTCTCTAATCTGAATCAGATTAGTCATCCTAACAAATCTAGAGTAAGTTGGAGGCAAAAGGCAATTCTCTAACCAGTAATCTTGAATCTTGTTCTGGTTAGGATTTTGTTCTACTTTGAATTAGATTAGAAGGGAACTCCCAAAATAAAAATAATATATGTAAATTAAATCTTGTCCAGACACAAACTGATTTTGGCTTGCCAATGGCTGATTTGAACATCAATGATGCACAATTATTTCATATGTTGAATGCCCAATTAACCTCGATGATTCACAATCCTTATGTGTGCTATTCTACAAGTGTAGTTTTTTTTTTTTCGATGTTGTCATAGGCGACGCCTAGGCGTGTAGGATGGAGAGGAGTCGCATCAACCTTGGAAAATTTTCCCTGGGTGTGGGAATGCTCGTCTGGGCGTGCCTAGGCGACCGTCTAAGGTCCTCCGGAAAAAAATGCGGTATTTAAGCGGGTTTTTTTCTTTTTCTTTAGTTTTGTAGGTTTTTTTAAATTTGTGATTTCTAAAAATGATTATTGTTGCTTCTTCTCCTCCTTCGTCTCTTCTTCTGATTTCTGTTGCTTCTTCTTCAGTTTTGTTTTTGTTTTTGTTTTCTGTTTGTAACTTTTTCTCTTTAAAAAAGCTTGTTGATGATTCTTCTTCTTTTGTTGTGTCTTTCTTCTTCTTTTGTTGCTGCTTTCTTCTTATGTTGCTTCTTCGATTTCTTCTTATTCCTCTATTGTTGCTTCTTCTTATGTTTCTTACGTTTTTTTTCGATTTTTTCTGCTTATGTTTCTTCTTCTGATGTAGCTCTTCTTCTGCTTTTTCGATTTCTTACTTGATGTTGAATATTGGTTATTTGTTGCTTCTTATATTACATATAGTCTACGTATAGTTGTATACATAATTGCAGGATAACAAGAGCAGAAGGAATCATGTGCGGACGCCTACGCGAGGCGGGTGGCCCGTCGCCTCGCTTAGCGCCCAGTACAACATAGGATTTTTTTCCTATATGCAATTGGATGTGGTTCTTTTCCTATATGCAATTGGATATTGAGTTCACAATCCTTTTATATATTATTCTACTCTTTGTTGACTTCCAAATTCATGAAACAGTTCTTCATTGACAAGTTAAACATGAGGTATCTAAGAAGCAACTACATGAATTATATAGGATATTGGAGCAAGTTTATTTCTTGTGACCTATTCGCTTTACTATATATTGTCATCAAATACTTTAAAGTTTCAGCATGACATGCATGGAAATGACCGATGATTAGTTTTTCCATTATTGGTGAATGTTTAGATCAGTACAAGTATCCTACGCAATTATGGTGGCCCAGTGGTTATCTGGTTGTCGACATGCTTTCTATCTTGTGACAAAGAAAGAACGTATAGCTTGATGAATAAGCATCCTGGTGTAACCTATCTGGCAATGGCTGAACATGCTAGCCAGTGGATCTGGTATGTTTCTTATGACTTCCCTAAACTGTGAAATCTAGAAATAGCAAGAATTTTGGGAGATTAGCGAGACACTAATGTCACTCATGTTACTTCTAATTAACTGGGTTATTAGAGAGGAAACACTTCCATATTAGAGTTTATTTTATTGAAACTGTGGTTCCGCAGCTCCTTTACTTTTTAAGAATAAAATGAATACTGGTATTTGGCCCTAACATAGGATCTCTTATTCTTGATGAATTTCAGTTCTAAGTATGAGCATGTTATTGTTAACAAAAGTTCTTTCCTATTAGATAGTATAGTGGTATGTTTTTCCAAGATGTTGAACTCATTGCTCTCATTGACATGCTACATGCATACTTAATTTTCTCTATAGGCTAAAATTTGTCAGTTTAGTCTAACAATAAACTTAACTTTAGCTGATATTTAGTCATGTTTAACATAGGTGCAGGTGACTGAACAACTTTTTGTATATCTGGGCAAGAAAACAAGTATCAAGAAAATCTATACAATTTACTTTTTCCTGTAAGTTGGCTTTTGCCTTGAGGATTAAAATAGAAAGGTAGGGTGGCAGATAGCCCGAGCCCGTACATAAAGATAGGGAGGGAGATGACCGTTACCTCTACTAGTATCAGGAGGGAGATGGACCATTCCCCTACAACACAAACTAACCAAATTAATTACAAGAATGATCAATTGAGCCAGCTAATCCTTTTCAGAGTATTGACTTTGACTTGAATAGGACTTGAAATGAATTTCTCTAAGGCTGTGTTTGATTGGGCTTTTTTTCCATGGAAAATATTTCCATCACAAATTTTCCACCAATTGTAGTGTTTGATAGCTTATATTTTCCATGGAATTATTTTCCAAAAAAACTATCATTTTCCATATTTTCTTCTAAAATGGTGGAAAATGAAACTTGTCCAACCCATAGGAAAATATCATTTTCCATGGAAAATAACTATTTACCATGGAAAATAATGACAATCAAACACCCAAATTAAGTTTTCCATGGAAATTTTATAAAATTCCATGGAATTTTTTTCCTAGAAAATTAATTCCATGGAATTAATTTCTTTTCCATATCTTTTCCACCTTGCAATCAAAAGCACCCTAAGAGAAAGCCTTAATTAAAGAGGGGTAGAAGAAGCGTCTTTTGGACCTCCCACACTAATCATAAGTGAGGACATGGGAGCATAAAGAATTGCAAGAGGGAGAGAATAGTACTCGATTTGGTAGGCTAGACTATAGCTGACTGATAGGAGTTTTTGTTTTTCGTTCCCACAATGACATGTCCCTGACTAGTAAGTGTTGTAGCGGTTTATAGGATTGCAGCGCGCTTGAGGTGAGAGACACGAGACACGTCTCCCGTCTCTGCGTCTCGAAACATGTGTGGCGAGGTGCTCGAGCGCCTTAGTAAGCCTCGTAGCGAGGCTCATGCCCATTTGAGGTGCACCTTATGCATATGTTGCTTTATTTTTCCTTTTCTATGTTTTCTTACTAACCAAAATATTTATTTTAATAGTGAGTATGGACCACCATTGATTCAGATAGTTAATATATCTTGGAAACTTAAAAGTCTCTTTAACATCAAAAGAAAAAAAAACTTAAAAATCTCATACGCTTCCATGTTCAGTAGATCAAAGGAAAAAAAAAGCATAAAATTTATAATCATGCTTGATAACCACACTAGCACGTCCATGTTCAATATTGCATATACTCGTATATGATTTATAAATATTAATTTTTTATAAATGTGTGCCTCGTCTTCATGGGGCTCACGCCTCAGTATTTTACACCATTTGCATCGCGGTGTGCCTTGCGACTCTAATAAAATTGCATGGCAATAGCTGAAAGTGCGCTGGATTTGAAAAGCAGCTCTCCATCGGCTATTGCTTCTTGAACGAAAATGAGCATGATGGTCATGTGGGTGCATAGCAACTAGTTCATCAAGTATTGTAGATGTAGATGGTGGTCACTATCAGAAGAAGTTATATTGTTAGCTTGGTAGTCATCAAATTGTGAGTCTGTAGGAAGACTGGACATATGCTCAACAATTAAGATAGATGGATAAAGAAAGAGGATATCCATGACGAGGAGGATATTTGGATAAAGAAAGAGGATATCCATGACGAGTAGGACAATATCCTCACTGCCTTTGAGTTAGGATGAGCTCACAGTCTTTGAGTACGATAGTGAACTCACATTCTTTTGAATTATTAATCTTTGATTAGTTGCTCATTGTCTTTGGTCTTGTGTATTGGCCGGTCGACTGTGGAGGTGCAACAACCAAAGGATCATTCATTGCCAATTTGTTGACATGCTATTGTTGACCGACTAACAAAGAAATTTGAGGTTGACCGGTTGACTTGTCCAGCTTAACAGAAGATCGGCACGTTGACAAAGGGATTGCATGAGCAGAATTGTGATCCAACTCATTGCATGTGTCATGTTACAAATAGGGATGAAAACATAAAGTGAGGGATTGGCAAGCATTACCCAAACGACAACAAGGCTCGCCTCAGTTTTGAGTTGAAAGAATAACTCCACTAGGAGGTTCTAAACAAGGAGCTGTCCATGGACTGGGTTTAGTTGGTCAGAGCAAGAACCATGTCTTCATGACATGATAGATGAAGGAGAATATGCTTGAAGTCTATTAGGCCAACAAAATAGGTTTTCTTAAAACCCTACTGAGTACATGGAGATTTTTTTCTTTGATTCGCAGGAAGCGGTCATTCAAATGAGAGCTTGAGCACCATTGTTCTTGAGACGTTCTTTCGAATATTGCACTTCCGTTGGTGAGAAGAAGACCGTTGGGTAGACTTCATGGGAGGAGCTAGGGTGCTTGGAGTCCGAGCTGAACGTCTTGGATAGAGAGGGAAGAGGAGAAAGGAGACGAGCTCTTTGGTTTGTGAAGGAGAGAGGCATAGCTGGCTGGTTGCTTGTCTAGAAAAGCGTGGTTTTGTGGTGGAGTGAAAAGTGGCGGATCACTAGGATGTAGAGAAAGAGGGAAAGATGCGTATTGGAGGGAGGAGCCTTGGAGTTCTCCTCCTTGAAGCTCTTCCCGTTGCTTGTTAGCTTGTTGCACTTGCATTGCCAACTGGTCAATACACGAAAGCTAAAAACAGTGAGTAACTAATCAAAGAAAAGAAATTCAAAAGTCGTGAGCTCATTGTCTCACTCAAAGACGGTGAGCATGTTATCCCATTCATCATAGATAGCATTGTTGTAGAAAATAATAGTTGGATGATTTTATTGACGGACTACTTCACTACTTATAGGGAGTCTAGCTCCTCTACATACTACATATTCCGATGTGGGACTAAAAGTCCCTTATTGACTCTCAACACTCCCCCTTAAGATGGGCGATAGATATTGATCATCCCCATCTTGTTACATAGCTTAGACAGACTTAATGAACTAAGACCCTTAGTCAGATACTCTGCAACTTGTTCTTCTGAGCGGACATGGTCAATCTTCAGTATCCCTTGTTCCAGCTTCTCCTTGATGAAGAATCGATCAATCTCGATGTGCTTCGTTCTGTCGTGCTGAACTGGATTGTTAGCTATACTTATTGCAGCTTGACTATCGCTCAGAAGACGTAATGGTGCTCCCTTGTCTAGCTTCAACTCTGTAAGCAACGCTTTCACCCACAGCAACTCTGACACTCCCAGAGCCATTGCTCTGTATTCTGCTTCAGCTGTCGACCGTGCTACCACAGACTATTTTTTGCTTCTCCATGAGACCAGATTTTCTCCTACAAAAATACAGTATCCCGTGGTAAACCTTCTGTCGTCTATGCAGCTCGCCCAGTCTGCATCACAGTATCCCTCAACTTCTATGCGTCCATTCTTCTTGAACCATAGCCCCTTTCCTGGCGTTCCTTTCAGATATCTCAAGATCTGAAATACTGCTTCCATATGACCCTTTCTTGGATCATGCATGTAGCGACTCACTACACTCACCACAAATGAGATATCAGGGCGAGTGTGTCCCAGATAAATCAATCTCCCTACAAGTCTTTAATATCTTTCACGATCAATGGGCTCTCCTGCTTCTGTTCCCAACTTGCACTTCTGGTCAATTGGAGTTACTGCTGCTTTGCATTCCAGCATCCATGTCTCCTTCAGCAGATCTAGTGTGTATTTTCTCTGTGAGAGAACAATTCCTTGTTCGCCTTCACATACCTCGATACCTAGAAAGTACCTCATCACTCCTAAATCCTTCACTTCAAACTCCTTCGCGATTTTTGACTTCAGCTTAGTGACCTCGACTTCATCATCACCTGTGATCACTATATCATCCACATATACAGCAAGTATAGTGATGTGGCCTCCTGCATGCTGGAGGAAGACCGTATGATCTACATTTATTTGACGGTATCCCATGCCTGTAACAGCCTTTCTGAATCTGTCAAACCAGGCTCGAGGAGATTGCTTGAGCCCATATAGCGACTTCTTTAGTTTACACACCTTTCCTTACGACGTCCCTTCGTTTGATTCCGTCGCGTAGCACCCTGTTGGGAGCTCCATGTATACTTCTTCTTGCAGGTCTCCATGAAGAAAGACATTTTTCACATCCAGCTGGTACAGCTTCCACCCATAGTTTGCTGCAATAGAGACCAGAGTTCTCACGGTGCTCATTTTTGCTACTGGGGCAAACGTCTCATCATAGTCTATTCCATATGACTGTGTGAATCCTTTTGCAACCAATCTCGCCTTGTACCGCTCTACTTTTCCTTCTGGCGTCTCTTTCACCGTGTACACCCATTTGTATCCCACAGCTTTCTTTCCTTTGGGTAATGGAACCAGCTCCCATGTCTTATTTTTCTCCAGTACCCCAAGTTCTTCCATCATTGCAGCTTTCCACCTTGGATCTTTCTTTGCATCCTGCCAACACTTGGCAACGAAGTAGAGTCTAACGATGCAATGAAGGCTCGATAATTCGAAGAAATGTTAGAATAAGACAAGAAGTTGGCAATGTCTTGTTCGTAATCATCAAAACGAGCAGGAGCCTTACCCGTATTGATGCGAGAAGATCTCCTTAAGGGAGAAATATGTGGTGGAGAGATCATACCATCCGAGTCGGAGAGATCTGCATCAGAATCCGAGTGATTCAGTACGGGGGCAACATCTTCAGGAGTTGGAGCAGGAGTAGACGAGGGACTTGGTACAGTAGGCACATGGCACGACATAGGCACAGTACTGGACTTCTGTTGTCTCCTTCTGTAGACTTGGAGCTCCTTTTTGCTTGTCTGCTGCTCCCCCTGCGTAACATATGTATCTTCTTCTTCATTCTCTGTATCTGAGTCACTGTGCTCTCCCCTTTTCGTCCAGTTTTCTACAACCGGACACGGAACCGAACCGACGACCACATTTGGGCTCATTATCTCCCCCTCACATCGAACACCATCTGCGTTAGGTGTGTCACCAAATGCTAAACCTTCATCCGAACCATAGTATGGTTCGAGTTCTCTGAATGTAACGTCCATGCTGACAAATATCTTCCGCTCGACTGGGCTCCGACAGGCATATCCCTTATGAGTCGCCGTGTAACCGACAAAGACACATTTAACTGCCCTAGGATCCAGTTTGCCAACGTCTGGCCTATTATCTTGGACAAAGCACACACATCCAAAAACTTTCGGTGGAACAGTGTATGTAGTTGCCCCAGTAAGCATCTCCAACGGTGTCTTCCAGTCCAATACTTGAGATAGCATTCTGTTGATGAGATAAGAGGCCGTCAATATAGCCTGCCCCCATAAGTGTTTCGGGACATTCATAGCCAGCATCATCGTTCGTGCGACTTCCAGCAGATGTCTGTTCTTTCGTTCAGCCACATCATTTTGTGCCGGAGTATAAGCACATGAAGTTTGATGTAGTATTCCATGAGTGGAAAAATACTCAGCAACCCGCTTATTAGTATACTCCGTCCCATTGTCAGACCGGAAACACTTAATTTTAGCACCATATTGTGTTTCCACCCGTCGATGAAAGTCCCGAAAGGCCTCAAGGACGTCACTTTTATTCTTCATAAGGTCCATGTCACGCGGGTATAACAGTCAATAAAGGTGACGAACCATCGAAAGCCGTTAATTCCGGTTGTAGGACAAGGGCCCCATACGTCCGAATGTATCATGTCAAAAGCAGCTGAACTTCTATTCCCTGAGCTCACATACGAGCTTCTGGTATGTTTTCCCAACTCACAAGCATCACAAAATAACTTCTCTTTATCAGCCCTTTGATATAAGGACGGATACATTCGACTAATAACTTGAAAAGAGGAATGACCGACACGCTGGTGGTGGAGTAGCAAGTCGGCTCCAACACTGCGACAGGAAGCTTCTGGTGGTGCGTCTGCTACCAAGGATGCCAATGCGTTGTCCAGTCCAGTCCTGTCTAAATACCACAGCCCCTTATGTCATGTGCCAATCCCAAGTCGTCGTCCTGTCCCTTTCTCCTGAAAAGTCACCGTAGGAATGTCAAAGGAAACAGTACAGTTAAGATCAAGTATAATGGCACTAATTGATAGAAGATTGACAGGAAAAGACGGAGCATGTAAGACATTGGTTAGAGTGATGGAAGGGGTGCATGCGACAGTGCCTTTACCCATTACAGGGCTGGATGTACCATCAGCGGTCTGAATACTCTCCGGCAATGGTAGGTGAGTATAGTCCTGAAACGCACCACGGGATCCTGTGACATGGCGAGATGCCCCAGAGTCCATAATCCATCATGGCTGATGGACAGATGCAAGAGCACGCGCAGAATTATCAGTGCTGGTTTGGGCAAAGTAAGTGATGTGATCTCCCGAGGTAGAAGACGCCCCAGGACTGTCCGCCGAACCCAGCTTTGTGCCTTGCAACTTCTCAAGGAACTCCCGCTCAAGCGGGGTTATTTCAGCCAGTTGATGCTCTCCCCCTTCCTCCGCCAGATTTGCTTTGTGTCCGCCCCTTCTACCAGCATATCCCCCTCGACTACCACGTCGGCCTCCACGACCCCGTCCTCGATCATTAGACTGATTGCTGAAGGATTTTGGACAAAATCGGATGTAATGTCTGGAGTCACCACAATTATGGCAAACACCACCCACATATGGAGGTTGAATGAAGGCAGCAAGGGCAGACTTTTCAACCGCGGCTTGCTCCCCCTGGTAGGAGCCCTTATTGGGCATCAACTTCAGTCGAGCTTCTTCCTGTGTCATGACGGCTATAGCTTCTTCCAAGGTCGGAAGCGTGGGTTGGGATTGGAGGATGTTCCGTCTCTGCTCAAATACAGGGTGTAGTCCCTTCAGGAATTTCATCATACGCTGCCGCGAAATATAAGCCAGGAACGTCTGAAAGTACTTCGCCAATGCCGGTTCGACTTGTGCATCTTCCATCCCAAGAGGATCATAATGATCCAGATCAGACCAGTACTTCTTCAATAGAGCTACGTACTCAGAGATGGTACGTTCGTCTTGGGCCACCCTATCGAGTTTATCTTGTAGTTGAAAGACTCGCATAGGGTTGCCGGAGCCGGAGTACATATCTTTTCGAGTTCGCCATATATCAGCAGCAGCCTCCATTGCCTCGATATTACCCGACACCTGGTCGGTTAATGAGGCAGTCAACCACCCAGCCACTACGTTGTTGACAATCTCCCAAACAGCAAACTCCTTTGCGGACGAATCGGCTGGCGCCTTGGCTTGGCCAGTGACATAGCCAACCAAGCCACGTCCCTTCAGCGTCCGTATCGCCTGTCGCGACCACTTCAAGTAGTTGGACGTTCCTTCCAACTTCGTCTCCAGCTTCTCCAATTTCCCTATTTTGTAAGGTGACGGATCCACATCAGTATGGATCACACGTGGGGTTGCCTCGGTTAATCTCTTTGATAAGATATCATCAACCAAGGCCTTCATCTCTTCGGCCGTCAGTTTGCCACTGATCGAATCCATGGCTTCTTTAACTGTGAACTCTATTCGTCGTCTTCGTCGGCGTCTTCAACGTCAGAGTCGGCAACTTCCCCCACTTCGTCGTCTTCTTCGTCTTCATCGTCTTCGTCGTCTTCTTCGACGCCACAGACTTTACGAATGCGCTACTAACTTGGCCAGCACCGGCGCGCGCATGTAAAGTGAACACGTCAGGACACCAGAGAAGACATGATCAGTCTCTGTAGAGATCCCGATGTGAAGAAGGAATAACAAATAAAGTATTTGTTAGTTCCAAACGGCGTAAGCGAGGATCAGAGTTGGTGCAAATAAATCATTTGGCAGCCGTCTGTCCTCGAAATACACTGTTTTTTTTGTTTTTTTTCAGAAAAAAAGGAAGGACGGCTAGGGTTTGTAGTAGATGGAAAGGCTAGGGTTAGACATGGTGGTGGCTAGGGTTAGGGTTTGGGAAAGGGAGGGGGGTGCCGCTGGTGGTCGGGGGGTTCGGGGGGGGTCTGCGAGGGCGGGAGGGGAGGGGTCTGCGAGGGCGGGGGGAGGGGTCTGCGAGGGCGGGGGGGGGGGGGTAGGCGCTGCTGGTCGGGGGGGTCGGTTAGGGTGTGGCGGGGGGGGTCTGCGTGGGGGGGGGGTGGGTAGGCGCTGCTGTTGGGGGGGGGGGGGGTCGGCGAGGGCGGGGGGGGGGGGGGTAGGCGCTGCTGGTGGAGGGGGGGTCGGCTAGGGTATGTCGGGGGGGGGTCTGCGGGGGGGGGGGGGGGGGTTAGGCGCTGCTGGTGGGGGGGGTTAGGCGCTGCTGGTGGGGGGGGGGGGGGTTAGGCGCTGCTGGTGGGGGGGGTAGGCGCTGCTGGTGGGGGGAGGGGGTCAGCTAGGGTGTGTCGGGGGGGGGGGGGGGGTCGGGGGGTTCGGCGAGGTAATGTAGTCGGCGAGGATGGGTCGGCTAAATTTTTTTTTTGTGGAGAGAGAGAGAAAGAGTTATGGCTCTGGTACCATGTAGAAAATAATAGTTGGATGATTTTATTGATGGACTACTTCACTACTTATAGGGAGTCTAGCTCCTCTACATACTACATATTCCGATGTGGGACTAAAAGTCCCTTATGACTCTCAACAATTGTTTTTTACGATAAAAGGTCATGTCCCTTTCCTTGTCCTTCTATCTTAATTTTTGAACCTATCCCTAGTCTTCCTAAAGATTCACAACCAAATGACAATCAAGATAACAATATAGCTACTTTTGCTATTGATTGAGTAAACACTACATCTACGACTGAGGACCGTGCTCATTTTCCTTCCACAAGCAATCAAGCAATATCCATGCACAGATACTCCAAATCTAACGCATTTTCAGTTGGGTGTTGTTTCGATAGAGGGCGGTGAGAAAATGCATACCCATGTTGTGCATATGCATGAGACTTTCATGTACTTTCTTGTAAAATGTGTCCAGATTGAAGAAAGTGAGAGAATGTAGGTGGAAGGCATATTATAAACCTAAAATAACTAAATAAATATTTAGCAAAATTGATAATTAAGTATTATTAGTAACTATTTAACTTATTAATACTTAATATTAAGAAAATAATTTTATCAAATAATTGCAATAGTTATTGAATACTACTAACAATTTAATACTTGCTTTTATATTAATTAATTATCATAATTGTTCAGTAGTATTAATAATTAATTACCTTAAATAATGCTTAAGTATTATATTTAACTAATTATGTATTTGTTAAATATTACCCTAATTAAGAAGATTTTTAAACATTATAAATGATATCGTTAATGAAATATTAGCTTTATCTTATTAGTTAATATTTAATTATCATTTAGTTGCTATTAGTAATTAATAATATTAATTATGTAAAAGAATAAATAATAATAAAAATTACAATCTGAGTGCATCTGTCCACATCCCAAGAAAAAAAAAAAGGATGTGGGGACCCATAAAGTCAGCCCGACAAGAGCCCGATTAAGACTGGCGTACAAATATGATTCCAAGTTTCCATCTAAAATCCGAACCAAACCAAACATGGAAACACCCTTTTTCAACCCAAAGTCCTGCGTTATACTAATTTCCACCTCCACTTTCATGTATCCAAACAAATTCCTACTGCAATGCTACAGACCGCTGCAACACTTACTAGCCAGGAACATTCCATTATGGGAACATGAAATAAGAACTCCTATCTACCGCCCCCCCCCCCCCCCCCCCCCCCCCCCCCCCCCCCCCCTCTTTCCAACTTATCAAATCGAGTACTACTATCTCTCCTCTTGCAATACCTTATGTTCCCATGTCCTCTCTAATGAACACTTTGGGAAGTCAAGAAGCCACTTTTTCCATCCTTTTTAACTAAGAACTTCTCATGGAGAAATTCATTTCATGGGTTGGAGTTGTAGACGACACAACCGTCTATGAAGCACTCGCTTAGAAAAACGTGAAAGACAATCGGCACCTTATAAGAACCATAGCTTTAGACAAAGAGCTTAACTTAGCAATCCTCAAAAGAATTCTTTGTCTCAAAAAGAGACTTCGTGTCGAGTAGAAGAAAGCAAATACAACAAATCAAGCAGCTAAAGTCTCTTCCATGCCCCACATAAATCAAAGCCAACACTCTGGAAAGAATTAGCTGGCTCAGATAATCATTCTTGTAACTAATTTTGTTAGTTTGTGTGGTAGGGGAATGAATATTTCCGAGTAACCTCTCTCTAGTAGCGGTATGCACCATCTCTCCTGATCTTCATCTAGGGGTTCATGCTCTCTCCTACCCTGTCTTTCTATTTTAAACCTAATCGCTAAAGTCAACTTATAGAAGGGGGGGGGGGGGGGGGTATAGATTTTTCTTGTCCAGGTTTTACAAGATATTTACTCACCCACACTTATGTGAAACATAGCTACCATATAACAGTTTTATGTACGAAGACTCGGTTAATTATATCAGCTAAAATTTATTGTTCGAGTAAACTGTCATATTGTACTTGGCAACCTTAATGTCTGATATGTACTACCCCTTCCTCACAAACCTGTCTTTTTGGACCTCTAGCATATGTTTGCCTTTCTATCTTATGTTGGAGATATAGAACATGTTATTCAACAGGGGGCTAATCAAGTGAATACAACTTTCCTGCAAGTAATTTAGTCTGTTGACATTGTCAAGCTGATAGATCGTTAAACTTGATGCTCCGAAAAACTAAGCATGCCTTGTGCTTCCTCTGCAGGTTTCGCAAGTTGTTCGTATTGTTCTCTAGTTATACATACATGAACACTCTCCGAAAGATCAACATGTAGCTCCTGAACAGCGCTAAACAGAGGCGGCGACGACACCTTCCGCCTTATCATTTACTGACACTGGCTTTCTGAATGTCTTTCTTGATAGAGGTTTGAGGTTGGGAATGAGATCAGTCATCTTTGTTTTGGTTGCTGAATCCGAAACTTGCTATGGTTTACGCTTTTCGTTAGGATCATCTCCTGCTTGATGTTCTCTATACCTGATATTCAACATTCCAGATTATATTTGAATGTACAAGTTTTTGAAGAAAAGTTAATGTTGGGGCTGATGTCATTAGAAAAAAGATTAATATTCTCTTTAAATGTCTCGTCTATGGTTGCCAAGAATATCCAGTACATGTATGTTGCTAACCTCGTCATTTCTTTTCTTAGTACATGTATGTTGCTAAGTTGTTATTTCTTTTCTTTTCCTTGAAGAGAGGCTTAAGCATACCAAAATTATGTAATATTTTAATGTTTTCAGTTGTGGGATGTGACGGATGCTTTGTTCACAGATGAACTGCGATTCAGTAGGGTGCAAACTTGGAATTGAATGAACGCAAGTTCGATCTGACCACCTGCAACTTGTGTATATACCAAGGTTCGTAATATCGGTATCGGTATCGGTATCGGTATCGGTATCGGTATCGGATCCTGAAGTATTGAGATTGGCGTAATTTTTTGGTACCAGAAACTAATGATTATTAATAAATTATTAAACATGTGGGAAAAAATATTTATGCATTTAGACATAATTTTAAGTATTTTATGTGTTGTTTCTTAATACTTTCAAAATATTTATGCATTTAGACTAAATTGTTCGGACATTTTTGGCACCTTAATTTTTTACCGTTCAATTTTGGCACTTCAATTTCATAAATTGCTCAAGCACCTTTCGTCTATTTTGAAGCACATCGAAACCATTTCAAAAATATATCTTGCAGTAAAATAACACAATTTCAAAATGACGAAATATGTTTCAAAAGAATAAGCAAAAATATTGCTTCAATATATTCACCAATTTCGTTTCCAATTGCATATATAAAAACATGTCACGACCCGATCCTAAAGTAATGGGTCTAGTCGGATCATGTCCAGCCTGCACCGTTGTGAGACGGCGGCAATAAACTGTATCAAGCAGTGAAACGCAACATGCAGAAACATCTAACTGAAATAAAATATTTTTATTAAACTGAAACTGGTCTGAAATGGAAATAAAAGAACAACACAATTCATTTTATTACAACTGTTCTGAAAAGTAAGAAAATGAAAAGTACTAAGCCAACACTCTAGGGTTCTGGGTTTCCTGGTTCAGCCTCCTGTGGGACCCAAATCTGTCCCATAGAAAGTGCAATAAGGCAGCTCTTCTTCGTCGCTGTCACCTAAAAATGTTGGGTCTCCAGTCAGGAGTGAACAAGAAACATATTTCCTCCACATCTAGCATTTCTAAATTAATAATAAATGAAAAATGCGAGACAGTTTAAGAAACAATATATTTTTGTATTTAATAGTAAAAAGAGACCGGCAAGCAAGATGATGTCAATTTCCAGCATTATGCAATACTAAGCTAGTGTTTTGAGTATATAACAGGGCCTGTGACCGGCTGGTGGGGCAATATGTATACTAACGTTTTTGGCCAAAACGAATAGTATACGGTACGGCTCAACCCCCTGTGTGGTAGGGATTAGCGCAAGGCAATAAACGATCGATATTGGCTTTGGTCACAGACGTTATACTACTCCCCCAATCAATCCCCAAGCAATAAGTCAATGAGTCAATATAGCAATGCAGCAATCCATCAATCGATGTGGAGTTCGAGAGGGATCCATGGTGAATCAGTGTCACTATATATACTACATGTAATCAACTGATACATACATTTAATTATTAAAATAAAGACACAGACATATGGAGTAGACATGAAACTTGCCTTGGATAACTCCTTGGCGTGGAACGCGACGAGCAGCAAGTAACCGCTAGGATTTAAGGTCCCGAACCTATAGATCGTAGTACCAGATTTAGTAACCAGAACTACGCTCTAATTCTAAGGTGCAATACTAGGCTAAGTCAGGCAGGTTGGTTGGTGATCCTAATTGGAAACCACTTTGTACATAAAAATAGATTTTGTTACTAAAAGTTAACATATAACCGTTTCAATAAAATATAAATTTTGTCGTAAATATTAATTAATAGGGAAAATACTTTAAAATGAATTTCTCGAAATTAGTAATTTTGTAGGAAACATAGATTTTATTGACATAGCATTTCGAGATAGAAGTTATTTATCAAGTTTAGTTATTTAATCAAAATAATTTTCGTAAAAAATATATCTTTTAGACATTTCCATAAATTACTTAGAAAAATCACCTTTAAATATTAAAATAATAATTAATGCGCAAAAACACATTTTTTTTCTTACCAAAATAATGGTTTAAAGTTAATATAAAAGGTTTTCGGATTTTAATACTAATTACCATTACCCAAAATAACCTTTTTAAATAAATATTAGTTTTTATTATATTATTCTCTTTATAAAACCTTTTGATAAAAATTTATCTTTAAAAGGGTAAAACATACCATATTTATAATCATTTAACGAAATCTAATTTTTATTATACTATTTACTTAACCAAACTTTTAATTTAAGGAAAATAACTTTTAAACGAATATTTATTTAACTAATATTTTGTAAACAAAATATTAAATCATTATTTGGTTTAAAAATCTCTACAACTTAACATTAAATTTAAAAGATAATCCTAACTATATATTTAATCAACTTAAATCATTTTAAACCACCTTTTAAATTATAAAGATTGAGCTACAAATCAATTAAAACCAATAATGTATATATAAGGTTTCCTAAAATGATTATTATTACAACATTACTAATTTACATCACAGAAAGCTAAATTATCAAACCACATAACCTAATTAATTACCTATAGAACCTATTCTGAATTTACAGAGGCTATTTCTAGGCCAGAAACTCAAATGGGTTCTGAGAACAAACAGAAGGTGGGAAAAGAGGAAAGGGTTTACCCAAACTTGCACGAAGGAGTACCGAGGGGAGGCCTCGGACTCAAAACAATGCCGGGATTGATGAGCACGGACACGTGCGCGCACACGGGCGGACACGTGGGCGAAGGTGCGCGGAAACGGGGCACGCGCGGGGCTGGCGGACGGCGACGGGCGGCCGGCTACTGCCGGACGGGCGGCGGTCGGCTGCTCGAAAATGGAGAAGTGGGGCCTGGATTCGGAGAGGGCGGCGAGGGAAGCGCGGTGGCGATCGCGGATTTGAATTTGGTGGAGTAGAGAGAGAGTTATGTGATAGTGAAGGAGAAGGAATGGAGTTCTGTGGAGAAGGGGTTTCTGAAGAGTTACGTAAAGGTTGAGATCCGGAAGGGGGGTGTGCGCGGGTTCAGGGGAGAGAGGGGACGTGGTTTTGAATGGGTTTGGGTATGGGCTTAAGTCATGGATTTGGGTATGGACTTCACAACCTTCCCTCCTTAGAAAATTTTGTCCTCGAAATTTCAAGATGAGGGCCAGGGTACAATCATGCAATCATGCCTCAAACCAGTCTGGGTATTCTTCACAAAGCCCCTATGCCTAAATAGGCTAACTATCCCATAGAAAATCCATCTAGTACAATATTTTTATCAATCTTATCCACTATTCTCAAATAACATTCTTCCCTCTTTAGAAACACAGTCACTATTCACAATTATGGATTTTCTGCTTCCATCTCTGAATTGTCAATCACCGTCATAACATTGGAAAATTTGTCTTTCACATTTTCATACTAAACACATATAATATTTCCTCCAATATATACTATACTTCCTTCAGCTTGCTAATATATACAAAATTTAACTCTATGATTTGATACACTTCGTCTTGTCTTAATACTTCAGTATCAAGCCTCGGTAACCCAATATCATATTTTAGAATCCAACATCATACTTCTATACTCCAATTTGTCATGATTAGAAAAAATTTATCATTCCTTACCCATATGTGATCATTCTGTAATTTATTTAGACGTCCATTTTTATCAACATGTGTATATCTTGATTATAAATCCTCCACTACAAAAATTTGTCAGATTAGCGACGTTACAAAACGTCGCTAAACTCGATGAAAACGTCGCTAAATGAATTTAGCGACGTTTTGAGCGAAGTTTTGGAAACGACGGAAAAAAACGTGTCGCTAAACGAGAAAATGTCGCAAAACGTCGCTAAGGCGACGTTATTTGGCGACGTTACTAACGTCGCTAACTAGCGACGTTATTTGCGACGTTTGGTCGTTGACGCTAATTAGCGACGTATATGGCAACGTTATCGTGTGGTCACCGTTTAGCGACACTATTGTGACGTTTTGGCGACGACGAGCTGACATCAGATTATGGTGCCACGTGTTGCCACATTAGCATTTAGCGACGCTTTTAGCGACATTTATTAACGTCGCTAAAAACTAGCGACGATTACTAACGTCGCTAAAAACGTCGCTAAGTAAAAGAAAATATAAAAAAACAGGTTCCAGAATGCAAATGGAGCTGGAGCCTGAGCCAAAATACTGAATACAAAATATGAAATACAGAATCCAATCCCTGGGTTCGCCGACCCCCTCGGTGGAACACTCAACACCCGGCATGCACAATACATTCCAGAATATACAAGAAATATAAAGAAAAAATACTATCCGCAATGAACAATGTCAATATATAATATCTTGAACAAACCAAATCAATATTCCTAAATACGTACAAACTCAATATCCTCAACGAAAAAACTGAACATCCCCAAATACGTACAAAGTCAAAAATATAGTACAGTCCAAAAATGCAAAAACAAAACTACTGATCGCCTGGAGCTGGAGCTGGACCCGGTGCTGGAGGAGGAGCGCCACCAGATGACTGCTGTCGCAACGTCAGGATCGTCTGATACTCCTCCGATGACAACAGGTGGACGAGCATATCCTCCCGTGCACCGCCGGATGTAGACGATGCTCCCGACGTACCAGCAGACGGTCGCTCCGCAGCCATCTCCTGTAAATGCTGTATCTGTTCGACCAACCGCTGCGTAGCCTCCTGCGTAGCGCGGGTCATCTGTTGCAGCGCCTCCGTAGTCTCCTCCAGCCTCTCAAAGCGTGAGATGAGCGCAGAATCATCTGTATGCGGCGCCCCCATCCTCTGCAGCATCTCGTCACGCAGAGCTGCGATCTGCGCAAGGACGTCACTCTGCTGCTGGCGGAGCGACTCCTCAGTATGTGCGGGGTCGGGCACACTAGTGGCGGTCGCAGAGGCCTGTGACGCAATGAAGGCACCATAGGAGCCCGTAACATAGTACGTACCCCTATGCATGACACCAACGGCCCTCATCCACAGCTCGTCATCTGACTGAGCTGCGGCGGCCGGGGGCTGCTGGGAAGTGCTAGCACCAGCTCCCTCTGACCGTGTCGGCCCGGCCTCCCTAAGCCTCAAAAACTCGGTCTAGAAATAATATCTATATTAATTCTCACGTGGTCGCTAAAAATTAATACTAATGCACTAGCATTAAGTAAAACTTCTAAAACTCGGCCTAGAAATAACATCTATATGAATTTTTACGTAACTAAAAATTAATATTAATGAACTAGCATTAAGTAAAACTTACGTAGGTGTTCCGGGCCTTGTCGTCTACGAACCGCTCCCCCTTCATGTGCGTGACGAGGAACAAGGTCACCATATTCGGGTCTTCTCCCGATTCAACCTATTACGAAATTATTATATGATTTGTCAGTTAAGTTGAAAGAAATATATTACTATAAAGTATTAATTATGGGTATACGTCGAGATACGTACCATATGGGTGAAGAAATCCATGATGGACCTTGATCCACCACACCACTACGACCCCGCCTGTCGCGCTCTTTTAGACTTCACGGACTTCTCCTTGTAGGCTTCCTCCTCAAATCTCCTCTTCATTACCGTCCAGTCGACGGCAGAGATCCAACCCTGAATAGGCTCTTCCTGACGGTCGCGATCCTTTTAGTCGATGATCGCGTTCCTAATGAGCTTGCTGGCGACGCTGGAAAATATAGCATCGACAGCAACGGCGCGGTGGGGAGGGAAGAAGTAAGTCCGCTGAAAAAATCATAGAAGTACATAAGTTAAAACATAACATACTAAATGTTAAAAGGAAATAAATTTTTACGTACCGAAAAGTGCTCAAACCAGAAGGCCTTCCTGTCGGCCGGGACATCCCTCCAGTTGATCCAGGGCCCCCCGTAGTTCTGTCGCAGGAATGTACCCAGCGACCGGTGTACGGAGGAGGGATAATACCTGTAAAATAGAAATTAAAATTTATTAAACAAGTTTATAATAAATTTAAACAAATTAAATGCAACAATTTTACTTACCCGCCTGGTCCGAGTACAGGCCCAAATCTCCAACCTCAGATCCCCCTCCGGGCGACACGGAGGATCTGTCTCAAATGGGAGCTGCACTATGCCCCTGCCCCACCCCCTACCCCTGCCCCTGCCCCTGCCTCTGCCCCTGCCCTCAGCCTGCCCCTCGGTCTCAGCCTCGCCCTCGCCCTCGACGTGGGCCTCGCCATCGCCCTCGACCTCGACGTGGGCCTCGGCTTCGGCCTGCTCCTCAATAGTGGGGTCGACCTCTGGAATACTCGACGGTACTGGCTGCGTAGAAGAAGAAGGCCCTAGCCTCGAACTGCTAGAGCCGGGTATGGATGCACTGCCGGCGACTAGACCGCTAGTGTATACTGGAGTGCGGGAGGATGAGGAGTCGGTAGGAGTGGTAGATGGAGACGGTCGGGGTCGTCGACTCCCACCAGCACCGGAACCAAATGATCCACGTCGAGCCATATCTAAAAAAATACAGAAGTATACCATACTACATCTTAAAAAAACAAAAGTATACCATACTACAAGCCAGGGAACGTCACTAAGTAAACCATACTATATCTGAAAAAGTAAAAGTAAACCATACTACATCTGAAAATGTCGCTAATTAACGTCGCTAAAACAAAAGTAAACCATACTACATCTGTAAAAAAAACAAAAGTAAACCATACTACATCTGAAAATTAAACATATTCAATCCTCTTCTGAAAATTCATCTTGTTCCGATTCCTCTTCCTCTTCCTCTTCCTCTTCATCTTCCTCTTCCTCTTCACTTCTATCAACTTCCTCTTCCTCTTCTGATACTTCTACCTCTTCTAATTGATGAAACATGTCATGAGGAACTTCTGTTGAGTCCACATCGACAATATTTGTAATAAGAAGTAATTCGTCTTCCTGATAAGCTATCTCGTCGAAATCGAAGGTATTCCAAGCTTTAGTCTTATAGACTGCCCACCGATCTGATCTCCCGGCTCCTTGTTTTGGATAGCTGGTAAAGTAAACTAGCTGAGCCTGGCTTGCTAGAACAAACGTCCCATAAGCTTGATATCGACGGCGATAATTTATGTCAATAGGACCATGTTTGTCAACTCTCCAGCCTCGACCCTGGATCGGATCGAACCAGTCACATCTGAACAAGACGATCTTACAAGGTTCTATAGCATAATTGTATGTCAGTTCCACAATCTCCCGTAAGACGCCAAAGAAGTCATTGTCTGGGTCGACGTCTTTGTAGTTTGAAGATTTTATGTACAAACAGCTATTCTTCGTAGAATCCAAATCCAAGAAGTCATCTCTTATTCGAGCATTTGTTGACTTGAACCTGAAACCATTTACGCAGTAACTTGGCCAGGTCTTCACTTGATAAATTGGCCCCTTGGCTAGAGTTTTAATATACTCATTCTCAAGGATTGCCTCCGGACGATCAACCTAAATACCATATAAACGATGCTAACTTAATTATTATGTGCAAGTATAAATGTACAAAAAAAGTAAATTTTGAAGATATCCGTACATATGCTCTCAACCAAAAAGGAAAATGAAGTCTCATTTGTTGTTCTACTTCCTCCTCGGTTGCGTACGAATTTTTGGACGTCACCTCATCCTTAAACATGCTGAAAAGTAACGAAGCATATAGTTATATTCAAAAGCAACGAAGCACACGAAATAATTTTACTTACCCCCTCTAGCTTGTCCACTTCTTCCTTGTCGCAGTTGAGCAATACATATAACATTGCAGCGCTAACCTCGTCGTCATTTAGATATCTTTTTTTCATTTTACCAGATGGTTTTTTGTAGGCAGTAAATACTTTCAGCTTTGCCTCAATACCAACTTCATATCCGTCATCATTTCTGGGAGCCCTTGTTCTGTTTGTAGCAATATGAGGCTGAAAATACATGGAACAAAAGTTTGAAATCTCCTCAACGACATATGCTTCACAAATAGAACCCTCCAACCGTGCCTTATTTTTCACCTTCCTCTTCAGGTGGTTAAACTGTCGCTCAAATGGGTACATCCAACGATAACCGATAGGTCCAGCAACAAGAGCCTCATGGATAAGATGAATCGGCAAATGCTCTATTGAGTCGAAGAATTCAGGAGGAAAAACTCTCTCAAGTTTGCAAAGTGTTACCACAATGTCCTTCTCTTGCTTCTCTAAACGATCGACGAGCAACTTACAAGAACAAAGATCTCTGAAGAATATGCTAAGCTCTGTTAATGGATCCCAGACTACCGACGGTAATAATTCTTAAAATGCAACAGGAATTAACCTCTCTATGAATACGTGGCAATCGTGGCTCTTCATTCCGGTCAGTTTACACTCCTTTATGTCGACACATCTTCTTAGATTGGAGTCGTATCTGTCCGAAAATTTTAAGTCCTGGATCCATCTACAAAATCTCACTTTGTCCTCCTTGTCTAGCGAGTATATTGCCTTAGGCCGTAAAAGCTCTCCCTTTCTATTGTCTATCATGTGTAATGTAGGGCGTCTGCATATTTAGGCTAAGTCCAATCTAGCCTTCTGATTGTCTTTTGTCTTTTGTCTTTTCCTTGACGTCCATTACAGTATTAATTATGTTATCAAACACGTTCTTCTCGATATGCATGACGTCAAGGTTATGTCTAATCAGATTTGTGCTCCAATATGGCAGATCCCAGAATATACTCCTTTTGGTCCAGTTATGATCTTCGTCAAACCCCTCGCAACGGCTGCTCGTTGTAGGATCTTCAATAGCACTTGGGATTTCTTTTACTTACTTCCATGTGTTCTCTCCGGACCACATTGGCGGTAGATCACCCTTCTCCATAGCTTCGGCACGGAATGCAGCTCTGTTCCTACGGTACGGATGGTCTTTCGGCAAGAACTGCCGGTGAAAATCAAAGAAGCATGGCTTTTCTCCGTGTCTCAAACGAAAAGCCTTAGTGCGGTCAATGCAATACGGACATAAAAGCCGACCATGAGTGCTCCATCCAGATAACATTCCATAAGCCGAAAAGTCGTTGATTGTCCACATTAGTACTGCCCGCATCTGAAAATTCTGTTTTTTCGAAGCATCATACGTGTACACCCCTGTTTCCCATAGCTGCTTCAGCTCATCTATCAACGGCTGTAAGTACACGTCGATGTTCCTCTTCAGGTTGTTCGGACCGGGGATGATAATAGTTAAGAACGTGTAATGTGTCTTCATGCACATCCAAGACGGTAGGTTGTACGGAGTGAGGATTACCAGCCAGCATGAATATTGGGAGCCTGAAAGACCAAATGGGGTGAAACCATCAGAGCAGAGCCCCAACCTTATATTACGCACATCAGAAGCGAAATTAGGATATGCTTGATCGAAGTGCTTCCACGCTTCTCCATCAGATGGGTGATCCAACACTCCTTCGGTCTATTGTCGCTTGTGCCAACTCATATTTTCGGCAGTCTCTTTCACCATGAACAATCTCTGCAACCGCGGCGTCAACGGCAAGTAGTGCATTGAAGCAGTCGGTCTTCTAGACTTGCCTGCAGCAGTTGGCTTGTAGCGATCAGCACCACAGAATTCGCACACTTCTGCATCCTTGTGATCTTTGTAGTAAAGCATGCATCCATTCTGACAGCAATCGATCTTGTCGTATCCCATCCAGAGGGATCTCACCATCCTCTTAGAGTGGTAGAAGTCTTTCGATAACTTGGCACCCTCCGGCAAGATATCGGTAATCAATTCGAGCACTCTATTGTAGCATTCTTGCAACATGTTAAAGTCAGACTTTATGCTCAAGAGCCGAGTGATCACCTCTAACGGTGAATGGTCCTCACAGCCAGGGTATAAAAGAGTCCTTGCATTCTCCAGCAACTCCATGAACTTCGCAGCATCGGCATTCGGTGCCTCCTCAGCTGCGTCACGATTGTATGGATCGAAATAAGGTCCCGCAGCGTACTCGTTGTCGACACCAGTTCGGTTGTGGACATTCATATAAGGCTCCACAAAAGGCTCCACATAAGGCTCCGCTTGGAATGCTAAAGGTACAAGCTCTCCGTGTGCGGTCCATTGGTAGTAATTCGGAAGGAAACCCTTTGTGTATAAGTGATACGTCACATCCAATTCTGGTTGAAACTTCATGTTCCGATATTTTGCACACGGGTACTTAATGTCCATGCCGTCCATGGATTGAGGAAACACCTTCACGAATTGGAGGAATTGTTCTACTCCGGCGATGTATTCATCTCGCACACCGTACCTGTTATCTCGAATGCGGTTGCACATCCACGAACGGTCTAGCAGATACATGGATATAGCCATTTCTAGATATATGTAAATATGAATAAACTTCAAAACTAAAATGAATATACTACATACTACATACTACGGCCGTGACTCGGGACCATTCCTATGAGTCGGGACCATTCCTACTACATACTACATACTAAAACGAATAAACTTCAAACTAAAAAGAATATACTATAAACTAAAACGAATATACTACATACTACGACCGTGACTCGGGACCTTGATCCATTGAGTACCGGGATCAAGAAAACTACGTGTTACAAATATCGGCACTATCGTGTTATAAATTAATCAACCAACAAAACTACGTGTTACAAATATCGGCACTATCGGTACGTGGTTTCGAATCGGAGTATCACATTTTTCGGTGTCGGAAAACAAATAACTATTACTAAATTATCAGATTTTTCGGCACTATCGGTGCCCCTGACCCAGCCCCCCCCCCCCCCCCCCGCACCCCTCCCCCCTCCCCCCCTACACCACCCCTAACCCTAACCCGAACCCTATCCCTAACCCCTCCCCCCACCAGCCCTCCCCTCCCCAGCCCCTCCATCCCGTACACCACCCCTAACCCTAACCCGAACCATATCCCCAACCCTTCCCCCACCATCTCCCCTCCCCTCCGAAGCCCCTCCGCCCTCACCCCCCAGCCGCCCTCAAACCCCCCCCCCCCCCCCCCGCCCCTCCCTCCTAACCCGAACCCTAACCCTCCCCTTCCCCCAGCCCCCCTCTTCACCCCCAGCCGCCCTTACCCCCCCTGCCCCACCCCCCAGCCACCCCCAACCACCCGCACCCCCCTGCCCCTCCCCCCGAGCCACCAGCATCTCCCCCAACCACCAACAACAAATAAAGAGAGAGAGAGAGTCACGTACCAGAGGAGAGTCGCCGGAGAGGGTGAAGTCGCCGGTGAGAGTGAAGTCGCTGGAGAGAGTGAGAGCGAGAGCGAGAGCGCCGGAGGAAGAGAGTGAGAGAGTAAAATGATGGGGGGAAATGAATCGGGGGGAAATTTAATTTAGTTAGAATTTCGCGATGTTATTATTAACGTCGCTAAATAAGTTACAATTAGCGACGTTGTAGCGACGTTTCGCGACGACTGGCTCACGTAACTAATATACGTCGTTGTCACGTCGCTATTTACGTCACTAGTAGCGACAGTCACCGACGTTTCAATTATACGTCGCTAATGTACACAATTTAGCGACATTTTGCTAACGTCGCTAAATTTACGTCGCCAATTAAGCAGATTTTAGTAGTGCTCATTTTCCACATTTGATCCCGAAATCTCAACAAAATTTAATTATCATGCTTAAGCTCGAATCCTTCATCTTGATTTTACTGTATCATTTGACCAAATTTTTCTCTGTCAAAATTATACCTTATTACATCTCTCAACCTTGTATTATTTACAATCCTTGTATCTCTGGTTTCTGATTTAAAATCTTTTGTACTCTTCAATTCATACGATTTTCATCCTTAATTTAATTACGCATTAAGTCCAAATTTCTGGTTTCAGGCGTTCTTTATATACTTTCTGATTCATCATACACCTTCCTAAAGTGCATCTCCAACCTCTAGTCTATCAATTTTACATTCCTTGATTCAAATCACAACTGTTCATTTTTATCTCATCTTTATCCCATAACTCATGTACTCTATAAATCTCTGCTATACATAATTCCAGGTTTAAATCATGAGGCATAATCGGATTCGAGGCATGATCGCTAGATACAATAATAAAATATAGGCACGGTCAGAATTATCTAGATATGATCTGAGATAGAGTTGGAATATTATTGTGATCAAAATCGTTTTAGGCACGAGCAAAATCTAGCTACGATTAAAATATAATCAAATGATTAAAGATAGAAAAAATCATATGAGGTCTCGTGACACAGAAAAGACAACAAAGAAACGAGCGTCAACAGTTTATTGAAAAGGCAAAAAGAAATGAAAGCTTCTGTGATGAGGGACAAAATTTCCAATTCAAATTGGGATGAGGTATAAGAGTTTGTGACTCAGAAAAAAAAATTAACAAGTTGAATGATAGTAGGATAGCGAGGGTGATTAGAGAATCTATGATATAAATGTAATCAGATAAGATATTTCTGAAGGTGGAGACAATCACTAGAAATGCAAATCCTCCAACCGAATAAAAGTTAGAATAATTTGATGGTGCAAAAAAAAATACAAACATGGTATGGATATAGTCTTAATAATATTCGGGCTCTGTGATGAGGGACAAAATTTCCAATTCAAATTGGGATGAGGTATAAGAGTTTGTGACTCAGAAAAAAAAATTAACAAGTTGAATGATAGTAGGATAGCGAGGGTGATTAGAGAATCTATGATATGAATGTAATCAGATAAGATATTTCTGAAGGTGGAGACAATCACTAGAAATGCAAATCCTCCAACCGAATAAAAGTTAGAATAATTTGATGGTGCAAAAAAAAAATACAAATATGGTATGGATATAGTCTTAATAATATTCGGAAACCAAATATATCCGAAATCACTTTGCATCTAATTCATGCCTCGCCAGAGTGCACCTGACTGCAGTAAATTTTTTTGGCTCCATAACTTGAATAATAATAGGTTTCCGAGTAGTCTATCAACTTTATCCATTTCATGGCTGAGCAACGTAGGGACAAATCTGATGCATTTAGGACATAGTCTCAATAATATCCGAAAACCTATGAACACCTGAAATTACTTCAACTTAGATTCTATGCCTCGCTAGTGCGCAACTAGCTGCAGTAAACTCACAGTTTCCATAATTCAGACAAATGACTACAACGCAAATGTGCGAAACCATATTAGGTCACTGAATATTTTCTCAATTTTGTCCATGAGAATTTCAAAGGAGCTTCCAAAAAATTCAAACGAGTTCTAAAGTTCTAATCATGATAGGAAAAGATGTAGATGTCTGTTCTTCTGGAATCAATAAAATTTATTAGGATAATTATGTGTTCCAGTAGCTCTTGAGAATCAAGAGATTGGTTTGAAGTCCAGAGGAGTATATGTTCTCCGATATTTCTTTTTCAAAGATTAAACTTAAAGAATGGATCAACTTGATTCTGACTAAATAAGTTGGACACAAGACATGATAGAAGCATCACAGCTTCGAGTTGAGTAGAAGGAGTCATGAGAATATTCCCGACAAATCACTTAGAGAATACTGATATTTACTGAAATTATTTTGAGAAAGGAAAAAAAGATGATTTATAAACCAAGGAAAGTTTGAGAATTTGCTAGGTAAGTTGGGCTAAAGTTAGCCTTATTGGTTCAAGGAAGTCAAGTTGAAATGGTTTAGCAAAGCTAACAAGGAAATAGCTTTGGAACATTGGTCATGATCTGAGGTTTAGGTACAAACACAAACAAGGTAACCTACGAAACTATAAGCAAGCAAAAATAGATTTTAAAATATATAATTCCGGCCTATGGTGTAACAGGGTGAATATAATCTAGGTGTTCTAGTTGTTTCTAGAGTCTGTTTTTCTAAAGTCATTCCTAGACCTAGGTCAGATTGCAGGAATGCCTGTTGATTTAGACTAAGTTGACTAGACCAATTTATAGAACTGACCTGCATGGGCCACCACTAAAAACATGCCACGACCCGATCCCAAAGTAATGGGTGTAGTCGGATCATGCCCAGCCTGCACCGTTGTGAGATGGCGGCAGTAAGCTGTATCAAGTAGTGAAACGCAACATGCAAAAACATCTAACGAAAATAAAACATTTTTATTAAACTGAAACTGGTCTGAAATGGAAATAAAACAACAACACAATTCATTTTATTACAACTATTCTGAAAAGGAAGAAAAGGAAAAGTACTAAGCCAACACTCTAGGGTTCTGGGGTTCCTGGTTCAGCCTCTGTGGGACCCAAGTCTGTCCCATAGAAAGTGTAATAAGGCAGCTCCTCTTCGTCGTTGTCACCTAAAAATGTTGGGTCTCCAGTCAGGAGTGAACAAGAAACATATTTCCTCCACATCTAGCATTTCTAAATTAATAATAAATGAAAAATGCGAGACAGTTTAAGAAACAATATATTTTTGTATTTAATAGTAAAAAGAGACCGGCAAGCAAGATGATGTCAATTTCCAGCATGATGCAATATAAGCTAGTGTTTTGAGTATATAACAGGGTTTGTGACCGGCTGGTGAGGCAATATTTATACTAACATTTTTGGCCAAAACGAATAGTATACGGTACGGCTCAACCCCCTGTGTGGTAGGGATTAGCGCGAGGCAATAAACGATCGATATTTGGCTTTGGTCACAGACGTTATACTACTCCCCCAATCAATCCCCAAGCAATAAGTCAATGAGTCAATGAATCAATATAGCAATCCAACAATCCGTCAATCGATGTGGAGTCCGAGAGGGATCCACGGTGAATCAGTGTCACTATACTACATGTAATCAACTGATGCATACATTTAATTATTAAAAAAAGACACAGACATGGAGTAGATATGAAACTTGCCTTGGATAACTCCTTGGCGTGGAACGCGACGAGCAGCAAGTAACCGCTAGGATTTAAGGTCCCGAACCTACAGATCGTAGTACCAGATTTAGTAACTAGAACTACGCTATAATTCTAAGGTGCAATACTAGGCTAAGTCAGGCAGATTGGTGATCCTAATTGGAAACCACTTTGTACATAAAAATAGATTTTGTTACTAAAAGTTAACATATAACCGTCTCAATAAAATATAAATTTTGTCGTAAATATTAATTAGTAGGGAAAATACTTTAAAATGAATTTCTCGAAATTAGTAATTTTGTAGGACACATAGATTTTATTGACATAGCATTTCAAAATAGAAGTTATTTATCAAGTTTAGTTATTTAATCAAAATAATTTTCGTAAAAAATATATCTTTTAGACATTTCCATAAATTACTTAGAAAAATCACCTTTAAATATTAAAATAATAATTAATGCGCAAAAACACATTTTTTTCTTACCAAAATAATGGTTAAAGTTAATATAAAAGGTTTTCGGATTTTAATAGTAATTACCATTACCCAAAATAACATTTTTAAAGAAATATTAGTTTTTATTATATTATTCTCTTTATAAAACCTTTGATAAAAATTTATCTCTAAAAGGGTAAAACATACCATATTTATAATCATTTAACGAAATCTAATTTTTATTATACTATTTACTTAACGAAACTTTTATTTTAAGGAAAATAACTTTTAAACGAATATTTATTTAACTAATATTTTTTAAACAAAATATTAAATCATTATTTGGTTTAAAAATCTCTACAACTTAACATTAAATTTAAAAGATAATCCTAACTATATATTTAATCAACTTAAATCATTTTAAATCACCTTTTAAATTATGAAGATTGAGCTACAAATCAATTAAAACCAATAATGTATATATAAGGTTTCCTAAAATGATTATTATTACAACATTACTAATTTACATCACAGAAAGCTAAATTATCAAACCACATAACCTAATTAATTATCTATAGAACCTATTCTGAATCTACAGAGGCTATTTCTAGGCCAGAAACTCAAATGGGTTCTGAGCACAAATAGAAGGTGGGAAAAAAGGAAAGGGGTTACCCAAACTTGCACGAAGGAGTACCGAGGGGAGGCCTCGGACTCGGAACAACGTCGGGATTGACGAGCACGGACACGTGCGCGCACACGGGCGGACACGTGGGCGAAGGCGCGCGGAACCGGGGCTCGCGTGGGGCTGGCAGACGGTGACGGGCCGCAGGCTGCTACCAGGCGGGCAGCGATCGGCTGCTCGGAAATGGGGGAAGTGGGGTCTGGATTCGGCGAGGAGAGCGCGGTGGCGATCGCGGATTTGGATTTGGTGGAGTAGGGAGAGAGTTTTGAGATAGTGAAGGAGAAGGAATGGAGTTTCTGTGGAGAAGGAGTTTCTGAAGAGTTACGTAAAGGTTGAGATCGGGAAGGGGGGTGTGCGCGGGTTCAGGGGAGAGAGGGGACGTGGTTTTGAATGGGTTTGGGTATGGGCTTAAGTCATGGGTTTGGGTATGGGCTTCACAACTATGTAAGCAAAAAGCCGGTAACTATGACCGTATAATGGTTGGAAACTCGTGCAGCTTATTGGAGAGATCTGGGATAGTTTAATATTAAAAGAAATTATTTGATTAATATATTAAAGTTGGTGATCATCATAATCTCTTATTATAAATAGAATTTTATCTTTTCTAATTATAACTCTTTCGAAATAATAAAATAAATTATTTATCTTTTTTCTTCGCTCATACAAACATTTTGGATAGAGCTTTGATACGTCATTGTACAAATGTGCGGTAATGAATAGAGATGATCTTCTGCAAAAAAGAGATACTAGAATCGGATAGTATTGAGAAGGTAAGGTTGTCACAAATATTTGGACAATGGTCTCGTTTGGTTCGCGGAATCATGGGGTTGGAAAAGAAAATTTATTATTTTCCTATATTTGGGTACCAAGAAATTTAGGAGAAAAGGAAAGTGATTCCAAGTGGAAAGAAAATTATGGGAGGAATAGTTCCATCCATCCAAGCAAGTATTCAACTTCCCCACATTTTAAGTGTTCACTTTTCCTTCCATTTTATCGACATTTCCAAACATCAAAAAGAAAAATCAATAGAAATTGTAATTTTTAAAGGAAAGAAAATACCAAAGAATTAATTTACATTCCTTTCCTTTCCGTGAACCAAACGAGACCTTTATTCGCTGCATAAATGTGAGAATGGCTACAAAATATTATGAAGCATCAGGTATTTATTTTGGGTGGACAGAAATGAAATTTAGTACCAAAAGATATGGACGGTCATTACTAATTAACTATAAACAAAAAATATTTTAAACAGCTCTTAATCTCTCAAATAATAGTATAATTCAGATTAATTAGTAATCAATTTAGGAGAAGAACTTGTGAGTACAGAATATTATCAGTTATATAATCCATCGATCGACCAGGGAATTGATACCATACTCTGACAAGCATTCGTCAACATGTTATCTTACAAGAGTGACCAGTTATAAATACATCAACTTGTTAGTAAACTACACTTTATCGATCACGCTAACTTGTACTTATACTCCCTAATTCTCTGTGAAGCCTAATTTGCGTACTAATTCTCAACGTGAGAGAGTAAGCAAATCAACACACACACACACATACATATGCTTTACAAAACTGCTGATTAGGATACAAAATGCTTTACCGTTCTACGTTTTTATTACTTGATTTATAGGTAAAACTTCTCCAACCCAAATAAAATTTAATCCCCATGCACATTATGATTTATAAATCTAGTTTTAATGGTTTTGTACCATTGAAACGATGACCTGTCTCTTTGAATTTTAGGTTTGTGGGTTCTCAGCACCATACACACACACCCCAACCAAAACCCTGTGCTCCTCTGAAACCTACAAATGTTTAACAATACACCAAATCTGGGTTTTCAAATTATCAACACTACCATTTTTGAAATTAGATTAATTGAATTTAAGTCCCCGTCCCGCGTCACATACTTTCCATGAAAAATAAAATGAAACAACAAAAAACATGCAATCTCAAACCCAGCCTATATTGAGGCTTGGTTTTGAGATTGTTGTGGCTTCTTTAAAAAAAGTAGCATAATCAGTTTTTGACAACTCGTCTTACTTTCAAAAGTTGGGCAATTTTTGGACTAGCTTTTCAAAAAAGTTTAATAAGCAATTGTTAGCAAAGAGACTTCTTTAGAAAAAAAAAATTAAGTAGATGCAGCCTAAAGTGGGTTTTCCAAAGTTTTTTTTAATAAGTACTTGTTACCAAATAGCCTTTGAAACTATTTTTTAAAAGAGTAAGCAAAAGAATACATGATACTTTGGTTTGGGATTATTACTGCCTTTTAAAAAACTACACTATAAACAACTTTTGACAACAAGCGATAATTGTTGTCAAGATTGGTCCAAATTTAAAAATATATTTTTACAAATTTGTTGGAACAATCTTAATCTACTTCGGAACAAGAAAAATAAACATTAAACAATAAGCAGTCCCAAATAAAGCTAAGTTCTCATAACACGCATAATTTGATTTGACTATTTACATCCATATGTTTACTCCTTTTTAGAAAATACATGAATGTAAATTAAACATAAGTTAAAATTGTATATTAAGAACATGTTTTTCTTATATGATTTTTTATTTAGTTATATATTTTTTTTCAATAATAACATGTCGAAGAGTCAGATTTAACCAAGATAGTCGATCCAAAATTAAGAATAAAGAAACTTAAGAAATCACAACAAAGAAAAACAGAGAAAATCAAGAAAAGCAATCTATATCAAAATGCATCATCCATCATTGGAGAAATTTTTGATCATCTTTAACCGACTCACTAATCGAAACATAGCTACTTATATCAAGAATCGAGCAGTAATGTTGCTCCATGCATGATCATGACCCAAAGAAATCAAGCCCCATGCATGATCATGGAGCGGCTGCACCTTCGTCGAGGCCAATCCATCCACCAGCCGGACTACTACCACCATTTTCAGCAGCATCATCGTCATTTCCGTGAGTGTTAACTCCATGCTGGTGATACACCACAACAGGTCTGTTTTGAGGGTTATCATTGCAATAGCGTTCTCCATCGGTCTAGAAGCCATGTATGGCATACCAATGGTTGGTCCGGCAATGGCGACAGGGAATGATGAAGTATCTCTGCCAGAGGTCTCCCCCTCCTCCTCCTTCTACTATCAGATGATCCGCAATGTGAAACTCAGGACTAGAGGGGTTGCATGTAATTAGGTATTGGTCATCAAAAGGGAAGAAGGCGACTGTAGTGAACGCAGTACCAGCTGATGAATGATGCATTAATAGAGGGTTGATCGTTGTTGATATTCTCCTAGAGCGAATGCTTGTTGTATGGACATGAAGCACCGCCTACAGCAAGAGAAAGTGCATCACCGACCGCACCCGATCGCGGTACTGCAGCAGGAGAAGTGTCGGTGCAACTGCTCGGTAATAATGTTTTATTTCAATTTAATGTTTAGTTTACCTCCAATATCTTAACCCCATATATTTCTAACCATAAATTCATCCTCTATCAAAATTAAACAAAAATATTATGAAGAGGATAAATTAGTCAATTGTACGAGTTAGAATTGTTTTTTTTCGTTTTCTACTTGATAAATTTCTTCCACAATTAGTGATCTTTATCGAGTTAGAATCTCTATAAGAAACATATCTTATTCATGATCTTTATCATGCATATTGAAAAGTTTACCTAAAATGTATGAGAATAAGATAGGATACAATCTCAATAAAAATAGAATTTCAATCAGAAACATATCTTCAAAAAATATTTGATTAGTTTTTTTTTAATATAGTTGAATTTAACAGAACAAATATGGGATAAAATAAATAAAATAATTATGGGTGCCATATAAGACCCAACCCCCACAGGCCAACTGACTTGGCGTGTGCCCCCCACGACAATAAGACTCAACTCCACAGGCCAACTGACTTGGCGCGTACCCCCCACGACAAGTTAGTTGGCGCCCTGCTCCCCTCCACTCCCCACGGCCAAGTCACTTGGCGTGTTCTCTCCCCCTCTGCAATTACCTCAAACTTCTCCCTTTTTTACAATTACCCTAAACTTCTTTACCCTGTATAAAAATTTCTGATATACAAATATAGACCAAGAGTGGTCATTGGCATGCATGAGCTACATGGTTTGGTCCAGAGGAGTCCAAAAGTTAACTATGGCATGCTTTTGATGCATGAGCTGCATGGTTTGGTCCAGAGGAGGGCGAAAGTTAACTATGGCATGCATCTATGCATGGTCACCTAGTCTTTGTTACTTCTGATGGCTTGGATTTGTATCAAAGAAGAAGGGATAGAGTGAGGCATATTATTTATATACTCTAAATTGATTTTTGTAGCATTTTATCATACACTTGGAAGGTTTTTTTTTTTGTAATTAACATTCTTCATCCTTCTTACCAGTTGAGTTTTGTTGAATTGTTCTCCTCTCAGTGAACCCATATTGCAGGTGATCCATTGTCATATATTAGACATAAGAGAGAGGGATTATTAACTTGTTCTTAAATTGAAACCAATTTACCAAAATCACACAAAAGCCAAAATGCAGACACAACAATTTTCGATGTGGAAATTTTTTGTGAAAAAAATCATTAGACGATTGAAATCCAACCATAAAAAGCCTCCACTAATGGAATAAAGAAATACAAACTCCTTACAAAATTCTCACCGATCCAATCGATCACCACAACTACTTATAAGATAATAATATAGACTACCGAAGAACAAAAGAAAATGAGAGAAACTACCCTCAAAAGTCTCTTTTCGAAGTAGTCGTCAACTTCCTTCTCTCTCCAAAACTTGCAAGCTTTGATCTCTATCTCTGGTAGATATGACAGATGTTAGATCACAACATATCTCGATCGTTGATGGGGTCAATGGTGCTTATAAAGCACTCAAACTTGGGTTCTTCCCTGTCACGTCCCGGTTTTGCAGAACCGGCAGGTGTATTGTCGTACAAGTCTAGATTTGTAAAACCCCCTAAATTTCTACATAGTTTTTTAATTTAATTAGAATAACTATTGTATATACTAAGTGTATATATACAGTATATGTATTTATGATTTTAGTTTTATTCTAATATGAATTTTTACGGATAAATACATATATACATATCTTTAGAATTTTGTATCTCATTTTTTCGAGCTTTCAAAATA
Organism: Iris pallida; assembly: GCA_029216955.1. Lineage (NCBI taxonomy): Eukaryota > Viridiplantae > Streptophyta > Magnoliopsida > Asparagales > Iridaceae > Iris > Iris pallida. The sequence goes on along the minus strand of JANAVB010022600.1, from coordinate 1,885,501 downwards.
TTATTTTTATGTTATTTTTATTTCATTCTTTGAAAATAAATTATCTTAGAATTTTTATAAAAGAAAATATATTTATTTTTGAAACAATAAAAAGATGTTTTATTAAAATTTTGTATTCCATTATAATTGAAACACAGAAACAATAAAAGAGAATACTGGTATTTGGACCTAACATAGGATCACTTATTCTTGATGTATTTCAGTTCTAATTATAATCATGTTATTGTTAACAAAAAAAAATCTTTCCTATTAGATAGTATAGTCGCATGTTTTTCCAAGATGCTGAAGTCATTGCTTTCATTGACATGCTACATGCATACTTAAGTTTTCTCTACAGGCTAAAATTTGTCAGTTTAATCGAACAATAAACTTTAGCTGATATTATTAATCAAGCGCCATACATAAATTGTTATATGGTAGTCATGTTTCACATATGTGCAGGTGACTCTCTGGGCAAGAAAACAAGTATCAAATAAATCTATACAATTAATTTTTTTTTCCTGTAAGATGGCTTTTGCCATTAGGATTAAAATAGAAAGGTTGGATGAGAGATAGCCCGGGCCTTTACATAAAGATAGGGAGGGAGATGACCCATACACCTACTAGAGAGACTATACTTAGAGGGAGATGACCCTTGCCTACAACACAAACTAACCAAATTAATTACAAGAATTATCATGTGAGCCACCTAATCCTTTTCGGAGTGTTGAATTTGACTTGAAGTCTTGAATAGGGGTTGACGGAACCTCTAGTTATTTGATTTGTTATTCCATTTGCTTATCTTTACATTCTTCCTCATTTGTTTTTCTGCTTCCCACAAAGTCTCTTTTCAGACAAACGGCTCTTTTTAGGGCTGCTAAATTAAAGTTTTTGTCTAAAGATATTGTTCTTATAAGGTGTCGGTTGCCTTTCCAGTTCTTCTAGGCAAGTGCTTCATAGACGATTGTGTCATCTACAACTCCAACTCTTTCTTGAAAAGAATTTCTTAAAGAGAAAACCTCAATTGAAAAGGGGTTGCAATAATTGGCTTTTGGACCTCACAAAGTAATCATAAGAGAGGACATCGGAGCATAAGATATTGTAAGAGGGAGAGAGTAGTACTTGATTTGGTAGGATGGACAAGGGCTGAAAGATAGGAGTTCTTCTTTTTCGTTCCCACAATGGCATGTTCCTGACTAGTAAGTGTTGTAGTGGTTTATAGTAACTAAGATATCAAGGGCACGGCTGAGGCGCACCCAAGATGCAGATACGAGCCGCACGTGGCTCCGGTCTTTGCGCCTTAACATGTGTGGTGAGGCGCTCGCACGCGTTAGTAAGCCCAGTAGTGAGGCTCATGCCTATTTGAGGTGCACCTTATGCGTATGCTGCTTTATTTTTATTTTGTGTTTTCTTACTAAGCAATATATTTATTTCAAGTGTGAGTAGGGACAACCATTGAAATCGACACTTAATATCACTCTTGGAACTGAAAAGTCTCTTAAGATAAAAAGGGGAAAAACACCCTTGAACTCTTATAAGCTTTCATGTTCAGTAGATCAAGAGGAAAGAATCCACAAATTTTATAATCGTGCTTGATTTATAAATGCTATTTTAAAATTTTGTAAATGTATACCTCGCCTTCATGAGGGCCGCGACTGTCTTTTGAACCATTTGCATTGTTTTGCATCGCAGTGTGCCTTACATCATTATAAACTTTGCATCGCAAACCTGGACATGGGTACGAGTACATATCCAAGAGTCGGACCCTTCAAATGCATAATCGATTGACACATGGACTCTGCCAAAAAAGATCCAAAATTTGGGTTACGAGAATACGGCTATTAAAATAAATATATTTGCTAAATGAAGTGAAGCCACATATTAAATGAGTTTGGAAAGGGAATCTCATTAAAAATGTTTGACGAATTACAAATAGACATCACGTGCCAACATTTCAAAGCATCCAAATAGGCCCCAATATTAATAGCCTCCATGCTCAACTTGATTGGGATTGGAAAAGCCTTCATTGTACCTTTGTGTATGCTAACTTGACATATTGATTCATTGAATGAACATGGATAAACTCAACCAGATTTGAATGAAATGACATAATGCATGCATGCAACCACTTTGACCACTTTTACAATTATTATAAAGTTGAGTATGTTTCAAAAAAAATAAAGTTGAGTAAGAGTCCTTTCAACTTTCATGTCTTTTTCCAAATGTTTTTTTTTTCCTTCCATAAATGATCCTACTACTCCCAATATACAATTGCCTAGGTGGAGCTATACTACTTCCAAGATAAAATTAATAATAAAACCAAGATGAACTTAATAATAGTAACTATATAATAAAGCATGGAGGATCTACTACTGTCATAAAGCATGATTATCTTCTTCTTGTTCTAATTTGTGAGCAGCAGCAAATTATAAAGAAATATATAAGCATAGATCTCCAGATTATCACTATGGAGGATTTAATTGTCACCGTGGAGGATCTGATCTGGATCCTCATGTCGGGTCGACACAGGTACTCTGCCTTAAAGTGGTAGTTCGGGTAACAGAGACCGCAATAGTTGAAAGTGTGCTGAATTTGAAAAATGGCTTTGCATTGGCATTGCTTCTTGAACGAAAATGAGCATGGTGGTCATGTAGGTGCATAGAAGCTAGTCCATCAATTGTTGTAGATGTAGATGGTGATCAACAAAAGTAGTTATATTATAGTCGTCCAATTGTGAATTTGTAGGAAGGTTGGACATAGGCTCAACAATTAAGATAGATGGATGAAAAAAGGGACGTGTCTCCTTGTCCATGTGAAGAATGGTACTATCTATGACGACGAGGATAATATGTTCATTGTCTTCGAGTAGAATGAGCTCAATGTCTTTGAGTACGACAATGAAGTCACTTCTTTTGAATTATTTTTCTTTGAAGCTCATTGTCTTTGGTTTTGTGCATTGACCGGTTGGCAATGGAGGTGCAACAACCAAAGGATTAGTCACTACTAGTATGTTGACATGCTATTGTTGATCGACTGACAAAAAAAATTGAGATTGACCGTTTGACTTGTCCAGCTCAGCAGAAGATTGACACGTTGATAAAAGGATTGCATGAACAGAATTGTGATCCAACTCATTGCATGTGTCATGTTATAATATGTATCATGTTACAAATAGGAACATGTTCAGGAATCTCATCCTGCACCTTCATGGTGCTTTGATTTTTTTGGCTGATGAGACAGATAGAAGAGCTTTTTTTTATTGAAACATACATTAATATCGTGTCCTACAATACTCCATTGAGAATAACAGGGAAACATTGGACTCATATACGATGTTTTTCCCTGAGCTAGTAGCTTGGTCTTGAGAGGATGAACCAGTGGAGATCCAGATTTTCTCTCGAAGAGCCTTTAGCTAAATGTCGTCTTCAAGATGAATTCAAGATGAATTTGAAGACAGCTCGGCCAGGATAAATTTTTGGTGGGTTCGTCGGCAGCAGGGCCCTTTCCTTGTCCTTCTATCTTAATTTTTGAACCTATGCCTAGTCTTCCTAAAGATTCACAGCCGTATGACTATCAAGCTTACAATATAGCTACTTATGTTGTTGACCGAGTAAACACTACATCTACGACGGCGGATGGACTAGTTGTTGTACACCCTCATGGGCACCATATGCTCATTTTACTTCCACAAGCAATCAAACAATAGCCACGCAGAGCTATTATCCCAATCCAACGCATTTTCAATTAGGTGTTTTTTCGATAGTGGGATGCGAGAAAATGCATACCCATGTTGTGCATATGAATGAGACTTTCATGTACTTTCTTGTAAAATGTGTTTGGATTGAAGAAAGTGGGAGGTGGAAGGTATATTATAAAACTAAAATAACTAACTAAATATTAAGCAAAATTGATAATTAAGTATTAATAGTAATTATTTAACTTATTAATACTGGATTTCAAAAAAAAAAAACTTATTAATACTTAATATTAACAAAATAATTTTATCAAATAATTGTAATAGTTATTGAATAGTAGTAAAAATTCAATACTTGTTTTTATATTAATTAATTAACATAATTATTCAATAGTATTAATAATTAGTTACTTTAAATAATACTTAAGTATTATATTTTATAATTATGTATTTGTTAAATATTTTATCCTAATTAAGAAGAATTTTAAACATTAATAAATAATATTGTTAAGAAAATATTAGCTTTTTCTTATTAGTTAATATTTAATTATCATTTAGTTGTTTAATAATTGAAAATCTAAATTATGTAAAAGAATTAATAAAAAAAATTACAATCCGAGTGCTTCATTCCACATCCCAAGAAAAAAAAATGATGTGGGGAGCCATACAATCAGCCTGACAAGAGCCCGATTAAAACTCGCGTACAATTATGATTCCAAGTTTCCATCTAAAATCCGAACTAAACCAAACATGGAAACTCCGTTTTTCAACCCAAAGTCATGCGTTTTTCTATGTTTCATCTTTAGACAAAGAGCTTAACTTAGCAATCCGAACTAAACCAAACTTGGAAACTCCGTCTATCTTCAGACAAAGAGCTTAACTTAGCAATTCTCAAAAGAGTTCTGTCTCGGAAAGAGACTTCGTGTCGAGCAGAAGAAAGCAAATACAACAACAAATCAAGCTACTAGAGGCTTTTCCATGCCCCGCTTAAGTCAAAGTCGACACTCTGGAAATAATTAGCTGGGTCAGATGATCATTAATCTTGTAACTAATTTTGTTAGTTTGTGTTGTAGGGGAACGAATATTTCCGAGTAACCTCTCTCTAGTAGCGGTATGCACCAAATCTCTCCTGAACTTCATGTAGGGGTTCATGCTATCTCCTACCCCGTCTTTCTATTTTAAACCTAATGGCGAAAGTCAACTTATAGAAAGAGGGGGGAAATGTATAGATTTTTCTTGTCCAGGTTTTACAAGATGTTTACCCACCTGCACTTATGTGAAACATAGCTATCATATAACAGTTTTATGTACGAAGACTCGGTTAATTATATCAGCTAAAATTTATTGTTAGAGTAAACTGTCATATTTTACTTGGCAACCTTAATGTCTGATATATTTTATCCCTTCCTCACAAACCTCAAACTTGGACCTCTAGCATATGTTTTCCTTTCCATGGAGGAGATATAGAACTAGTCAAGTGAATACAACTTTCCTGCAAGTAATTTAGTCTGTTGACATTGTCAAGCTGATAGATCATTAAACTTGATGCTCCGAAATAAGCATGCCTTGTGCTTCCTCTGCAGGTTTCGCAAGTTGTTCGTATTGTTCTCTAGTTATACATACACGAACACTCTCCGGAAGATCAACATGTAGCTCCTGACCAGCGCTAAACAGAGGCGACGACGACACCTTCAGCCTTATCATTTACTGACACTGGCTTTCTGAAAGTCTTTCTTGATAGAGGTTTGAGGTTGGGAATGAAGTCAGTCATCTTTCTTGATAGAGGTTTACGCATCGTTACCATCATCTCCTGCTTGATGTTTTCAACATTCTATATTTGAATATACAAGTTTTTGAAGAAAAAAAAATATGTTGGGGCTGATGTCTGTTATTAAAAAATATTTATATAACACAATTTGGACATCTGTTACTGTAGCATATATTTTCTGGTACTATAGCATTTTTTTTTTTTGGACGTCTGTTACTACAGCATACACTCACAAAGTTGATAAAAAAACGTCAAAATACCTCTGAGAAACCTAAAAAAAAAAAAAGGTCAGACGACTTGTAAGAAAACACTTCTGCCACATATGGCCAAAACCCTTCAGGCTAGCCAACTGATAAAATTATAAGCTAAATTGTTCGGACATTTTTGGCACCTTAATTCCGTTCAATTTTGATAATTCAATTTCATAAATTGCTTAAACACCTTTCTTCTATTTTGAAGCATATCGAAACCATTTCAAAAGCATATATTGAAGTACAAAAACATAATTTCAAAATGACGAAATATGTTTCAAAAGAATAAGCAAAAATATTGCTTCAATATATTCACCACAATTTCGTTTCCAATTGCATACACTATACTATGTAAGCAAAAAGCCGATAACTATGACCGTGTAATGGTTGGGAACTCGTGCAGCTTATTGGAGAGATCCGGGATAGTTTAATATTAATAGAAATAATTTGATTAATATATTGAAGTTGGTGATCCTCATAATATCTTATTATAAATAATAATTTTATCTTTTCTAATTATAACTCTTCCGAAATAATAAAATAAGTTATATATCTTTTTTTCTTCGCTCGTACAAACATTTTGGATAGAGCTTCGATACGTCATTGCTACAAATGTGCGGTAATGGATGGAGATGATCTTCTGCAAAGAAGACACTATAATCGGCGGTAATGGATGGAGATGATCTTCTGCAAAAAAGACACTATAATCGGTGGAAAAAAAATTATGGGAGGATGATTACATCCATTCAAGCAAGGATTTCGCTTTCCCACATTTCAAGTATTCACTTTTCCTTCCATTTTTTTTACATTTTCGAACATCGGAAAGAAAAATCGATAGAAATTTAATTTCCAAAGGAAAGAAAATACCAAAGAATTAATTAACGTTCCTTCCTTTCCGCTGCATAAATGTGAGTGGCTACAAAATATTATGAAGTATCAGGTACTTATTTTGCGTCTCTGCGTGGACAAAAATAAAATTTAGTACCAAAAGATATGGGCAGTCATTACTCATTAATGGCTAGTATTATGTCAAATAATAATTAAACAAAAAAATTCTTTTAAATAATGTCAAAGCCAGCACCAAGCCTAGGCCACCTACGCCTCGGCCAGCCCCAAAATTTTAGGTGGTCTGAAAAATGAAAAATAATAAAGAGCCCAAAAATTTTGGTATTGAAAAATCTCCCGGAACTCGATTCAATTCAATTTAGTATCCAAAGACCTCGAAAATTTTAACATCCAAAAGGCATTGAAATTTTTTAGTTTCCCCTTAAGGGGGAGTCTTTCTGTTGAAATTATTTTGGGGCCAATTCATTTTCAAGATACCAAGACATTGAAATTTTTAGTTATCCAAAAGGCACTGAAATTTTTTTCGGGGCGCAGATCAATTACAAAATCAAATCTAATTTCCTAATAAAAATTCACAATAACCCTCTAAACAAATCCTAAATACAATCATATCTTGTTAATAAAAAAATCCTAATAAACCTCAACAAGTCCTAAAGGAAACTAGCAAATCTTTAGAAATAAATCCTAGCAAAAGTTGTTTTAATAACTCTACATCAGTAGCTCAATCAAACCTGGATTGATATCCACAGGAGACCTGTTGCTTCACATGCTACAGGCAGATAAATTCAACATCAGTAACCTGTTGCTTCACATGCTACAGGAAGATAAATTCAAGTATCTTGTTTTGTAGCTTCATAAAGATAGATTGACAACTTTGGAGATAGGTAGATGATCTCAAGTTGTGTTTAGTATCTTAATCGAAATATCCTAATTTTAGATATTACATATCCAATCTACAAAATAATAGGCTCTCCACAAGAGTTGAAATTTCGGGCAGTCAAAAACCATATGATCGAAGGGATACCAACACTCTAGAACTTGAAATCCTTCTTCTTCGACTTGCCTTCCTTCTCCTGCATCTTGCGCTTCCTCTTCTTCTCAGCCTGCAGCAGTACAGTAACTAATTTAGCATAAAATCGACATCAATCAATATCCAGTTACACAAGACACGTGATAACACAGACCTCTGCAACCATATCGCTGAAGTCTTCCTTCTGGTTCCGTAGCTTCTCCTCCTCTCGTGCTTCCTCATACCTGCATCACGAGTTACAAACGAATAAGAAAACATTCACATGACCATTAACATGAGATGCTCCCATTAAAAATTTATCTGGTTGAAAATCTTACTTGGCTGCCAAAACGTCATCCATAACTTCCAATTCCTCTGGTTGTATGGTGACGTCCACTTTGTCTGTTTTCTGGCCCCGCAGAAGATCAACCTGAAAAACAGAAAATAACAAACATATCCATGAACCATTAAATAATTGCCATCTCATATTAATCGGCAAATGTAACATAAGAGCCTTGTTTTTACCCTTTTGGAAGCTGCTTTGTCTTGTGCAGGAAGATTATACCTATTTTCCAAGAACAAAAAAAAAGCTGTGCGTAAGCTCCAACGGACAGGGCCACATTTAGCTCATGTAAAATATTTACAGAAATAATAGGCAAAAACAGAGATGGAATTCATTGTGGAGTATATATAAAATAACATATGGTTGTGAATTTATTACAAAAACAATCATGACGACTAAAACCAAATAGTAAGATAACACATACGTGTGAGTCGTTCCAAGCAATGTCCCAGGTGCGATCTTTTCTTCCTTCTCCTCGAGAACCTTCAAACAACAAAAATTAACAGGAAAAAAAAAGAAGTCGATCAACTTGTACTTGAATTGACATCAAATGAAGGATGAAAGCAGAACTAGAGTCCGTATGAAAGATAAAATAAAAGAACAAAAAACAGTACAACTACATTACCTGATAAAGGGGTCTGTCTGGCTCTTTCCTCTGTTGCTTTCGAAGGTCAATGACATCAGGTGTTTCCACACCAGTGGGAGTGCTGTGTTACGGGGATGTACATCAGGTAATGTTGATTTTAGACAAAATATATCAGGTAGAGGTAGAACATTAAGTGAGATGATGCACCTTGATAGGCTGTCGACCGACTCGATGCCTGCCTCCATCTCCTCTTCTTCCATTTGTTCTTCCTCTACCTCTTCCTCTTCCTCTTCTTCTTCCTCCAAATCTCCCCAGTGCTTGCTTCGATCAACAGGTTCTTCCTATAATCAAATCCAACACAAATACCAGTGAATTACTATTTTATAATACAAAAACAATTTTGAAAGGTTAAACAAGCTACCACAAGAAACCTAACCAAGTTGTTTCCAACTCAAACAGAGGATGAAATGAAGATTAAAAAAATACCTCATAGTTAGGTTGGTCTTGTTGGTGAACCCCAAAAACATCACCATATAAAGGACGGCCAGTCTGTTTGTCAAAGACACAAGGAGATATTAAGAGGCAAGAAATTTTGAAAACGTGTAACATGTACAAAATGTCACAACCAGTTACTAAAATCTTAGATACTTACTTCATCAACAGGAGGTTTGCCCCAACCTCCAGGATGATAACCAAAGCTTGCTCCAGGTGGTATAGGAGCATTAAGGCCTGGAATCTTTAAATGTGGATAAGACGGCGGAGGACCATATCTCTGAACAAAGTAGTTTCAGTCATTTAAACTTTGATTAAACAAAGAAATAAAGAAACACTCCTACAAGTTGGAGGTTTGAGCAACTGACCTGCATATTAATCAGCCAAGGAGGCGGAGCACCATCAGGCATACCAAGAGCTTCTTTCAGTTCATGTGACAGCATACCCGGTTTCATTTCCCGTAACTTAACCTGTTATATCACACGGCGAGAGCATTAACAACTAGTATTCCAAAATCCAAACATACTGGAAGTATATTCATGCCTTAGACAATTAATTAAAAATGGGATATTGCACAGAAGATCACAAGGCATGGTAGCTCAGAGTCAATGTTGCATGACTACAAGCACGGATACGGATAGGGACACAAGATGCAGACATTTTCAGATGATACATTAAGTTGTCACCTATCCCACGGATACTGGTAAGGACAACCATTTTCCCGTGTTTGCGCAACATAGCTCTCAGTAGGCTGTAGTTTTTGAAGGGCTGGCATCAAGAGCAAGCTTGAGAGCTCATAACCATTGAGCTTCGGAACTTCGTTTTATGATGATTTTATGCATGGTAACCAACTCATATGCCCAATAGACTGATATAATCCAACCATCAGTTCTATCATTTATCACTGATATTAGATATAGCAAGGTCCTAATCATATAGGTCGAGCAATTCATTTTGGTCAACACCCAAGTACCACAAGATAGGCATCTAACAAAATTCAACATTTGATCAGAACATTCAAAATTGTATACAGTTTGGATTTTAAACAGCTCTTAATCTCTCAAATAACGGTATAACTCAGATTAATTAGTAATCAATCTAGGAGAAGAACTTGTGAGTATAGAATATTATCAGTTACATAAACCATCGACCAGGGAATTGATACCATACTCTGACAAGCATACGTCAACATGTTATCTTACAAGAGTGACCAGTTATAAATACATCAACTTGTAAGTAAACTGCATTTTATCGATCACGCTAACTTGTACTTATACTCCCTAATTCTCCGTGAAGTCAAATTTGAGTACTAATTCTCAACATGAGAGAGTAAGCAAATCAACACACACACACACACATACATATGCTTTACAATCTGCTGATTAGGATACAGCTTTACCGTTCTACGTTTTTATTACTTGATTTATAGGTAAAACTTCTCCAACCCAAATAAAATTTAATCCCCATGCACATTATGATTTACAAATCAAGTTTTAATGGTTTTGGATCATTGAAACAATGACCTATCTCTTTGAAATTTAGGTTTGTGGGTTCTCAGCACCATACAACCCACCCCACCCCCCAACCCAAAACCCTGTGCTCCTCTGAAACCTACAAATGTTTAACAATACACCAAATCTGGGTTTTCAAATTATCAACACTACCATGTTTGACCATATCTTCTCAATGTTATCAGGAAGTTGGAACTCAACAGTACATGAACTAAACCTGGAAGACTGGAATGCAGTATGCTACTTGGTAGGAAATGTGATTTGAGGAATATGGAAGTTTAAGGAATGTTAAACCCAAATAAATTATAATGACTATATTACAATCAGCTACTGACGGATGTTAAATTAGATTGAATGGTATTAGACAATTAAACTAGCAAAAATGGTAAACACCCTAGACTAGAGTTACTAATTTATGGTAACCAAGTTTCTCCCATTCTTTTATAATTAGTCAAGACGTTCAATTTTACATTGTTTTCATGCCTATCTACAGAAGAGAGACACGTTCAAAAATGCCAGATCATATAAGTGAAATCAAATGCATAAAGTACATAATAACTAAACTACATATAGCCAATATAACAATAATGTTCTGGAAATACCTCAAATTCTTTTCCTTCGTGATATAGATCACCATGTGTAGTCAGTTTGGGCTTAGTTTGAAATTTGAAAAATGCATCATGTAGAACCTGCAGACCAAAGTAACACAGATAGTGAAGGAGGATATTTTTACTGAGCCAGAATATCTGCTAGATGCAATAATGATGGAATTTGAGAAAGAATGTACGATGTGCATATATATCAGATAACCAACAAGCTTTATCAAGGTGTTCAAATACCACTATGTATTTAAATTCATATTCTTGGCATCAACAATGCTATATGCAAAAGACACTATAACTTGTCAGCCATCATTGAAGGCTTTACATATGGTATGCATTAAGTTATAAAAATGGAAAAAACACAATTGTAACAATCTAGGAAGCAAGGACACTCAAAAAATGTGGGCAGTGTAATGTCAGACAAGTATAGGACACCAAATTAGGCGTACTGTCCGTGCCAACACGTACTAATCGTGCCGTTTATATTCGTGCAACACAGGTAGCAATGCATGTCAAACTAAAACAAGCAACTGCTATAAAAGTCGCTAAAAGTAACGTGAAATGGTGAAAGAAGAGAACAAACCTGATAGTCAATATCCATTTTTCCCATTTTTGGTTGCATACGTTCACGTTGCTTCTGTTTAAGCTTCTTGTTGTCTTCTTTCTCAATGTATGTCTAGACGAATAAGAACAGGAGTTGTCAACTGCTTGAACATAATGATCAGCTCTAAGAAAAAACTTGAAACTAGTGGCAAGCAAGAAAGATCAAGTTGGATATTTATGATCCCACATGACAAAGAAAACAGGAAGCGGCTAATATTCTTTGCCTCTTGGCGAACACAATTGTGCATCTTGAAAACGACTGATTGCAAGTAAATTATAGCTAAATAAAGTTCTCAATACCTGTCTAATTTTCTCTATTCCTGTTGCAGCAATGTAGTCAGGAAGTTGAAAAGGTTGTTTCTCAATACCACGTTTTCCCTGCAAAACAGGAAAAGAAAAGGCCTTAACACAAGAAAAATCTGGAAAGTATGTATTACTGTTTTTCACGTGTTTAAAGTATGAACAGCGAGGAGCTGTAACAGATCAAACGCATCTCCACTATGAAAAAAGACCACTCAGTTCGAGCATAATGCATAATGCCTAAGCCTTTGTCAGTAATAATCAACTCCCGATATTTAAAACGTAGTTATATGAGGATAACGGCAAATTGTTACGTCCTCATTCTATCCAGTTTAAAGAATCTAGTCAAGACCTTATACACTATTTGGCAGCAGTGGAGCATGATATGCATCTAACCACCCTAGCAAATATATTAAAAGATAAACCACCCAAAGGTCCCTCTTAGGAAACAACACCATGTCCTGGCTCCATGATTGTAACAGCTGGCTCCCTGCAAGAACCACATATATGTATAAGAGGGGTGAAACCTAATTGACTTCATCTTCCCCTCACCCCCTTGTGGAACCCCTCCAAAAGAACAGATATACTCATGCAGAAAATGTTGAAGCAAATTTCCTAAAAGGAAAAGAGAGGTTCATGTTACATGCTGTCTCACCTGTAAGAACTTCCGCTTCTGACACCAGTGCCTTGGAACAGGCACAGTGTTCCTATACGACTTCAAAAACACAAGCAACTTTGGATCTGCTGCTGTTGCATCCCAGACCTTCAAAGAATAATAGGATGACCATTAGCAGACAGAGTAAGGAAACTAATCATTCCATCTGTCCTGGTAAACACTTAGCTATCACAACTGATGCCAAAATTAAAAGTTGTACACTTCTAGAGAAAAACAAATGATAGCGCAAATGTTGAGACTATTCTCATACATTAATATGGCAATATAGAGACATTAATATGGGCAATATAAAGCTATTTTAGCAAGTAACAAAAAAGGCATGCACTCGAACCATATTATGTACTCCTACCCGCTGATGACACATATAGTAAGCTCTCCTATCTGCCTAGTATGTCATGAACAAGAACAGCGAAGAAACAAAAAGAACAGATTTATAACCATGGGGTGACATGAGAATGTTAGACTTATAGTCTGATCGCTGTGAGAGGAATTTGGCAAAACGACTGACAATGTCATCGACACTGTTGGATTAGCCATTTGCTGAGCTTCATGAGATTGTAGATTAAAACAAAAGATAATCATGCTTATGTTTGAAATAAACCTCATTAATATTGGATCCAATAAAGGTTTAATTGGAGACTAACAGGGCGTGTAATCGGCCGCTTAATCCAACTAATTGAGTAGGGTGTTCATTGAAAATCCAGCTGCCCACAGGATTAGCTGAGTAATACAATCAATCAGTACCTATATGCCGAGTGCATAATGTTGCAAAAATCGGATTTACCGCCTGATTAATCAAACTTGGGCCAAACCCACATTGGATATTTATTAATCGGTTAAAATGAGTGATCAGGCCGATTTTTTATTATACGAACCGATTAGTCGTTTATTGGGTTTATTGAACAATGATTTTTGGGTGACTGTCTAAGAACCAAAACCCAAACCCGACCCGGTCGTTAATAAGTCACATTGTAGCAAATTTTAGTCTATTATATAGACTACTATGGAGTATGGACTACGTTTACCTTATTGGTTTGCTTAATGATGTGTGAAACTAAAGACGAGATGTATTTCTCTTTTATTAGCAATGCTTTGTTATCAATGTTATTCTCTTGGTGTTTACTCATGCTAGTCATTGGTTTTGATATTTTTAATTATGTTTGTGATTATAGTCTCATAATTGTTATTGTTAAATAGTATTATTTGACATATATTTGATCTTCTATTTAAAAATAACCTTGTACCGAGTAATCCGAGTAATCGGCTACGATTACTCATTCCAGGGTCTTGGATCAGGACCGAGCGAGGAATGAAACCAAGTAATTTATCCTTTGATGAAAACCGCTCAATATAATCTAATTTGGCATGTCTTTCGCAGTTATGGAATGCAAATATTCTGCTTGGAAACAAGTACATAAGGCCCATTCCACGCCCAACGAACTCCAGCCCGTCACCTACAAGATGTGTTTGATGCAGCATTTCATAATAGGCATTATACTCAAAGTGCAATGCAGATACATCCAATTAAAAAAATAAGCATGTATGGGAAAATATTATATAATCCTACCCATAGTGGACCATGTTGTAGAGAGCAAGGAAACAAATAACATATTTAAAAACATGGTGTGACATGACATTGCTGGACTTACAGTTTAATCAGAACTAGAGTAATTTGGCAAAACAATTAACAGTCTCACCCATAACTCTTGTACAGCTACACAAAGAAAATTGGCAAAACAGTGTACAATTGGGTAGTCTCCTGTCATCCATAACACTTGGATTAGCAATTTGTAGATCTAATGGGGCCTTATATTTCAAAAATCTATGTTGCAAGGATACAGAAAGCAACATCGACTGGTATAGATATGGAGCCATAGCACCTTTATTGCATCCTTATGTATATTTTTATTATTTTGGTACGTCCCTATTTATAAGGCTTACAGATCAATAGATCTTCTTTACAAAAGAGAAAATACTTAAAGTAGACAAGACATAAAGTCGAAAAGATTTAAAGTATAATATTATACTTTTTATAAAGCATATAAGACATGAAGTAGAAGAATCTCCTTTACGCTGACGTGACGTAAAGTAGGGAATCTACTTTATAAAAGTTGCTTTAATATATATGAGTAAAGCTGCTTTGATTGTGATACTGGGTCCACCACGTCTTTTAGTGTGCCGGATAGATCTGTAGTCGACTGTCTGGAAGAGGCCTTGTTAATACTCCATCATATTGCTGAGATTATGCTCCTCAACAATATCGAGATCTTCATCTCTAAACTGTTAACAAGGATAGGGAGCAATTTGTCCATTTCCATCTTTATTGTCTAAGCTAGATGGAATTCTTCCAAAACTTCATTTGTATTTGGCCCAAATTTAGCATTTGCCCTTTCCATGCTGATACCGAAAACCAGGCTCAAGTTTGTGCAGATAAAACGTGGTCCATTTGTATACTTATGTAAGGACTTGTTTTCTTCAAAGTATTTATAATGCATATAGAAATCTTCTACATGTTTGCGAAGCTGGGCCTCCTCATTCCAGTCTTCTTCAAACTCGATATGAGACTGCAGATCTATCTAGCACACTAAAAACGTGGTGAATTCAGTACATCAGAATCAAAGCAGCTTTACATCACATCTCTTAAAACAGCTTTTACAAAGGAGATTACCTACTTTACGTCACATCAGCTATAGAGGAGATTCTTCTTCTTTATGTCTTATCTGCTTTACAAAAAGTAGAATCTTCTACTTTAAGAATTTTCGGCTTTATGTCATGTCTACTTTAAGTCTTTTCTATTTTGTAATAAAGATGTTCTTTAAATTCTTCTCTCAGGATCATCCCGAATACTCTCTCTCTCTCTGTGTGTGTGTGTGTGTGTGTGTGTGTGTGTGTAATAGCTAAGGAGTTTCTGAAGAACGATCTTGGCATTTGAATGAACTTTTCAGGTTTTAACTCTGTCAACAGTCAACAGGGTACATCTATGACCAGGCTATTGTGGTAACCCACAACCTGTCAGATTGGACATGGATGCTGATGATAAGGATTAATAATACAAGTTTTAAGGCTATACCTAGATAGAAATTATTTAAACTTTTGGCTTCCCTCAATATAATATATAAATATAATTGGATTCTAGGCACTATGAGTGTCCTAATACTCTGTGCGGAACCAATAAATCCAAATAAACAATATGAAGCACATTTTAAATCACCTCACGTCCCCTACTACTATTCAGTAAAATACTATGTTCAGTACTGAACCAAGACTGAGCAGTCAGCAGACCCTTCTAAAGCAATCCCACTCAAACAATTTCATTAAGCTTCCTTAACTTTTCTAGTAATGCATCTAACCTATGTTGCACAGACACGGACACACTACGAATTCAAGATACAGCATCTTTTAGAAAATTTAGGAATGGCCCGAATGGAACACAGTTAGATATGCAAATGATAGCATATCTATATACATATTTTATGACTAGATAATGATATCTATGTTTATGAATGTTTTACATAGTAACTAGGTGATAGAAGTTACAGAAAAGGAGAAGGTGCAAAGAAGTAGTTCCCATATCACAGTTATGTTTGACAGGATCAAGGTTCTGCCGTATCACTCTCCCCTATGTTTTAGGTAAGGCATATCCGACATGAGTGTCGAAGTATCGTGTCAGATACATAGTATATATGTCCTCCAAAGGTAAGTCCACGCTACCTAGCTCCCTAAAACATTTTATAGTACCTCCTCCAATGATACCACAAGAACAACTAATCGTTTTCCCCAAAAGAACATTTCAGCACACACCCCAAAAAACCTTCTATCTATTTTATTCATTCTTTTAGCACTTTACTACTTCGAAACAGAAATATTACATAGGGTTCCTTTCTCACGCAACATAGAAGTTGGAAACAGAAATATTACAGAAATATTACATAGAAGTTGGAAACAGCACCAAAGAGTTAACTAATATACAGTGTTGGAGGTAATTCCTGAGGGCAATTTGCACCAAGCAAAATTTTTTCTAAAATTTGCTCTCTTTGTTTGCACTAGTAGTCTAGTAGACATTAGAAATGTCCAGGATATAAACAAAGCACAATTATTTTACATCATTATCTAAACAGTAAGTTTAGTAAGGAAGCAAATGAATCCAGTAACCATACCTCAACAACATCAGGTCTTGAAGATATTTGTTTCAATTCAGCAATTTTCATTCTCCTTTGAAGCTACAAAAATTGGAAAAGTCACAAACAGACAAAAGGGAAAAAATAATGGGAAAAAATCGCAGGTTAAAAAAAAAAACCTTTTTCTTCTTATTAGAGACCCCTCCTTTCTCCTTCTGCTGAGTGTCCTGCTCTTCCTCATCCGAATCTGAATCGCCTTTCTTATTAGCTGCTGAATCTGAAGCCAATTCGTCTTTCTTGGCATCATCCTGCAACACAGTACCACTGGTCAAAATCAAACCAAAATTAAGAGAGATCCGAATCGGCCCAAATAGTACCTCAGCGCCAACGTTTGTATCTGAGAAGCTGAACTTCTCAAGAACGCTCTTGAATTCCTCGAGAAAGGTGTCATCTACATCTGCCTTCTCCGGAATGTATTCAATTTCGACAGGCTCAATAATCTGATACATCAAAAGTATTAGATAAGCACAACAGTGGAACCTAAACTTTTGCCCGTACGAGATCAATTTGAATCAAGACTTGTGATCAAAACCCTAAAAAGCATGAATACTCCAAAAACCAGTGCCATGTTTTGTCGTGTCGGACACATCTACATGACGCAAGGACTTCAAAATACACTAGGCCACACCAAAATCAATGCAGCGTTCATGTTTCTGTGCAGTGTCCTGTCGTCTTGTATTCATGTCCATGCAAATAAGCTCCAATCCTTCAGACATTGCACACTAAAGTGATGAATAAAGCAACCACTCCTAGGAGAATGGGTGACAACAAGAAAAACCCTGAAGAAAGAACTCCGAAGAGAACTTCTAATAACACTGTCAAAATCAAAATCAGTGACCAACAAACATACCAGAAGAAATACTAATATTAGGCAAAATGCAATCGAACAGCAACCCAGATACCAGCTATGACAGTAAACACGGCAACACGAATTCGGTACCAATTTTTTATGTGTCCTAATGTATTTCAGTGTCTGCGGTGTGCCTGATACGCATCTCCGACACGAAAAGCTGCATGAATTTTGGAGTGTCCGTGCTTCTTAGGTCCTAGAGAGTTTCCTGATCAGAAGCCCTAGGCCCCAGAGATAATCAACGACAATGAGAAAACCCTAATTTGTAAACCCCCAAAAGAGAACTTCTACAGTCAGCAATCGGTACCGAAAGAAAAAAAAACTAATAATTGTAGACCACAACTTAAAAACCAATTAATGACAATCCGCCCCGATCAATTCGGAACTCCTACGCAGAGTTTCGTGATAAAAAACCTTAATTCTTCAGAAATTGCACTAAAAACCCTAATTCGCGTTCGTTAGCTTCTACAGCAATAAAAAAAATAACCTAAACTAGGGAAAGGAGAGGGGACCTCGGCGCGAGGATCGGAGTTCTCCTTGTCGTCCGCCGCCGATGCTCCTCCTTCGCTCTCGTCGCCGCCGCCTCTCGATCTGCTGCTCTTCTTCTGCTTCCTCCTCCGCCGACGCCTCTCCACGTCCCGAGCCTTCTTCTTCTCGGCTCCGGCGGATCCGCCATTGCCGAGAGCTCCGTTGGAGAGTGCTGCGGCTGCTTCCGGAAAAGAATCCGCTATGGCCATGGTTGATGGTAAGAGGAAATGAAGAGAGAGCCGACCACCTTGGTTGAATTATAAAGGGATGTCAATACGGGTCGGGTTGTGTTTGGTCACAACGTTAACCCGTATTAGATTGAGGCTGGCTTTGGATTTTTTTTTTTTTTTTTTGGGCCTAGGGTTTGTTAGGTTTTCAGAAATTTTGACTTTAAAACAATTTAAAAAAATTATAAAGTTGTTTTATGATTTTAACTGGTTTAGTTACATCTGAAAATTAGTTTTAAGAAACAAAAGTTAAAGGTTTCTTTTTGTCAAAAAAACAAATTAGAAAAAAAAATTTTGAAACAAATACAGTGAGTCCTCTCTCCATGTTTCGGGAGTATTACAGGGATTAGTCATATTTCGAAAATAATTACACTGACCACCTCTTTGGCTTATAAATTTTATAAAACATAAGGGTGGTCTCTGTTACAAGTTTCTATAGGAAATATAAGTTATAGAGGTGGTCCGTGTAATTAGTTTCAAAGTATGAGTAGTTTATGTAATAAATGTAAAACATAGGAATAGTTAACGCAATTTGTCCTAAAAAATTTATATGTCTTTATAGCTTTTCTTTAGATGTCCGACATTAGCACGAAATTTTTGTACATGCTGCATTGCATGCCTTTTGAGCACACCCCAACTTCCACCATTTTTGTAAATGGAAGGAATAATACGTGTATGGTCCTTATAGCTGTGATGGAGAGAAAATTAGGGGGAAAAAGTTTTAAGAAACATTTGTAGTTCTGTGAAAATAATTATAATTTTACAAAGGTCAAAAAAAAATGTTGAGAAAATATTTTTTTTTTACTTCCCTAAAGCTAAGTTTAAACACATGTTTTGTGGGAGGAAAAACTAAAAGCACAATTGAGTGTTAAAAACCCAAACAGTATTGTGTAACATTTTATGTTTAAACTTAAAAGATGAGTTTAAACTCATATCCAAATGCACCCAATTTTTCTCTTGAAAAGTGTTATTAAAATGTTTGGTAGTAGCTTATTAAAAAAATTGTAATTGCTTTTAAGTGCAGTCTTCCACCTGCTGTCAAAAGCAATTTTTTCTGTCAGTTTTGAAAAGCAAAATAATCTCAAATCAAGCGTAGGATGGGTTTGGATATGCTTATTTTTTATTACTTTTGCTTACTTTTGGAAGGTGTTTAAAAAATATTTGGTAACAGCTATTTATCACAAAAAAATAAAAAAATTGTTCAATCTTAGTAATATTTTGACAACATCCTCCCATCTACTGTCAAAAGTTGCTTTTGTAGGGGTGAGTATTAGGTTTATTCGGTTCAAACCGAACTAAATAACCGAAAACCGAATTGGATCGAAACCGAATAAGCAAAACTGAACCGAATTGGTCAATAACCGAACCGAATTAAATTGGTTCGGTTTTCGGTTTTTGGGTTTATTTGTGTTTTTTGTTAATATATATAATAACTAAATATACCTAGATATATTTATTATATACCTATAGTATATACCTATATATATTTAGTATATACCTATAATATATATATATATATATATATATATATATATATATATATATATATATATATATATAAACTAAATTTTCTTATTCGGTTTTTGGCTTTGGACTGAAACCAAAACCCAAAACCGAAACCGAAACCGAATAAGAAATTTTAGTATTTTCAAAACCGAAACCGAACCGATTTTTTTTAAACCGAATCGAATCTCTTGTTCGGTTCGGTTCAAAACCGAATAATGCTCACCCCTATGCTTTTGTAACCAAGTTTTATTGTTGGTTGCTTCTACTTTGGTTTTTTGGAAAGCAAACTAAGTTCAATGTTGTTTAATATAATAGTTTATCAAAACAAATTGAAAAGTCGATCCAATTTATAACAACTTTTGAGATCATCCTCCCAGTGTCAAAAGTTATTTTCATGTTAGTTTTTGAAAAGCAACATCAATCACAAACTAAGCCTAGTGTTATTACTTTTAAAAAATTGGCAACGAAAATAACGGTTGGCAGCATGGAGGTTGTTGTCCCAAAATTGAATTGATTTTTTAAATGTTTTGTGATAAGATGGGTTACCAAACAATCTTGGAAAGCTCACTACAAGAAAATGTAGCATTTACGGCGCACAATTTACGGCGCGCAATTGTTGCGCGTTGTAAATGACACTCTTTTACAACGTGCAAATATGTGCGCCGTAAAAGAGTTGTTTTTTGTCTTTTTTAGGCGTGTTTCACATGCAATCTCAAACCGAGCCTAAATTGCGTTTTGGCTTTGATATTGTTGTGGCTTCTTACAAAGTAGCATAAACAATTTTTTACAACAGTTACTTTCAAAAGTTGGTCAATTTTTGGACGAACTTTTAAAAAATATTTGATAAGCAACGTTAGCAAACAGACTTCTCTAAAAAAAATTAAATTACAACTTGATACGCTCAACTATTCAAGTTTTTCAATTTGATACCTTTAACTTTGATAAGTACTAACTTAATAATATCAACTATTAAAAATTGTCATCTTGATACCCTCCGTCAGTTCAAATGTTAAATTTTATGTTGTTTTTTGGGAGGACTAAAGTGATCCTTTCTCCTTCCTCCTATACATACAATCCCCCTCCCTTGGTGAACCCCCCTAATCTGTCACTGCGCCCTGTCCCGACGAACCCAGCACCCCCTTGCAAACTCTGTACCCGTCCGCCCGCCGCCACTACTGTCATGCCTCGATTCCATCGAATCGATAGTCGTCCCCTGGGCGTGATGCCGTGCAAACCTAATTTGTGATCGCACAAGGCATAGTCATAAGGTAATCTGAAACACGAGATCTAAGAGAGCAAGCAGACAAATTGAATCACACATTGAGTAGAGAGAACTTTGATCTTTATTGATAATAGACATCATTTACAGACTCCAGTACAGGACTCATACCGCGCGGGCTATAACATGACTCAATTACAAAAGAGTGCTGATGAGATAGACATTCCATACATTGCACACATCCCTCAATTTACAACAGAGTATTCCAGTGACCTGGAATGGAGGGACACTGAACCATCTTTTTTGGACAGTTGAGAGTCTTCAAAAGTAAAGTTTCGAGAAAAGTCTTCGACGTGCGGCCGAAGCTTCAAAATCACGAACGTCGCCGAGCTAGTTGGCACGTCCTTCCTGATTCACGGGACCTGTAAAGAGCGAGGATCAGTACATTCACATGTACTGGCGAATGGCTGCGTTTGATTCAAGCAGTTTTATAAACATATTAGCTAGCTATTTCTGTGATCTTTCTAACCATCCTGGTCGATTTTGCATGTTAACATCTTTTGAGGCAAGCATATGAAATTGTATACATTGAGCACTATCATATTCATCCTGTGTCACGTGCATTAGTTCAAGCAGTAAAGGGGTGTGAAGGTCACTAGCAATGTCAAGCCATCACGGACTATAGCTAGGTTAGACGGCGACCCTTTCGCGGCGGGTAGCAAGCCTTGTGCGAAAGTTCTCGAATATCCCACGCCGATGTAAGGCTGGCGCTTGCTATACTCGTTTCTCTCGGGCCGAATCAGTTCCTTGGCCTAGGCAACCGTTCGAGAAAACTACACCTTGTCGACAAGTTGCCCAATGACCGTTTTGCAGAGTCTTGAAAAATGCTCTCTCTTTTCTATAACATTATCATTTCTCTTTTAGTTGCAAAACTTAGCCTTTCTTTTGAACTTAGTCGATTTACTCACTTAGCCATATCGTTGCGATAAACGTTAATCGATTCATTCATTGTTTTGCATAGGCTAAGCAGAATTGCATAAGAAAGCACGTTTTCCATTTTCAATATCAACAGTTTGATAGCAAGTGTTTTGTGAAGAATCGTGCCATGATTTATTTGATTCTACACTATGATGACAAGCATTTCATTTAAATTCATATTGATTTTGAAATAGAGGGTCGAGGCGAAGGAGGTCAGCCACTCGCCTTAGACTTGCCTCAGGCAAGAGACTGGTTGGCTGTACTGACGTCACCTACGCGATCACCTGCAATCGTATAAGCAACTGATTAGAACACTGTGTAATTCAAGGAATTTCGATATGAATGCGAAGCTCAAAAACGCAAGTCATGAAAACCCATCGAAAATATTCACGAAAATGCATTCACGAAAACCAAAGCCAAATCAAGCGCGGCATGAAAACCGGAGCAACGGGAGGTCTCTCCCGACTCAGCCGCAGAGCCAATCCTTGAGGCGCAACCCGCTGAATATGGGACTTGGTTCCGAAGAAGCCATTCCATAACGGGGAATGGATCTTAATTCAACCGTTCCCGTTCGACCGTTTCGGTCGATTCCGACCTATCGGTCCCGACCGAATCGATAGCGACAGTGTTCCTTTCTCGCGCACCCCGTGGATGGAAACGGGGCACGAAGTAGGGACGAGGCACTATAACTACTGCTCGCCACCATGCCTGAACTGCCCGTGCCTGCGCTCGCTGCTGTCGCTGCCACTGCCGTAGCTCGCCAGCATGCTGCCTGCCTGCACCCACCCGTCCGCCAGCCCGCCCGCCCATACCCGGCCACGCCCGCGCCCGCCCACCGCAGTCGTCGCAGCTCGCCACGGCGTCGTACGCATGCGCCCACGCGTTACTGCTGCTGCTCGCTGCTACTGTTGCACCTCCCCTCCGGTTGCCGGCGCCGGAGAGAGAGGGGAAGGAGAGAGGAAAAGAGAGTGGGAGGGACATTTTTTTTCATTTTATCTCTTCAATTAATACTGTTATGACAAAAATGAAGAGAGTATTAAGTTAGGATCTATCAAAGTTGAGATTATCAAGTTAAAAATCTTGAATAGTTAAGGGTATTAAGTTGTAATATAGCCAAAAAAAATAAGTATATAAATCCATAATAAGAATTCACAAACCCAGCCTAAATTGTGTTTTCAAAAGTTTTTTATAAGAATAATGCTATTTGTCTCTCCAAATTGTACCTCCAAACCGTTCCTCCTTACGTGACAGCTGACGTAGCACGTATGATATGGTAGCTGACGTGACAAATTTTAAAATTAACATTAAAATTAATGTTAATATTAACATTAAAATTAATGTTAACGTTAACATTAACAATAATATTAATATTAACATTAACATTAAAATCAACATTAACATTAATATTAACATTAATTAATATTAATATTAATATTAATATTAATGTTAATTAATATTAATATTAATATTAATTAATATTAATATTGATATTAATATTAATTAATATTAATATTGATATTAATATTAACATTAAATTAACATGGACAAAATTGGGTAATTAACTTTTTGGGTTAAAATTTGCCTTGTCATCGGGCCATGTCAGATGACATAATATTATTTAACATGCCATGTCAGCTGTCACATAAGGAGGGATATATTGGAGGAACAATTTAGAGGTACGAATAACATTACTCTTTTTATAAGTACTTGTTACCAAATAGCCTTTGAAACTATTTTTCAAAAAGTAAGCAAAAGAGTACATGATACTTTGTTTTCGAATTGCTAGTGCTTTTTAAAAACTACACTATAAACAACTTTTGACACCAAGTGAGAATTGTTGTCAAAATTGGTCCAAATTAATTTTTTTTTACAATTTTGTTGGAACAATCTTAATCTACTTCCGAACAAGAAAAATAAACAATAAACAATAAGCAGTCCTAAACCAAGCCAAGTTCTCGTAGAACTCATAATTTGATTTGACTATTTACTGTTATACTTTAGAGGAGAAAAAGATAGAAAATATAGAAAAAATAGTCTTTCTTAATGTCACCAACACTCAACTATAATGGTCCTTTTATAGGCTTACAATAGAATGACAAAGGCCATAAGTTACATGAGTTATGAAACCAAGGGCCATGAGTTACATAAGTTATGGAAGACCATGGGACATCCATATTTACAACACTCCCCCTTGGATGTCCAATAGAATATGCCTCGTTAAAACCTTGCCAAGAAAAACCCAATGGGATAAAAACTTGGACGAAAAAAAAAGAGTACATATTCATATAAAATGCGTACGCATGATAAACTGCATCATTAAAACCTTGCCAAGAAAACCCAGTGGAACAAAAACTTGGTCGAAGAAAAAAAGTATAGTGTGAGAATTATTGATCACGCTCCCCCTAATACTGGCAAGAGATCCTTTAGTTGATGTAACCCTCTTCTCGAAATTTTGCTAAAATATTTTTATTTGTTTATTTGAATTAAATGGTGATTTTTAGAATTTTTTATAAATAATTACTTAATTAATCATCACGGTAGATGACTTTAGTCATAGTGGAGGTTTGAAGTACAAGAAGGCTAGGAATCGTGGCACGGATAGTGCCATGGCGTGCTTTGGCTAGCGTATTAGCCTGGTAGGGAAGGCCGAGCCATAGTGACGTCCTAACTAGGAAAATCAGGCCAAGTTGCGACTTAACCCTTATCGAAGATTTATTTAATTATTAATTATCAGTAAATCCTTGGATAATCGCATAGTCGAGGTTTCAACCTTATCTACCCAATAGTCAGATTAATAAGGGACTCCTAGTCCTAATCATTCTCCTAAATTGTTTCAATTCTGATTGTGAATGAGCATTTTCTAGTCGTAGGCTCGCAGTAGTACGATTAACATAGGTACTACCACGAGTTCGCAAAATTATTGCGAAGACTAACATGCATGGGCCATCACAAAAACTTGTTACGACCCGCACCCGCTTTTCGAATACGAGACGTGTCCAAGCCAGCCTATGCCGCAGAGTCGGCGGTAGAACGCTGTCAAGCCCGCAATAAATAAATGCTCAAAATAAACTTTATTGCTCATTCACATTTCTAAATTGATTATAATATTTACAACATTTATATTTAAAGAAAGTACAAGGTTCTTACAATTAATGTAAATGATACCATATCTATCTAATTTTTAGGTTTCTGCCTGCAAGTACACTTGTATCTCCCAAAGCTAAGTGAAGCCACAGCTAACCTGAAAAATATTGGTTTCCAATCAGAAATGGAATAAGCACACAAACCGACGGCAATGCGACAATACAATAGAATTCACAAGACATGGAAATAACATATGTGAGATAAAAACTAGAAAGTAACTGATGTCATGGCAAGTGGTGAAGAAAACAAGGAAACAAATAAAAGACAACTATCTATGTATTTTAAAATATCAGTTTCGACATGTGAACGACTAGGGGGTAAATCAGGCACCCTGCACGTGTCGTGTGCAGCTGCTATTCTCTACGAAAGATACGAGGGATAGTTCTGGGTAGTCCACATGTCTACTAAGATATTTTCTCTCCCGACTAGAACTCGTGGACTCAAACAAGTCACGAAATACGAAAACACGACAATCACGAAACATAGTATGTAGAGATCCATGACACTAATCCGTGTAATAATGTGTCAACAAGCAAGAGCATATGTATAAACATGAAATGGAAAACTACTATGAATCGAAACAATCAGAAAGTGCACTTACCTGAGGTCCTTAGCTGGTGAAACCAATAGTTCCGTTGAGTCCAGATTAGTCTGCTTAGCCTAGGTTGATATGAGAAAGTCAGGATTGGCAAGAATTAGGGATGCACGATTATCACGGTCAAGATTGATCTAGTCTAATAAATATTTTTCTTTAAAAGAAATTCTTACATAAGTAATATATATATATATATATATATATATATATAAAATGAAAAGTAATTTTGGATAAATACGGTTAAAATCTAGTACTCGTTTTAGGCTAAACCCATAATTACCAAAATATAATTTTAGATCAAACAATATAAAATAGGTCAAATAATGCAATAATATATTTAGGGTTTACCCAAAATATGAAATAGGGCTCATAATTTTCATCTACTCTTTATAAAAAAATTTAGAACTAAATGTTATTTAGATATAACCGATACGAGTCCCAAAATCATTTATATTTATAGAGAGCCCAAGCTTTAAATACCATATATGTATGTATGGATTTTAAAAATATTAATTAAAGCCTATGGTTATATTCCTCCTTTTTTTTAAACCCAACTAGCCAGTATGGCCAATTGTTGATACTGGGCTGAGAGCCTAAAATTAATTTAAAATATACTTTCATATATTCATATATTTAAGTGTGGCTTAAGGCCCAAACCAAAATCCCATGTATTATTACCCTTCTATTTATTTTAAACACATCCCAGAAGCTCAATACAATAATTATACAGTATACCACATTTATATTAGATATAAAACATAGTGACAAACAACCCATCTCTCCAATGGGCTCTGCCCAATCCCAAAATAAACAAGTGAATATATGAAATAACCATAATATAATGAAATCAACCCAAAAGGAAAGAGGGAGACAGAAGGGGACAGAGCTCGTGCTCACCGGGAGAGAGGGGTTTGCTGTGGTCGCTCTGGTGGCGCTTGGCCGGGCTCGCATCGGACGGAGGGGAGGCATCATGGAGGGGACACGGAGGACGAGGCGCCATTCGCGACTGAGGTACAGCTCGCCACGAGGAGTCGACGTCCTGTGCCGGCGGTCCTGGTAGTGGCGCTTTGGAGGTTGGGCCAACGATATCGACCACGATGGCCGGATCTCGAGGTGCCGCGGTTGAGGCGATGAAGGAGGTCAAGATTTGAGGTCAGTCGATGATGATTCGGAGAGGAGCGGTGGAGTGAGCTCATCGGAAGAGACGTAAGGACGCGACAGCGAGAGAGGGAGTGTACGGTACTGGGAGGGAGCGTCGTCCCGACGGAAGGTGCCCGCGCACGTGGATGGCCGGGAGGCTTCTACGCACAGGACGCGGAGGGGCTCATCACGAGGGGGTCGTACCGCGTTATAGATCGAAAAGCGCGAGGCCGGGCACAGTGGATGCAGGGATCGACAGAGAGGTCGTGCAGTGGTCGCGACGGGCCTCAGCGGGTCGAGGCAGCACTGAGAGCCTGGTCAGGGAAGGTTCGGGCAAGGTATTTTTGTTTTGTTGTTTCTGGTGTCCTGTGTCCGGGGTGTTGGACACAGAGGTTGTTGTAAGGAACTGGATGAAGGAGATGAATGCAGACACGGGCACTTCGGCACATTTGTGTATTGGCTGTGTTGGTAGTGGTCACGGATGTGATCGTAGCTGAAGATGGCAGTGATGGTGGTTGTGACAAGGGAATGGTTACGGCCGTGGAGGAAAGGGGAAGTCGGGGCGGCCTAGGCGGTGGAGACGATGGTGACAGGGTTGCAGAGGTGACGGAGATGGCTACGGCCATGGAGGAATCGGTGGGGGTGGCAGCGAGGTCCATGCCGGGTTCGAGTTGAACTCGCGGCAGCGACGTAGTTGAACAAGGTGGTGGTAACAAGGCCAGATGACGACTCGGGTGGAGACGTGGTTGCCGTGGTTGAGTACTGGTGGTATTGGCGGGGAGGTGTCATGAGAACGAAGAGGTGTAGAAGAGGTTTTCCGAGAGAGGAACGAGATAGAAAGTTACATCTATACATATATTAAGTCCCAGTCTTATAGTTAGATAAGGACGCCTAAATTCGGTTTATCTAAATCATTGTAATATTCCAGTGGTTATCACTAATTATCAAATAAATCTTTTAAGTCAAAATTAATCTAATTCATTATCCATTAATTAATTAAAATCAATACTAGTTTAAATAAATATTTGATAATATCAAGTAGTTTTTAAATCTTATGAATATAAGTCTATATCAATGAAATGATCAACATAGTAATGTAAATAATATTTAATATTTATCAAAATGATTTAAACATACAAAGTAATTATCAAATCATTAATTACTATAAGAAGATAATATTCGCTACCATCACTAATGAAAATACTTTTTATAAATTATATTCAAAATACTTTTTAACAAATCTTTTTATTATTAAAATTATCTATGCTTTTCCAAAACAATTTTCGAAATCAATAATTTGAAAACCCAAAAGTACTATCCAAATCTTCTAATTAATTTAAACATTTTTATAAATATTTTTATTAAAACCAAACAGTACTTCAATTTTAAGCTAGTTTTTAATAATATAAATAATCACATAATACCCTTGCAAAGTCTCGAAAAAACTAACCTTTAAACAAATATAGTATTTATTTATTTTTATTTTTGAAAAATCCGGGAAGAAGAGTTACACCTTCTCTCATACAGGTATCCGTGTACTCGATTTGCATATTAAACCTATGCCTATTCTAATGGAGATAATGGACAATACTACATGAATAGTTGATGTTGAAAAAGAAATTTGATAAGAGTTGTGAACCAAAAATTGTGATTATCTCTTACAATAGAAAGCCAACATTTTCTCATACTGTAAGGGAGTCAAAAAGTGCTGCACTTTGAAAAAGCAAGCCAATCTCTGATACTAGAGACACAATTTCCTATACTATTGTTCAAACCCATTTGGTTAGACTGGTACCCAGGTTCACACGATGCTATAACTAGACTATGGCCTCTCTATTTCCTGGTATGAAGAGCTCACCGAGCTATTTCCCTCCCATTCATCGGGTTACATAAATTCATGTTCCCTGAACTCTATATCTATTGTTGCATATGTAGGTTACTATCGAATATGTGCCCGGATACTCGAATGTACCCATCTACTGACTATACGTACCCAGGATACCCTCTGATACTAAGTACTACATGACTCCCAAATATCTACTTGCATATATGGAAGACCAACCTGATTAGCTTCCTACAGGTATATGTGCACTATTTTGTTATACTTGCCATGTTACCTGTGTTTTGAGGACTAAAGATCCTCCATGCTTTCCCAGATGTTTTTACCCCATATCAAACACGTATCCCTGATCCAATCTTTCCTCCTCCCATATTTGCTTAACCGCTATCACCTATACCATTAACTTGGTTTCTCTTAGGAGCTTTCACAAAAACCTCTAACCTTATTAACATGATAGAATTAATCATCTCTAAGGAATCATAAAATATGGTGGGCGAAGAGGAAGAGATTACCTGTTGGAAAAAATTGAAGGTTACTTCTTGACAATCACCTCCCGATTGTGCAGGTCTTCTCGAACTCAAAGGGCGCATGACAATTAGGGTTTGGGGAAGATGTGAAAGGATCGAGCATCTGTCCTCTCATATATATATGTATCCGATCAAGGTCTAAGAAGATAAGGGGAAGGAATTTGAATCCCCGTCGATCTTTATCAGTTGTTGGCCGTTTTGGTTATTTGAAATCGCAAAATTTGCAAATACCCCCTTCTTCCTATTTGATTTTGCATGGAACTTACTTTGTGAGTAAAATCTAATAAGGCCTTAACTTAATTACTCTACGGATATATACATATATTCCCTATATGTATATATATATATATATATATATATATATATATATATATATATATATATATATATATATATATATATATATATATATATATATATATTAGTTTAAATATCTTTAAAAACCCAAAATCATTATTTTGGGTCAACTAATAAATAATAAAATATTACTTTCAAAAAAATCCAGGACGGGGGTTTACATCCTACCCACCTTAAAATAATTTCGTCCTCGAAATTTAAGAAAAAAGTCCATCAGTGATGGTAGAAGACGGGGTCCCACTAGTTATCAGTTATTCTCATGGTCATCTCATAACTAAAAATCCTCGAGAACTTCTACCCACCTTTGGTCACACTACCCCTTAAACACATGATGTCATAAAATTTATAACGTTGCATGCTAGTTGCAAAATTTACTACCAATATATATCTTATGGCATATAGCATCTTTAATTCCCTCCTATCTATCAAGCAACCAAAATTCGATAATCAAACTAACTTACATTATAATTTAATTTTTTTTTGATAAATTCTAGATAACACGATCATTCGTCACTCCGAAATAGGAAGGGACGAGAATCAATGGTACGAAAAAGCAAAGAAGAATAATCGAGAGCGAATACGGAGTTTCAAGGATGGTAGAGAAATTTCTAGGAGAATTTTCAAGGCAATTATGGATTGAGATTTCTAAGGGTTTAATCATGTTCGCAGGCTCATATTAGTATAGTTACGTAATCGATACGACATGCTCTGACCTGCATGGGCCACCAAAAAACTTGTCACGACCCGCACCCGTTTTTCGGACGCGAGCTCGTGAGCAAGCCAGCAACGTATCGAGCGGACTCCAGCCGATCTCGAATACGTAAATGCTGTCTAGACTATGGTATCACGGGCTTAATCATGGCAAGGCAAATCTATATCTCAATCCACAATAAGAATATAAAACATGAATGAACACTATGGGTCGTGGTCTGCAGCCCACTAGCATATATGTCCAATTAGACTCCAAGAATTAACATGAGTCTATAAAGTAAGCTAACAAGCAGAGTATATCATGATAAGGAATGAAAGTACGAATGGATAATAAGCGTAATATCAATATACCTAGATCCTGTAAGTGTATCACAAACATCTACCATCATGTTCTACTAACTAACTCCACGCAGTCGCAAAACCTGAAGAGATCATCAGGTCCTCAGGGGACATAGCAAGATATATAAAAATATGCCTATCTAACAGTTCTATCATGCATAAGAATATAAATATGCTATAAACAGGAAACGAGACAAAAATTGACATGTGGCTACTGACATGTGACTATGAACACGGATACGGGAACAACTACGCATAAATGAACTGTAGGAAGAACAAGTAAATAAGAGATCAATAGAATACCAAACTTCGCCCCGAGTGTGGACTCGCAGGTTTGAATCACTAACCCTCACCCCAAGCGTGGACTCGCGGGTTAGTTCACGACAAATACCCTTGCCCCGAGTGTGCACTCGCAGGTGCAAACAGATCAAGACAAACACCCTCGCCCCGAGTGTGGACTCGCAGGTACAAACGGTCAACCTTAGCCCCGAGTGTGGACTCGCAGGTTGAGAAAATTGAAACAGGATATAGCAGTTCAGATATGACTTATACGTCCTACGATACGATACGACTCAATCAAAGTACAGGTGAAGACACGATACGACTCAACAAAGGTACATAGAAGAACTGGTCCAATATGAACTACAAGACTAACTATGAGTAAGAACTATATATATATACTAATATGCATGATGTGCAAAACACATGTCAATAATCAACTAGTAAAACTAGATAATGATAGGCTATAAGCATGTAAATAAAGCTGTAGAGGAAGGCAAGGTATACTTGCCTGTAGTCCTAAGCTGCTACATGGGTCAGAATCTGTGTTGAGGTCCAAGTAACCTATTTATAAAGTTATATTATTAATAAGTGCTTTCAAAGATAAAGAGTAACCTATCTATTTATGTTCCTTTAGTAATTTTCCCCTTATTTATGTGTATATGACTTACTTATTTAAACTACTGACACGACTCTATAATCCAAGGCCCTTGCCTATGTGAGATACATGAACATATATACCTTTTGAATAGGGAACGTCTTATGAAACTGGCTCTAAGGCATTTTCTTTTAATGGTACCTACTTCACTATCATTAAGAAGTGTGGGACCTATGTGTGAGAGCACTGGCTTATTCCTATTCTTTTGAGCATGTACCCTAGGGTTGCTACACCCAGGTACATACTCTCTATTTTTAACACTTAACCTCCTATCAGTCCATCTCCCATGCTCTTCTCTCCATGTCATACTCTCCCTTTATTCCTTTGTTCTGTCAACATATTTATATTTACATACATATATACAAAGGGTAGGTATCTTGGATTTCCAACTCTAGACACTACAATCACCCATGACACTAAATACTATTCATTCTTGCCACTTGGTATCTTGACACCCATGATACATTTCTTATGAAGAAACCTAAGATTCCTACTTGATACAACCACCTGTTACTCTATATTGCACATAAACTGAGAACTTGGTATACCTCTGCTCCTACCATTCCCATACTTTTCCTTCACTAACCATACATTTGATACACCTTTAGACGCTACACTAGTATGCTATTTCTACTGCCAATACAGGCAGGTTCTCTTTCCCCAGATTAAAAATGCAACTGCTATATTGTTAGGACCTGGACTATGGGTCATGATCCCATTGTGCTGTCACAAAGATAATAGGAGGAAGACATCTATCTCAATTACGGTTCGTACCTAGGTGGTCTCATCAATATACATATAGAACTGTAGGTAGTCTCATTTACCTGCATACTTGTCTGCGCATCAAGATGTGAATCCATGTTTAGCATTTGTATAGTCGAATCAGTCTTCCTCACTTAAAGATTTGGACACACCTACTCTAGCATATTAGTTTATTCATTGCTCACCTAGGCACATGCCTTTCACATGTAAGCACTCCATATCCTGTGCTATTAATCATATCCAGGTTTCCTGATACTAGCATACGACACTTGTATACAAACCCCCTATGCTATCTATCATTCACAACTGATACTTGATTTTCAACTAATATAT
The DNA here is from genome assembly GCA_029216955.1 of Iris pallida. Classification (NCBI taxonomy): domain Eukaryota; kingdom Viridiplantae; phylum Streptophyta; class Magnoliopsida; order Asparagales; family Iridaceae; genus Iris; species Iris pallida. Next base: position 1,852,670 of record JANAVB010022600.1, on the reverse strand, counting down.
TATGTGTGACTGATATATGATATACAATTTAGCATATCAAAGTGCAGACTGGCCCTACACCCCTAATGTACTAGCCTGCCACTAAGAGACCTGTAAATAAGCTAACTTCCATACTTATATTCGAACTGCACTTGGCAATTTAGTCACTTTGAAATGGAACACCTCTTCTCAAACAACCCATATGGACTCTGCTTGTCACGCCCCAGAACCAGAATACTGGAGAGCGGGGGCAGACATAGCCAGCTACGTATGATGAAATGGAATCCATCTCACCATACGGTCACGGCTGTCTAGATATGTGAGGGTTTATCTACAAGCCATTAGTCTCTTAGGGTCATAAATTATCCTATTGTCTCAATCTCAACCAACTAATAATAATTACAAGATGTCAGACCACCAAATATACAATTGTAAGGCGTCCCAAACATTACATATCCAGATGATCATGAAGCTAGTCGTACAAAATGTAAGGACTAGCAAGAGTTAAGTCATACATGATCAACCTCGAGTTGCCAATCATGTTACAGCCCATAGGCAGACAGTAAGTAAAGGTGCATCGAGCTAAACAAGTGCTTGTCGGCTAAACACCTCAAAAGAATAATTTTTTACAATAAAGTGGGAGAGCCAAAAATAACCCACTCGTTGCCCTGGTTACGCCTGGTGGTCACCATCGGACTGGAAGACACGTAGATCCTCTGGAGCTGCTCCGAAATCTGGCCACACAAAACCAGCTGGGTCAACCCCAGAAAGAGCAAGTGCCACAAAAGAGGCCACAAAATAAGAACAAAAGCCAGCATTCAGCACAATAAGATAATTACATAATGAGAGACATTAATTAAAGAAAAGGCATGATAGGTAGATATAAAAGACAAATCTTGTACAGAATCGATAAAAGACAGAACATATGAAAAAGCGTAACAGGATGATATACGATGAGATAACCATGGGACTATTCAGATAGCCAGGTTACAACCCGTAAACCAAACAAGGACCGGGGTTGTAACCCTTCATCTGAACAGAGCTTGGTTCCCCACCATTTATCGGCAAGATAATAATGTAAGAAGATCAAGACAGGAAACAATCTTGTACGAGATCAAGGCATGGCTAGACTGGTTATACCTCATTCAATCAATCACGGCCAAGCAGATACTACGGCTTACTACTTTAACTAACTAGGGTTATCACAGGCCTAATTACTAACAAGATGCAATGAGATGTTCCTCCAGCCACAAGCCCTGCAGCTAATCCAGGTTATCCAGGTGATTTGGATTCATTAAGCAGTTATCAATAATTATGTGCCCCACACGACGGTGAGCTGGAAATGTGCCCTACTCGACGGCAGGCTACAAGTCCAAACAATTACGGCCGGGATAACGGGATTGCCTGTAACTGGGGAAATCTCTCATGACTACTGAATCATTCTAGTTATTAGCCTTAGTAAATTTTTAGTGGGTACTCCTGACCGTGGTACTCAGGAGTCCCATCCTAGACATGATGCAAGACTGGACAAGTGGATTTAACAAGCAAGCAAGAAAGAACCACCCACGGTGTCAAGGCAGGTCAAGTTACAAGTTACAAGTCAAGTCAAGTCAAGTCAGGAGTGCGCCGCCACGGGCCACCCTCATGTCAGGTTGGTCATGTCAGGAGTGCACCACTACGGGTCACTGTCGTGTTATGCTAATTCCTTGCCATACCAAGTCATGTACAATAGTCATTCCAAACATGTTAAGTAAAATCAAGTTCATGACAAAAGGCGTACGGATATAAAATGGGCATCAAATATCTAATAAAATATCAAAATACGGGTCAGGGGGATGCGTACGAACAAAAGCACGCACGCAGGGGGAATACATACGCAATAAAACACGCATGCAGGAGGGCAGCGTACGTGAAAAGTCACGCACGCTCAAGGGGAGCAGTATACGTGAAAAGTCACGCAGGCTCACTCAAGACAGCGTACGTAAAAAGTCACGCAGGCTCACTCAAGGCAGCGTACGTAAAAAGTCACGCAGGCTCACTCAAGGCAGCGTACATGAAAAGTCACGCAGGCTCACTCAAGGCAGCGTACGTGAAAAGTCACGCAGGCTCACTCAAGGCAGCGTACGTGAAAAGTCACGCAGGCTCAAGAAGACACGCTTCTAACAGGAAGCGTACTCAAGGCTGCGTACGCGGCGCTAAAGAGCGCGCGTAGCTCAGGGTGCGTAAGCTAAATAGCTCTGCATACTGCTCACTGTCTTCTCCAAACAGCAAGAACACCATGGTTGAACCCAAAACTACACAACTTCATAACTTGGCCATCCGAACTCCAAATCCGGATTTCCAAGTTCCAACTGGAGTGAAACTGAATGCTCTTCCACATGGAAGCATCAAAACCCATAAAAATCTAACCAAAGTAGATCAAACCATGCCAAATCCGAAAATAGCTAAACCTAGATCTAGAACAAAGAAAGCTCCAAATCACAAAATAGCAAGTTCTAATGTTGATCACCATGTCCTAATCTAGCAAATGGACAAATAAAAGAGGGTTCTCATGTAGTTGCAAGATGCACTTGTCTATGGGTGGTGGAGAGTTGTGGAGGAAGGAGAAGAAGAAGAAGAAGGAAATTAATGGTGGTGGTAATGAAGAGAGAGAGTGGTAGGTGGGGATTATAAAGAGGGTGAGTTGTGGTGGGGATGAGGGGTAGCGTAGGGCTAGGGTGTTCCAACACATAAAACCGAACCAAACCGAACCAACACCAATAAAACCGAGCCATGCCAAAACCCAAAATACGAGAAATACCGAAATTCCACAAGTTGAGAAAAATAAAAATACCTGCCAAAATCCAGATACGAGTACAAATACGAAATACTGGAAAATACGAGAAAATGAGGGTGACAACTCTACCCACCTTAAAAGAATTTCGTCCTCGGAATTTAATCAAGGAGCTAGAGATTGTCACGGCAAGCTATACTAAGCACAGGCAACTACACTAAACAGTTCAATCATACAATCATACAATGCAAGCAAGGAAGGGAAAACGTAAGGCATAAGGAAGACATTATACCTTATGAGTCAAACAGGTAGGGATAACGTGATCAGATATCATCCTCACACTCCCACGTTTGACTCTCCCAAGGAGCGATAAACTCAAGCAACATGAACTAAACTGATAGTCTTGCACTTGAGGTCTCTCTCTTTGGTCAAACATGGACACGGGCCTCTCCTCATATGAAAAGGTTGGTACTAATAACCGTTTTCAAATGATCTAGGATATGGCTCGGGCCCAGGATATACCGTTGTAATTAGGACACATGAAACATGACACGTGTCCCGCATAACAACGGTGGAAAGTAAGACAATAGGACACAGATACCTCTCTGTCGATTCTGGATCTGGGCCTGGGCCAGGGCGAACTGCTGAGGCCTCTGCTGCTGGAAAGCCTGGGCCTGAGTCGGCAATGGCCTCGGAGGCTGGTACTGCTGCTGAAACACTTGGGCCTGAGGCGGCATTGGCCTCGGCAACTGTTGCTGCTGTTGGACTGGTACTGGAGCTGGTGCTGGTGCTGGTCCCCTAACCGAGGGACTAGATACTGTTGATGCTGAATCGACTCTGAATGGGCAGGACCCCACCCTATGGTCCGGTGCCCCACACAACAAGCATAATCCCAGCACCTTGCGACACTCTGACACAACGTGTCCAGGCTTCCCACTATAAGAACAACCCTCGGTGGAAGGCCGCGCTTGCTTCTGTTTCTGCGGAGGGTACGTCGGGGTAGAGTGCTGAACCGACGTTACTGAGGCCGCCCACCTCGGAGTTCCAATGGTCAAAGCCCTAGCTGCCGGGGCTGGTGCTGAAGACTGATTCATTCGACTGTGGGACCGCTTCCGTCCTCCGGTCCTATCCACAATCCTCTGGGAGGTATACTCGTGCCTCCTAGCTGCTCTTAATACTGCATCAAACGTTCTGTGCTCGAACTGCTCTACTGTCAATATGATCTCCAAGTGGAGCCCCTGCTGGAACCGCTGGGCCCTATCAAACTCGGTCGCCACCAAGGTGGGAGCAAACCGACTAAGCCTAGAAAACTCCGATGCATAACTGTCGACCGTCCTGCCTCCTTGCTTCAAGTTGGCAAATCTGGTCTGCAGGTCATATCGAGCCACCGCGTCGAAATACTTGGTCTGGAATCTTTCGCTAAACACTGCCCAGGGAACAGGTGCTGTCAATCCTACCGCTTGCATGGCCCACCAGTTGCGGGCTAGATCTAATAACTGCAGGCGCACCACCGCTACCTTCTCGTCTTCTGGAGTCTTCGCGGCCTCTAGAATAACTTCTGTATCCTGGAGCCAAGCATCTGCGGTAATGGCATCCTCGGTGCCGTCGAAGAATGGAGGATTCAGGCGCTTGAAACTGTTGGCTGCACTGTTTCCCGGATGACCGCCTCTGTTCAGAGCATCTTGTACTGCCTGGTGCAATGCATCACCTCGACGATCTTGAGAAGCTAACAATGATCTGATGAGACCTCCCAAAGTGCCATCATCAGGCTCTACTGGCTGGACTGGCTGAACTGGGGGCACTGGTCCTCCAGAAGGCATGGCTCGAGAGGCGGCGGTTGAGGACTGATCTTGATCTTCTTGCTGTTGCTGGGCTGCTGGCTGAGCTCCTTCTGGCTGATCAACAGGAATGATGCCACTGAAGCAATGACATCAGGGATATTAAGGAAGGACCAGGATAGAACAATGATGCAAGCATGTTATCAAGTCAAGGATTCAAGGAGATAAGAAGATACGAGTGGAGATCAAAGGCAAGTACAGATTGAGACATCTATCTGGTAAACCCCCACATATCTTGATTTACAAGACCTGCATGGGCCACCACTTAAACCATGTCACGCCCCAGAACCAGAATACTGGAGAGCGGGGGCAGACATAGCCAGCTACGTATGATGAAATGGAATCCATCTCACCATACGGTCACGGCTGTCTAGATATGTGAGGGTTTATCTACAAGCCATCAGTCTCTTAGGGTCATAAATTATCCTATTGTCTCAATCTCAACCAACTAATAATAATTACAAGATGTCAGACCACCAAATATACAATTGTAAGGCGTCCCAAACATTACATATCCAGATGATCATGAAGCTAGTCGTACAAAATGTAAGGACTAGCAAGAGTTAAATCATACATGATCAACCTCGAGTTGCCAATCATGTTACAGCCCGTAGGCAGACAGTAAGTAAAGGTGCATCGAGCTAAATAAGTGCTCGTCGGCTAAACGCCTCAAAAGAATAATTTTTTACAATAAAGTGGGAGAGCCAAAAATAACCCACTCGTTGCCCTGGTTACGCCTGGTGGTCACCATCGGGCTGGAAGACAGGTAGATCCTCTGGAGCTGCTCCGAAATCTGGCCACACAAAACCAGCTGGGTCAACCCCAGAAAGAGCAAGTGCCACAAAGGAGGCCACAAAATAAGAACAAAAGCCAGCATTCAGCACAATAAGATAATTACATAATGAGAGACATTAATTAAAGAAAAGGCATGATAGGTAGATATAAAAGACAAATCTTGTACAGAATCGATAAAAGACATAACATATGGAAAAGCATGACAGGATGATATACGATGAGATAACCATGGGACTATTCAGATAGCCAGGTTACAACCCGTAAACCAAACAAGGACCGGGGTTGTAACCCTTCATCTGAACAGAGCTTGGTTCCCCACCATTTATCGGCAAGATAATAATGTAAGAAGATCAAGACAGGAAATAATCTTGTACGAGATCAAGACATGGCTAGACTGGTTATACCTCATTCAATCAATCACGGCCAAGCAGATACTACGGCTTACTACTTTAACTAACTAGGGTTATCACAGGCCTAATTACTAACAAGATGCAATGAGATGTTCCTCCAGCCACAAGTCCTGCAGCTAATCCAGGTTATCCAGGCGATTTGGATTCATTAAGCAGTTATCAATAATTATGTGCCCCACACGACGGTGAGCTGGAAATGTGCCCTACTCGACGGCAGGCTACAAGTCCAAACAATTGCGGCCGGGATAACGAGATTGCCTGTAACTGGGGAAATCTCTCATGACTACTGAATCATTCTAGTTATTAGCCTTAGTAAATTTTTAGTGGGTACTCCTGACCGTGGTACTCAGGAGTCCCATCCTAGACATGATGCAAGACTGGACAAGTGGATTTAACAAGCAAGCAAGAAAGAACCACCCACGGTGTCAAGGCAGGTCAAGTTACAAGTTACAAGTCAAGTCAAGTCAGGAGTGCGCCGCCACGGGCCACCCTCATGTCAGGTTAGTCATGTCAGGAGTGCACCACTACGGGTCACTGTCGTGTTATGCTAGTTCCTTGCCATACCAAGTCATGTACAATAGTCATTCCAAACATGTTAAGTAAAATCAAGTTCATGACAAAAGGCGTAAGGATATAAAATGGGCATCAAATATCTAATAAAATATCAAAATACGGGTCAGGGGGATGCGTACGAACAAAAGCACGCACGCAGGGGGAATGCATACGCAATAAAACACGCATGCAGGAGGGCAGCGTACGTGAAAAGTCACGCACGCTCAAGGGGAGCAGTGTACGTGAAAAGTCACGCAGGCTCACTCAAGGCAGCGTACGTGAAAAGTCACGCAGGCTCACTCAAGGCAGCGTACGTGAAAAGTCACGCAGGCTCACTCAAGGCAGCGTACGTGAAAAGTCACGCAGGCTCAAGGAGACACGCTTCCAACAGGAAGCGTACTCAAGGCTGCGTACGCGGCGCTAAAGAGCGTGCGTAGCTCAGGGTGCGTAAGCTAAATAGCTCTGCACACTGCTCACTGTCTTCTCCAAACAGCAAGAACACCATGGTTGAACCCAAAACTACACAACTTCATAACTTGGCCATCCGAACTCCAAATCCGGATTTCTAAGTTCCAACTGGAGTGAAACTGAATGCTCTTCCACATGGAAGCATCAAAACCCATGAAAATCTAACCAAAGTAGATCAAACCATGCCAAATCCGAAAATAGCTAAACCTAGATCTAGAACAAAGGAAGCTCCAAATCACAAAATAGCAAGTTCTAATGTTGATCACCATGTCCTAATCTAGCAAATGGACAAATAAAAGAGGGTTCTCATATAGTGGCAAGATGCACTTGCCTATGGGTGGTGGAGAGTTGTGGAGGAAGGAGAAGAAGAAGAAGAAGGAAATTAATGATGGTGGTAATGAAGAGAGAGAGTGGTAGGTGGGGATTATAAAGAGGGTGAGTTGTGGTGGGGATGAGGGGTAGCACAGGGCTAGGGTGTTCCAACACATAAAACTGAACCAAACCGAACCAACCCCAATAAAACCGAGCCATACCAAAACCCAAAATACGAGAAATACCGAAATTCCACAAGTTGAGAAAAATAAAAATACCTGCCAAAATCCAGATACGAGTATAAATACGAAATACTGGAAAATACGGGAAAATGAGGGTGATACTGCTACCTCATTGTTTCTAGGCTAGGTGACGTCCTTTGTACCCGACTGCTATTTGCATACAAACTTAAATACTGATACTCCAATTCGATACTATCCTTATAGGGTTAAACCAAACTTCCTCAACTGACACTCATTCGAACAACATTAGATACATTGGCCACAATGTTCTGATGCTATATGTAAACTACGGCATTATTCCTCCTAACCAATTTCTCGGAAGTTTACATGTAACCGCAATATGGCTATTGTTCAGTCTAACTAAGTCTCTCTAATTGGTTCTAACCCTATATAGTTTCCTTTATAGCTTTAAAGCAATATAGATGCTGTTGTGCTGGTGTAAGGCGCTAGATTAAGTGCTAGTTAGGAAGGGCGTGGGTTCAATCCCATTATCTATCAGTTACATCATAGAATCAGAGAAGAGGTTCATCTATTCACAAAGATTTCTCTATCAACCATCCTCATGTACATACTCGAGCAACTCTCATATGGTACAGCTACTGGCACTGCCTAGGCTTCTAGGAACATTGTTCCACACACCATTGTGCTATTCTTTGATTCCTAGTGTCCTATTGAACGTGGATACAAGGGGCCCTTCTCTTATATAGGTATCCGTGTACTCGATTTGCATATTAAACCTATGCCTATCCTAATGGAGATAATGGAAACTACTACATGAATAGTTGATGTTGAAAAAGAAATTTGATAAGAGTTGTGAACCAAAAACTGTGATTATCTCTTACAATAGAAAGCCAACATTTTCTCACACTGTAAGGGAGTCAAAAAGTGCTGCACTTTAAAAAAGCAAGCCAATCTCTGATACTAGAGACACAATTTCCTATACTAGTGTTCAAACCCATTTGGTTAGACTGGTACCCAGGTTCACACAACGCTATAACTAGACTATGGCCTCTCTATTTCCTGGTATGAAGAGCTCACCGAGCTATTTTCCTCCCCTTCATCGGGTTACAAAAATTCATGTTCCCTGAACTCTATATCTATTGTTGCATATGTAGGATACTATCGAATATGTGCCCGGATACTCGAATGTACCCATCTACTGACCATACGTACCCAGGATACCCTCTGATACTGAGCACTACATGACTCCCAAGTATCTACTTGCATATATGGAAGACCAACCTGATTAGCTTCCTACAGGTATATGTGCACTGTTCTGTTATACTTGCCATGTTACCTATGTTATGAGGACTAAAGATCCACCATGCTTTCCCAGATGTTTTTACCCCGTATCAAACACGTATCCCTAATCCGATCTTTTCTCCTCCCATATTTGGTTAACCGCTATCACCTATACCATTAACTTGGTTTCTCTTAGGAGCTTTCACAAAAACCTCTAACCTTATTAACATGATAGAATTAATCATCTCTAACGAATCATAAAATATGGTGGGCGAAGAGGAAGAGATTACCTATCATTATTCTTCCCCGTCTTGATTAACTCTGTTCTATCTACATCTACAACTAGAATTACAGGTTCTCTAGGACTCTCCAATAAGATTGCTTTCATGTTATCTTTTGGACATAATTATTTTTATGTTCCATTTTTCCTATGACTTGACTAAACTCTTCTTTGTTAACCTCTTGGATAATTCTTCTCGTTATGAATCCCGTTGTCTTCGTACCATTCTTGGAGATTTTTCAATAAACTTTCCTGTCTTGCTTGACCCTTTAACTTGTTTGGACACTGTTATGGATTGCTTAACCCAGTCTTAGGCCTTGTTACATTCTGCTTCATAGGCGACCGAAATAGCCAAACCTTGTTGACTGATCCTGTAGTATAACTATAAATATATTGTGTGTTTGTGATAAGTACTTTTCCTAGGGATTGGTTAGATTAAGCTTATAGGACAAGTATGGGTGACTGACTGTAGTAGACTTAAAAACCCTTAAGAACGATTGCATTGATAGTATGACTTGATGATAGGGTATCTAAGATAGAATAATGAGATATTATATTGTTATGACTATGGATTGAGGATCCGAATCATGTACTTACAAATTGAGGATTTAGCTTTATAGAATTTTGGTTGGTTATCTATAGCTAATTACATGTGATTAGAGGGTAGATCGATATGTGGAATGATATAGAATAAGTTAGAATGAGTTATCGTATTGCGTACTAGATCGGGAAGATATCAGTTAAAAAGACAAGGAACCAGACAGAGACATATGTACATTGGTAATTAATAAATCGGGAGTTTTGAAATTGAGGATTTATATTCGGAGGACTTGTTGAGTAAAAGAAGAAGGCTCTACGCCAAGAATAAATATTGAACGTATGATTTCAAGGAGAAACTGTAGGAAAGGATTGACGACAAATGATGCTAAGGAACTGTGGATTGATAGAATATGGATACTTAGGATACGATAAGGAAATCCAGTATTTACAATTGAGGTTGGAAATATGGTTGATGATTAAGCATTTTAGGCTTATAGACATGTCCAGAGAATGACCTATATATAGTTTAGGGTATACATAAATGTTCCATGTTAGTATGAAAGATTATAGAGGATATATGACGTAGTTTATGATAGAAGGACTTTGTTGAACCTGAACCAAAAAGATTGTAAAGAGAAACAGAAGAGATGATTACAAGGGTAGCAGTTTGAGTATCATAGCCAGAGCAGCTACATGTTATAGTTTGACCTATTGGATGATTTTTAATTTCGAGGACGAAATTTTTGTAAGGTGGGTAGGATGTAAGCCCCCTGAATTTCAGGGCTATTTTAAATTTTTCTAAATGAATTATTATCGATAAATATTTTATTTATTTAATTATTTTCATCATTTATGTGCCTTTCCGTAACTTTGACTTCTGGAACGTCAGGGATGCCAATCTCTGTAAACTCTCTTCATGGGTTTTGAATTAGGTAAGATTATCTTCCTGTTGATATATCGTGTCCCACTTGAACTCGTTCCCTTGTGCTCTTTTTGTATCACGCAACTTTGGGTCAACTTAGACCAATTAATCATTGAATAATTATTCCCACTTTTATTTTTGATCTTCGTTTGCACGTCACCGTGACTTTTAATTTAGGAGCACCAGACCAGTCGTTTTCTCAGAACCAACTTCTCATGAACGATCTACTCGAGACGCTCTTCACCCATGACCTTCGTGTCCCACTCAGACACTCCATTTTGTGCTTCATTTTATTCGCACAACTTTCGGTTCAATTTAGGCCGATTAATTATCTACCGTGAAACCTGATTTAATTTCCAATTTAATTTCGGGACCCGACATCGACCCAACCTAGCCGACCCAAAGTATGGACGTGGCCCACTTGAAGCCTACTAACCACATGACGCTTGTGTCCCATTTATTGGAGTCCCCGCATATTATTTATTTACCCGTGATTTTAAATACGTATTTAATCCAGTTATTGCACCCGGTTCGATTTTGACCCGACCCGGCTCGACCGAACCCGAACCCAAGCCCCATGTTATACTCTCATGACTGCCCAAATACCCCGCATAATTTTCCTATTTTTCCTATTTTAAAATATCTATTTTTCTCTCTCTACTCTACAAATATCTCATTTAATATCTCTTATATATATATATATACATATATACATATATATATATATATATATATATATATATATATATATATATATATATATATATATATATACACTCTCTCTCTCTCCTCTTATTCAAACTCACCACCTCACCCCCTCACCTCCACCTCACAGCAGGACACCCCCCCCAAAATCGACCTACTTTTCCCCCCATCTCTCTTCAAATAATATCTCACTCTCTCTCTATTCCTACACTCTCTCTTTAATATATATCACACAACACAACACACACCACTCCCATCCCCATAGCAGCCGACATCCCCCCCCAGGTGGCCGAGCATCACCACCACCCTCTCCTCCCTTCCTCATCACCATCATCATCCTCCCTCCACCACCATAAACTATTATCATCACCACCATTAACATCACCATGCAACTCCACCACCCCTACTCCACCACCACCCGAACCACCACCCCCGCACGAACGCCGCCACCGTGCCCTCGCCGCGTCCCCGCCGTGCCCGACGCTGCGCCACCGCCGCAACGGCCGGCCGCAGCAACAGCTGCGCCAGCGGCAGCAGCCGCAGAACATGCACGCGTGCGCACGCATGGGCGTGGCCGTTCGCCACCACGTGGCCGGCACGCGCCCCCGCGAGCACCCCTAACTCCGGCGAGCCCCCCGGCGAACTCCCCCGGGCCAGCGCCTCCTTCTCCGACGTGACGCATGGGCTAATTGTGCGTTTACGTCGAAATCCCGTTGTGACGCGCGAGTTTTGAACTCGGAAATGGCGCTCCGTCGCAGCAACTTCGCACGGATTTTCTGGTCAATCCGACCGTTGGATCGGCGATTTCTTCGCTCCGTCTCAATCTCTGTATATCCATCTTCACTCCTGTCAATTTTCGTCCGTTAATTTCGTCGTTTGATACCTCAAAACTGGCCACCAAGTTGACGTTTTAAATTGAACTATTTTTGGACAGTTTTGTGACGCCAACTTCGCGGGTTCGTATCTTCGTCGTCGCAGCTCCGTTTTGTGCGCCGTCAGTTCCGGTGCACAGCTGGTATAACCCTCTTCCTGCCTCCTTTAGGTTTAGTTTCATTATAAGCACGTTTGGTCGGTTGAATTCGACGCCAAAGTTGGCCGTCCGAATTCTTTAATTTGCACTTGTAAAATTCTATTTTTGAACCCGGGACTCCGGATTCAATTTCTGACACCACCAGTAGACTCGTGGCGTCGTTCTGGCATATTTTCATATAAAATTTGCTTGATTTGGAGAACGTGGGCCCTGGCACGCATTTCGGTGCAAAGCGGGTCCCACTTTTCGAGTCAACGGGTCACTTTGAGATCGGCTCATCGGAATTCCATTCCGGATATACCGTTGAGTTCGTATCGTCATTCTGAACTCGTTGACATATAATTTGCTAAGTTTTGAAGACATTTGCTCCGGCACGCATTTCCGTGCAAACCGGATACCAAGTGTCGCGTCAACGTATCATTTTGAGATCGGCACATCGGAATCCTATTTCGGATATACCGTTGGGTTCGTATCATCATTCTGGATTTGTGGACATATAATTTGCTAGGTTTTGTAGACTTCTATTCTGACACATTTTTCGGTGCAAAGTGTGTCCAACGGCGGACATCATTTTGGCCCGAAATTACCGTTTTGCCCCTGTATCCAAATTGGACTTATGGGTAGGCTATCCTAGCTGATTTGACCGTTCTGGACACGTTGGTGATATTTATTTTATCATCCGACAACATCTGTAGATTTTGATTATGTATTATCCTTAATTTATAATTAATTATTTTTCTAGATATTGTTACTTTCTGGTTTTGAATTTTTATATATATTTTAATTGCTGTAAAAATCTTGGAAAAATTATATTTAAATACTATGTTAATTTAGCTAATTATTTATAATTTTTCCGGCATTTAATGAGTACTTTTGGTATTTTATAAAAATTGGAAAACAGAACTCATTTTCAATATATTTATGTTTGCTGATTTTTAATAATTATTTATGAGGGTTTATAAATTCCAGAAAAATTAGTATAAATTTCTATAATTAACAAGGATTATTTTGGTACTTTACTTTATATATATTTGAGCTTTTTGTCTATCTCAAAAATTGTTGGAACATAGTGTACAGCTGATTTATTTATTAAATAATTACGACTTTCAATATTTTGTGTTGATTTGAGTTATAGGCGTATTGGACCTCACCCCGCACTAGTGTAAAGACCCTAGAGAGTTAGTTTGTGTATAGTGGCACTTCACATTAGACTTTTATGCTAGGTCCCCACTTGGCTAGTATCCAGTTAGGAGTCGTGTCACACCACTAGTATATTGTTGATCATAGCTTAGAACTGAGTTGTATATCATTATTGACAGGATACCGGACATCTATACCTTCGTACTGGTATTCTTGCTTTGCTCGAGGCGAGTACATTCTCTGATAGTTCTCTCATTTATTTGTCAATTACTGCATTTCAGTTCTAGTTAGTTCTATGTGATTCTCTGTATCAACACGTATGGATATTTCTGGATTTATGTATGCGACACATACCTTACTTACTGATCTCTATTACTGGAATCACTGGAATCATTTCGGATTCATTTCTGGAATCATCATTTGGTCGGACTCATCTCGATTCTTGTGTCTTGTACTGGATTCACTTGCTGGGCGGGAAAATATTGAGTAAGACATGTAGACATACCCCAAATCTAGAATCTCCAACTAGAATCTACTGGAAGCATAGCCATCTCTTGCCTGATCAGTGAGAGATGTGCCTGATACCTATAGCCGTTTACATGTCGACCTCGATATTTTAAAACACACTGTTAGATCATAGTTGGACTCACCCTGGATTCATTGATCACTGTTGGACTCATCTTGTATCGAAAATCATCTGGTATCGGATTATATGGACTGGACTCACACCGGGATTATATTAGACTTATATTGTACTGTCTGGACTCATACATGTTATTCTAGTTCAGTTAGCTTTTATTACCGTCATCATTGCCATGATTCTTCTCTTGTTTAGTTACCTTTTTTTCTTGCATCTTAATTGTTTCTCTATACCATCACATGAATATAAACTACCATGTTCATCAATAAAACTGTCTATAACTGCTTTAGAGTTCTCTGTCATTTACTTGGGTTTTCTAGATGGGTTGTACTCGTTCCTGTCCTGATTGGACCTTTTAAAAATATTACACATGATAGTCCTGAGGATACATACCCTACTTACCATGGACCTGGCCTTAGCTCCAGAAGAGGCCCCAGCGGGGAACCTTGCTTAGTTATCTTTTTTGTGTTTTGAGACTTAGACTTTGTCTGTACTTATATTTGGATACTGGACTTTGTCTCCAGTTAGATACTTGGAAGTGTATTATTAAGTCTGTGTTTATGTTACCTTCGCTTATAGATGCTGTGTTGTGATGAACCTTAAATGTGATTTTAGAACTGTTAGCTGCTTAGATCCTTTATTGTTTATTCTAGAACAGCTTACTGCGCTTTAACCAAGCGTAGGCTGGACATGGCTCGGCCCGGCCCAACAATTTGGGTATCGGGTCATGACAGAGTCATAGGATCCAACTACTGTGCGACTTCGTGCATTCAGGAGGAGAGCCTAGTTCCAAGAGGACGAGGAGCAGTATATACCCAGAGCCTCTGGAGTACCTAGACTTTCAGCCTAGACCATCCTATCCAGTCAAGATTCCTGTCTAGCAGAGACCAGTTAAGCGAGTGCCTACCTGTGCTTACTATAAGAAGCTTGGGCATGTGTGGGACGACTGTAGGAAGAGGAGAAAGTTGTGCCTGTTCTGTGGGTCAGCTGCATATGTGATGCGAGACTGTCCTCATGCACCTGCCCTAGTCAAGACCCCGCCTTCAGTAGGGAGTTCTAGTCACCAGACCTAGTTGGAGGTGAGTTCTTGACCTAGACCTTAGCATGTCATTTGAGATGATTTGATGCACCCTACCATTGCTTGTGTGTTTGATACCTTATGACTGCTTTTGCTATGGTACGGCTAGTATAGCTAGACGGGACTCTCAAATTAGACTGTATGCCATGATCCTGTATGTTATATTTTCATATTGTATGATTTAGATAAGTTTTCTTAGACCCTGATTGTTGGGGGTGTGACCTTAAGAGAAGTACGACCAACCTAAATTTCGAGGACAAAATTTTTCTAAGGGAGGGAGGATTGTAACTACCATTTTTCTAAAATAAGGGTAATTTTAAACTTTTGTAAAATTAATCATGTTAATTATTAAATAATGGATTTCAATCATGTTAATGATAAATTGGTAAATTTTTGATTATTTTAATATTATTTAATTTGATGTATTATGACTTGGGTCTTTTGTTAGTGAAACCTTAGAACTACTTAGCCTAGAGACTAACCATGACCATGGAGACCTAGCTAACATAATTTGATTAGTAATTAGGCTTTAATCTAGTTAAGAATGAATTAGAATTGATTTGGGGATTGGTGTTAGTTTGGGCCTTTAGTAGAGGGGCTTGATTTGGTGACTTAGAAAGGCCTTTAGGCTAATGTGACTTGACCCAAACCCTAGCCCAACCATGTGACCAGCCAAGAGTAGTCCCTCTCCCTATATAACACATCATTAGCTTCCCTTTTTGCCTCTTTCATTGAAATCCTAACTATAATAGTTTTCTTCCCCAAATTTGCCCCTTTCACCAAACCACCTCCAAATTCAACCAAACCAATTACATTCTACTCCCCTTGAGTAGAAGAGGTCTCTAATGGATAGTTAGGAAGGACTTGGGCGCAATTTGACCATTGGATTTGGTGGGAGATCATTTCAAAAGGATTTTCATTAGGATTTCAACTCCCAATTGGTAAGAGCCTCTAAACCCTTTCAATTCCTGTTTTCTTTCCATAAATGCATTAATTTAGGGTCCCCCTAGCATTAGCCTAAGTTTGGTTTGCAATCGAATCCATTTGGGGTGCGTATCACAAGAATATCGGATACATGTCTCAAGTGTTCGATGAAACGCCCCTTAGGACTTTTTGTTCTTTCTTTTGTAAACTAATTATAGATTTGGGTAGCCATATATGTGTAGATTAATTTTGATGTTGACTGAGTTGATTTTCGATTCGTGTTCTGTGTCAAAATAGACACAGGGACACGTGCACACACTATACTGCCCTTTCCTGCTGCTGTCGTGTCCAAACACATTGGACACGACACTTTTTGGAGTGCCACCAGTTTGGGTTGACAAGGGGCTATGACTGACACTTGGCACATGAAGTTTGGGGGAATTGATGATGTGTGTGTGGAGTTTTCTCACCCTGTCGAGTGATACACACACAATTTTTATTTCTGTTATTCACTGTTTGACACCACTTAGACACACTTGGACACGACCTTATTGACTCAGAAGACTCCTTGACATGTAGTTAACATGGTGACACACCTCCACGATACATTGCTATGACAATGTGTCCCACACAAGCTCGACACACATGTACCACATATAGTTTACACTGCTCGACATTCATATGTCAGATACCATGTTTGATACTGTTTTGACACTTGTTTGGACACAATTCGTGGACACATGTTGGACACCCTAAATTGACACACACACATGTTCACATCTCACCATCTTGACACCTTAGTTACATGATTGCCATGCCACACTCTGATACATGTAGATCCCTGAGATTGTATATAGGTGTCGTGATATGCATGAGTTTTAGATGTAAGTTCGATATCTGATATGTTGGTATGGGTCAGTTATTTCGAGTTATTTGAAATACCTATATGTGCACAGATATCTGCATACACTTAGCTACGTAGACCTTTTGACACTCTGATACATGCTAGACACCCACACACACATATTCACATCTCACCAGTTGACACATATTGCTGCACATTCTCTTGACACGCTGGTTGACACTTTGACACACAAGTAATTGACACATCCCTGACACATTGCACTCTTGTCTGATGTACTCTTTGCTAACAAAATTACCAATGCCATACCTTTATTTGCATGTGTCATGAGCCACTGCTCTGAAGTCACATTCATGTATATACACTACATGACCAATTTTATATCCCTACATCTTAAGAACCTTTACTACACTATCCTTATTGTCCTGCTACAATTTAGCCCCAGCATGTTGGCTTGCCTTGCATTACATTAGATACATTAACATGCTTGCAATCATCAAGATATCCTGCAACATTGATGTCCTACACTGTACTATTGACCTCTGCATGTTACAGATAACCCTTACATTCATGTTCTGTAACCCATATTGCATAACCCTGCATTTCAAATAATCTACTTCATTATTAATCCCTTGCCTCATACATTGTATTAACCTGCACATCATGGTCCTGCATCCCTTTGTTTAATACTATTAACACTTTGGCTGCTGTGACACTCACCATGTAACACACACACACACACACAGACACACCTGGCCTGTGCAGACCAGACCCCCCTTATGATGCAGTTGAGTTTTGAATGCATTTGGGTTTTGTAATATGTGATTGGTAAGTTATATACATATGTGAATGGATATTGATGAGTATAGATTAATCTATATACCTGATGTTATCCAGAGATGTGTGAGTTTGGTTCAGTTTTCTTGAGTGGATAGATATGGGTTGGGCTTACCTACTTATATATAAGCTATATATGGGTTGTGGTTATGAATTAGGAGAGTTGGCTTCAGTCATGTGGGTTCCCGTGTGTCCCAGGTGGCTGTGAAATCTTGTGTGAGTCCAGTTAGATTTGAGGGCTAGGATAGAGGGAGTTGGGTTGCTTTGGCCTAGCATTGCTTAGTAATACATTGCAGTGCAGCAAAATGCATTGATAGTAGCAGCAACAGCAGGGCCATGGCCATTTTGGCCATGGGTGTGAGTAGTTGAGAGAGGTATTGTGTGAGTATATGTGGGTTAATACCTGTGATATAGGATGTGGTTAGTTGAGTACCAGTTTAGAGGAGTTGAGAGTGATATGGAGTGAGTTGTAAGTATCTAGAAGTGGTTCAGTTAATATAAGTAGCCTCATGTTTAGGAGTCATGTTAGAGTTCCTTTTAGTATCTGACATTAGGATTTAGAGGTGAGAAGAGGGTTTGGTGTCAGTCATTTGTGGTATGTATATAGGTATATAGGTTATATATATAGTTGAAGGATTATATGTATATGTTTAAGAGTGGTTATGTGAAGGATTACCTTCACATATATGTTAGTATCATATGGGGTGAGGTAAGTATTGTGAGTATATTAAAGAGTTCAGTTGTCTTGTAGGCTATTGTATATATGTGGGACTGTAATATGCATGTTATTGTTAGGCCTAGATAGATATATGTATGAGTTTGGGGGTACATGGTATGTATGTATATATAGATGTTGGTCTATTTTGTTTGTTAGATATATATATATGTATATATGGGCTTGGGTAATGTGGGGTCTTGCTAATATATATGTATATAGTGTTACATGATATTAAGTTAGGGGTATTAGTTGTATGTGATATGAGTTATCATGTGGGTAATGTATATACATATGTTAGAGTATATATATAGATGTTAGACTAGTATGACCTAGAAATGGACTCTCTAGGCCTATGTGACCTTGTAGACTAGAGTTTGACCAAACCCTAGACAGTTGACCAAGTTAGCTTAGATGTTGACTTAGTTTGACTAGAAGGTTGACCAGGGTTGACCAAAAGTTGAATTTGACCTAAATTGACCTAGAATTATGTAGATTGCATTGTAAACTTCAATTATTATATTTTAAACACATTGTAACCTGTGTTGCTCTAAATAGGACTCAGTTACTCCAGTTTGGACATCTATACATATCAGTTGCTCAGGTTATCAAGCGAGTACATTCTTTGATTATTTTCATTCATGATAGTATCTATATTGTCTGCTTTAGACTACTTTACTTAATGCTGACACATTGTTATCATGGACCAATACTCTATAGATCTTATCGTGCGATATTATCCCCTTAGCAGATACCTCGGGTATTTCATGTTCATGTACTTTACCATGTGCATCGTGTACTCCTTGTATTCGTATTATTCGTGTACAAAATCGTGTGCTCTCATGTACTCTCGTGTGCTCACACGTGCTTCTTGTGCAAAACTAACCATCATGTAGTAACATAACTTGATTGGATCCTTGTGTATTCATTGGGACGGGGGAGTAGAAGTGATCATATGATTAAAACCCCTCTAGTGTAACTCGTGTACATGTCTATTATACCTTCACGTATAATGGAGACTCGTAGTATACATCGTGTGCAAACCTATGCCAATCACATGATCATCTTGTGCTCTAAAACGCCTATATTTAGTACAGTTTTCATAGTTTCTTGCTATATTTCATGATTCAGTTTACTTATCCATATCTTCTGTATATCCTGTACTTCTTTACAGTATGCCATGTATTTTATCTTACTGCTTGTTCTATATTTTCTGCCATGTTTTTGATCTATTTTGGAGATATGTGCTCGTTCCTGTCCTGATTGGACCCGTCGACAAAATATTATCGATAACTTGGAGGACCCTTGGCACTACCATTTATGGAGCTGACGTAGATGACACTTGCGACTTGGACCCTAAGGAGGATCCAGTTGCACTGAGGAGACTACCATAGTTCTTAGGCTAGATTGCTAGGCTTTGTCTTTCTTACTTGTGTTGTCTTGAGTTTGTATTATTCAGATATTATGTAGTGGTATTGATAACACTTAGACTTATTTTATTTCTGGTTGTATCTCACTCTGTTGATTTCATATCTATCTTATCGTGCTATTTATCTACCTATAGCTTTTGTGATTGAGTTGTATCTTTTGAGATATCCTCCGATTGGAGAGTATATTCTCTACAGGTACATGTATATTGTGTTAGATGTTTGAGACCTAGGACAGCATTCTACCGTCGATACTGCGGCGAAGGCTTGACGTACCCACGTACTCGTGCCCCTAAACCGGGTACGGATCGTGACATGGCATGCCACGGGTTCTAGTCCTTACGAATTTTGGGACTAGGACGTGACATATTTTTGTGGTTGCCCATGCAGGTCTGTGATAAATCATCTTGGTTACATGGCTGTGCCGAGCGAGCCTACGAATTAGGATTATACTTAAAATAGGATCTCATTCACATGCTTGATCACCTCCTTTGACTTCGTTTCGAACTCTCTCATGATTGCTTGATTTGCATCCAGTTTGATTATGTTCTACCGTAATCCATATTTATTCGTGCTAGTAATATGAATCTTCGTAGTTGATGTATCTTCCCCTTACTATCACATCAGGAAAACGGGGGCACAGACACTAGAGGCTATAAATACAGGTCAAATTTTGCGAACTTGTTGTGATACCTAGAGTAGTCGTACTACTGCGAGCCTGCAACTAATTGAAGAATATGACTTAAGAATACATCCACAAACAGGATTACAGACTTCTCTAAGACTCTTCAGTGTGATTGCTCTCATGTTATCCTATTTCTTAACATGATTGTTTTTGTGTTCCTTCCTGCTCGAGATTTGACTAAGCCCTTCCCTGTTGACTTCTTGAGTAATTCTTTTCGTTCCCTTTTACTAAGTTATTGGAAAGTTGTTAGGGTTATATACTAAAAGCATCACTTTTGTATTAACTTTATTTTCTTAATTTTTGAATAAGAATTATATGGGAAAATGTTTGTATATTGTATTTGTTGCAAGTGTTAATGCAAGTGTCCGATATTCTATATTGTAGATAATATGGTATGTGGTGTCACACAGAAGATCTTATTATCAGTTCCCTATGGAATATATAAATAGTTCACAGCCTAGATGGACTTGGACAATCCATTGGAAAGGTTGTAGTATAATATGGTATTAGTCTATCTTGACTATAGGTTTACACTACTACACTTTGTGTGTATTGAACATGACCACTTGAGGTTGTTATCTTTGTACTGACTACATAAGAGAACAAATACCTCTGTTATTATTGATGCTTGTGCTCTTAATCCAGATATAATAACAGACATGCATATGCAGCATGCATTACTTTGACTCATAAAAGAGTGAGGTTCATTATGGGTCAACAACCTCTATGAATTGGGTAATAACATTGTATGTATATGTGCTGTTGATTATAAAAGAAATCTACGTCCCGATACGTCAGGTTGATGATGTCTCCTTAAGAAGCTCATAAGGATTGTCATGTAAACCCTGCAGGTGGATTATATCCAATATGACAAATAAAGTTGAGTGGTACTATGTAAGGATAAAAGATGTCGATCAATATAGTTGTCAGTAACTTAATTTGAATGACGGACATTCAATATCTGAACGTGGGAAGCCAAATGAGCATATAATAAAAGGAGCCCACAATTATAATTTAGGATTAGGAAGGTAGTACAATAATAGCTTATTAGTGGACCGAGCTACTGTTAATGGACCTGGGTTGTGTGTTCGGGCTGAACACGGGATACCCAGATCAGTTAGGAGACCTAACCGAGTAACCGTAATTTCTTGTCATGGTCTCTACCGTAGCCTTATATATATATCCTCTATTATCTGGCCGTCATATAATTATCAGAAATAAGAAGCTTTTTCTAAATTCGTGATTCACATAAGGAGAGAAAGGGAGGGCTGCCAAGGAGAAAAAAAGGTTGGGAGATCGTCGCCCATACGACGTCCAACCCGAGGAAGGAATACGTGCAAAAGAACTTGTGGTCGTGACTGCTCGAGATTACTAGAAACTATTATCTTCTTCCCGCCGCAGGTATAATTCGTGAACCCTAGTTTCCGTCTATGAAGGGTTAGAACACGTTTATATTTATTTAATTTTCTATTGATCAATACGCACACCAAATTAGGGTCTTGGGAATCCCCAGTTCCATTAATTGGTATCAGAGCCACTTTGGATCTGCGTTATGTTGTCCAATAAAACTTACGTTGTGTAATAGTCGGTAGATGTAGATCTGTTCTAACTCGGTTTTGCATGCATCTTAGATCCAACTATTATGGTCCAATGCATGTTTTGTTCATGTTGTTTTAAACCACGGACATGTCGTGGTTGTTGTTGTTGTTCTGGATGTAATTAAAATCACGAGGGTTGATCGTGCTTACAATTTTAATTTTTCAATCTAGATTATGTGTGAACTCCTTCAGGAGGAATAGGATTGATATAATTTTAATTATTTTTTGATCAATCATGATGTCGGTGGTGGCTGTTTTTGACGTCGAACGAGATGCTAGTTTTAAGCAGTCCAGTGGCAGACGGATGATTTTTGATGAAGGAATCGACAACCAACCCTGAATAGATCTACGCAGCGCCAGATCTTGGATTCAGATAGTTGAATACGGAGCATGAAAGATGACCATAATAGTTGGATATTTTTCTTCTGTTTGTTGTCATTTTACTTTTTCTGATTATGCATGTTTATTATTTTGTGGATTTTTTTATAAAAAACTAAGCCTGCATTAATAGTGGACAACATGGACATAATATCAACTAGTGGAAAAACCCTTATTGTTAAATAACTAAGTGGGAGAGGAATTTATTTAGCATAAATCCTATGGTCTCCATTACTGGTTTGTAGGTGATGTAATTATACTTGTGTGTTGGCTTTAGTGCCCTCCTCCATATCGGATGAATATAATTATGGATCACCAGTATAAATTTCCTTATGGATAATTATAGAAAGTTACCTAGTATGTGTTCACTTCTCTATCTGAAGGAACTCATTACAAGGTAATGGATTTAGTATTAAGTAATGGTATACACTTAGATATAAATAATTGTTTCCTCCCCATCGGAGTCACTGCTATTATTTTTATGACCAGAGCAAGACCAACATATTAATTGTATTTGTCATAAAGGTATGTTGACATGATAGTAAAATTAATAAGAAAAACCTACTTGAACAAAGTTGAATTTGTATACGTCCAAACTATCGTGGCATACTAAATTCATGGTGTTCAAGGTGTTAGTGAATTTGTTATTATTGTTTTGAGGGAATCAATATTTAATTAATTCAAAAAGTTGTTTTGCCCGACATAATTTTATTTATGTGATTCTCAAGATTTCAAAAATGGGCTCTTTCAGTCCACTTATGGTGATTCTTAAAGAAAACAAACTTACTGGACCTAATTATATTGAATGGAAACGTAATTTGGATATTGTCCTGACTACTGAGGAGTACAAATATGTACTTGTTAAGGAATGTCCACTTAAGCCTGATGCTAACTCTGATGAAGAGGTCAAAAAGGCTTATAAGAAGTGAAAAAGGCAGATGAGATGGTACAGTGTTATATTCTGGCATCTATGTCAAATGTACTGCAACATCAGCATCAGGCCATGGCCACATGCTTATGACATGATGTATAACCTCAAGGAACTCTTTAGACATCAAAGTAGAGTAGCTAGGCAGTTTGCTATGAAGTGTTTGATGAATACAAAAATGGCTGAAGGTACGCAGTAAGGGACCATGTTCTCAAGATGATGGGTCATCTGAATAAGATGGAGATCCTTGGAGCTGAAATCGATAGAAATCCCAGGTCGATATCATTCTCGAGACTCTGCCTAAAAGTTTTGACAATTTTTGCGTTAACTATAACATGAACAAAAGGTTGTATAGTTTGGCAGAACTTGTAAAAGAGTTACATGATGCTGAATCTCTCTTTAGACAGAGTGGTCATATTTTTGTTTCTGAAAAGGCTTCTACTTCTAAGACGGTAAGAAGAAGAATAACATTCCAAAACATGCAAACTCAATGAAGAAGGGCATAGGACCTCAAGGCGCTGTGGGAAAGCCGAAAGAATGTTTTAAGTGCAAAAGGTCAGGAGATTGGAAGAATGACTGTCCACTTCTCAAACAAGGAAACAAAGAATGTATATCTCATTTACTAGTAGTTAAAATATGTTCAGCGGTGTTATCTACTGGCACCAGGTGTGTAGATATAGGAGCCACTAATCATGTCTGCAATACATTACAGGGGTTCCAAGAAATCGGGCATCTCAGTGATGGAGAGATATGCTTGTTCATGGGTGACACTACAAAAGTAAAGTCTTTGACATTGAGAGATCGTCTTTATGCACCTTCACTTAGAAGGAATTTAATTTCTGTTTCTATGTTAGTTAAGGATGGATATTCAGTTTATTTTAATGAAAATATTGTTATTAGAAAGAATAAACATTTTATCTGTTATGGTGCATTAGTTGATAATCTGTATGTCATTAATCCTATTTTGCCCACAATGCAACTTATGGAAATGAATAATATGTCATCTAACTTAAATAAGAGGAAAGAACCTTCTTGTATGAACCAAACATATCTTTGGCACTTGCATTTGGGGCATATTAACCTAAGAAGGATTCAAAGACTGGTTGAAGACGGACCTTTGAGTTCATTGGAAGTGGAGGCACTACCAGTCTGTGAATCCTGTTTGGAAGGTAAAATGACCAAAAAGCCTTTTTCGGCAAAGGGGTATAGGGCCAAAGATGAGTTGGAATTGGTTTATTCTGATTTGTGTGGACCCATGACTATCCATGCTAGAGGTTGCTTTGAATATTTCAAGGTATGGATACATTTATTTGATGCGCTGTAAGTCTGAGTGCTTTGAGAAATTCAAAGTGTACAAGGCTGAAACGGAGAAACGTCATAGAAAATGTATCAAGTTGTCACGACCCGCACCCAGTGTAGGGGCACAAGAAGTGGGTTCGTCCAGCCTACGTCGCAGTGTCGGCGGTAGAATGCTGTCATAGGTTACTATCTAATCAACAACTTGCGCAATTATATAATGTACTTGTCAAGTCTCAACTCCGAACAGAGGACAAGTATAGATATAATGAAATCTCAATCACAGTCTAAGCACGATAGATAACACAGAAGGTTATAACTAAAGACTAAACAACAACAATTATAAACTACTAAATAATAATATCTCAAACAAACTCAAATACAAACTCATATCTCAAGTTATTACACTTCAAGTTCTAAAACATGAAAACTAGACCAAGTCTACTAGCTAGTCTCCCGATCACTCCTGAGTGTCGGGGCCAAAGGTAGCTAAGCCATCTCCTGCTCCAAGACAAATAGGGCAAATGTCCTTAGGGCAATCATCTGTAATATTTTCAACAGGTCCAGTCAGGACATAAACGAGTACAATTCATCAAGAAATCCCAAGTAAATGACAGAGAACTATAAAGCAGTTATAGACAGTTGTATTGATGAATATGGCAGTTTATACGAGTAATGATGTAGAGAAACAGTTAAGGTACAAGGAAAGTAAGGTAACTAAACAAGAGGAGAAGCATGGCAAAGAAGGCTGTAAAATATAATCTAGCTGAAATAGAGTAACATGATATAAGTCCAGATAGTATAATATGAGTCAAGTGTAATCTCAATGTGAGTCCAGACAATGTAAATCTAATACCAGATGATTCCAGTACAAGATGAGTCCAGACAATGATCAATAATTCCAGGGTGAGTCTAGACAATACTCTAACAGTGTGTTTTAAAATATCGAGATCGACATGTAAACGACTGTAGGTCATACGGCATATCGCACACTCGGCCAAGTGTGGGATGGCTATCATTCCAGTATAATTCTAAGGGAGTGGTTCCAGTATTTGGGAATGTTCACATGTCTACTCCAATATTTTCCCATCCAACAAGTACAAGTGAATCCATAACCCGACACGAAATAGTACAAGTCCAGCCAGAACATAAATGATACCAGTAAGTGATTCCAGGGTGATTCCAGTAGGTGATTCCAGTAGGTGATTCCAGTAGTGATTCCAGAAATAGAGGCCAGACATGAATAATGAGTGTTGCATAAAATGGATCCAGTAATATCGAATCGTGTTTGTAACAGAGAATCAAATATAACTAACTAGAACTGAAGTACAGTAATTGACAATTAAATGAAAGAACTATCAGAGAATGTACTCGTCTGATACTCTGAAAAAAGTAGTATAATATCAGATGTCTGAACCGGAGTCACAATGTCCTATATAAAGCAGTATGGGTTATGACATGTCCAGAATGCTAAATAAGAACATTACGATGCAATCTACATGATTTCTAAGGCAATCTAGGTCAAAGTCAAACTTGATCAACTCTGGGTCAAACTAGGTCAAACTTAAGCTATCAAAGGTCAATTGGTCAAACTATTGGTCCATTTGTCTTAGTTGGTCAATGTCCACTTTGATCAACAAGGGCTAACTCATATCGAGCTATAGGCTTACACATGTATGCTTATTACCTTATATACCCAAAACAACATATATGGCCTAAACTCCATATACCACTCACTACATTCCATATACATCAATACCTCACAACTGTATACCCATATACAAATCAACCTTACTTACCTCTATAGTTATATCCTCACATATAGATACCAACACAACTGATATCAACCACTATCCATATACATATGTACATCCTCAACTAACTAACCTTACCTTCAACCCTACATCCAAATATATCATATATCCTAGTCATTAACTGTATCATGTACATATAGGACACATCTATTGTTAACAGATCCAAAATACACCCCATGTGTAATGTGTCACATACAAGGTATCATATGAGAATTCCCCATATGTAACTCGTAGCCCCAAATCAAGAACCAACATTACCAAGTATCCTTATCCTAACATATGTTTACTCATAACACAACATGAATTTGAATAAGGACATGACAGAACCTGTACTAAGGATGGGGTTAACTAAGGACTGAACAAATAAGGGATGAGGGCAGAACATGAATACTGGATAGATGAGGTATACATTGAACTAATGGCTAACCCTCATCATGCCCAAAGGGATCAAAATGTGCAGGGCAATAGGTTATCATTCAGTAAAATGGGTCATTGAAGGAGGACTGAACCTCTTGTTCAGATAATGGATTGATAGTCCTATAGGTCTGAAACTAAACTAAGGAAGCTGAGTTAAAATCAATGGACTCAACATCTAGTACCTATATAGGACTGATACTAACTTATTCTCAGGAATTACATGGCAAGATGACAGTTAAGTCACAGTCTACTCTAACAGTTCAAGACCCATTCGAAAACATCCCTTAGTTAGCATCGACCCAACATACATAAATGAACAATCCTGATCATTAATATCAATCATCGGTTTAGGAATTCAAACTAAGTCTCAGATTTAGTGAAATATCAGTTTAAAATCAGTGAACCCTCAAGTTTCAAACTAAATTCTAATCTCAGGTAACTAGTCACTGAGATTCTCAGGTTTTATTTAATTCTAGTTTTCATTAACATAACCCAATTGTATACATACAAACTATAATCAAAATCAACCTACTACATGTAATCTAATCTAATTTTAAATCCTAACTGAACTCAAGGGACCAAAACCCAGATTCGAAACTGTCAAAAAACTGGGAACTGGAATGCTCATGGATACCCAATTGAGAAACAAAAAAATTAAGAAGTAAACTCGAAAACAATTAGAGACATATAGTGTACAGAGTTAGGAACATACTAGGCATGTCTACGTATCCATTCTTGTCCATAAATCAGGACACGAAGGTGTCCAAGACAGTAAAACATGGTTTCAGAAATCCTGTTGTGCACAGGCTCGTGCACATGTGTCGACTAGCCTAGGGACTCGTGTGTCCATCCACAAGTGTCATGGTCGTGTCAGTAGCTAGGTGGGGTATCAGGGTATGTTTCTAAGTGCCTGAGTCATTTCCACAAAGTCGCGTGTCCACGCACGAAATTCGTATCAGTGGGGTTTTCTGCGTGTGTGCGTGTCTATACAAAATCGGTGTGAGCTCGATAACTTCTAGACCAAATCGACCCAAACTTTGGGGGCATGCTGTCAGTGTGTACCCCATCGTGTCCACCAAAACTCGTGTCAAGAGAATCCGTGTTGTGTCCTACAGAGGGCCCGAGTAGCAGGGGAGAGCACGGTACAGTGCGGTGCCTTGTGCACGCGTGTCACAGACTCGTGCGTGTGACACACGACACGTGACACGTCGTGATCGTATCTAGGGGTAGAGGGGGACTAGGGCTAGGATTCTAGGTGCCTGCACGAACCTCAAGCCGTGTCGTATTCGAGTTTTAAAGCTGTGTAAGAGGGTCGAAAATCAGTGCACTGTGCAGGGTTTAAACCAGTGCAGCTCGTGTTTCATGTCCGACACAACACGAGATGTCGTAAAAATTTAGGGGGGTCCTGACAGTGTCTGCCCCCACCTTCGTGCCAATTTGCACGTGTCCAAGTGGTGTGTGCAGTGAGAAAATAGTGGGTGGTAGCAGGACATGGGTACGAGGCATCGTGGGGAGGTTCGTGTCCAAATTTGGACACGAACACTTGTCCAATCATGCTCAGAATTATAGTTTTGAAATCCCCATGTGTAGGGCTACACAACCATGTAATTAGTTTTGCAAAATACTAAAATCTATTTCTATGTGGCCTTTCATCGAACATGAATTGAAATACACCGATACGTGTCCGATACGGACACGAAATAGACACGAATTCCTACCAAACTTGGGCTACACCTACGGGGACCCTAAATGGATGCATCTATGTAAAGAAATCAAGAATTTACTAGGATTTGTAGGGTTTTACCTATTGAGTGTTCAAACTCAATGTAAAGAGTCTCGATTTGACATCTTTCTCGATTTGCTACGGTTCAAACGTCCTCCAACCTTGCTAGCAAGCACCCACAAGTCTCCTCTACTGTTGGAGATGATGATGCAATTGATTTGACTCAATTTGGGCTCAATTTGGATTAATTGGGAGGAGTTTAGGGAAGAACAAGTAGGGTTCTTCTAGGGTTTGTAAAAAGAGGCAAATGCTTCTAAGTATGATACTTATAGGAGGGGGGGCTTGTATGGCTGGTCATCTAAGGGAATTAGGGTTTGTTTAGGTATAGATGATTGGCTAGGATCATTCCATCCAATTTTAAGCCTTCCTATTGGTTCTAGGCTTTCTTTTTCACAAATATCCTAAGAAAAGTATCCTACCATAATAATATCTAGATATTTCTAACCTTGGCACTTAGTAGGAATGTTCTAACCTTGATTCTAACCTCAAGACTAATCTAGGTTAGGGTTAAGGCTTAACTAAAAGATTAGCACAATATTTAATTAATCAAAATTACAATTTCACAAAATTGCCAAAAAGACCAAAATACTCCTAGGCTAAAAAGTTGTAATTAGTCATCCTAATCACATGGCTAGGCTCCCTTGGTCATGGTTAGTCTCTAGGCCTAGCAAAACTAGGGTTTAACTAGTTATCCATCAAAATCGTAATTCAATATTTTAAATAGTTTTAAATTGATTAAAAATCACTAAAAATCACAATATGATTTAAATGTCATTATTAAATGATTATAATCACAAAATTTCAAAATTACCCTCATTCGAAAAACTGGGTGTTACAAGTCTACCCCCCTTAGAAGAATTTTCTCCTCGAAATTAAGATGATCATACTCCCTTCTAGGTCAAACCCCCAATCAAACGAGGTCAATATAATATGTAATCACAGTCCTACTGGTCGTGATTCCACAGTCTCGATCAGGATAACTACGCTATCTAACATATCACAAGCATATCCTGGCAGGTACCAATGGAATCACATATGAAGGTGAAAAGAAGGACAGGAAAGACAGACCTGCTAACCCGTCACCCATAGCGTCGGTCTGTACGACTGTTAGCACAAAAGCCCTGCCCCTCTGGGGTATATCCCTCTGATGGTGCGGGGCACGGTGTTGCGTTATAGGTGGCCTAGCTCCCTCTATCTAATCCATGATACTCAAGTAACATCCACACTGATATTCCATTCCATCATATTAGGGCACCATCTATATGGTATCTATCTAAAATCTGATAATCATACTCGTCTATCCAGAACCATGTTACCAGAATCCTCGTTACGCCTGTAAGTACTACATCGATAATCCATAGAGTCCGCGACTAAGGTACATACCTCTAGAATCATGGTATTTAAAATTTTTGCATTGCCGCTAGCTTGGCTGCAAAAACCTTAAATTCCCACACCCGAGAAATATATCCAAAATTAGACTCTATCTCATCGCCAAACCAGCTAATATGGCTGTAGAAGAATCTAGATTCTATGACTGAGGCAACCTAGCCCATAATGTTATCTTGGTCGAAAATCAAGTCAATAATGAATACCAAGAATCAATTCAACGATGAACAAGGAAGTAGACAGAAACTGTCGGAATCGAATTTCGAGATAGTTTATAACGAGATTCTCAAGGGTCATCCCAGGAATCTTCTCAAGTAGTCCTAACTGTGATTGAGTACTCTCTCAACTAAAGCCTATTCCTTAGTTCCTATCGCATGCTGTAGTGATACTCTAGTTCGAATACCACTACATAAACTCGACCTGCATGGGCCACCACTAAAAACGTATTACGACCTGCACCCAGTGTAGGGGCACGAGAAGTGGGTACGTCCAGCTTACGTCGCAGTATCGGCGGTAGAACGCTGTCCTA
Source organism: Iris pallida (assembly GCA_029216955.1). Taxonomy (NCBI): domain Eukaryota; kingdom Viridiplantae; phylum Streptophyta; class Magnoliopsida; order Asparagales; family Iridaceae; genus Iris; species Iris pallida. The sequence continues at coordinate 1,822,145 of JANAVB010022600.1, read as the reverse complement.
GGTTACTATCTAATCAACAACTCATGCAATTATATAATGTACTTGTCAAGTCTCAACTCCGAACGAAGGACAAGTATAGATATAATGAAATCTCAATCACAGTCTAAGCACGATAGATAACACAGAAGTTTATAACTAAAGACTAAACAACAACAATTATAAACTACTAAATAATAATATCTCAAACAAACTCAAATACAAACTCATATCTCAAGTAATTACACTTCAAGTTCTAAAACATGAAAACTAGACCAAGTCTACTAGCTAGTCTTCCGATCACTCCTGAGTGTCGGGGCCAAAGGTAGCTAAGCCATCTTCTGCTCCAAGGCAAGTAGGACAAATGTCCTCAGGACAATCATCTGTAATATTTTCAATAGGTCCAGTCAGGGCAGGAACGAGTACAATTCATCAAAAAATCCCAAGTAAATGACAGAGAACTATAAAGCAGTTATAGACAGTTGTATTGATGAACATGGCAGTTTATACGAGTAATGATGTAGAGAAACAGTTAAGGTAAAAAGAAAGTAAGGTAACTAAACAAGAGGAGAAGCATGGCAAAGAAGGCTGTAAAATATAATCTAGCTGAACTAGAGTAACATGATATAAGTCCAGATAGTATAATATGAGTCAAGTGTAATCTCAATGTGAGTCCAGACAATGTAAATCTAATACCAGATGATTCCAGTACAAGATGAGTCCAGACAATGATCAATAATTCCAGGGTGAGTCTAGACAATACTCTAACAGTGTGTTTTAAAATATCGAGATCGACATGTAAACGACTGTAGGTCATACGGCATATCGCACACTCGGCCAAGTGTGGGATGGCTATCATTCCAGTATAATTCTAAGGGAGTGGTTCCAGTATTTGGGAATGTTCACATGTCTACTCCAATATTTCCCCATCCAACAAGTACAAGTGAATCCATAACCCGACACGAAATAGTACAAGTCCAGCCAGAACATGAATGATACCAGTAAGTGATTCCAGGGTGATTCCAGTAGGTGATTCCAGTAGGTGATTCCAGTAGTGATTCCAGAAATAGAGGCCAGACATGAATAATGAGTGTCGCATAAAATGGATCCAGTAATATCTAATCGTGTTTGTAACAGAGAATCAAATATAACTAACTAGAACTGAAGTACAGTAATTGACAATTAAATGAAAGAACTATGAGATAATGTACTCGCCTGATACTCTGAAAAGAGTAGTATAATATCAGATGTCTAAACCGGAGTCACAATATCCTATATAGAGCAATATGGGTTATGACATGTCCAGAATGGTAAATAAGAACATTAAGATGCAATCTACATGATTTCTAAGGTAATCTAGGTCAAAGTCAAACTTGATAAACTCTGGGTCAAACTAGGTCAAACTTAAGCTATCAAAGGTCAATTGGTCAAACTATTGGTCCATTTGTCTTAGTTGGTCAATGTCCACTTTGATCAACAAGGGCTAACTCATATCTAGCTATAGGATTACACTTGTATGCATATTACCTTATATACCCAAAACAACATATATGGCCTAAACTCCATATACCACTCATTATATTCCATATACATCAATCCCTCACAACTGTATACCCATATACAAATCAACCTTACTTACCTCTATAGTTATATCCTCACATATAGATACCAACACAACTTATATCAACCACTATCCATACACATATGTACATCCTCAACTAACTAACCTTACCTTCAACCCTACATCCAAATATATCATATATCCTAGTCATTAACTGTATCATGTACATATAGGACACACCTATTGTTAACAGATCCAAAATACACCCTATGTGTAATGTGTCACATACAAGGTATCATATGAGAATCCCCCATATGTAACTCGTAGCCCCAAATCAAGAACCAACATTACCAAGTATCCTTATCCTAACATATGTTTACTCATAACACAACATGAATTTGAACAAGGACATGACAGAACCTGTACTAAGGATGGGGTTAACTAAGGACTGAACAAATAAGGGATGAGGGCAGAACATGAATACTGGATAGATGAGGTATACATTGAACTAATGGCTAACCCTCATCATGCCCAAAGGGATCAAAATGTGCAGGGCAATAGGTTATCGTTCAGTAAAATGGGTCATTGAAGGAGGACTGAACCTCTTGTTCAGATAATGGATTGATAGTCCTATAGGTCTGAAACTAAACTAAGGAAGCTGAGTTAAAATCAATGGACTCAACATCTAGTACCTATATAGGACTGATACTAACTTATTATCAGGAATTACATGGCAAGATGACAGTTAAGTCACAGTCTACTCTAACAGTTCAAGATCCATTCGAAAACATCCCTTAGTTAGCATCGACCCAACATATATAAATGAACAATCCTGATCATTAATATCGATCATCAGTTTAGGAATTCAAACTAAGTCTAAGATTTAGTGAAATATCAGTTTAAAATTAGTGAACCCTCAAGTTTCAAACTAAATCCTAATCTCAGGTAACTAGTCACTGAGATTCTCAGGTTTTATTTAATTCCAGTTATCATTAACATAACCCAATTGTATACATACAAACTATAATCAAAATCAACCTACTATATGTAATCTAATCCAATTTTAAGTCCTAACTGAACTCAAGGGACCAAAACCTAGATTCGAAACTGTCAAAAAAACTGGGAACTGGAATTCTCATGGATACCCAATTGAGAAACAAAAAAATTAAGAAGTAAACTCGAAAACAATTAGAGACATATAGTGTACAGAGTTAGGAACATACTAGGCATGTCCATGTGTCCATTCGTGTCCAGAAATTAGGACACGAAGGTGTCCAATACAGTGAAACATGGTTTCAGAAATCCTGTTGTGCACAGGCTCGTGCATATGTGTCGACTAGCCTAGGGACTCGTGTGTCCATCCACAAGTGTCATGGTCGTGTCAGTAGCTAGGTGGGGTGTCAGGGTATGTTTCTAAGTGCCTAAGTCGTGTCCACGAAGTCGCGTGTCCACGCACGAAGTGCGTATCAGTGGGGTTTTCTGCGTGTGTGCATGTCTGTACAAAATCGGTGTGAGCTCGATAACTTCTAGAATACCAAACCAAATTGACCCAAACTTTGGGGGCATGCTGTCAGTGTATGCCCCCTCATGTCCACCAAAAATCGTGTCAAGAGAATCCGTGTCGTGTCCTACAGAGGGCCCGAGTAGCAGGGAGAGCACGGCACAGTGCGGTGCCTCGTGCACGCATGTCACAGACTCGTACGCGTGACACACGACACGTGACACGTCGTGATCATGTCTAGGGGTAGAAGGGGACTAGGGCTAGGATTCTAAGTGCCTGCACGAACCTCAAGTCGTGTCGTGTCCGAGTTTTAAAGCTGTGTCAGAGGGTCAAAAATCAGTGCACTGTGCAGTGTTTAAACTAGTGCAGCTCGTGTTTCATGTCCGACACGACACGAGATGTCATGAAAATTTAGGGAGGGTCCTGACAGTGTCTGCCCCCACCCTCGTACCAATTTGTACGTGTCCAAGTGGTATGTGCAGTGAGAAAATAGTGGGTGGTAGCAGGGCATGGGTACGGGGCATCGTGGGGAGGTTCGTGTCCAAATTTGGACACGGACACGTGTCCAATCATGCTCGGAGTTATAGTTTTGAAATCCCCATGTGTAGGGCTACACAACCATGTAATTAGTTTTGCAAAATACTAAAATCTATTTCTATGTGGCATTTCATCGAACACGCATTGAAATACATCGATACGTGTCCGATACGGACACGAAATGGACATGAATTCCTACTAAACTTGGGCTACACCTAGGGGGACCCTAAATGGATGCATCTATGTATAGAAATCAAGAATTTACTAGGGTTTGTAGGGTTTTACCTATTGAGTGTTCAAACTCAATATAAAGAGCCTCGATTTGACGTCTTCCTCGATTTGCTACAGTTCAAACGTCCTCCAACCTTGCTAGCAAGCACCCACAAGTCTCCTCTACTGTTGGGGATGATGATGCAATTGATTTGACTCAATTTAGATTAATTGGAAGGAGTTTAGGGAAGAACAAGTAGGGTTCTTCTAGGGTTTGTAAAAAGAGGCAAATGCTTCTAAGTATGACACTTATAGGAGGGGGATTGTATGGCTGGTCATCTAAGGGAATTAGGGTTTGTTTAGGTATAGATGAGTGGTTAGGATCATTCCATCCAATTCCAAGCCGTCCTATTGGTTCTAGGCTTTCTTTTTCACAAATATCCTAAGAAAAATATCCTACCATAATAATATCTAGATATTACTAACCTTGGCACTTAATAGGAATGTTCTAACCTTGATTCTAACCTCAAGACTAATCTAGGTTAGGTTAACTTCTAGGTTAAGGCTTAACTAAAAGATTAGCACAATATTTAATTAATCAAAATTATAATTTCACAAAATTGCCAAAATGACCAAAATACCCCTAGGCTAAAAAGTTGTAATTAGTCATCCTAATCACATGGCTAGGCTCCCTTGGTCATGGTTAGTCTCTAGGATTAGCAAAACTAGGGTTTAACTAGTTAACCATCAAAATCGCAATTCAATATTTTAAATAGTTTTAAATTGATTAAAAATCACTAAAAATCACAATATAATTTAAATGTCATTATTAAATGATTATAATCACAAAATTTCAAAATTACCCTCATTCGAAAAACTGGGTGTTACACAAGTCACTATGATCAGATCGTAGTGGCGAGTACCTCTTTGGAGAGTTTAGGGATTATTTATTAGAGGGTGAGATTATATCCCAATTGACTGCACCTGGAACGCCCCAGCAGAATGGTGTAGCCGAAAGTAGGAATAGAACTCTTATAGAGATGGTTAGATCAATGATGCGCTATTCGAATTTACCAGATTTGTTTTGGAGATATCCTTAGAGACTGCAGCTTATATTTTGCACTTGGTTTCTTCTAAGTCAGTACCTCTTACTTCCACAGAGCTGTGGATTGGGCGGAAGCCTAGTCTGGAACATGTTCGTATTTGGGGTAGTCCAGCACATGTGCTGACTGGGAAAGTAGATAAGTTGAATCTCATATAGAAGTACGCTTGTTTGTAGGCTATCCAAGAGAACGAAAGGAGATGTATTTTATAGTCCTAAGTATCAGAATGTCATTGTTAGCACCAATGCCTAATTCTTAGAGGAGAACTATGCGATGAACCATAAACCCATAAGTAGAGTTGTTCTAGAAAAACTGAGAGGTGAGACACCAAGTACTTCAGTACCAACCGTATAAGAGGATGAACCACAAATAACTGCACAACGTGTCACAAATGTTACACCACAACCGATAGTGCCTCGTCGTAGTAGGAGGATTATGATACAACCTGATAGATATATGTTCTTGGGTGAGTTGTCAGACGTCGTCCCTGAAGAACAAGATTATGATCCCTGTACCTACAACGAAGCACTCCAAGCTAAAGATGCAGAGTCTTGGCAAAAAAGTAATAATATCTGAAATAGAATCTATGGATTCTAATCAGGTTTGGAAGCTTGTAGAACCACCCGTTGGCGTAAATGCCATTGGATGCAAGTGGGTCTATAAGAGAAAAAGAGGATCAGATGGTAAGGTTGAAACCTTTAAAGCTTGGCTTGTTGTAAAAGGTTTTACTCAAAGAGAGGGTATCGATTATGAGAAAACCTTTTTGCCAGTAGCCATGCTTAAGTCTATCCAAATTCTTTTATCTATTGCAGCTCATCTCGATTATGAAATTTGGCAAATGGATGTCAAGACAGCTCATCTTAAGGAAGACATCTATATGAAGCAACCAGACGGGTTCATTGAAAAGGGCTAAGAGCATCTTGTTTGTAAGCTCAAGAAGTCTATTTATGGACTTAAGTAAGCTTCCAGATCTTGGAACATATATTTTGATCAGGTGATAAAATTCTCTTGATTTGATCAATGCCAGGATGAATCATGTGTATACAGAAAGTGTGACGAAAATGTGGTGGTATTCTTAGTAGTTTACGTAGATGACATCTTGCTTATTGAAAACAATGTGAAGGTGTTATATGATGTAAGTGTATGGTTATCCAAACAGTTTGATATGAAGGACTTGGGAGTAGGTCACATCCTTGGGATCAATGTTCTACGAGATTGCAAGAAAAGGATGTTGGGCTTATCCCAAGCTTCCTATATCGATACTGTACTAACTCGTTTTAGCATGCAAAATTCTAAGAAAGGTTTCTTACCTTTTAGGCATGGAATTGCTCTATCAAAGGAGCAGTGTCCGAGGACACCTAAAGAGATAGAGAACAAGAAAGCAGTTTCTTATGCTTCAGTAGTAGGAAGCTTAATGTATGTAATGCTATGTACGAGACCAGACATCTGCTTTGCCATTGACATGGTCAACAGATATCAGTCTAACCCAGGACAAGAGCATTGGACTGTCACAAAGCATATTTTAAAGTACTTGAAAAGGACTAAAGAGTGTATGTTATTTTACCAGCAGATAGTTTAGTTCCCTTGGGGTATACAGACTCAAATTTTTAGTTAGATAGGGATTCCAGAAAATCTACCTCAGGTTATGTATTTACTTTGGAAGGTGGAGACATTGTGTGGATGAGTATCAAGCAAAAATGTATTGTTGATTCTACCATGGAAGTCGAGTATGTGGCAGCCTCTAAGGCAGCCAAAGAAGCGGTTTGGCTCAGAAACTTCCTGTTGGACTTGGATATGGTACCTAGTTTGCCTAAGTCTATTATACTTTATTGTGATAATAGTGGTGCAGTTGCAAACTCGAAGGAACTATGAGCCCATAAAATAGGCAAACACATTGAGCGCAAGTAACACCTGATACAAACTTTCATAAAGAAAGGAAAAGTTGTTGTGATCAAGATAGCATCAGCTGACAACCTAGTTGATCCCTTTACAAAGAGCTTACCAGCTAAGGATTTTGATAGTCATGTTGAGGGAATAAGAGTTATATGTGTAGCAGCATGGCTTTAAGTATAAGTGAGAGATTTGTAACAGTATACTGAAAAGCAATGCTTTGAGTATATGTGAAAGATTATTAGGGTTATATACTAAAATCATCACTTTTGTATTAACTTTATTTCCTTAATTTTTGTATAAGAATCATATGGGCAAATGTTTGCATATTATATTTGTTGTAAGTGTTAATGCAAGTGTCTGATATTCTATATTATAGATAATATGGTGTGTGGTGTCACATATAAGATCTTATTATTAGTTTCCTATGGAATATATAAATAGTTCACAACCTAGATGGACTTGGACAATCCATTGGAAATGTTGTAGTGTAATCTGGTATTAGTCTATCTTGACTATAGGTTTACACTAATACACTTTGTGTGTATTGAATATGACCACTTGAGGTTGTTCTTTTTGTACTGACTACATAAGATAATAAACACCTCTGTTATTATGGATGCTTGTGCTCTTAATTTGGATATAATAATAAACATGTATATGCAACTTGCATTACTTTGACTCATAAAAGAGTCACTACAACAAAAAGTCCTATTAATGACGCTTGATAAGTGGTTTTTATGACGGCTGATGTGGAAGCGTCATCAAAGTTCAGCAAGACTAGAATCTATGACGGTTTACATTAAAAACGTTATTGATAGTGCTCCAGTGATACGAGCGTTATAAAAAAAGCACAAAAATTTAAGTTGAAACCTCGACTCCCCCGCAATTCTCCCGCACTTAAGAAAAATTCTAAACCCTCTCTCTTTCTCCTTCTCCCCCCGCTCCCCAACTCCCCTCAGCCCACTCCTCGCTCCCCAACTCCCCTCAGCCCGCTCCCCGCTCCCCAACTTCCCTCAGCCCGTTCCTCGCTTCCCTCGGTTACAGACTCCACCGCAGAGGGAAGGTTGTCACCGGCGTAGCCTTCACCACCGGTTTGTCCTAAAATCTCGATTATTGCTTATTTTATGCCCTAAATTTTGCCTCGACATGATTTTAGTAAAATCTCCTAATTTTTAACAACCATACATGCATCCATCTCTCCAAAATTAGGGTTCTTTTAGGGTTTCTCGACGTCTCCGTCCACATCGGCGATGATCCAAAAAGGGCTGCTTCATCATTGACTTCTCTTGATTAAGTGAGTGATTTTGATTTGGATTTTTCCCTAAAAAAAAATTTGTTGGGAATTGTTCTATGTGCGCTTCATGTTCGATGAAATAGTTGTAAATACCAAATGCTTGTGTTCTTTGATTTTTTTTTTCTGTTTGTTCTTGTTCAAGGGAGTGTAATTGCATTTGGGGAGCCGAGTCCGAAGCCTCTCCACAGTCACAGCCGTGACCCGACGAGGTGCTGTACATGCCTGCGAGCCGAGTCCGAAGCCTCCCTTCGGATTCTGACACTAAATTTTGGGGTATAAATTATACTCTTGATTGATTTCAGTTTTTGGGTTTATTTTGTTTGTCGATGATGTTGTTGGATCTTGATCCCTACATAAAAAGGGTTTCAATCGACTGATACGTGTTGGGTTCGATTTTGGCTTGACGATCCTACGATTGTCTTTGTTTGAGAAGCGCGAATGATCTTTAGATCATGTTCGGTTCTTTACTTGCTGTTGGATCATTTTCGGTTTCAGGTTACCTAGCTGCTGTTGGAATTATTTGTGATGCATGTATTGTTGGTTTGGGTTTCTTGTATAAATTGTTGCTTGGGTTCTCCTTCCTATACTTGTTGTGGGATGTTGGTTTAGGTTTTCCTTATTATACATGTTGGGTTGGGAAAGATTTCTTTGCTGTAGGAGATGTTTTGCTATTTGGATTAAAATTGTTGGTTGGGTATCTATTATGCATGATGGGTTTAACTTGGTACTGTGGGTATTTTTGTTGGGTGCTTTTCGATATAAATCACATGCGGGTATATATTAGTTGGGATTATTTCTATTTCGGGATTGACATCTCCATTAGCATGCATGCGTCGTTGATTTTGGGACTACGTCCACTATGCCATGTATGGATGTTTTACTTTATTTGTCGGTTTTGGTTTTTATTAGAGTACTCTGATACTCTTGGTGATGGTCGTTCGACCAAATGAACCAAAGCGTTACAGATCGTATCGGATACACTGGCTCCGTGTTGGGACGTGTCCTATACATGTTATGGCACGCTAGTACATCAGATGATGATTGATCCTTATCTGACACATCTTATATATCTCATTTCGTTTTTTGTCGTTGGTCGTAGTTTGTATGTTGGTACTGTTGGGTTGTTCATTCTGGGTGCATATACGCTCGTGTTTGTACGAGTCGATACTGGACACGGATGTGAGGATACCTTCGTGTCGATGATATAGCCTCTCCACAGTTGCAGCCGCGACCCAGCGAGGCGCTGTGCGTGCCTGCGAGCCGAGTTCGAAGGCTCCCTTCGGATTCCGACACCAAATTCTGGGGTATAAATTTTAAACTCTTGATTGATTTCAGTTTTTAGGTTTATTTTGTTTGTCGATGATGTTGTTGGATCTCGATCCCTACATAAAAAAGGGTTTCGATCGACTGATACGTGTTGGGTTCGATTTTGGCTTGACGATCCTACGATTATCTTTGTTTGTGAAGCGGGAATGATATTTAGATCATGTTCGGTTCTTTACTTGCTGTTGGATCATTTTTGGTTTCGGGTTACCTAGCTGTTGTTGGAATTATTTGTGATGTATGCATTGTTGGTTTGGGTTTCTTGTATAAATTGTTGCTTGGGTTCTCCTTCCTATACTTGCTGTGGGATGTTGGTTTAGGTTTTCCTTATTATACATATTGGGTTGGGAAAGATTTCTTTGCTGTAGGAGATGTTTTGCTATTTGGATTAAAATTATTGGTTGGGTATCTATTATGCATGATGGGTTTAACTTAGTATTATGGGTGTTTTTGTTGGGAGCTTTTCGATATAAATCACATACGGGTATATATTAGTTGGGAGTATTTCTATTTCGGGATTGACATCTCCATTAGCATGCATGCGTCGTTGATTTTGGGACTACGTCCACTATGCCATGCCTGGATGTTTTACTTTATTTGTCGGTTTCGGTTTTTATTAGAGTACTCTGATACTCTTGGTGATGGTCGTTCGACCAAATGAACCAAAGCATTGCAGATCGTATCGGATACACTGGCTCCGTGTCGGGACGTGTCCTATACATGTTATGGCATGCTAGTACAGCAGATGATGATTGATCCTTATCTGAGACATCTTATATATCTCATTTCGTTTCTTGTCGTTGGTCGTAGTTTGTATGTTGGTACTGTTGGGTTGTTCATTCTGGGTGTGGATACGCTCGTATTTGTACGAGTCGATACTGGACACGGATGTGAGGATACCTTCGTGTCGATGATGTAGCCTCTCCATAGTTGCAGCCGCGACCCGGCGAGGCGTTGTGCGTGCCTGCGAGCCGAGTCCGAAGGCTCCCTTCGGATTCTGACACCAAATTCTGGGGTATAAATTCTAAACTCTTGATTGATTTTAGTTTTTGGGTTAATTTTGTTTGTCGATGATGTTGTTTGATCTCGATCCCTACATAAAAAGGGTTTCGATCGACTGATACGTGTTGGGTTCGATTTTGGCTTGACGATCCTACGATTGTCTTTGTTTGTGAAGCGGGAATGATCTTTAGATCATGTTCGGTTCTTTACTTGCTGTTGGATCATTTTCGGTTTCGGGTTACCTAGCTGCTGTTGGAATTATTTGTGATGCATGCATTGTTGGTTTGGATTTCTTGTATAAATTGTTGCTTGGGTTCTCCTTCCTATACTTGTTGTGGGATGTTGGTTTAGGTTTTCCCTATTATACATGTTGGGTTGGGAAAGATTTCTTTGCTGTAGGAGATGTTTTACTATTTGGATTAAAATTGTTGGTTGGGTATCTATTATGCATGATGGGTTTAACTTGGTACTGTGGGTGTTTTTGTTTGGAGATTTTCGATATAAATCACATACGAGTATATATTAGTTGGGAGTATTTATATTTCGGGAATGACATCTCCATTAGCATGCCTGCATCGTTGATTTTGGAACTACGTCCACTATGCCATGCCTAGATGTTTTACTTTATTTGTCGGTTTCGATTTTTATTAGAGTACTCTGATACTCTCGGTTTTTCGATATAAATCACATACTCTAAAATTGACAGACTCTAAAAGTGAGGATTTTGCTTTCTTTTTCAGGGTTTTGCTATACGTACATCTGCTATGGACAGTCTTCATGTGACCAAGTTGAAGCGTTATAAGTGTGCTTCTTCGCTACAATATCTGTGAGATTTTTGATGTCGATAGTTTTGATGTAGCTAAAGTGTACTCTATATTGGATACTATATATATTTTGAGAAGATGTATATAATGAAATGGAGAAATGTAGAATGGTAGCTAAAATACTCTATTTTGAGACAATAAAATGGAGAATGGTACTTTATATTACATTTAAATGCTTTGTTGTGAATATGGTTCAAAGTGGTTGTTTTCGAATTGAATTGAGCAGCGTTTGGAATGTATAACATGCAGTATAGAGCGTTATAAATGTGATACAACGACCATATACAACGGTTTTTCATAACTATCCATAACGCTTTGAAAATAAAACGTAGCAGAAATTCAACCTATTAATGACGATTTTGGATGAATTATCTATAACGCTTTTAAAAATATTTATAACACCCAATTTCATAACGCTTGGACTGAAAAAAAAAGCGTCATGGTTTGCAATTAATGACCCTTTTTAGCCGTCATTAAAAGGTATTTTTGTTGTAGTGAGTAAGATTTACTATGGGTCAACAACCTCTATGAATTGGATAATAACATTTTATGTATGATGTGCTGTTGATTATAAAAGGAATCCATGTCCCGATACGTTGGGTTGATGATGTCCCCTTAAGGAGCTCATAAGGATTGTCATGTAAATCCTGCAGGTGGATTATATCCGACATAACAAATAAAGTTGAGCGGTACTACTGAAGGATAAAAGATGTCGATCAATATAGTTGTCAGTAACTTAATTTGATCGATGGACATTTGATATCTTAACATGGGGAGACACGAGCATATAATAAAAGGAGCACACAATCATAATTTAGGATTATGAAGGTAGAGTGCAACAATAGTTCATTAGTGGACCGAGCTTTTTTAATGGGCCTGGGTTGTGTGTTCGGGCTGAACACGGGATACCCAGATCCGTTAGAAGACCTAACCCTAATTTCTTCTCATGGTCCCTGCCGTAGCCTTATATATATCCTCTATTCTCTGGCCGTCAGATAATTATCAGAAATAAGAAGCGTTCTCTAAATTCGTGATTCACGTAAGGAGAGAAAGGGAGGGCTGCCAAGGAGAAGAAAATGTTGGGAGATCGTCGCCCACACGACGTCCAACCCGAGGAAGGAATACGTACAGAAGATCTTGGGGTCGTGACTGCTCAAGATTACTAGAAACTATTGTCTTCTTTCCGTCGCGGGTATAATTCGTGAACCCTAGTTTTCGCCTATGAAGGGTTAGAACACGTTTATATTTATTTAACTTTCTATCGATCAATACGCACACCAAATTAGGGTCTTAGGAATCCCCAGTTCCATCAAAATTGTCTTATGGATTGGTCCAAGAAAAAGTTTGAGAAATTATATTTATCCTTGTATTACGAAATTAAAATTTTGCAGCTAGAGAAATACTGGCGAGGCAGGACTTTAGATAATGGCATCATGGCTACATATGCTTCTCAAATTCTACTTGAACCATATCCTATGTATGTTGATCTCTTCTCCTGCATTTTTGTAAAAAATTAACTCAAAAATATTTCATGGATGTGGCCAAGATAAGCTCAAGAACCTGTATTACATGACATGGCAGATGTGCACTGCAGTCATCCTTCGCATTATGGAACAAGAAAGTTATTTGTAGCCAGATGCACACTGGTGTGGTATAAATTCACGTGACATTATCACGAAAATATATGGCTCTCGAGTCTTACCTAGACTAAGTCCTATGCATCTTGTTTGATCTCATATTGTTCTTGGAAATACTTCGACAAACCTTCCTGCTTTGTTTGACCATATCGTTGTTTGAAATTGGTATATAGGTTTGTTTGATCCAGCCTTAGGTTCCTATTACCTTCTAGTTATTAAATGATTAAAATAGACAAACCTTATAGTTATATTATAGAATATAATTAAGCTAGGGTATTGGTGTGATTGTGATGTTGGGTAGCTAGAAACGGGTAAGTTTTTTTTAGAGATGGATCCTAGTGAGATTATGAGTCGGGTATGAGTGCCTGGATATCAGATGCTTAGAGCCTATTAAGAGTAATTGCTAGGAGTGAACTAACGGGTATTATTGAATAGGTTTATAATACTATACCTATGATATAATAGTATGACTAGCTGCATAAGAATTCTTCTACAGTAAACACTTTTATTCCTTTTCTTCTTAGCTTATTTTTATTTTTCGAGGAGCATTTTAAAGTTGTGTTGGGAGTATTGAGGAATGAGAATCTGTATGCCAAGATCAATAAATGTGACTTCTGCTTAGACAAGGTCTCATTTCTGGGCCATATCGTTTCTGGTGAAGGACTTTCAGTTGATCCAGAAAAGATAGAGGCAGTTGTGACAAGGCCAATGCCTATGTCATTTTCATTGATTATGAGTTTTCTTGGACTTGTCAGATACTTTCGGAGGTTCGTAGAGAATTTTTCGAGGATTGCTGAGCCCATGACGCGGTTGACGCGTAAGGAGCAGGAGTTCATCTGGACGGTAGAGTGTTAGACAACTTTTGATGAGCTGAAAAAGCGTTTGACGACGGCACCGGTCTTGACTCTTCCTTTAGGGTCAGGAGGCTTTGTGGTATATAGTGACGCATCCGGCAGTGGATTGGGATGTGTCCTGGTTGCAGCTCCCCTTCCCAAAATTTTTTGAAATATTTTTATTATTATTTATTTGTTTTAAATGGTGATTTTTAGATTTTTATAAATGATCATTTAGTTAATTATTACGGTAGATGACCTTAATCATGGTTGAGTTTTGAAGTACCAGACGACTAGGAATCATGGCACGGATAGTGCAGTGGTGTGCCTTGACTAGTGTATTAGTCATGCCAAGGAAGACCTAGCCATAAGTGTGTCCTAACTAGGAAAAGCAGGCCAAGTTGCGACTTAACCCCTATAAATGTTTTATTTATTTATTTATTAATTTATTGATTTGTAGAAGATCCGGTTGTACCAAAATAGTCCTGACTTGATCCGAACCAAACCCAGACCATGTAGACATATAGCGCGACCAAAAACGTCCATGTAGGTGTGCATTTATTATACAAGAAAATATTTCGTATTTTATTTAGTGGGCTAGTAAATATGTTGCGACACATTGGTTATATAAATGTACATATATAATATGTGTTATTGATATTAAATTGTTAATTATTTTATAATAGGATAAATATTCTTTTGTGATGTATTTCTAGTTCGCTAGGATTTTATACCATATATATGTGTGTTTGTATATATAAATATATATTATATGTGTGTATTTGTATGTATATATATATTATATAAATGAGTGTATTTGTATGCATATATAAATATATTATATATGTGTACGTATATATAAGTATATATGATATTTGTGTGTACATGTATGTATATATAAAATATATATATATAATATATGTGTATTTATATATAAAAATATATTATACATATGTATATGTGGGTATATATATATATATATATATATATATATATATATATATATATATATTTTATATATATATATATATATATATATATATATATATATATATATATATATATATATATATATATATATACCCACATATACATATGTATAATATATTTTTATATATAAATACACATATATTATATATATATATTTTATATATACATACATGTACACACAAATATCATATATACTTATATATACGTACACATATATAATATATTTATATATGCATACAAATACACTCATTTATATAATATATATATACATACAAATACACACATATAATATATATTTATATATACAAACACACATATATAAGTACAAAAGTATTTATGTGTGTATATAAATATCTATAAACTATTAAATAGAAATAAGGAGAACCCAGCCCAACTAAAACCCTCGGGCCAAGCCCAGCCGGCCTGCCCACGAGCCCAACCAGCTGAGCTCCCCCATGAGCCAGCTCATTGAAAAACCAGGCCCATAGCAAATCCCCCCCCCCAATCAAGTCCCAGCCCGACCCCAAGCAATCCCTCACCCGACCGAACAGAATACCCCCCCCCCCCGCATTACAGAAGCACAATATATATAAGATCGAGAGAGGGATTCACAAAAACCTAATCCTCTACGCGACCCTGGCCGCAGCCCCCAGCCTTGGCGACCCACCCGCCGCCGTGGCAACCGCCGCGAGTCGCCAGAGCCGGCCAAACTGAGCGCCTGAACGCGCGCGCACAGGACGACAGCAGCAGCAGCAATGTCCTTTTGACTCGACTTCGCAGATAAGTTTCTTCCTCTTTGGTCGATGGTTTTACGAACTACGAACTCCTATGTGTAGTCCGCATGACCCTCTAGAAGCCTTGTTGATTAGGATTTACGTAAATCAAACGATCGGCCGGTGAAATCGACTCGAAGTCGATGAAAACTCTGTCCGTAAACAGAGTTGTAACGGGCACAACACCTGATTTGGAAGGCTATTTCCTGTCGAACGATCGACAGTTTTGAGAAACTATTTGAACAGAAGTTTAGACAACCTAACCGCGAAGAAAACCTCATTATTAGTTTTATTTATCGTGGATTAGACAATAGTGGAAATTGGATTGAAAATCAAGAAAAATATGAAAAACAGTTTTTAGAAAAAGTAGAAAACCTTCGATACGACGTGCGTCCCGCCATTCCGTGCGACGTGGTCGCGAACCGAAAGCATCGAAAGGTGCGTATCGGCTTCGTGGACATGTGGGCTTTGACGGAATTCAAATTGGTCGCGTGTGCGCGACGAATTTGATCCGTATCCGTCGAAATTTATCGTATCGGCCTCTGTGCAAATTTCCCAATTACTTTGTGCACGTTCGTCAGATCGAGACGAAACTTGCGCCAACAGGACTGTATCATTTTTTTGGTCTGTATGCCAAGTTTGGTCCGATTCTGAGACAGTTGATCGGATCGTCATTTTGCGGGCCCCACGGTCCGACTCAACGAGCGATTTTGTGCACAGCCCACCGGAATCCAAAATTGGACATACCTTGGGTTCGTATCATCAAAATGAATCCGTAGACATGTAGTTTAACGACTTTAGAGATCGTTGACTCTGGCACATTTTCGGTGCAAAGCGGGTCCAACGCTTTGTACCGTTTTGACCCGAAATTACCGTTTTGCCCCTGTGTCCAGAATTGGACTTAAGGACAGGCAATCCTAGCTAATTTGACTATTCTGAGAATGTTGGCGATGTCTGTTTCAGCTTTCGTAGACAGTTGTGATGATGTGGATTTTATGACTTATCAGTTGATGATATATTATTGGATCTACGTACAACCTCCATGCAAGATACCTTGCCTCCCTCTACAGTTCATTTTCATGCTTATAGTTCTTCTGTTTTAGTATGTTATCCTTTAGTTACTCTAGTTGATATGGATTCAGATGATTTCTACATACCATGTTTACTAGTTTATTGTCTTGCTTGTATATCAGTATTACCTGACTTGATAGCGTAGTTACACCAGGCTTGTCCACATTATGGTTCATGCTAGAGTTGTCCTTACCTGTGTCATGACTGAGTTGTACCGTGTCATCACCTGTATCTTGACTGAGTCGTGTCTGCAAGTATGTATAATTGAACTGCTATTTCTTATTTCTGTATTGTTCCCACAACCTGCGAGTCCATACACGGGGCGAGGGTTGTTCGTTTGCACCTGCGAGTCCACACACGGGACGAGGGTGACTTGTCTTGAAACTGACATGCGAGTCCACATTCGAGGTGAGGGTTAGTATTCCATTGATCTCTTGTTTACTTGTTCTTCCAGCAGTTCATTTATGCATAGTTGATCCCATATCCGTGTTCATAGTTACCTGTCAGTAGCCACATGTCAGTCTCATGTCGAGTTCCTGTTTATACCCTGTTTATATTATTGTATGATTTAACTGATAGATAGGCATGTTTTTATGTATCTTGCTATGTCCCCTGAGGACCTGATGATCTCTTCAGGTAGCTGATTGTATGGAGTTAGTTAGCGGCTCATGATGGTAGTGATTATACCTGCAGGGATACATGTATTTGCTTGTGATATTTCTTTATTATCCTCTCGTGCTTTATATTCCATACCATGATATACTCTGCTTATTTATAGACTCATATCATTCTTGGAGTCTAATCGAACAATATGCTAATGGGCTGCAGACCATGACCCATACTTGTTCATTCTTGTTTATATGATTCATGTGGATTGAGATATAGTTTAGATTAGACATGATACCCTACTCTGGACAGCTTATACGTACTCGAGTCGGGCTGGAGTCCGCTCGATAAGTAGCTAGCTTGCTCACGAGCTCGCATCCGAAAAGTGGGTGCGGGTCATGACAAGTTTTTTTGGTGGCCCATGTAGGTTAGAGCATATCGTATTGGTTACGTAACTGTACTGGTACGAGCCTGCGACTATGACTAAACCCTTAGAAATCTCAATCCACTATGCCTTGAAACTTCTCCTAGAAATTCTCTACGTCTTTGAAAAAACTCCATATTTGCTCTCAATTATACTTCCTTGTTTTTCGTATCATTGAATTCTCGTCCCTTTATTTCGAAGTGACGAACGATCGTGTTGTCTAGGATTAATCAGAAATTCTTAAATTATAGTATAATATTGCATGATTATGGAGTTTTTGTTGTTCATAGATATGAGGGATTATAGATGCCATACGCCCTAGATATCTGTTGGTAGAATTGTTAGCTACTAGTTAGAAGATTATAAGATTTTAGTGACCGTGTTTTGAGGAGTAGTGTAACCAAAGGTGGGTAGAAGTCCTCGAGGATTCGTATTTACGAAATGGCCAGGAGAAGGTTATAAAATAATTTGAGGAGATTAAAGTAATAGTAGACTTTGAAATTTTAGAAATAGTTATGAATTAGAATTTTGAGGACGAAATTATTTTAAGGTGGATAGATTTGTAGCTCCCCTTCCCGAAAATTTTTAAAATATTTTTATTATTATTTATTTGTTTTAAATGGTGATTTTTAGATTTTTATAAATGATTATTTAGTTAATTATTACGATAGATGACCTTAGTCATGGTTAAGTTTTGAAGTACCAGACGACTAGGAATCATGGCACGGATAGTGCAGTGGCGTGCCTTGACTAGTGTATTATCCATGCCAAGGAAGACCCAGCCATAAGTGTGTTCTAACTAGGAAAACCAGGCCAAGTTGCGACTTAACCCCTATAAATAGTTTATTTATTTATTAATTATTTTATTGATTTGTAGAAGACCCGGTTGTACCAAAATAGTCCTGACTTGACCCTGTTTGCCATGAAATATAAAAGAGCAGAACAATTATCGGAGGACTGGACTTTTACTTCATGTTACAAACTCGCTTGTACAAAGAAAGCCTAGGGACGAAAGCCTAGGTACAGCAGTCTAAGTATAATTGTTTATTTTAAATTTTGGGGGGTGACGATAGAGGCTCGGGAAAGCGACGACAGCTCTGCCTTACTCCTTGGACGATCGGTATGCAGCCTTGGCTCCAGAAGATTGCTTAGCGTTGAAGAAATGCTCTCATTGCTCTCTCTCTGCTTTTTTTTCTCCAAGTATTCTGGTGCTCTCTGATCTCAAAAAAGGGGTCGTGTTTGCCATGAAATATAAAAGAGCAGAACAATTATCGGAGGACTGGACTTTTACTTCATGTTACAAACTCGCTTGTACAAAGAAAGCCTAGGGACGAAAGCCTAGGTACAGCAGTCTAAGTACAATTATTTATTTTAGATTCTGGGGGGTGACGATAGAGGCTCGGGAAAGCGACGACAGCTCTGCCTTACTCCTTGGACGATCGGTATGCAGCCTTGGCTCCAAAAGATTGCTTGGTGTTGAAGAAATGCTCTCTTTGCCCTCTCTCTCTGCTTTTTTTTCTCCAAGTATTCTGGTGCTCTCTGATCTCGAAAAAGGGGTCCCTTTTTTGCAAGGGAATGGCACCTTGCTATTTATAAGAGGGGAATGCCATCATTTAGGGTTTGCAATAATTGTCCCTTAAAGTGGCGACGGCCTGTTGATTGATCAAACTGGGCCATTAGTTTTGAGTGTGATGAATCTGGGCCATTAATGGAGATTGCGCCAAATTCTATCAGTAATTAATGCTGATAGCAATAAATCTCCCTCATGATGATCTGCTGATGTCTGCGAATCTGAATAAATAAATTTAATTCATTCTTCCGCCACGTGTCCCCGATTATTGGGATTTGACCCAATCTTTGATTGCAGTAAATCTGAGAGATTGATCGACTTTGTGACACGTGTCCTGGGAGCCACTGAGGGGATCCGAGCCGTATGAGAATTGAGCCGCATAAGACTGGCCACGTGTCAAGGCTGCTTGGGGAGTGGCCCCCGAACCTTCGAACCACATGATAATCTGGACCGCATGAACGTAGGGGGCCGCATAATGGGTAGCTCCTTCGTGAGCCGCATGGAGATGGTCCTCGTGAGCCGCATGGGGAAGCCTCTGCTTGAGCCGCATAGGGGGGAGCCTCTGCTTGAGCTGCATAGGGCTGTTTCGATCTGAGCCGCATAGGACAGCTTCGGCCTGAGCCGCATGGGGAGTCTCCGCTCGAGCCGCATACGACTGTCCACGTGTCTAGGCTGCATGACATTTTCTGGATCTCGGGGGATTGTGTCAGAGATCTCCTTCATTTCCCTAGGATTCTGCCATTATGACAGAGTCATAATTACATCTTTGTGTCAGGGCTGTCACTTTGTCAGAGCTGTCAGCCGTCAAGGTAAATAATACAGTATAGGACGAAGGGAAGAACTGTTTGCAAGCCATGTGTCTTCTCTTCTGAGCCGCATGGAACGTATCGAGCCGCATAGTCCCTTACGCCGCATGAATCTCTGAGCTGTATGGGCTTTCTGAGCCGCATGGGGTTTCCTGGCCGCCTGGATCTTTCTTTATTCTTTTCCATGCTTCTACAAGACCCCCTTCAAAGTTTTCAATTTGCAAAATTGAAATACTTTGAATAAGAAGCATGGCTGTGTATAAATTCTTCTGGCCACATATGATATCCTAGCCGCATGGATGTTTCAACCGCATGGGTGGCTTAGCCGCATAGATGGTTCAGTCGCATGGATGGCTTTCTGCCACGTCATCGTTGCCACGTATGACAATCTTTTATATTGAATGCTGTTGATTTGCTGTCAGTTTTAAAGGCCACTTTTCGGTGCGGGATCCCAGGAGTTTGGCCTTCATTTTAGGCGGCTCGCCTCGATAACCGAAGAGTCGGTCTTTCTATATGCACGGGAATCGAAACATCTCGCTTTTGTTTATAAATATGGATGAGTTCAGTCGGAGGGATTTCTTTACTTCCTCTTTCGTTCCAACTATTGCTGTCTCGCTTCTCTTTCCTCATTTTCCTTCTCCGACCGTCGGAAATGGCCCCCAAATCTTCCAAGATCGCCTCTGCTGCTGCAAAAGGCAAGAAGTCGACCTCCTCGTCGGCCGTCGTGCCCGAAGTGCACCCCGATGTCCGCCCTGCTTTCAAGGGTAAGGTTTGCCTTTGAATTCTTTGAACCCTAAGAACCCATGGCTCTGTCGCATGATTTATGCACAAGCCTTCGTTTGAACCGCCTAAGTTCGATCGTGATGGAGCCGTATATGTTGTATGGGCCGCATGACCCTCTCACATCCGAGCCGCATAGGAGATGCCCTATGTTTGAGCCGCATGAGAAGGATTTGAGTCTCTGGATATGAACCGCATGAAGTCTCCTTTGAATGGAGCCACATATGTTTCTGACAAACTGAACCGCATAGCATTTTGCTAAGTCGTGCCGCATAAGCTCTTCTGCTAGATAAAACCGCATATGTTCAACCGATCCGCATAAGCTATCGAACCAGTGTCATATGGAACTCCCAACTGAATCGGGCCGCATGAGGCTGTGTTGATCCGAACCGCATAGGCTCCATTGAAGCCGTGCCGCCTGAAGCCCAGTTGAAATTGAGCCACATAAGGCTTCGTTGATCCGAGCCGCATAGGCTCGTAGGAACTTCTTTTTAGGATTTGTTCAATGATTTTGCTTTAACTATCTTTCAATCCTGTTTCTTTTTGTCCTTTTCCAGTGAACCTTCCAACCAACCCGGCAGGAGAGCTTCTTGTGGGTTCAGCTCAATTTGCCGTGGGCGTGTGGCTTGACGGCTTAATTCGACATATAACGGATCAGCTTCCCGCTAATGAACCCTTGGAGAGGGTGGCTTCCATCAACAACCAGCCTTTCCACTTCCTTTGTACTATGATGAATTCGAGGAGACTGGACGGAGAATATCTGAAACCGACTTTTCTCTTTGGAGATGCTTTTTCCATAAAGAACTCCCGATTGCTGGACGTTTCTGAGAATTGGGACTTTACTGTGGACGGGGTGGAGATCAATATTCCCGAGATGGAGCGGCATTTTCCCCTCTCGTGGTTTAATATGGTACCGTTGAGCAGGACAATGGCGGGCTCCCTAACTCCCACCCAGTCGGGGATGTTCGTGGGCAACATATACTATAATAGGCGTACGGGGTCAGCATGTGCGGGCAAGGATTCAGTCAGTCGGAGTGTGATGGGGCTGCTTTCTGGTACTTTTATAAACGTGACTGGTCCCAACTTCACTTTTACTCGAGCCGATACCTTTCTGAATTAACTCGCTCGCAAGGGGTCTTATCCTGTGGGCAGGTTGTCGCTGCTGAATTGGATAAACCCCATTCCTACATGGGCCAATCTTACCTCATGGATCCTGAGGAACTACGGGGAGTTCCTTCGGGAGATTGACCTTTACTACGCCATTCGGGGCACCTGTTACGGGTTGCCCATTAACAAGCCTCTGTTCATGGCCCTTTTGGAGCTGTATAACCGGCATACGGGGACTTTCTTCGCGCCCGGAGGGGAGTTGGGACTTGCTCTCCATGAAATGCATGCTGTTTCTAAGCTGCCGTGGGGAGGCGAGGCCTTTGAAGTATATACCCCAACGAACGAAGAATTCGGTGATCTGGATCGACGATTCCCTAGTCTCGTCGCTGTGTACCGGGAACTGCTGTTTCATCATAGCATCTGTTACCAGACTGCTATCAAGAAGAATAATAGTTCAGAAGGGAACGCCCCCCATACCACGGCTTGGGTCGCGTATCTTTTCAAATTACGTCCTTCCGGCCGGGTTTCTCCTCGGAGTCCTCGAACCCAGGTGAAGGTACAGGACCTGAAGTTGACTGCAAAAAGGTCGAGGTCTACCCACGATAGATTTGGGAGTCGTACTGACTCCTTCAGTTATTTCCACTACGGTACCCGGGAGATGTCTAAAAAAGCGCTTTTGGCCGGGTTCTTGATGGTGTGGCTACGGAATTGCATAGTCTCAGGAGGGGCAGGTTCTACTGAAAGGATCAGCCGCCACTTTATTCTCCCGGCTGTGAAGCTGGTCTTCAAAGCCAGACTGGCTCTTCTTCCGGCTATGGTGTGTAGCATACACGACGGCCTCTGCGCCTTTTCGTCTAAAGTCATTGCTCGTAAGACGACGCTGGACTTTGAGCGAATAGAACTACCATACCATTACCTCATGGGGTGGTTATTGATGCATTATCGGTCGTTGATGAGGCCAGGAACTGAAGAAGATGTTACTGCTGATGACGCCTTCCTTTTTCGATACCGTCATCAGCCTTGGAAGCACGACACCATGCCAGCCTGTCGGAGGGCGTTGGCGAGAGTTGACGGGCCCGACTTCTTTGTCTCTCTTCCTCTATTTACCGCTAGAGAAGTGAGGGGAGTACATGTTGATGGCGTTGAACCTCCCCAACTCTTATCTGAGAAGATGCTTCTTTGGCTGCACAATATTCGCCCCGCGCACCTAGTATGTCGTTACCGAAATAACGTATACCTGGAGCCTTATTTGCCTATTAGATTTTCCCGTCAATTCGGATATAGTCAGCTGTTCCTTGATTGCCCCAGCGCTTGCCTGGGCTTTGAGGGCAGTGTCCTCGATGGCATCCGGACTTGGCATTATTACAATGCGGTCCATACCAGGGCTAGCTTTTCGGTCCCTGATGCTAAGACGCAGGGGATATTTTGTACATGGCGGCCCTTTATCATGTTGCAGCGAGCAAGCCTCCTGTCAACTTTGACATGAGTACTAGCTTCATTGCTGGCACTGGCTTGGCCGAGAAGCCCGAGGGATCTAAGAAGAGGAAGAGATGGGCGAATAGGGTTCCTGTGCCGGACTCGGAGTCCACTGCGGCGGATGAAGATGATGATGATCAGGACGCCGATGACTCGTCGCATTCTTCAGACGAGGAAGTTGGGAGTCAGCCCCCTATTATGCCGGATGAAAGGGTGGTGGGTCAACCGCCTACTGGGCCTGACGAGGTGGTGGAGGATCAACCACCTGCTGTGCCTGGTCCTTCGCGTAAGCGAAGTAGGTGCGTGTTTACCGATGATGGCAGGACCTATTCTACGAAGCATGTTGCGGTAAGACGTCACAGGCTGTTTATTGATGATGTTGACGTTGTTTCTGAGGTGATTTGAAATTCAACTACCTCTTTCTTCTTTCTTCTATGTTGTGGCCTGATCATTTTTTCCTTTTGCTCTTTATAGGCGTCAGATGAGTTTGCTTCTCAGGACCCGATTGCCGAGGTCGATCCGGTCTTGTCCTATTTGGTCAATGATGTGTGCACTGCTATCATTTCTGCTGGGGTTCTTCCGGAGGTGGCCAAGGAGTCTTACCTTGTTGGGACCTCAACTCAGGGGGATGGGGGCTCTAATGCGCCCGTCCCTGAGACATCTGGACTTCAACACGATGACACTGTCTTGGCTGGCTCCCTTTCAGGGATGGCTGTGACAGAGAAACCAGTTGAATTCGGCTCGGAAGCCGCGGGTGGGGAAACTACGCCAGCTGCGAATGAGCCGCAGCCTCCATGCTCTTCCCTTGGTAAGATAAGTCGAACCTTAACTTGTGAGGAAGCCTATTTACTCCATCATCCTATCCTTCGGGTTACGTCGATTAATGGTTGCTTTGGACGTACAGGTCCCACCCCTTTATTGCCGGTGACGGACATCGCCGGGGCGGACTCCATCGGAGGGGATCTGACGGAAACACGTGTGCCTCTTTCTTTTCCAACCGATATTGAGGGGCCTCCAACCGGGTCGAGTTCGGGAGCCCAAGTGGCAATACAACTGGGGCAAGGGACGATGCTTCCTGCACCCTCCTCTGCGAATATAGTTTCGGGGGTTAACCTTTCCGCCCTGCCAAGCATCCAGGCTCTTCGGGCGGCGGAAGAGGAGCTAGCTGCTATTCATGCATCTTTTCGTACAGAATTTGTTTCCTTGGTAGCGGGGACGGCAAGTTCTGAGGCTACTCCTTCGGTACTGCCTGCCACACTCCCTTTGACGCCGTCCTCTATAGAGGTTTTGGATGAAGTGTCCCAGGATGTGGTCGACAGTTTCCACCGCCACCTGAAGAGGGGGATCGAGGCAGCTGTGGAAAGGGGGACTCCCTTTGCTATGGCCCGTCAATGCGCCGGTGGCCAGATCAATATCCTTAGAACACTCCCCGGTGGAGGGGAACTGGCTGCGCTTCTGGAGCCTAAGCTGTTAGAGGCTGATCGTCTTGTGGCCCAGTTTTGCATGCTGCAACAAGCTGATTTACCCGCGGCAATAAACCAAGAGCGCAATTTCCTCGTAATCGCGGTAGAGAAGGTGATGATTGCCCGGGAATCGCTCAAGCCGGCTATATTGAAGGACCGCCGGGATCTGACTTGGTTGTACGATCAATGGAGCCGTCGAAATGAAGATTACGCGGCTCGGGAAGCGGCTGCCTCCCGCGGGGTAACCGACACCCGGAAGCAGATCCTCGAGCTCCAAAGAAAGCTAGCCTTCCTGGAGTCCGAGCTCGAAACTGCTTGTACTGAGAAAGGGATTGCCATTCAGGAGGCTGACAAATTTAGTAGGACTTCTGCTAATCTAGAACTTGCCCTGAAGAAGATGGAGAACGACTGGCAGGCATATATGTATTTGAATGACGCAGAGCAATTGTCCTAAGAGGCCGAGCGCCGAGCTAAACAGAGGCTTGAGCGGGGGACTGCCTTGGTGAAAAACTACCTCTTGGAGTTGTGTAATGCCGAACTATAGTCGGCTTTTCCTTCTTTTGTTTCTGTTCTCTTTCCTTTTTGAGAGGGACGTGGTCCCAAAAACATGTAATGCTTTTTCGTCCTCCAAATAAAGAGTACTTTCCATTCTACCCTTCATTTGTATTGCTTGTTGTGCCTGTGATATTATGGTGTTGTTTGCCCCGCATGGGGGACTTGTTTGTGGACCTGCTACCCCTGGGATACCTTGGTTTTAGGTACGGGTAACAAGTTTGATTGGGGACACCTAGAACAGTTCCATGGTAAGGTGGTCATGGACGTTCTTGGTGGTGGAAGAAGGAATGCCATGGAGCAGCTGGGCTTCCGGGGCATGGTGAGAGATGATGGGCCTGTACTAATAAACTTAGCAAAGGATATTTGTGGGCCTATTATCCTTGGCGTACCCTGGCTTAGGATACGAAAAATAGGATGAAAGGGAACCAACATACTTACTCAGAGGTAATGAAGACATGTCAAGTATGAAGGCTTTGTTCACCGCAGAATCTTCCTACTCAGAGGTAATGAGGACATGGTAGGAGGGGACTCGATGGAGGATTTTTGTGGTCAACAGAGGATGTTTTGTGGACCTACTATCCTTGGCGTACTCCGGTTGTGGGTACAGATAGTAAGTCGAAGGGGAATCAACATACTTACTCAGAGGTAATGAGGACATGGCAAGTATGAGGGTTTCTTCGACGGAGCCTTCCCACTCAGAGGTAATGAGGACATGGCAGGAGTGGGCTCAATGAAGGGGGGGTATATAGAACAACTCAGAGGTAATGAGGACATGGAAGTTCTATGTAGAGGGGTGATTTGTTTTTGGCGGAATTGAGACGACTCAGAGGTAACATCGACATGGTCCTTTTGGAAATTTGTGGATCTGTTACCCTTTTTGTGCACTGGGAGTATGGGTAGTGGATCATGAGGAAGGAGCTCCTTCAGGAAGAAAGTTCAGAGGTATGGTCATACATAACTTTTCCCCAAAAGAGTGACCGGGATGTAAGTTCAGGGGTACCAGCGGGTACATAACTCTACAATCTGAGAATTTTTTTTAAAAAAAATGTAAGTTCAGCGGTACCGGAGGGTACATGACTCGATAATCTGGGATTTGGAGGATGTGAGTTAAGCGGTACAAGAGGGTACATGACTCAATGTGAAAGTGAGTTCAGCGGTACCAGCGGGTACATGACTCAAAAATCTGGAAAATGGTGAATATGAGTTCAGCGGTACCAGCGGGTACATGACTCGATGAATTTAGAAAATGGTGAACATGAGTTCAGCGGTACCAGCGGGTACATGACTCGATGAATCTGGAAAAATGGTGAACATGAGTTCAGCAGTACCAGCGGGTACATGACTTGATGAATCTGGAAAAATAGTGAACATGAGTTCAGCGGTACCAGCGGGTACATGAATCGATGAATCTGGAAAAATGGTGAACATGAGTTCAGCGGTACCAGCGGGTACATGACTCGATGATCTGGAAAATGTCATTTAGACATAATATTTCTTCAGGAACTTGTCGTTGATGGGCAACATGAGCAAGTCTCCATTTTGTTTTGCGAGGCGGTAAGCACCGTTGGAGAATACGGCCTCAATAATAAATGGGCCCTCCCATTTTGGCTGGAACTTGCCGGCGGTCTTGTGAGTCATAACCATCGGTCTCCTGACTGCCAGAACGAGATCGTTCACTTGGAATGTTCTGATTTTAACCTTCTTGTTGAAGGCTCCAGAGATGCGTGCTTGATATAGCTCGATTCGTTGCTGAGCTAAGAGGCACTTTTCATCTAAGGCCTCCAACTCTTGCAGCCGGCGACGGTAGTTATCATCCGTCGTTAATTGGTAAGTAAGGGCGACGCGGAGTGAGGGTATTTGAGTCTCCAATGGGAGTACTGCCTCACTCCCGTATACCAGGGAAAATGGCGTGTTCCCAGTGGCTGTTCGGACTGTAGTTCGGTACGCCCATAAACATTCACCAAGCTTCTCGTTCCAGTCGCATTTGTTGGAAGAGACAAACTTCTTGAAGAGTTTGATGATTGTTTTGTTGAATGCTTCTGCCAACCCATTTGCTGCTGGATTGTATGGTGTCGAAGCAATATTCTGGATGCGATGCTTGTCACAGAACCTATAGAAGGCATGGCTTGCAAACTGCGGACCATTATCGTGGATGATCCTTCGGGGCAGTCCAAAGCGATAGACGATGTGATGCTTGAGGAAGCTGATCATGTTTGACGTCTTTACTTCCGCAAGTGGGACAGCTTCCGCCCATTTGGAGAAATAATCTGTAATGGCGAGTATGAAACGATGTCCTCGGGAAGAAGGCAGAGCAATTGGACCGATGATATCCATTCCCCATGCTTCAAATGGCCAGGATGCCACCGTCGGATGTAGAAACTCTGATGGCTGGTGGATGAAGTCCGCGTGGACTTGGCAGGCTTTGTATTTTCTTGCATAGTCTATCGCATCTGCTACCATCGTGGGCCAGTAGTAGCCCATTCGGCGAAGACGGTCTTGCAATTTAGGGCCAGGCTGATGGGCCCCGCAGACACCGTCATGAGCTTCGCGTACGACTTCTTTGGCTTCTGCGTTTGACAGACACCGAAGCAATAACCCGTCGTAGGATCGTCGATACAGCATTTTCGTCTCTGTATCGTAGAAGAATCTGAGAGAACGCCTTCTGATGGAAGTGGCTTCCTTTGGGTTCTCGGGCAGGATGTCGTAGACTACGAAGTCTATGAATGGTTGTCTCCAGTCTGGCGCTTCGTCGATCGTTTGAGTGGAATAACTCGCCACGACTTGAACGTTGTACTTGGGACAGACCAGTTCGTGGCCTATTACGTCAACTGAATGATGAGTATGGTTCGGCACTGCTAGGGAAGCGGCGAGGCCTGCTAGGGCGTCAGCTTCGATATTCTGGAGTCTGAAAACGTTCTCGATGAAGAATCCCTCAAATTACGAAATAATGCTGATCGCTATTTAGTGATAGGGGATTATGTCTTCGTGGCGGACTTCGTAGGAACCCCGGATCTGGTTGACGATCAACTGCGAATCGCCGTATGCTTCAAGATATTCTACCCCCAGCTCTCTTGCAAGTTGGAGGCCGATGACCAAAGCGTTGTACTCGGCCACATTGTTAGAGCAGGGTTCCTTGAGGGAGTAGGCGCGATTGATCACCAACCCGGAAGGAGAAATTAACACCACCCCGACTCCAACAACGATGTTGTCCTTGGGTCCAGTTCTCGAAGCACCGTCGAAGAACATTCACCATATATCATCGTGAGAGGTTGCATGAGAGTCGAAGACCTCATCTGGGGTTCCTTTCATATATTCTGGTGGACTCCGACCCCGGGTGGGCTGCTAAAAAGTTTGCCAGAGCTTGACCATTAACAGCCTTTTGCGGGACGAAGATCACATGATAGGGGGACAGCAATATTGCCCATGTGGCGAGGCGGGAGCTGAGAGCCCCTGGTTTAATCATGAGGACCCTGAGAGGGTTGAATCGCGAGATCACATGTATGGTTTGTCCTGTGACATAGTGCCGCGTCTTCTGAATGGCGAACACCAGGGCGAGGCATTCCTTCTCCACAGCGGTGTATCGGTGCTCTGGCCCCATCATCATTCGGCTGAGGTAATATATAGCTTGTTCATGGCCCGTATCGTTGTTTTGTGCCAACAGAGCGCCGAGGGAATGTTCCATTGCTCGTACATATAGCAGGAATGGTTTCCCAGCAACCGGGGCCACCAGGACTGGAGGGCTCGATAAATACTCTTTGAGGCTGTCGAAGGCACGTTGGCATTCTTCATCCCATACGAACGAGACGCCTTTCTTCATGAGATGGGTGAATGGTCGACATCGTCCGGAGAGGTTAGAAATGAACCTCCTGATGTAAGCTAGCCTCCCTTGAAGGCCTCTTAGTTCGCGGAGATTTCTCGGGGGACCTATCTCTATAATTGCCTTCGTCTTCTCTAGATCGACATGAATTCCCTGGGCTGTAATAATAAAACCCAGGAATTTTCCACTAGATATGCCCAAGAAGGATTTTGTGGGATTCATCTTCAGGTTGTGTGCTCGCATTAGGTCGAATACCGTCCTCAGATCCTGCAGGTGGTCTTCCTTATAGCGACTCTTGACGGCGATGTCATCAACATAGCACTCTACAGTCTTTCATAAGTGGTCTCTGAAGATGATGCTCATGGCTCTTTGATATGTGGCGCCATCATTCTTTAAACCAAAAGGCATGACTGTGTAACAGTACGTGCCAATCGGTGTTCGGAATGATGTGTGCTTTTTGTCGTCAGGAGACATCTTGATTTGGTTGTACCCCGAGAAACCATCCATGAATGACATACGTTCGAAGCCGCATGTGTTGTCAATCATGATGTCTGTAATAGGGAGGGAGAACTCATCTTTGGGACATGCCTCGTTCAGATTGCGGAAGTCGATGCAGATTCGAATCTTTCTATTCTTCTTGAGGACATGTACTATGTTGGCGACCCAGTCAGGATGTTGTTCCTAACGAATGAAGCCGCTGGCTATCAGTTTGTTGACTTCGACTTCGATGGCATCCATGATGCCCGGGCGAAAGCGTCGCTGTTGCTGTTTGACCGGCTTTGCATCTGGCCGAATGTTGAGCTTGTGAATTGCAACCTCGGGGTTTAATCCTGGCATGTCTTCGTAGCTCCATGCGAACACATCAATATATTCTTTGACAAGTTCCAGTAGCGATTCTCGCTCTTCGTCTGTTAGGCTTTTACTGACGAAGATTGGTTTTGGAGAGGATTCGCTGCCGAGGTCGACCTGTATAACCTCGTCTTCAGTAGGAGGTTCCCTCTGTTCGAACCGCTTTTCCCATAGTGCATCTAGCTGCTGGGCCTACGGCTCTAATTCGAGTATTTCAGAAATGTCTTCATCTTCTTCGTAAGCGTCGGCGAATGCCATATTGACTGACATGACTTGTCTGAATACGTCTCCGATGCTGGTATCCGAATCAGAAGTTGGTGACCCGGTTGAATGTGAATGCCAGTCGCATTCCTTATCTGAACTTTCAGGGGTCGCTGTGGGCGTGACATACCCTAATCCACATCGGGTCTTGTTATAGTAGTCCCGTGGTTTGCCAACCGGGACAGGTGGCTTGAAGGGTAATCGTCGACCGGTACCGTAGTTTAAGCCTGGCGTAGTCTCCATACATATCCCTATTTTTGTATGAGGTATTTGGATTGGGGACTATAAGGATACAGAGGCAGTCTCCCGGCATCTGATTCAGGATTGACTTTCTCTATGGTGAAGGGCTGTGGATCATCCTTCCGGCCGAAGATGATTGGATGGTCCCCTCCTTCGACTATGCGGTAAGCGTCTTCTACTGGAGTATTTTCCATAAATAAATTCACTTTATTTATTGTGTTTCTGGAAAAATTACAACTGTGGGAATCCGATCTAGAAGACGATCGCTTTATCCCTTTGACTATGCGAAGAAGAAAAGCTTTCAAAATTTTGACAGTAATTTAGATAACTGTGTATCTGCACAATGAATGAGAAAAGAACTCTATTTATAGAGTCAAAAATAATAACTGAAAAGATAACTGTCTTCACAGCCTTTGCCTAGTTAAAATCACGCAGGATTTAACATACGCAAGGCTGTGAGCAGTTACTGGACGTGGCCTGTAACTGTTGGACACATGGCAATAGTGCATGAGTCGTGTGCAAGTTACAGGACACGCAGGCGAGAGATCAGTGGCATGGCTGCCACGTACTCCAAGTTGATGAAATTCACGCAGATTTGTTGAAGACGAAATCCACGCAAACTCAATGTAGAAAGCTTCAAAATCCACGCAAACTTGGGGCAGGAAGCTTCAGGATCCACGCAGACTTGGTGCAAAGAGCTTCAAAATTCACGCAGACTCGAGGAAGAAAACTTCAGAATCCACGCAAACTTGAGACGAAGAGCTCAAAATACACGCAGACTCGAGGAAGAAAACTTCAGAATTCACGCAAACATGAGATGAAGATCTCACAAATACACGCAGACTTGAGATAGGACTGCCAGCTGTCTTGATTTAGCGTGCCTCGACTGACAAAAAATCTCTGACGATGATTGCTTTTGTCAGTCGCATTAAATGACAATAAGGCCTTTTGGTAGGCCACTTTGACAAAGGCTGAGTCTTGCTGAAGAAGATTTTCGAAAATCACGCAATAGGCGGCTGTGATTTCTCGAGTTCTGTGCATACGTGGCATACGAAGAGATGTTATTCGACTGTCGTGCTGTCAGTCATAATTACCTTCTGACAAATGATGAGCTGTCTTCAGCGTGACTTGCAAATATTTGTCTTGATCAACTGAGCGTGACAATTAGGTTTGTTCTGATCAACTCAGCGTGACAATCATTTTTGAGGCCTACAAAACCCCCTTCAAAGTTTTCGAAAAAATGATAAATTATTTCGAAATACTTTGAAAACAGAGATGATAAAATGAATTAAGTCACGCTGAGATGACATTAAATTTCTCGGAATTCGAAAAGATTTCAAAGTTCTTTGAGAACATTCAAATGAACCTATTAAATGTCATAATGACTCTTCGTTCTCCGAAACTGATTGCATCCAATTTATTATGGAATATGAACCGCCGGCAAGTTCTGTATATATAAGCAAGGAGAAGATTCATTTCTGACTTCATCTCACGTCAACATGACTCCAAAAGAAGAAGCCGAAGAAGAAGCACGCAAGTTAGGTTTTTGTGCCCATGGTGACCCCACTTTTGAGGGTGAAGAGCCGAAGTCTCCTGT
This sequence comes from Iris pallida, assembly GCA_029216955.1. Taxonomy (NCBI): domain Eukaryota; kingdom Viridiplantae; phylum Streptophyta; class Magnoliopsida; order Asparagales; family Iridaceae; genus Iris; species Iris pallida. The sequence goes on along the minus strand of JANAVB010022600.1, from coordinate 1,790,066 downwards.
CTTCGAGCTCAAAGACGATTCTACGCGACTGGCCAAGAATTTCTTGAGCTACTTTGGCCTGGATGGTTCATCTTCTTCTGATGGGCGTAGCCTCGCAGAGCAACGTGAAATACTGAAGGCACTGTTGAGCCGCATGGGAGTCAAGAGCGTAGAAGAACTAGGCAACAAGCTCAGTCGCTCTGGAAAATAGAGCGTGACTTTTTATGCTTTTGTTGCACTTTTTGTTTTGTCTTTTGTAAGGCCATCAGTGCCTGACTTAAGAAATGAAGTACAACTTTTGTTTTTGATCTGCGTGCATTTAATGAAGAATGTTTATTAACACTCTTTGACTGTTTCCAACGTTGCACCGTCTTCCAAGGCACACGTGGCACTTATTCCATGGTTCACGAACGCAATTCATGCAGATCTTTTCCAAGAATAGACTTGAGCTTTACCCTTTAAATAGATAACTGAGTTTCAAAGAGACTCACCTCCCATTCTTCTTCTTCTTCTCTGAGAATGAAATTTTCAGGAGATTTTACTCTCAAACAGGAAAGCAATGTTCAATCTTTGTGCGCTGTATCAAACATGAGTTTGTTAATCCTTAGCACCCAACTTGAAGGTAAGTCAGCGTAGTACTTTTTAAGATAGGCTTTTCCTTTCTTTTTGTCTCTGACTAAAAACACGCCTGTTTCTGTTTGACTTGCTATTGTTGAAGATGGCTTTTGTCTCTGATTGAACAATACACGCTGAATGATTTCTGTTGATCTAATCCAGAAACTTCTTAATGCTTTTTGCAGAAACTTGGCGGAGAATTTTCTTCAGAACTGGTATTGGGGATGTGGATGCTGTGGAGAATATCCTGCTGACATCTACATCAGGGAGCTCATACGCTTTTGACGCGTAAATCAGACAACTCAGAACTCTTCGTGGGATAGAAGGGTCTTCCTCAGATGGTAGGAAGAGCCTTTATACACGAGAGTTGGATGGTGGAGTCAACTCTACCTCGAGAAATCGGGTAGTAGAGTTCCTTTCAAGGCAGAACTAGAAATTGTATCCCAATAAGGAATACATTCCTATCTTCCTTGAGGGGTTACCCCCCATCCACCAATTGTATTGGCAGCACCATGACTTCGGGCTGCCATACTCTGTGGTTCTCCTCTCGTCTGAGAGAGAAGACCAGAGTTTGATTCCTGATGATCTGGTCGTGACTGAGGCCCAGACAATCAGGAATTGCCACAAACAACGAACCTGACGGAGAAGGTCCGACGGAGAAGATCCAAAGAAGAAGATAGATCTCTATTAGGTTATTGTTGTGGTGCAGAATGAAAATCCAAAGATTTCCATTATGATTTGTAAGAAAGTCTAAGAAAATGTAATAGACTTTTTGGGGTAAAATGAGAATGATAATTCTTCTATGCTTAATAACTTGTATTTGTGGATGAATTGTGGACATGATAGATAATGAAATCTTCTTTTCTGGTTTAGAGTACTCGATACTATCAGAGGTAATGTGGACGTGATAATATGTAGGAACTCAAAAGAAAATAGATTTGTTTTCTATTCAGAGGTCAAAGATGGAAAATGATAAATAAGTAAGCAGATTTATCATTTATTCAGAGGTTATGAAAACATGATAAATAACGAATCCCCACTTTTGAAATGAATTGATAGAAGATAGTGGATGGATGAATTATCAAGTGATAACGAACAAGTGAATCGTCGGATGAATGTAATAAGTGAACGGACGAACCATCAAGTATTAATGAACGAGCGAACCGTCAGATGAATGTGTCGCTTCGTTATTTGAGAAATTACTGCCTATAAATATAGCAAAAATTTGATAGGAACGAACACTTCCACTCTCCAACATAAAAATGTCGTCTGGAGAAGCATCCAAGAAGACTGAGATCGCCCCCAAGGTTGAGAAGGACACTGAAGAACGTCCTGCTGACCAAGTTCAGCCTAAAAAGGCAGAAGCGGGTGAAGGTTCGTCTGCCCCCAAGCCACCAAGGGACATTCTGGATTTCTTGCTTGAACCAGGAAGGACCGAAGAAGAAGAAGCCATGAGGATGGCCGACTGTAAGTTCCTCGTGGGTTCCAGCAAGGAGGTGCTCGGCTCTTTTGCTGATTATATTTGTGAGAAGGATGGCAGTGGCCCACGTCCAAAAGTCGAGAAAGATAATAGTGATCTTCCTTAATATCATGTATTGTCATTCATGATGAACTTGTCTGATGATTACAAGCATTTACATCTATACATAATACTTTTTAAGGAATTTGCCATTAATAGGCATCAAAAATTTTCGACCATCCAATTCTGAGAGTTGATAAGCTCCATTTGAGAAAACTCTACTCACGATATATGGACCTTCCCACTTTGCATCAAATTTGCCCTTGCTCATATGAGTCATAGTCATAGGACGTCTGACTGTTAGAACTAGTTCTCCTTTTTGATACGCTCGAACTCTGACTTTCTTGTTAAAAGCTCTGGAAATCCTAGCTTGATAGAATTCAATATTCTGTTGAGCAGATAACCGCTTTTCATCCAAAGCTTCTAGTTCCTGAAGTCGGAGACGATCATTATTTTCAGTGGTAAGTTCATTAGCGATTGCTATCCTTAAAGAAAGAATTTGAATCTCTAATGGAAGAACAGCTTCGCAACCATACACCAAAGAAAAGGGTGTACATTTGGTAGCGTTACGAACTGTAGTGCGGTAAGCCCACAGACATTCACCAAGTTTCTCACTCCAATTCCGTTTGTTAGTGGAGACAAACTTCTTTAAGAGTTTGATGATGGTCTTATTGAAAGCTTCTGCTAACCCGTTAGCTGCCGGATTATATGCAGTTGAGGCCACATTATTGATCCGATGATCGTCACAGAATCGAGTAAACTTCTGGCTAATGAACTGTGGTCCATTATCATGAATAATGCATCGAGGAACACCAAATATGTAGATGACATGGTGTTTGATAAAGCTGATGACATTGGATGTCTTAACTTCAGATAAAGGAATAGCTTCAGCCCATTTGGAGAAATAATCGGTTATTGCTAGAATAAACCGATGACCTTTTGATGACGGCGGATTGATCGGACCAACAATGTCCATGCCCCAAGCTTCGAAGGGCCATGATGCTACTGTCGGATGTAGAAATTCAGAGGGTTGATGAATAAAATCCGCATGGATTTGACAAGCTTTACACTTCTTTGCATATTCGATGGCGTCAGATACCATAGTGGGCCAATAATAACCCATACGTCGAATACGGTCTTGAAGTTTTGGTCCTGGCTGATGCGCTCCACAAATTCCATCATGTGCTTCACGAATAATTTATTGAGCCTCGTCACCAGCAACACACCGAAGGAGTAAACCATCATAAGCTCGACGATATAAAGTTTTTGTAGTATGATTATAATAGAATCTGAGTGATCGTCGTCTGATAGATGCTGCCTCATTCGGATCATCTGGAAGAATATCATGCAATACGAAATCTAAGAAAGGAAGTCTCCAATCTTTATCCGTATTTTGATCCTCAGCTGAATTACTGAAGATGAATTCTATACTGGAATCGGATGAGGAGGAAAATGATTTACGGCTAAATCCAAATCCTCTTGTTGTGTTGACATCATGAGATGTTGATTCCTCAGTGTCAACTGGAAGTCCCAGAGTTAGATTGTTTTCGAGATGGAATAACTCTCAATTGTAAACAACAATCACCTGTTGACGTCTAATCGGAATAGCTAATACTGCCGCAAGATTAGCAAGAGCATCAGCTTCTGTGTTACATGCTCGCCTAACATGTTCAATGAAGAATTCTTCAAATGAAGAAGCCATATATATAGCCGATCTATGATAAGGAACCAGATCTTGATGACGAACTTCATAAGTACCCCTTATCTGATTGACAATGAGTTTAGAGTCTCCATATGCTTCCAAATGTTGAATATTCAGATGTTTTGCGAGTTGAAGACCAATAAGCAATGCATTGTACTCAGCTACATTGTTTGAACATGGTTGATCGAGAGAATAAGCTCTTTGAATAGCGAGACCTTCTGGTGACACAAGAACAATTCTAACTCCAGCAACAATATCACCATTAGGGCCTATTCTTGAAGCTCCATCAAAGAATAAACGCCAAGTGGAATTTTCTTCATCAATTTGATTTGAATCCAAGACTTCATCTGGGATTTCATCATAGAGTTTTGAATTTTCTGGGATAGAATGAGCAGCCAGAAAATCAGCTAAAGCTTGCCCTTTGACTGATTTCTGAGGGATGTAATGCATGTCATACTGAGCCAATAAGATTCCCCAGTTAGCCAACCTAGAATTCAAAACACTGGGTTTCTTCATCATAATCCGTATAGGATTGATCCTGGAGATGACATGAATGGTCTGACCAATGATATAATGTCGTGTCTTTTGGACAGCGAACATCAAGGCTAGACATTCTTTCTCGACCGGTGAACATCGAGGTTCAGCTCCGGTCATAGTCCGACTGAGATAGTAAATGGCTTGTTCATGACCATTTTTATTCTTTTGAGCGAGCAATGCACCCAAGGAATGACTCATTGCTCGAGTATATAGGAGGAAGGGAATTCCTGAGACAGGAGGTACCAATACTGGAGGGCTCATCAGATATTGTTTTATATCATCGAATGCTTTCTGACATTCATCATTCCATACAAAAGAAACACCTTTCTTCATAAGCTTATTGAATGGTCTGCAGCGTCCTGATAAATTAGAGATGAATCGCCTGATATAAGCGATCCTTCCTTGAAATCCTCGTAGCTCTTTTAAGGTGCGTGGAGGACACATCTCTTGAATGGCTTTGATCTTCTCGGGATCCACGTGTATACCTTTAGCGGTAATGACGAAGCCGAGAAATTTGCCACTAGAGACGCCTAAGAAGGACTTAGTAGGGTTCATCTTTAATTGATGCTTACGCATTAGATCAAAAATAGTCTTCAAATCTTGGATGTGGTCTTCCTTTTGTCGACTTTTGACTGCAATATCATCAACATAACATTCGACTGTTTTCCGCAAATGTTCACGGAATATAGTGCTCATAGCTCGTTGATAAGTTGCTCCTGCATTCTTGAGACCGAACGGCATAACTGTATAACAGTATATACCGATTGGTGTTCTGAAAGAAGTGTGCTTCTCATCATCTGAAAACATTTTAATCTGATTGTACCCAGAATACCCGTCCATGAATGACATCCGTTCAAATCCACAGGTATTATCGATCATGACATCAGTGATCGGTAGAGGGAATTCATCTTTAGGACATGCCGCATTGAGATCGCGGAAGTCTATGCATACTCTGATCTTGCCAGTCTTTTTAAGAACAGGGACTATATTAGCTACCCAATCGGGATGTTGTTCTTCTCTAATAAACCCAGAGGCCAGGAGTTTATTGACTTCAGCTTCAATTGCATCCATAATGTCTGGACGAAATCGCCGCTGTTGTTGTTTGACCGGTTTAGCATTTTGCATGATATTGAGCTTGTGAGTTGTAATTTGCGGATCAAGTCCCGGCATATCTTCATAACTCCAAGCGAAGACATCGATATAGTCACGAACAAGTTTAATCATGTCTTGTCTATCTGTTTCTGAAAGACTTTCACTGATGAATATTGGTTTAGGGGATCCCTCTTCACCAATATCTATTTGAACAAGTTTATCTTCCGTCGGAGGTTCTCTTTGCTCAAATCAAAATTCCCATTGATTATCCAATCTTTGGGCCCATTGTTCTGATTCAGGTGAGATTTCAAATTCGTCTTCATCTTCATCATCTTCTTCAGAACCGTCAATGGAGACCATATTGGAAGACAGAATATTGCAGTAGAAATCACCGATACTCGTATCGGAATCCCAAGAGGTAGTACTAGAAGAATCAGATCTCTTATCTTCATCAGATTCGGGATCTTCATGGACAATGTTGATAAAAGGAGTAGGAGCAATATAACCCAGTCCGTATTTCGTCCTCCCATATTTCAAAGGTGGGATTCGAACAGGCATTTTTCTACCTCTTCCATTACTAAGGCCATTCCTGAAGTCATAGCCCATGTTTTTAATGATGTCTTTAGATTGCTGACTATAACGACGTAGTTGTAATCTTCCAGTATCATCGTTCTTGTCATCATCTTCTAAACCAGAAGGATTCTGGGGCCCTTTGTAAAAGAATATTGAAAGTTCTTCCGGTTTTCTACTAGGAACCAGAAAGTAAGAAGATTGTACTGATTCTAAGGATACATCTGTATGAAAAGTCTGTACAACTCCTATGGTTATTGTGCTCAAGTCATTTAACGAATGTAAATAACTATGAACATAATTACACACATCAACATACTGCAAAGATGGAGACTTTTCATTGACTTTAAAAGCAGCAATATTTACATTGGGAGAAGGTTGAGCCTTAGAAATCTTAGCCAAATCAATGACTAAAGGGGGAGAAGAAGAACGAGAAGAAGTTTTGTTTCGATTAAGATCGATAACAAATGGCTCAGAAGAGGTGAGCTCCCTTGAAGCTTGAGATGGAAGAGTAGTCCGCCCTCCAACTGGGATTAGCATAGTATCCTGTTTCATATATGAGGATACAGGAGCTGTAGTACGCCCGCTGACAGGAATGATCAGTGTATCTTGAGCAGATAACTGCAGTGATGGAGAAATACGTCCGCTTACTGGAATAATGAAGGGGCCTTCTCCGGAGGATTTAGGAGACAATTGCTGAGAAGTTTGACTTTTAACAGGGATTGTTAAGGTCTCACTTTGTGAATCCTCCTGTTCCATGGCTTGTATCAGCTTTGTGTACTCTTCTTTATACATTCGGGAATCATTGAAATAAGCTTCAACTCTACGGAAAGGATTTATATCAGCAACCTCTTTTTGTACATTTCCATTGCTATCAATGTATTTGAAACATTGATGAAGAGTAGAGGGCACCACATTATTTTCATGAAGGAAGGGCCTCCCCAGAAGAAGATTATAGGATCCCACGATCTCGATCACATAGAAAGTGACTTTGGATCTGAAATCACCTATCTGAAGCTTCAGATGAATCTTTCCCAAAGGCTCGCTTCGGCTTTGATTAAATCCCAAGATAGTAGTAACCGTCTTGGAGAGTTTGTGAAGAGGGATTTTAAGTTCATCCAACAGACTTTTCGGCATTATGCTTATAGCAGACCCTGGATCAATAAGAATACGATCTATCTTCATCGTATCAATATAACCAGTGTAGTAGAGAGGCCGATCATGTAGATTACTCTCCAGAAGCATGTCGTCTTGTGTAAAGGTGATATTTGGGATAATCTCCAATACACTGTTGCAATGTAAGCAAGTAGCAGGTTCCGTGTCTGGCTTCTTTAATTGTGCAAGACAAGATTCAGCCTGTAAGAGTGCTTCACTTAACGTCTCTCGAGTCTCTTTGGAAAGACGTAGAAGTTCAAAGAGGGACATCCTAGCTGGAGTATTAGCAAGTTGAGCTAAAATGTCAAAGCTGTAAGGCTTCTGAAGCCCAAGAGGAGGAGACTTCTTGATCGGTTTATCAAACCGAGCTTGTTGCTTGCCTTTCTCAATAGCTGTGGGCTTGGAAGGAGTACGTACCTCCGGTGTGATTGAAGGAGCAGGTGTAGTGGATGACTCCTCTTCAAGCGGAACATTAGCAGCATCTTTATCAGCAGGAGAGACATCAGGGGTATCTTCAGGATTCTTGGAATAATCCTTCAGATAAGGTTTCCCTGTTCGAGTAGCACCAGCAAGTGCTTCTTCCTTGTCCTTTGGCTCTATGTCAGAGGTAGATCCGAGAGAGGTCATATGACATGACTTAATCTTTCCAACCTTTTTAGACTTTCGAGAAGTAGTCTTTTGAAGAAGAGAAGATTTAAAATCTGCCACTAGATCAGGATGAATCCATATTATTTCTCCAGTTTCAATGGTGATTGGCACTAATCCTTCAGATTGTGGAGGAGGAATATTCACTATTTCAAGAGTTGCCTTGGGAATAGGAACAATCCCATCTTCAAGAAGTTGAGGAGGGAAATCTCCAAATTGCATAGAGACGACATTAGAAGTGACAGTCTTCTCTTTTGGAGTAAGAGAGATAGCTCCGGATCTGATCATTTCCTGGATCTTTCCTTTCAGTACATAACATGTACGAAGTGTGTGACCCAACATTCTATGGTATGGACAGTATTTGGGATGATCTGTCTTACCAGCTTCATCAGGTTTCTTGATTTCAGGTAACTGTATTTTATTACCTTTTAGCAGACATTCAAAGATACCTTGAACATCATCGTCATCAAAAGAATATTCTTCTTTAGGACGAGGTGCTCTTGGTTGTTGATTTGTAGAGGTAGGAGAAGCTTGAACAGTCGATGCATCTTTGCTATGAAGGTTAACTTCAAGAGTTTCCTTCCCTTTGCGGGTATTGGATTTAGCATTATTGTTGGCATTCTGACCTGTTTCTTTAGGGGACATTTGCACTCCTAAACCTTTGAAGGTTTCAGCACTAGTTTCTGCGGCCTTGGCACTTACTATAAAGGAAGGCCAATCTTGAAATTGAGTAGATCCTGTCCACATGCTAATGATTGGTAGCAGATTTGATTTGCATGTATCAATGGTGACAGCATCAGGTGTTCCAAGGGGCATCTTCAGAGCTTCTCTTCGAAACCGTTCAATGAAATCCTCTGTAGTTTTATTGTTCTTTTGCTTGATTCTAATAAGAGCAGACATAGTCATGTCATTGAGCCCTTCATAGAATCGTTCAAGAAACATTTGTTTGAAACCAGCAAATGAGGTAATGCACCCATCAGGAAGACTTCTATACCAGTCATAAGCTGTTCCCTTGAGGCATCCAACAAACACCCGAGTAAGGAGGGCGTCACTTGGTTGTAACTGATCAGTCATCACTTCAAAATGATTGATAAACTGACTTGGAGAAGTGGTCCCAACATAGAATGAGATAGTAGGAGGTTTGTACTTAGGAGGATAAGATACTTTCTTCCATTCTATCGGGTAAGGTTGTTTGATACCTAACCTTTGCAAACCATCTTTCTGTTTAAATGCCTCAAATTGAGTTCTAAGGTTCTTCAATTCTTCAGTAACAACTCCGGAAGATTGTGAGGTTGAAACTTGCTGAGTATAATTAGGAGGAGGGACTGCAGCATATGTACTACCCCCAGCTCCAGACTGACTAGGAATATTAGATTGTACCCCCGGAATAGTAGGGGGTTCCAGAGTTGGATCAACAGGAGTATCTAGTACCACTGGTGGTACTGTCTGTTGGACTTGCTGAGTTTGGTGCTGAGTTTGCATAAGAGTATGCATAGCATTCAGTGTGTCTGCCATAGCTCGTAACTGTTGTTCCAAAGAAGAAATCCTCTGTTCATGAGCTTCGGGGCTAGTCGAAGGTTCATGATTGCCATCTACCATGTAAGTGGTAATCATTCGAGGAATGGACGATGAAACTGTTTGTTCTGAATCATCGCTATGAGAATCAAAATCTTTCCCGGGAGTGTTTACAGGAGTCAATGCTGGAAAGTTGGACTCCCCAAGGAAATCCTCTGTAATCTCTGGATTAGCACTTGGATGAGAGGAAGAAGAGACCCTGGCTAAAGCTCCAGTCCTGGATCGAGTGCCGAGGTAAACACCATCTTCAGAATCTGATATAGCATCAGACCGCATGCTACCCCCAATATTTCTAGAGGTCATGTTGACAGAAGCAAACAAAGGTTCATCTTCATCAGGGATAGATTCATACTGAATCCGATTGAAGACAGATTGTCATTTATTTTGACATCTGTATTGTATTGTGACTCTCGGCTGGAAGTCACATTCATGATCAACATGGTTCTGAGCCATTGATTGGCATCTGCACTGAATTATGACTCTTGGATAAAATTCACATTCAGCATGATCCATAAAATTGTTCCTTCTCTTCTGTTGAAGATGCTCTCGTAAATCTTTTTGGTTCTTGGGCCTTGATGGCTCTTGATTGTATAGAGAGTGATTAATATGAGCCACATAGTTTCTAGCATACTCTGCATCTGGATCTCTTATCTTTGTATCCAATTGGTGTGATTTCTTAACATCAGAAGTATTTCCCAAACGGGTTTGATTCAGTTTGGCTCTTAGATCAATTGGAGGTAATATATTGGTTTTAGAAACTTGGAGTTTTCCTTTCAATGATCTAGATATCTGCAGAGAAGGAAGAATAGAACCACCCCCTTGACTAGGAGTTGGTAATAGACCCTCTTTTCTGGACGCATTCTGTGCCAAATTTGAAGAAGTCATAGGAGAAAACACTAAGGAGTGTTTCTTCTTAGACTTATTCAGATTTTGAGACATAAAATGTCCAGAAGGAAGAGTAGTCAAAAGACCATCTCCTTTTCTTTGACTAACAAAATTGTCAGTCAAAGCTGTTCCTGAAGTAAAAACTTCAGGAGCAGAAGAAATAACTAAAGAGTTATTCCTTTTTGAAGGGACATTGTGAGCCATTTGTGGAGAAGTTCTAGCAAGACCACCCCCAGAACTTGGTAAAGAAGAAGAAGTAGCTAAAGAACTACTCTTCTTAGATGAAATACACGCTGAAACAGGTTTGGCTAAGGAGCCAGTACTGTCAGCGTGACTTTTGATTTTGGAAATACACGCAGGAACAGATTTGGCTAAGGAGCCAATACTGTCTGCGTGACTTTTCAATGTGAGATTGCACGCTGGAACAGATTTGGCTAAGGAGCCAGTACTGTCAGTGTGACTTTTGAATGTGAGATTGCACGCTGGAACAGATTTGGCTAAGGAGCCAGTACTGTCAGCGTGACTTTTGAATGTGGGATTGCACGCTGGAACAGATTTGGCTAAAGAGCCAGTACTGTCAGCGTGACTTTTGGCTACTGTCTTCTTCGAGCACACAAGAGTGTGCGTGCTTGCAGTAAAGTCTTTGCCAGTGTTAGGAGTAGACACTGTGGCAGAGACTTTACTGTTGACTGCCAAGAGATTCTTAGGGACATAGAGAGAGCATCCCTTCGACTTGGCAGTGGTGATGGAGGCTGGAGTGGGTTTGCCACCCTTAGCCCGCCGCATTTCTTCGTAGGCGAGTTGATCGAACTTGATCGTCATCACCTTCTTCGTCGAGTCGACTGACGAAGCGTCGCATTGAGTTGTTGCCATCTCAGAAGAGGAGATGGTTTTCCCCAGCAGAGTCGCCAATTTGTTTTCCATAAATAAATTCACTTTATTTATTGTGTTTCTGGGAAAATTACAACTGTGGGAATCCGATCTAGAAGACGATCGCTTTATCCCTTTGACTATGCGAAGAAGAAAAGCTCTCAAAATTTTGACAGTAATTTAGATAACTGTGTATCTGCACAATGAATGAGAAAAGAACTCTATTTATAGAGTCAAAAATAATAACTGAAAAGATAACTATCTTCATAGCCTTTGCCTAGTTAAAATCATGCAGGATTTAACATACGCAAGGCTGTGAGCAGTTACTGGACGTGGCCTGTAACTGTTGGACACATGGCAATAGTGCATGAGTCGTGTGCAAGTTACAGGACACGCAGGCGAGAGATCAGTGGCATGGCTGCCACGTACTCCAAGTTGATAAAATTCACGCAGATTTGTTGAAGACGAAATCCACGCAAACTCAATGTAGAAAGCTTCAAAATCCATGCAAACTTGGGGCAGGAAGCTTCAGGATCCACGCAGACTTGGTGCAAAGAGCTTCAAAATCCACGCAGACTCGAGGAAGAAAACTTTAGAATCCACGCAAACTTGAGACGAAGAGCTCAAAATACACGCAGACTCGAGGAAGAAAACTTCAGAATCCATGCAAACATGAGATGAAGATCTCACAAATACACGCAGACTTGAGATAGGACTGCCAGCTGTCTTGATTTAGCGTGCCTCAACTGACACAAAATCTCTGACGATGATTGCTTTTGTCAGTCGCATTAAATGACAATAAGGCCTTTTGGTACGCCACTTTGACAAAGGCTGAGTCTTGCTGAAGAAGATTTTCGAAAATCACGCAATAGGCGGCTGTGATTTCTCGAGTTCTGTGCATACGTGGCATACGAAGAGATGTTATTCGACTGTCGTGCTGTCAGTCATAATTACCTTCTGACAAATGATGAGCTGTCTTCAGCGTGACTTGCAAATATTTGTCTTGATCAACTGAGCGTGACAATTAGGTTTGTTCTGATCAACTCAGCGTGACAATCATTTTTGAGGCCTACATGGAGTAAGCTGGTTTGCGGTGTAAACATTTGTCACCTGTGTGTGTAGGTGAGTGCCTATACCGTGTTCCATAGCATACATTGTACAAAGCTTATTAAGCTCGAGGTAGTTCAAAGATAGCCTTTTATTGATGAAATAAGGTATCTTTTCTAGCGGGATTACATCATCCACGGAGGGAACATCAGTGTGGGCAGCCACATACTTGGCCAGCTCCGGTTCTTCTTCGGTCATCCCCTGTATAAATAAAAACTGGGAGGACGACCTGGGCAGCTTGATCATCAGAGGTTCTGTCAATGGAGTCGAACGTGGGGTTGTTGGTAAACTAGCGACCCCCAGTTTGGTACTCGATGCCGGGCGGGGAGTAGTTGGTTCGCTAGCAGCTCCAAATTTTGTATCGGGATGACGATTATTCTTGGGAAGACGTATCGTCATTGGCCTGTCAGATGGGTTGAGCTTCCTTGCTTGTGGTTGGCCGACTCTCGGTAGCCTGATCGTCAGTGGCTCAGTTGTGGGTCTCGGCGCTTGGCCGGACCTTAGCAGCTGGATTATCATTTGTCCTTCTTGTGTCGAGAGGCTAATTGCATCCTTACGCAGAACAGCCGGTGCAAATTTGCCAGGTTTGTGAGCTTGAAGGTGGATCGTCAGAGGTTCTTCTGATCCTGAGGCCGTCTCAGTTCGAGCCTATACATCTTCATCCAGGTGCCTCTTCGACTTCTCGTATAAGCAGGAGTCCGAGTAGTAGGATTCGATTCCTTTGAAGGGATCGATGTCGGTAAATTTCGTCCTCACAAAGCTATGTTTGTCGACATATTTGAAGCACTGGTGCAGCATGGAAGGCACGATCATATAATCGTGTATCCAAGGGTGCCCCAAGAGGATGTTGTAAGAAGTGTCCGCATCTATGACGTAACAGGTCACTTTCGACTGGAGATCGCCAATTTGGCACTTCAAGCGAATCTTCCCAATTGGGTAGCTCCTGCCCGAATTGAAACCGCTGATGGCGGTGCTTGTTGGCGTCAGGCGATGCATAGGAATGCGGAGATGATGTAGCAGACCCTTCGGAATGATGCTTATGGAAGAGCCCGGATCAATGTGCATCCGGTCCACCTTCACGTCCCCGATGTATCCGGTATAGTATAACGGACGATCATGCAGATTGGTCTTGATGAGCATGTCCTGTGGAGTGAAGACGATATTAGGCATTGCTCCTGTACAAGCGCTGTCTTGGAGATTTGCAGGCGGATTCTCTCCTGTGAGGTTGACCTGAGCTAGATAGGCGTCGGCATTCTGGAGTGCATTGCTCAAAGCCATGCGAACATCTTTTGAGAGTCTCAGGAGCTTGTATAATGAAAATTTGGCTGGTGTATTGGCCAGTTGCGCCAAGATATCGAAGTTGTAGGGCCTCTCCAGCCCCTGAGGTGCATCTTTTCGGAGGGATTTGTCAAAGCGAGTCTCCTTTGGCCTAGGCTTGTCGGTCGTCGGAAGCTGAGACAGTCCCGAAGTGTCAGCAGTAGCTGGCTGATGATCTTCAGTTGAGTCATCAGCCACAGGTTGGGATTGTGCCCCGGACCGAGTAACGACAGCTGTGACTTCCTCGATATATGTCGAGATTGTGCGGCAGGATTTGACTTTTCCACTCTTCTTCTTACGAATGGAAGGTGGTGTGGACTGGGGTCACTTTAGGTACTAGGTCCAGATGGACCCACATGATCTTCCCCCGTGATATGGTGAGGGGTACTAGACCAACAGCTTGATCCCGAGGAGGTGGAAGATTAGCAATCTCTATTGTCGCCAGAGGAACGGGTACTACGCCATCTTGAGTTTCCGTTGGAGGGAAGCTGCTGAACTGTACGGACACCATATTGGCTGCCATGGTCACCTCTTCGAAATCGATGGCCAGAGCGTTCGAATCGATGAGATTTTGGATGTATCATTTCAGCTGGTAGCAGTCGTGTGTAGCATGATGGACGTAGCGGTAGAAATGGCAGTACTTTGGGCTCTCCATTTCTGCCGGCCGAGGTTTCCGTCTTGGTGGAGGGAGCTGGATTCTGTCTCCTTGTATGAGCATGTCCAAGATGGGTTTGACGTGGCTGTCTTCGAAGGAGTAGGTCATTTGCGGCCATTATTTGTCTGCCGGTCTTGATTCAGGTTTCTGGGTTGTGTCGGCCACCATAGCCTGCTTGCCCCTGTTGTCCCGATTGTTGGAGGGGCTACCCCCATTGTCGTTGTTGGTACTGGAACGCTTGCCCTTGTTCTCTCCCTCTGAGATGTGCAATCCCAGTTGGCGAGCCTTCTTTAATCGTTCTTTGGCGCTAGTGGCACTGATGATAAACGTCTTCCAATCCTTAAATTGACTTTCGCCCATCCAGAGACTGATTGTTGGAAGCAGTCTCTTTTGGCAAATTTCAATCAAGGAGGAGTCCGGATTACCAGATGGCAACTTCATTGCGGTTTGGCGAAACCGCTCAATATAGTTCCTTGTCAGCTCTTTCTCTCCTTGGACGACGTCCATGAGAGTGGACATTGTGACATCCTGCCCTACTTCGTAAAATCTCTCCAAGAACATGTGCTTAAAGCTGGCAAAGGAGTGGATGCAGTTGTCTGGCAGGTTGCGATACCAGTCGAAGGCGACCCCTTCCAATGCCCCGATGAATAATCGTGTAAGGATGGCATCATCATGGGGCAGATGGTCGGTGGTGACCTCGAAGTAAGTGATGTATCGACTTGCGGAGGTCTTGCCATCATAGGGATTAATGTTGAACGGCTTATATCTTGGTGGGAAGGGGACATCCCTCCATGCAGCAGGGTATGGTTGTCGTATTCTGAGGTCTTGAGAGTTTTCTCGGGAGTGAAACATGGCTCGGAGCACCTGGACCTCTCTTCTTGCTTTCCTGGCATCATCTGCAGTGGTGGGAGCCATTATTTCAGGAGGATTATTGCCCGGGTTCGGTGCTGCTGAGTTCGAGTCCGCATTGACCGCGGGACCCGTACTTGTTTGGCCAGGCGTCCCTCCTTGCAGAGTTGGAAGAGCTGCTTTGATCTCGTCTACAGACTTGACCAGGGCCTGTAGTATGGCCTCCAGAGTGTCGATGCGTTGGCGGTCACTGGAACCATCTTGATTGCTGTCCGTCATGAACACCGTCCTTACATGAGGGGAGATGGAAGGGACGGTGGAGGACGTGCCCTCCGAGTCATACCGATGTACCGAGAAGTCATCGGGATATTTGGGAATGTTCTCCTCTGGTTCGGACTCAGAAGGGATAGCACCCCCAGCTTCAGAGCTTGCTTCATCTTGCGAGTCGTGGACGCCCTCGGGGATGTCAGTAACTGTTGTATCTGATGGGAGAGTTGTTTCCCCGGGCTCGTCTTCTTGGAACACCGGATTATCGTGGATGTTCGGAGGAGTGCTTCCCCCGGTTCCAGCGACCCCCAGTGGAGTGGATGATGAATCAGTCCCTGTAGCAGATTTTGTCTTCGAACGGGTTCCTTGGAAAACTTCGGTAGAGGACAACCGTTTAGATGACAGCTTTTTGGTCACAGTGGTTGAAATCTTCGGGGTGGAAACGTTCATCTTCTTCCCTCTTCCATCGGTGGGAATTTTCTGAGCAGAGTTACAGGAGACAACAGGACGTGCCTCGTCCTCTGAGCTTGGTCGTTGTAGTCTTTGGAAGACGGACCGTCGGTCTTCTTGTACCGTTGTGTTGTTGCAACAGCAGTTGACGATGATTTGGGTGTAGTGACGTCCGTGAGAGGACTCTTTGCACCCTGGGGCACCTTCTCTTTCCTTGCGTTTGTGGAGGATGGCCTCACGCAAGTCAGATGGGTCCGGATCGACTATGTTGGCTCCCTGGATTTTGGGAGACTTTTGGGAACCTCTCTGTCTGTTTGCCGCCGGGGGCTGGACTCGAGTGGTTCTGTACAACTTTCCATCAGAGGCCCGCATAACAGTATACGGGACGCTCGGATGGTCAGAGGTCGGATCAACGGACCGAGCTTGCCAAGCTCGTGCTGCCCTAGACTTCTTCACTCTAGTGTGTAAGGGCACATAGTAGGAAGAGTCTAAGTGGTGTTGGAGAGAATCAGACATGTCTTTTTGGGAGCACAGAAGATCAGGACCATAGGAGAGGCGGTCGAAGACAGAGCCGCATGGAGTAGGCGTCATGCGGCTGGCATCAATAATCTTCATGCGGCTGGCGGTCGCAGCCGCATAGGTCTTCTTCCTGCGGCTGGAAACCCTGGCCGCATGAGTGTTCTCCATGCGGCTGGAAATCCTGGCCGTATGAGTACCATGCATTTGGCTAGCAGTTTCAGCCGTATGGTCATCATTCATGCGGCTGGCAATCTTGGCCGCAAGAGTCTTCGCTTTGCGTCTAGTGCCCTTGTTTGGTTTCTTTCTGGAGCCCATAGAATCGCTCTTTGCCCCTGCAAGTCCAATATCGTAGTGCTTTTCTCTGCCGGACTTGGGGACAACAGAGTCTTCTATGGCTTGAAGTGGGGCCGCGCGAGAGTCGCCTTCGCCGTCTTGGGTAGCAGAGAGTACTCCATCGAGGGCCTGGAGAGGAGCAAATGATTTTGGCCTCCACTCTTTGCGATCCTTCGTTGTGCGGGTATGCTTCTGGACCGGGCCAGCGCTTCCTTCGGAGAGCATTTCTTCGAACGCCTGTTGGTCGAAGCGGACGACCATCTTCTGTTGTGTGGAGCCAAGTTTGGCTGCATCCGATTGCGTCACCAACTCCTCAGCCGTAGAAAAGTTTGTCTCCAGCAGAGTCGCCATCGTATTTTCTATGAAATATAAAAGAGCAGAACAATTATCGGAGGACTGGACTTTTACTTCACGTTACAAACTTGCTTGTACAAAGAAAGCCTAGGGACGAAAGCCTAGGTACAGCAGTCTAAGTACAATTGTTTATTTTAGATTCTGGGGGGTGACGATAGAGGCTCGGAAAAGCGACGGCAGCTCTGCCTTACTCCTTGGATGATCGGTATGTAGCCTTGGCTCCAGAAGATTGCTTGGCGTTGAAGAAATGCTCTCTTTGCTCTCTCTATGCTTTTTTTCTCCAAGTATTCTGGTGCTCTCTGATCTCGAAAAAGGGGTCCCTTTTTTGCAAGGGAATGGCACCTTGCTATTTATAAGAGGGGAATGCCATCATTTAGGGTTTGCAATGATTATCCCTTAAAGTGGCGGCAGCCTGTTGATAGGGGTGCAACTCGGGCGGGCTAAACCCGAACCCGATCGGGTAAACCCGTTAATGGGTTGGGTTAGGGTTGAAGATATTCGACATAAAAAGTTTAAACTATAATTTTTTTCATCCGAACTCTTCAACTCCTTGTCCTAAATCTCGTTTCAGTTTTATTTTGTAATGATTGAGGTTTGCTTGCTATTTGATTATGCATTTAATATTACTCTTGTTTAAAATTATTTCAAATATCATATTAGAGTCCGATAAACCTGATGGACCCGACCCAACCCGAGCCCAACCCGATCCTCCGGGCTTGGTCTTGGGCTTCATATGTTGAACCCGAAGTCGGGTCAGACTTGGGCTTGGGCTAGGCTTATGATCTATCAGTTTTGGCTCTGGTTGACCTCAAACCCGACCCAACCCGCCCGAGTTGCACCCCTACCTGTTGATTGATCAATCTGGGCCATTAGTTTTGAGTGTGATGAATCTGGGCCATTAATGGATATTGCGCCAAATCCTATCAGTAATTAATGCTGATCGCAATAAATCTCCCTCATGATGATCTACTGATGTCTGCGAATCTGAATAAATAAATTTAATTCATTCTCCCACCACGTATCCCAGATTATTGGGATTTGACCCAATCTTTGATTGCAGTAATCTGGGAGATTGATCGGCTTTGTGACACGTGTCCTGGGAGCCACTGAGGGGATCTGAGCCGCATGAGAATTGAGCCGCATAAGACTGGCCACGTGTCAAGGCTGCTTGGGGAGTGGCCCCCGAACCTTCGAACCACATGATAATCTGGACCGCATGAACGTAGGCGGCCGCATAATGGGTAGCTCCTTCATGAGCCGCATGGAGATGGTCCTCGTGAGCCGCATGGGGAAGCCTCTGCTTGAGCCGCATAGGGGGGAGCCTCTGCTTGAGCCGCATAAGGCTGTTTCGATCTGAGACGCATAGGACAGCTTCGGCCTGAGCCGCATGGGGAGTCTCCGCTCGAGCCGCATACGACTGTCTACGTGTCTAGGCTGCATGGCATTTTCTGGATCTCGGGGGATTGTGTCAGAGATCTCCTTCGTTTCCCTAGGATTCTGCCATTATGACAGAGTCATAATTACATCTTTGTGTCAGGGCTGTCACTTTGTCAGAGCTGTCAGCCGTCAAGGTAATTAATGCAGTATAGGACGAAGGGAAGAACTATTTACAAGCCACGTGTCTTCTCTTCTGAGCCGCATGGAACGTATCGAGCCGCATAGTCCCTTGCGCCGCATGAATCTCTGAGCCGCATGGGCTTTATGAGCCGCATGGGGTTCCCTGGCCGCCTGGATCTTTTTTTATTCTTTTCCATGCTTCTACAGACCCGAACCAAACCCAGACCATGTAGACATATAGCGCGACCAAAAACGTCCATGTAGGTGTGCATTTATTATACAAGTAAATATTTCGTATTTTATTTAGTGGGCTAGTAAATATGTTGCGACACATTGGTTATATAAATGTACATATATAATATGTGTTATTGATATTAAATTGTTAATTATTTTATAATAGGATAAATATTCTTTTGTGATGTATTTCTAGAATGCTAGGATTTTATACCATATATATGTGTGTATGTATATATAAATTTATATTATATGTGTGTATTTGTATGTATATATATATATATTATATAAATGAGTGTATTTGTATGCATATATAAATATATTATATATGTGTACGTATATATAAGTATATATGATATTTGTGTGTAGATGTATGTATATATAAATATATATATAATATATGTGTATATGTGCATTTATATATAAAAATATATTATACATATGTATATGTGGGTATATATATATATATATATGTATATATAAGTACAAACGTATGTATATGTGTATATAAATATTTATAAACTATTAGATAGAAATAAGGAGAACCCAGCCCAACTAAAACCCTCGGGCCAAGCCCAGCCGGCCTACCCACGAGCCCAACCAGCTGAGCTCCTCCATAAGCCAGCTCCCTGCAGACCCAGGCCCATAGCAAATCCCTCCCCCAATCAAGTCCCAGCCCGACCCCAAGCAATCCCTCACCCGACCGAACAGAATACCCCCCTCCTGCGTTATAGAAGCACAATATATATAAGATCGAGAGAGGGATTCACAAAACCCTAATCCTCTACACGACCCTGGCCGCAGCCCCCAGCCTTGGCGACCCACCCGCCGTCGTGGCAACCGCCGCGAGTCGCCGGAACCGGCCAAACTGAGCGCCTGAACGTGCGCGCACAGGACGACAGTAGCAGCAGCAATGTCCTTTTGACCCGACTTTGCAGATAAGTTTCTTCCTCCTTGGTCGATGGTTTTACGAACTACGAACTCCTACGTGTAGTCCGCATGACCCTCTAGAAGCCCTGTTGATTAGGATGTACGTAAATCAAACGATCGGCCCGTGAAATAGACTCGAAGTCGATGAAAACTCTGTCCGTAAACAGAGTTGTAACGGGCACAACACCCGATTTGGAAGGCTATTTCCTGTCAAAAGATCGACAATTTTGAGAAACTATTTGAACAGAAGTTTAGACAACCTAACCACAAAGAAAACCTCATTATTAGTTTTATTTATCATGGATTAGACAGTAGTGGAAATCGGATTGAAAATCAAGAAAAATATGGAAAACAGTATTTGGAAAAAGTAGAAAACCTTCGATACGACGTGCATCCTGTCATTCCGGGCGATGTGGTCGCGAACCGAAAGCATCGAAAGGTGCGCATCGGCTTCGTGGACGTGTGGGCTTTGACGGAATTCAAATTGGTCGCGTGTGCACGACGAATTTGATCCGTATCCGTCGAAATTTGCCGTATCGGCCTCTGTGCAAATTTTCCAATTACTTTGTGCTCGTTGGTCAAATCGAGACGAAATTTGTGCCAACAGGACCGTATCATTTTTCTAGTCCTGTATGCCAAGTTTGGTCTGATTCTGAGACAGTTGATCGGATCGTCGTTTTGCGGGCCCCACGGTCCGACTCAACGAGCAATTTTGTGCACAGCCCACCGGAATCCAAAATTAGACATACTGTTGGGTTCGTATCATCGAAACGAATCCGTAGACATGTAGTTTGACGACTTTAGAGACCGTTGACTCTGGCACGTTTTTCGGTGCAAAGCGGGTCCAATGCTTTGCACCGTTTTGACCCAAAATTATCGTTTTGCTCCTGTGTCCAAAATTGGACTTAAGGACAGGCAATCCTAGCTAATTTGACTATTCTGAGAATGTTGGCGATGTCTGTTTCAGCTTTCGGAGACAGTTGTGATAATGTGGATTTTATGGCTTATCAGTTGATGACATATTATTGGATCTGCGTACAACCTCCAGACAAGATACCTTGTCTCCCTCTACAGTTCATTTTCATGCTTATAGTTCTTCTATTTTAGTATGTTATCGTTTAGTTACTGTAGTTGATATGGATTCAGATGATTTCTACATACCATGTTTACTAGTTTATTGTCTTGCTTGTATATCAGTATTACCTGACTTGATAGCGTAGTTACACCAGGCTTGTCCACATTATGGTTCATGCTAGAGGTGTCCTTACCTGTGTCATGACTGAGTTGTACCGTGCGTCACCTGTATCTTGACTGAGTCGTGTCTGCAAGTATGTGTAATTGAACTGATATTCCTTATTCCTGTATTGTTCCTACAACCTGCGAGTCCACATACGGGACGAGGGTTGTTCGTTTGTACCTACGAGTCCACACACGGGACGAGGGTGACTTGTCTTGAAACTGACCTACGAGTCCACATTCGGGGCGAGGGTTAGTATTCCATTGATCTCTTGTTTACTTGTTCTTCCAGCAGTTCATTTATGCATAGTTGATCCCGTATCCGTGTTCATAGTTACCTGTCAGTAGCCACATGTCAGTCTCATGTCTAGTTCCTGTTTATATCCTATTTATATTATTACATGATTAAACTGATAGATAGGTATATTTTTATGTATCTTGCTATGTCCCCTGAGGACCTGATAATCTCTTCAGGTAGCTGATTGCATGGAGTTAGTTAGCGGCTCATGATGGTAGTGATTATACATGCAGGGATACAGGTATTTGCTTGTGATATTTTTTTATTATCCTCTCGTGCTTTATATTCAATACCATGATATACTCTGCTTATTTATAGACTCATATCATTCTTGGAGTCTAATCGAACAATATGCTAATGGGCTGCAGACCATGACCCATACTTGTTCATTCTTGTTTATATGATTCATGTGGATTGAGATATAGTTTAGATTAGACATGATACCCTACTCTGGACATCTTATACGTACTCGAGTCGGGCTGGAGTCCGCTCGATACGTAGCTGGCTTGCTCATGAGCTCGCGTCCAAAAAGCGGGCGCGGGTCGTGACACTGGTGCAGCATGGTAAGGTAGTTGCTTATGCGTCGAGACAGTTAAGGACTTACGAGCAGAATTACCCGACACAGGATCTAGAGTTGGCTGCAATCATATTTACACTAAATCTCTGGAGGCACTATCTACATGGCGAGAGAGTGGAGATATTCACCGACCACAAGAGTTTGAAGTGCGTCTTTACTCAGAAAGAGTTGAATATGAGACAAAGACGTTGGTTGGAGATTATGAAAGGCTTCGACATTGAGCTACAGTATCATCCTGGAAAGGCGAATGTAGTTACAGACGCCTTGAGCAGGAAGCCCGCAGCTTACTTTTTGATGACACAGCATCATTTGATTGGGGATCTTCAGGAGCTTGGGATCGAAGTCGTATTACCGGGATCAGAAGGTGTTCTAGCACAGTTGGAAGTTCGGTCTTCACTAGTTGAGAGGATTAAGGCAGCTTTGCCTACGGATGCGAGATTCAGAAGACTCCTTGAGAAGACTGAAGTAGGAGAGCAGACAAGGTTGCAGATTCAGGAGGATGGAACATTGCGGTGAGGAGAACATTTATATGTTCCAAATGGAGAGCTTCGACAGGAATTGATGGAAGAAGCGCATAGTTCTATCTACTATATCCATCTCGGGGGTACCAAGATGTACTGAGATTTGAGACAACATTTCTGGTGGCATGAAATGAAGAGAGATTGCACAATTTGTAGCCAGATGCCTAGTCTGTCAGCATGTCAAAGCCGAGCATCAGAGATCAGCCGGACTTCTACAACCACTTCCTATTACAGAGTGGAAGTGGGAACATATCACGATGGACTTCATTACTGGATTCCCGGGAAGCCCTAGCGGGAAGGACGTAATCTGGGTGATTGTAGATCGATTGACCAAGTCGACACATTTCTTGCCATTCCGAGTAGGACAGTCTATCGAGGCCAAGTAGGACAGTCTACCGAGGTATTAACCGACATGTACATGAAGCAGATTATAAAGTTGTATGGGATACCTGTCTGCATTGTGTCGGATCGTGATTCTTAATTTATGTTGCATTTCGGGAGGAGTATGCAGGAGAGTCTGGAAACTCGATTAAAGTTCAGTACTGTGTACCACCCTCAGACTGATGGACAATCGAAATGCACGATTCAGACGCTGGAGGACATATTGAGAGCTTGTATGCTGAATTTTGGAGGACCTTAGGAGGATCACTTGCACTTGGTGGAATTTTCTTACAATAATAGCTACCAAGCAAGTATCCAGATGGTGCCTTTTGAGGCATTGTATGGAAGGAAGTGCAGATCGCCTGTTTGTTGGAGTGACGTAGGAGAGCGTCAGATTCTTGGACCTGAGCTAGCGACCCATGTTGGCCCATCGGCCATGGTCAAACCTGATTTTAATAATTGATCAAACTCTGTCTCGATATAAATACAAGTCAACTCAGATGTTTACCTACGATATTTTGGACAATGCTCAACAATGGTTATCAACAATGTTCAAGACTGAAGCCGTTTGCCATTCAGAATGTACTTTCTGCTAAGCAATGTAATTTTTTATTTTATTGAGTCTAGGAATACATTGTACACCGAGTCGTACTGGCAAATAGGCTATCCGAAAACGTTTTTCAAAACCATCCTATTCTTTTACAATTGACCTACATTTTTGAAAAACATTCTTTTTACAAAAAGCTTCTGAAGGATTTTTCAAAAAGCCAAAATCTATTTTCTCCAAAAATAAACTGGCAGAACCCCAGGAGAACTCGGGCCGAGTTCGGCCAAAGTTCGGCCAGAGTTCGGCCATTTGGAACGTTAGTGAACATTGGGTTTTTGAACTTGGTCATCCTTCAGTTGCGGTTTGTTACAAAGAGTTCTGTCCGAATTTTGCCCGAATTCTGTCAGAGTTCTGTCTTTGGAAAAACTATAAATAGAGAAGTATTTCGATCATTTCAGAACACCAATTCACTTTCAATCTCTTCTCTTCCTAAGCTTACATTCTTCCAAAGAGTTCTAAAAGCTTTAATTTTCAAATCCCAAGCCAGTTACAATCCTCTAGTCGATTTGCCAGTACGGTATGGTCTAGAAGTTTCAGAGGGATTGTATTCAGAGGCTTGATAAAAGATACTACTCTTCACAATTGAAGTTTGTCAAGTTCTTCATATCAAATCTCGCATCTGTAGAAGTTGCAAGGACTTCGTATGAAAACTTGCAGGATTTTCCAATAGTGGATTCAACTGGAAGCTAGAGTTCTTCCGACTAGACTAGTCCTCAAAAGAGGGAAACCAGTATAAATATCGGTGTTTGCGTTTGCCTTCTGATCACTTTTAAATTCTGTCATTTACTTTTGTGATTATTATTATATCTGTGATCTAACCGCTAACAAGTTTTTAATTAGCAATATTCCGCTGCCTACTCTATTCACCCCCCTCTAGAGTATTCTGCTTTACGATTTCGTTCCTACAATTGGTATCAGAGCGGGTTATACAGGTAAAGCAAGGTAAAATTGCAGTTATATTCAATTTTTATATAGATCACAGCATTACACATGGCAACTATAAAATTCACAAGTGAAGGCCAAGCCACAAACAGACCTCCACTGTTTGACGGCACAAACTACACTTATTGGAAAACACGTATGAGTTTCTTTCTGAAATCTCTTGATTTTGACTTATGGTCTGTGGTTATTGATGGCTATAAAAAGCCACCTCGTATTTATGTTAATGGTGTTTTAGCTGAAAAACCCAATGACAAATATACAGAGGAAGAAAAGAAAAAGGCCAGTCTTGACGCACGTGCTATTAACGCTTTATTTTGTGCTTTAGATAGAACTGAATTCAACAGGGTATCTACTTGCACAACATCAAATGAAGTGTAGAAACTTCTCGAAGTGACCCACGAAGGAACAACACAAGTCAAGGAGTCAAAGATCAGCAGACTTACTCAGGAGTATGAGGCATTCAAAATGAAGCCAAGTGAATCAGTCACTTAGATGTTTACAAGATTCTTGGATATTATAAATCCTCTGTCCTCACTAGCAAGGATTACAGTAACCATGAGAAGATTCGTAAACTTCTACGAGCCCTTACAAAGAACTGGATTCCAAAGGCTACAGCAATCATTGAAGGGAACGACCTCTCAATAATGTCTCTAGAAACACTCATGGGTAAGCTACTCACTCACGAGTTAGAACTTCAAGACTTTGAAGATGCTACACCAAAAGAAAAGTCAGAGAAGACGATCGCTCTCAAGGCTCAACATAGAAGAACCATCGAAGATGATTCCGACGACAGCAACTCCGACTCTGAAGATCAAGCTCTTTTGGTAAGAAAGTTCAAGAAGTTCATGAGATTTAACAGAAGAACAAAAGACAGCAAAGACAACAACAACAACGAGGAAGATCCTATTTGCTACGGATGCAAGAAGAAAGGACACATGAAGAAAGATTGTCCCTCAGCATCATCATCAAAGAAAAATAGCAAATATGACAAAGGCTACCAGAAGAAATCAACATCAAGAAAGTACGCCAACACAAGCATATGGCATGAAAGTGAAGCCAGCGACTCAGAAGATGAACAATCAGATGACACTGCAAATGTGTGCTTGATGGCTTGCGATCAGGTAATCACTAATCCTCTATTTGATCCCTATGATAATTTCACCTTTGAGCAACTAGGAGAGGCTTTCAGTGAACTGTTAGATGATTACAGGAAACTGCGTAGTAAATATGAAACCTCTAAGAAGGTACTCAAAGAGTACAAAGGTGAAATATGAAGACTTACCGACCTACTAGATCAGGTTAGAGATAATGACTCTTCAAATGAGTCTGGTGAGCTTTCTTCTATTAAATTGTTGTTACACGAGACTGTCAAGCTATCCGAAGAAAAAGACCAAACTATTATCCTGTTAAAGAAAGACCTATCTAAGGAGAGAAAGAGTCTCCAGTGTGCACATGTCAGATTAGAATCACTCACATCTGACTATGCTAGATTATATGACACTTCCAAAAAGTTGGAAATTAGTTTAGGAAAACGGCCTGAAGTTGCTGCTTCCTATTCTAACACGTGTCAATTACCGAATCATCGGAACACACCCAACACTGTCAGACCAAACCATACCAAGACTATGCCCAAGAAGACTAATAGGCATGCATTCTTCTATACTAGAAAACCAAAACCTACCAAGCATGCACCTCACACTACTTTCAACACTCAACATGCTAAATGTCATTATTGTGGCCTCATTGGTCATATATCTTCTGCATGTAGAATCAGAAAGTTACTAGATTTAAATATTTATGCATGGATACCAAAAACTAACCAGTCAGGACCCTGCAAGAAATGGGTACCAAAAGTTTTATCTGCAAATTATTTTGTAGGTGGGACACCCTTCACATGCTAGGAGCAAATGGATCCTCGACAGCGGTTGCTCACGGCACATGACCGATGACGCTTCATTATTTGCAACACTGTCGAAGAGGAATAAAGAAGGATACGTCTCCTTCGGTAATAATTTGAAAGGGTACATAATCGGTATCGGTGACATTGGTAAGGCTCTCTATCCAGTGATTAAAGATGTTTGTCTTGTTACCGAGTTAAAACATGATCTGCTCAGCATAAGCCATTTAGCTGATCACGGTTATGGCATTAACTTTATAAAAGATAAATGTACTATAATTGATAGTTCAACTGGAAGTACTATATTTGAAGGTATTAGGGAAGACAATATATATGTATTCTATTTGTTGGAAGATGCTAACACAGCAGGTAGATGTTTGATGGCCAAAAGCGTTGAGAGTCAACTATGGCATATGAGACTCGGTCATGCAAACATGGATACAATTTCAAGATTATCTACGAAGAAGTTGGTACGCGGCTTACCGGATATTTTTTTCAAGAAGGATACGGTATGTAGTGAATGTGAAAAGAACAAAGCTACCAAATCCGCATTTAAATCCAAGAACGCTGTAAGTACCACTAGACCTTTACAATTGTTGCATATGGACTTATTTGGACCCAGCAGATTTGCTAGTCTAGGTGGTAAGTTATATGCATTTGTTATTATAGATGACTTCTCTAGATATACATGAGTTTATTTTCTTGCACGCAAGAATGATGCATTATCAGAATTCGTCACCTTTTGCAAGAAAGTACAGAATGAAAAAGGGTTCATGATTACTCGCATTCGTAATGATCATGGCGGCGAATTTGAGAATGTAAAATTCAAGCAATTTTGTGACACACACGGTTATTTACATGAATGCTCTTGCCCTAGGACTTCGCAACAAAATAGAGTTGTGGAACGTAAGAACAGAACTCTATCTGAAATGGCTAGAGTTATGTTAAACCAGTTTAGTTTACCTAGATATTTATAGGCTGAAGCTGTAAATACAGCTTGCTATATTCTCAATAGGGTTCTAATTCGACCTATATCGAAGAAGACTCCCTATGAGTTATGGTTTGATAGAACACCAAATGTTTCTTATTTCAAAATCTTTGGTTGTAAATGTTTTATTCTTAATACCAAAGATAATTTGAGTAAATTTGATGAAAAGACCGATGAAGGTATATTTTTAGGTTATGCAGCAAAGAGCAAAGGATATAGAGTCTTCAACAAAAGAACCATGATCATCGAAGAATCTATCAACGTCAAGTTTGATGAGCTAAATCAACACTTAGACGATGATGACAATGAAGACATAATCGCACCAAGTACAGCTACTGCAAAACCTTCACACAAAGATGCAGAACCATCACATCAGGCATCAGATGAACCTCCAAGCAAAGAAGCCGGAACTAGCAATCCTGAGACTACACAAAAAGAGATGAGATTCTTGGCTAGTCATCCAAAGGACTTGGTAATTGGTGAGATTACCAAGGGTGTAAGTACTCGTTCCTCTAATAAAGATATAGCTTCTTGTGTTGCTTTTGTCTCGCAGTTTGAACCCAAAAATATTAATGAAGCATGTAGTGATAATTTTTGGTTAGATGCTATGCAAGAGGAATTAAACCAATTCGAACGGAATCAAGTTTGGGAACTTGTTCCCAAGCCTATTGATCATCCGGTCATTGGCACCCGATGGGTATTCCGAAATAAACTGAACGAGAATGGTTTAGTGACTCGTAATAAGGCTCGACTCGTAGCTCAAGGATACAATCAGGAAGAAGGTATCGACTACGATGAGACTTATTCCCCAGTTGCGAGATTAGAATCCATTCGCATGTTATGTGTATTTGCATGTTTTCCTAATTTTAAGTTATTTCAAATGGATGTCAAAAGTGCATTTTTAAATGGTTTTATAAAAGAAGAGGTTTATGTAGCTCAACCACCATGTTTTACTGATTTCAAATTTCCTGAATATGTTTTTAAGTTGAAGAAAGCTTTATACGGTTTGAAACAAGCCCCTCGTGCTTGGTACGATCGTCTAAGCACTTTTCTACTTGATAACGGTTTTCAAATGGAAAGGTTGACACTACTTTGTTTATAAAGTCTTTGAATAATAATATTCTTTTGATTCAAGTCTATGTAGATAATATTATCTTTGGATCTACTGATGAATCTCTTTGTCAAGAATTTTCAAAGTGTATGTAGAATGAGTTTGAGATGAGCATGATGGGAGAGCTGAAATTCTTTCTCGGACTGCAAATCAAACAA
Source organism: Iris pallida (assembly GCA_029216955.1). Lineage (NCBI taxonomy): Eukaryota > Viridiplantae > Streptophyta > Magnoliopsida > Asparagales > Iridaceae > Iris > Iris pallida. Next base: position 1,761,634 of record JANAVB010022600.1, on the reverse strand, counting down.
ACCAACAATGGGACGTTCATAAATCAAGCTAAGTACACAAATGATCTATTGAAGAAGTTCGACATGGAAACAACAAAACCACTTAGCACTCCAATGGCGACTTCAACCAAGCTTGACATTGATGAACAAGGCAAATCTGTCAACATACGTAAGTATCGAGGTATGATCGATAGCTTACTATATTTAACTGCTAGTCGACCAGACATTATGTTTAGTGTTTGCTTATGTGCACGTTTTCAAGCTAATCCTAAGGAATCACATTTGTGCGCAGTTAAGCGTATCTTCCGATACCTTAAAGGAACTTCTTCTATCGGCTTATGGTATCCCAAAACCACATCGTTTGACCTAATCGGTTATTCCGATACAGATTTTGCCGGATGCAAAGTAGATGGAAAAAGCACTAGCGGCACATGTCATTTCCTAGGAAAAGCTCTAGTCTATTGGTTTAGTAAAAAGTAAAATTCTGTTGCATTATCAACAACCGAGGTTGAGTATATCGCCGCAGGACGTTGTTGTGCACAAATTTTGTGGATGAAACAAACCTTAGAAGACTATGGATTGCATTTTTCACATATACCCATTTTCTGTGATAACACTAGTTCTATTAATTCGACTAAGAATCCAATATGTCATTCTCGTACTAAACATATCGAGATTCAACATCATTTTCTTAGAGATCATCAACAAAATGGAGATATAGACCTTGTATACATAGACACACAAAATCAATTAGCTGACATACTCACAAAACCTTTAGCGGAAGATCGTTTCAATTATTTACGTCGAGAATTAGGAATTTTAGATGTCAATAATATTAATTAATCTTGTTTTATTAATTAATTTATTCGATACTTATAAACTGTTTTCGAGACAAGCCCAAAAAGAGTCTGTCTGTCACCACGACTACGGTCGAAGCGAAACGGTACTTAAGAGTTCCCCGGTGAACCTCCGTTAGCTGGGACAGTACTCCTACAGCTAATCTGAAACAGATGCTGAGTAAAGAATATTAATTTATAAAATAATATTAATTATATTGAGATTTAAAATTACTAAACTTTGAATTAAGCATTTGAAACGAATTAATAAAAAAGAATGTGACCTCATTTGAATTATATATATATATATATATATATATATATATATATATATATATATATATATATATATATATATATATATTTTATATATATATATATATATATATATATATATATATATATATATATATATATATAGCCAGGCAACCCTAGGCGAATTCGGCCCGAGTTCGGTCCAAATTCGGCCAGAGTTCGGCTGGGTATTTATATATACCAGCACCAACCCGAGGCTTCCTTCTTCTTCATTCTTCCCCACATCCTCATAACAGCAGCAGCGCCCCTCCGAACCCTAGCTTCTTCTCCCACATTGTTCTTCCAATCCTTGTGGAGTTTCTCGTCCAAACTTTGGATTCGTACGGAGATCGTCATCCTCTACAACATATCCAATTCTTGGAAGGTATAATCCTTTCTTTCTACCACTTTTCAATACTTAGGGTTTTTAGAATTTTTGGGAAAGAATGCCTAAGTTCAATCCCTTCAAGAGGAAAAAGACCAATGCCAGTGAAGAGGCATCGTCTTCAGATCCGCATACGGATTGTCTCTTTTCTCCGGTCCAATCGGACGATGGTGCGTCGGATGAATTTTATTTTAAAACTTTCGATCAAGCGTTATTGTGGTACGCCGATTTTATCATTCATACTATTTGCACCGGATCATCGATTAAGTGGACTGTCTTTCCGGTTCACCGCCCTTACTTTGAGGCATTAGGGTTACAATATTTTGTCACCTTATAATTCCCCATTGCCACTAATGCCATTAGATTATTCTATTATAATTTCGTGTTAGACACTTTTACAGCGAGGACACGTGTCGAAGGAATTGATATCGAATTCACTGATGACACGTTAGCGGAAATCCTTGGTATCCCAAACGAAGGTGCCCCGCTAGATGACATCACTGATTTTGATTTTCCCGATGGCACGACACTCGTTAGTTTCAAGAATAAACTTTGTGCGCCCGCACGCGTTCTTCCTGAAAAGTTCAAGGCTAATAACTTGAACTTGTTTAACTACGAATTATATCGCATCATCTATTCCACCTTACTTCCAAAATCTACTTCTAAAGATGATGTCACTACACTTGAGCTTTCTGCTCTTTATCATATTCTTAAGGGAATTTCTTTTTCTGTCCCTAAGACTATCATCCAGATGATGGGTAGATGTCGCGGGAGAGACCGCAACCTATCTTATGCGATGCTCATTCCTCGCATTTTTCAGAGATTTGATATTGATCTATCTACTTGTGCTGTCGACCCCGAGCCTAAGTTTCTCAAACTTTCTCGTCGCAGCATTGCATCTGTTCCTCCACCTAATGCACCTACTCCTCCAGCACCTACTCCTACAGCTCCCACAGCACCTGTTCCTCCTCATTCTTACCCTATGACATTTGAGGGTATCCATCAGCACTTATCAGATCTGTAGTCTTTTTATGTTGAGACCTCTAGGGAACATGAGTTTCGTGATGTGACTCGGTTCCAGGCGATTGCCAACTCCTTTGCCGATCTGAGGTTTGCGCAGACGGGTCATTCTGCTAGCTCTCTACCTCGAGACCCTTCTGTTTCTGGCTACCGCATTGACGATGAGGCGGTCCACTCTCTGTTCCAGCCAGGGAATGCATATGATTGGTATCATACCGCTGGCGCCACTCCTCGCACTTCTGGCGCTGGTACTTCTAGAGCTGGTCCTTCTGGACATGCTGGAGCTGCAGATGATGATGATGATGAGTTTTGAGATGTTAGATTATTGAGACTGTTACTTTTGTCTTATGTTTACTTGAAAATGCTCCGACATTCCAAGATTATATCAATACTCTTTTTTTTTGCACTTTTTCTATTATGTGACTATTTATGGACATGGTTTTTGATTATGCCTCAGTTTTGGCATCTTAGTTTATTATTCAGCACTTTATTTGTTTCAGCTTTATAGTAGCACTATCTATCTTTTGTTGGTTCATTCTTTATTAACTGCTTGTGACAAATACATGCCTTTGTTTCTTTTTTTCTATAGTCTATCTGTTTTTCTTACTATGTTTACTGTTTCTACCATGCCTGTCATGTTTATTTATTTTTCTTGTGTTTCTTCACTGTTTGTTACTTATGCATTGATTGCGGGGGAGCCTTCTCTTTTACAATTACTTTGCTAAGTGACAACGGGGGAGAAATAAGATCTAACATTTTTGTGAATACAGGTTATGAACAATTTCTTTTGATTACTATTTTGAATTGATTCCAAGCTTAGATGTTATATCGGCAAGGTTTGTCAATTATCAAAATGGGGGAGATTGTTGGCCCATTGGTCATGGTCAAACCTGATTTTAATAATTGATCAAACTCTGTCTCGATATAAATACAAGTCAACTCAGATGTTTACCTACGACGTTTTGGACAATGCTCAACAATGGTTATCAACAATGTTTAAGACTGAAGCTGTTTGCCATTCAGAATGTACTTCCTGCTAAGCAATGTAATTTTTCATTTTATTGAGTCTAGGAATACATTGTACACCGAGTCGTACTGGCAAATAGGCTATCCGAAAACGTTTTTCAAAACCATCCTATTCTTTTACAATTGACCTACATTTTTGAAAAAAATTCTTTTTACAAAAAGCTTCTGAAGGATTTTTCAAAAAGCCAAAATCTATTTTCTCCAAAAATAAACTGGCAGAACCCCAGGAGAACTCGGGCCGAGTTCGGCCATTTGGAACGTTAGTGAACGTTGGGTTTTTGAACTTGGTCATCCTTCAGTTGCGGTTTGTTACAAAGAGTTCTGTCCGAATTCTGCCTGAATTCTGTCAGAGTTCTGTCTTTGGAAAAACTATAAATAGAGAAGTATTTCGATCATTTCAGAACACCAATTCACTTTCAATCTCTTCTCTTCCTAAGATTACATTCTTCCAAAGAGTTCTAAAAGCTTTAATTTTCAAATCCCAAGCCAGTTACAATCCTCTAGTCGATTTGCCAGTACGATACGGTCTAGAAGTTTCAGAGCGATTGTAATCAGAGGCTTGATAGAAGATACAACTCTTCACAATTGAAGTTGGCCGAGTTCTTCGTATCAAAGCTCGCATCTGTAGAAGTTGCAAGGACTTCGTATGAAAACTTGCGAGATTTTCCAATAGTGGATTCAACTGGAAGCTAGAGTTCTTCCGACTGGACTAGTCCTCACAAGAGGGAAACCAGTATAAATCTCGGTGTTTGCGTTTGCCTTCTGATCACTTTTAAATTCTGTCATTTACTTTTGTGATTATTATTATATCTGTGATCTAACCGCTAACAAGTTTTTAATTAGCAATATTCCGCTACTTACTCTATTCACCCCCCTCTAGAGTATTCTGCTTTACGATTTCGTTCCTACAACCCAGACCGTGGAGAAGGTGAAGCAGATTCAGAAGCATCTCCAGGAAGCTTAAGACAGGCATAAGCATTGGGCAGATACAAATCGTCGGCCTTTGGAGTTCAAAGAAGTTGACCATATATTCTTGCGAATATCACCGACTCGATGTACCATCCGGTTTGGCAGCAAGAAAAAACTAAGCCCAAGGTACATCGGTCCTTTCGACATTCTTAAGAGAGTAGGAGAAGTGGCTGTCGTCTTACATTACCTCCATCACTATAGGGTGTGCATGACATGTTTCAGGTGTCGCAGTTGAGAAAGTACATGGCAGACTCTAGTCGTGTGCTTGATCATTCTGAGATTACTGTGGGGCCGACTTTATCTTACGAGGAGCAGCCAGTTGGGATTCTTGACTATAGCGAGAAGACATTACGAGGTCAGACCATTAGACTTGTTCGAGTTGCTTGGAAGCATCATTCGTCGGACGAGTCTACATGGGAGCATGAGGATTCCATGCGAGAGCGTTTCCCCTATTTGTTTGAGAATCAAGGTACGTTATTTATTGTGTTTTCTTAGTGTTTTTAATTTTTCCATATTGTATTATTTTAATTTCGAGGACAAAATTCTTTTAAGGAGGAAAGGATGTAAAACCCCTCAAAATTAAAAGAATATTTGATTTAATTAAATATGTTATTTTGGATTTCTATTTATTTCTAATTAATTTTATCCTATTTATATTATATAAAAGGACTATATTCATGATTGAGTTTGAATGTGCAAGACGACTACAAAGTATGGCATTCCTAGTGTAGTCGGATGCTTTGACTAGCATATTAGCCATGTTAGGAATGCCATGGTTATATTTTAGTCTCTTGCATGTTAACAATTCAAATTATAGCACAAGTCATTTTTATTTAATTAATTAGTTTATAAAGCCTTTATGACTTTTCAGGAGACCCGGTTGCACCAAACCTTTCCAAACTTCTTCCAAACCAAACCCAAACCTATGTAGGCATGTTGAGCATTAAAATACATTACTAATTTTTTTATATTTATTCAGATTTTAGATTTTATTTATATATATAGATCTAATTAGTTCTATATTAGGAAAGACCTATTTAAATCCCTAACCGAATCAATTAGCCAACCCACCAAACAACCAAACCAATCAAGTGGACCTCCACCATGAAGTGGTCGGCCAAGCAAATTCCCCCCCCCCCCCCCGGGCCGAACATCCATATGGAATAGGATTCCAACTCCTATACATGCATGCAACCCATATATATCAACTTGTACCCAAACCCTAACCCTAAATTAATTCCTCCCTTCATCTTCCTCTCCATAGCCGACCACACCCTCTTCCCCCTACATAGCCGATAGCACCAACACCCCCATAGCCCTCTAGCATCATCTCCTCTATTATACATCTCTCAGTCCTCCACAAAAACTTATCTTCTCCATTATACATCCACCCAACCACTCAAACAAACCCTAAAAACTCCATCTTCCTCCTCCAACCATCTACATCCATTGCCAACCCCTTTAAAATCATCAAGAAGGGATTATCAAGCAAGAATAGCAAGAAACGTGAGATCTTTGGTATGGAGAAGTCTCCACAACCCATCTACCAAGGACTTTTGTAAGAAACCCAACTTTTTCCATCGCAAACCCATGCTATAATTCTGTAGAAATTCTGTTATTAAATCAGTAAAAGTTATATTTTTATGCCTTATGTTATGCATTTTATCTATAAAAGTTGCATGATTAATGGTTGTGATATTCATGTTACGATAGGATCAATTTTTAGCCCAGTTGTGAAGGAACTATAAGATATTGATGGATATTTTTGAAAAAAGAATTTTATAGGTGTTAATATATAGAAAATATGATTTTTAAGTATTTTTTTATGATTTTATCAACTCAAATCTGGTCGAAAAAAATAGGGGTCGAAACTAGCTTTTTCGGGTAATCTGCCGACCTAGAATGTCCCAAATTAGTAGCATAATTTAACCCTTTTATTCATGATTATATTCTGTGAAATAATGTATTTTAATTCTTTTTAAAATATATTTTTGTGTACTTTAGCCATAACGGATAATTGGCAATGTCTTGGACAAGTTTCGGGTAGACTAGCTGACATAGAAGTTAACTAGCCATATATTTTTTATAGTTTTTAATTCTGAAATTTCAGAGATAATTCTGTAAAAATTAGTTTAATATTATTTTTATGAATTTTAGATAATTTTTAAGTGTGTTATTGAAGTAGGGGCATAACCGACTAATTGAAAGTCAAAAACCCTAAAACTTTGTTATGATGTCTCGTGGAACATGTACATGTGGTGTACGAATCAAAGTAGTTCCACGAGAGATTTGAATATAGTTAATGTGGTTTAAAACATTAAATTATCTAATTAAGTCCTATTATAAGTTTCATGAGTAATTACTTAAACCAGTTAAATAATTACTTAGGAGCATTGGATTCCGGAGGCGTGGACACGGAAGCGACACTTCATCTTCACACCACGAAATCAGGCAAGTGTACCTTGCTATTATTCAGTTCCTGTTCTATTTTATCCTTTATTTCTTGTTATTTTATTTATTGTATTGGACCTTAGGAGTTATATCAATACGGACTTTCGGATTACATTCGGGTATATTCAACTGATGAGTTGTCTAGTATTGATATATAGAGCCTGTCTGAGATTTATGAATTTATTTCCATAAAGACCTGTAGGATACGACATGTGATTGACACATATATTATCCTGATACTTGAGCCTGATTACCTGAGATACCGGATTTCCTAATACCTGTAGGTTAAGATTGGTTGTGTCATTTTATTTTCCTTTTAGATGTGTCGTAGGATTGCCATCAAGATTGAGGTCAGAACAGTAAGTTGTGATTGCAACTTATTGGTTCTTGAGAGTTGAGAACGATTACTACTTGCGCGAGCCATGCTGTGAATATACACTTGTATATATGTATATACATTTATTCAGAGATGAGCCATATTTTCTGAGTTACAGCCTCTCTTAGTTACCGTTGAGACTCCAGTACCAGAGCTACGGCTATATGTACGCCTGACCCGAATGTCTTTTACTTTGGAGATGTCTGCGCTTGCGAACGTTGTCCTCAAAGCATTACGTTGGTTTGGTTTAGATACCCAATATTTCATTTACTTACTGCACTTTAGCTTGTATATTATGTGCCTTGCTATGTCCCCTAAGGACCTGGTTATTCCCCAGATTTAGCTGACGAGATCTTTTCCGAGGACTACGGGCCGGGAGTCTATTCTTCTGTTGCACTAGCCGTGGACGACGAGGTTGATCCCGAGTAGTTCTTCGTGGACATCTATTTCTATTTTACTTTATTTTACGTCGGAGCTGAGACTTGTAGTGGATACTTTTATATTTTATCTGAGACTTGTAGTGATCATTTATTTGGCTGAGACTTTTATCCATGGATTTTTTATGTTTTTTATATTTATATTTGACAATACTCTAGTTCCTTTATTTCAGCACGATATGCTTTCTTATTCTGTGATTCTTTGTTATGTGGATGAGTATAGTTTTTGTGCCTACTATGTGATTACTTTACAACTTAAGATAATTTCTATTGGTCCATGAAATTGGATATACCTATGGAATGTGTCTGCTAGCATGCCACGTGTTCTAGTCCTTATGGATTTTGGGACTGGGGCGTGACATGTTTTTGTGGTGGCCCATGCAGGTCTGCGATAAATCGTCTTGGTTATATGACTGTGCCAAGCGAGCCTGTGAATTAGGATTATACTTAAAATATGATCTCATCACATGCTTGATCACCTTCCTTGACTTTGTTTCGAACTCTCTCTTGACTGCTTGATTTGCATCCAGTTTGATTATGTTCTACCGTAATCCTTATTTATTCGTGCTAGTAATATGAATCTTCGTAGTTGACGTAAGTACATGTCGAATTGTGCGAACTCGTGATGATACCTAAGGTAGTCGTACTACTGCGAGCCTACAACCGATTGAGGAATAGGACTTGAGAATACATCCACAAATAGGATTATAGACTTCTCTAAGACTCTTTAGTCTGATTGCTCTCACATTATCCTATTTCTTAACATGATTGCTTTTGTGTTCCTCCCTGCTCGAGATTTGACTAAACCCTTCCCTGTTGACTTCTTGAGTAATTCTTCTCATTCCCTTTCACTAAGTTATTGGAAAATGTCTTATGGATTGGTCGAAAGAAAAGTTTGAGAAATTATATTTATCCTTGTATTACGGAATAAAGTTTTGCAGCCAGAGAAATACTGGCGAGACAGGACTTTAGATAAGGGCATCATGGCTACATATGCTTCTCAAATTCTACTTAAACCATATCCTATATATGTTGATCTTTTCTCCTGCATTTTCGTAAAAAGTTAATTCAAAAATATTTCATAGATTTGGCCAAGATAAGCTCAAGAACCTGTATTACTTGACATGGCAGATGTGTACTGCAGTCATCCATCGCATTATGGAACAAGAAAGTTATTTGCAGCCAGATGCACACTGGCGTGGCAGAACTTCACGTGACATAATCACGAAAATATATGATTCTCGAGTCTTACCTAGACTACGTCCTATGCATCTTGTTTGATCTCATATTGTTTTTGGAAATACTTCGACAAACCTTTCAGCTTTATTTGACCATATCGTTGTTTGAAATTGGTATATAGGTTTGTTTGACCCAGCCTTAGGTTTATATTACCTTGTACTTATTAAATGACTAAAATAGACAAATCTTATAGTACGGAGAGCCCGTGCAGTATGAGGACGATCGGTGAGTTGCAACGGAGAAGGTCGGAACGGGCCTGGGTAAGGGTATGCTCAGAGGATGAACCCTCTTCGATAACAGAACCCGAACGGGTTGTCTTCCCTCTTGCCATCCTCGAAAAAATTTAGGTAACATACGTAAGCAATGTAACCTACGAAACTATAAACAAGCAAAAATAGATATATAAATAGATAAATTCGGTCCTATGTTGTGACGGGTTGAAATATTCTAAATATTTTAAATGTTTCTAGAGTCTATTTTTCTAAAGTCATTCTTAAACCTAAGGTCAAAATACAGGACTGCTTTTTTGTCTCGACTAAGTTGACTAGAGCAAATTTTTCAGAACATAGACCTGCATGGGCTACCACTGAAAATATGTCACGATCTGATCCCAAGATTCTGGGTCCAGTCGGATCATGTCCAGCCTGCACCATTTTGAAACAGCGGCAGTAAGCTGTATCAATCAATAGTAACTCCAGCACAAAATTCTAAAATACGAAAATTAAAAAAACTTTTATTTAAAACATTTAGATTAGAACTAGATGTCTATCTTGAAACAACCACACAAGCAGAGAAAATATTTGAGTTATTACAACTTGTCATTTATTACGACTAAAAAAATGAAGAAAACTAAGCAACAAGTATGACTAGAAATCCTGGGCTCCCTGATCGAGTTTAGCTATCCCCTCAAAACTCAAATCGGGTCCGTAGTATGTGCTAAAGGGCACCTCTTTGTCTTCGTTGTCACCTAAAAATATTGGTCTCTCATTATCACCTAAAAATATTGGTCTCTCATTAGGAGAGGAGCAAGAAATATATATTCATTTCCAGTATTCTAATAGATAATTGATGATGCAAGGAGAATTTTTAAAGCATTATTATATATTTTAAATAATAATAATGAGTCAAGGAAGCAGTAAAATCTCAAGAGCAATAATGATGCAATCTATAATGATTCAGTAGTGATTTGAGTGTGTAGCAACCTGTGACCGACTGGTAGAGTCAATATGTATACTAGCATTGGGCCTAATGCTAGCATACAATACGGCTCAACCCCCTATGCAATAGGGGTTAGCGCGAGAGAGTCAATATTAGTAACATGGCTTTGGTCACAGATGTTACACTACTCCCCAATTCCCGAGTCAATAAGTCAACCAAGCAATCAATTTAGGTCCGAGAGGGATCCCGTGTGTCAAGTGTCGATGTAATGCATTTAATTATCAACTAAAATATGGATTTGAATAATATGAAACTTGCCTTGGTTTTCTGGTGTTGTAGGTGATGACAGAAAAATACTCAAGCTAATGTCCGGAACTGAACCCTACATTAGTGAAACATGTCTTAGTTTCCAGTCTAAGATTTGCTACAATTCTAATTAATTAACTTATTAATGATATTATAATAATCTAGACTCTAAATTCACTAATAATTATAATAAGGCAATTGCTTAATTATAAAATATTCTAGAGAAACTATATGTGAGAAATACAAGAAAATAAAACATTTTTAATAATAAAATAATAAAACTTATTATTTTTAAATGGAATTATCATTAATTTAATTAATAATAAGATCGTGACAATTAGTATTTATTTGTAACTTATGAAAATAATTTCTCCAAAATACTCTTTTAATACTTTTAACGTAATACACATAATAGCAATTAGTGGATAAAACGGTCTTTTAAATAAAACTATTTATTATAATAACGTGAGAATTTACTTATTTTATCTAAAATAAATAATAAACAGATTTTTACAGTAATAAATAGAACTAATATTTTATTTAGATTACTTATATTCAAAAAATACCCTTTTTATTTTAATAATAGTAGGTAAACCATAACATTGTTATTAGTGTTGTGACCCATATTAATGAAGCTAATAAAATCAATATTCCTTTGACAATAGTATAATACTAAGGTTTCTATATAATATCAGTAATCTACCATAACTAATATGCTAGCATGCCAATTCCTATGCTGTCAGGAAATAATTTGTTTTCTGATTCCCAGTTTCTTAAGGTACAATAAACAGTATAGTTATTATATTAAAATTTGGTTCTGGTTTCTAAACTAGCTATCCCAATCTGACCGATGTTCATTCTGTCATTTTGGTCGGACATTCTAAAGGTTTCTCGACTGAAAAATAAACAACAAGTTTTAGGAACCTACCGGAAATTTGATGCAGGAGAACCGAAGGGTGGCTTTGGCCTCGGAGTCACACAAGGCGCCGGAACAACGGAGATCACGTGCGCAAGGGCACGCGAGCGGGTTAGCGCGAGCGCACGGGAGCACACGGGCGTGATCGGTGCTAGCACATGGGAGCACGCTTGTGGGGGTCGCTGGCGGGGGATGCGGCGGGCTGGCCACGCTGGCGTGTAGGAGACGTGACTGAGGTCGCACTGGCCCGCGGGGTACGCGGCCGACGTCGCGCTGGCGCACGGTGATGCGGCCAGGGGTCGCGCTGGCGTGCGGGGAACACGGCCGGTGGTCGACGCGGGCTGGCACGGGCGGCGGGAGGCCGGCACAGGCTGGCGGAGGGCTAGTCGGGCCTCATTGGAAATGCCTCAAGAGAGGTGTCGAAACAAGCGGGGCGTGGTGGGGAGCGTCATGGTACGGTCGGATTTGGGAGAGGAGGAGTATAGGTGGAGATAGAAGAGATTTGAGAAGGAATTGGTAGAGAGCTTCTGTGAAAAGGTTCTGAGAGATTTCTCTTTTGTTTTGTATGGGGGAAAGACATTGTCAGATCCGGGAGTGGGGGTAAGGTGTCAGAATAGTCGGGTGACTTGGGGACTGGGTTGAACGGGTAGATGGGTTTGGATAGGAAAATGGGTTAACGGTTGAACCAATAGGTAACGGGCTCAAGCTATGGGCTTTAGCTATTAGGCCTAATTTAAACTAGCTAAAAGTCAATCAATTAATAACCTGATAATTATAACCAATAATTAATAAATCTATATAAACTAAAATTGTTTTTCCTGTTCTTCGACATAATATATATATATATATATATATATATATATATATATATATATATATATATATATATATATATATATATATATATATAATAATAATAATAATAATAATAATAATAATAATAATAATAATAATAATAATACACTGGAGGACGACTTAAATATTGTGAAACCCATTTATTATTAAATTCCAATTTGTGGGTTTTACACAAAGTAATGTAATTATAATTTCATTACATTACATTACAATGAACCCAACACAACCTAGATCTGGTAGGATTTAGAATCTTGATGGCGGTAGCTAATATACACATATGCAAGTTTCATTATATTTATTTTAAGAATGATATAGGATTTTATCTTTACCAGAATTGATGTTGTATATATTTACCTAACTTGATTACTTCTAATATTTACTTTATTTAATTAACCATCTCATTTTTTTCTTTTATTTGTTTATAAAATATATTCACTATTCAATTAATTAGTTGTTACCATTTATCTATTTATCTAGAAACTTATATGTTTTTTTACAATAATTAACTTTATATTTCCTTTAACAAGTTTGTTAATCTCCTAATTAATGTGAGAAGAAAATTATGGAAAATTAAAATACGGGATAGAGGGTTTACATCATCCGCTTCATTGTGGCAAAAGACAGTCCCCCCTAATTTATAATCTCTTTAGTTAGTGTTTTCAGACTAACTCCATTATCTCGACCAATTGCATTCGTTTTCTCTTATGTTAATTCTATTTAAGATCTCGTCTTGGTACTCGTAGTTGGTAAGCCTCGATGCGGGATATGATCACGCATCTTTTTTCCCACTCGTGAAGGGTGGTTAGATCTGAATTCTTCTATGTTCGATGCTGCAGAGACACGAGAGCTGACTATGTACCTTGGCCACTTTTGTCGCCCTCATTATTCTGGGAACATGAACATGTAACAAGCGTCCACCCGCCGTCATAAATATCATATTTCTCCTGTTGAGAACCAGAGCCATCGTTGCTACCTTCTTTCATTAGGTACTATTATTAGAATACTATTCTTATTTGCATTTAAAGAAACATGTTGTGTCTTTTCTCTCCCTCCATCGTCGGTCGAACAAAGCGAAGAAATAGTAGAAGGACATGCCTAACGTAGGTCAGTTCCTTCTAGTCCGAATCTGTGTTGGCCCTTCGGCCTTATTTCAACTTGAGCATAAAATTTCAATACATTTTGCCAATTTCTTCTTCTTATTATTATTTTGCATAAGCACTGAACACTGATGACTAGTTCATGCATGTAAACACAACAAATCAAACCAAACAAAGACACTAGCATAGTAGTAGATCTCCACGCATTAAAACACACTACTTTGTATTGACGGATTACTTATACACACCGCATGTCACACCGTGTAAATGGGTTTCGCAAGAAGCATTAGACCAATGATCACCCATGAATTTTGTGTACCACTAGGGCCACAAAGGCTTTTGGTGGTCTTATTGGCGCATGCCATGGTGGGATCTTCGACTGTGACGAAGTCGTAACTACGCAGTCGTAGGGGAACCTGTGGCTGGATTGAATCCTAAGCGACCTCTCGACTAACGACCTGCAAATGGATGCACTTCAATTATCTTCATCACGGTTGCCGTCTCAACTTTTCTGAGCGACTAGTAATCCCTGATTTTACAGAATAGCTTTAGAAAATACAGATTATGCGTCTAAATTGCATTCATACATAAATTAGTTTTAATAACAGTTCAAACCAAACTTTTCTACCGAACTAGAGTGACCATTGCAGTTACCCCGGAGGATTACTATTACTTCCATTTAACAAAAAAAAATAAAAATGGTGGGATTTGGGACACCTTAAAAAAAAAGAACAAAAAAAAAAAAAAACAAACTTTCCTACATCGTGAGCGAATACATATTGGGAGGGACATCTACTTCAGTTGATCCTTCCAGCATCTGCACCACCTTCTTCATGTTGGGTCTCATCCACGGCTCCTCCTGAACGCAGGAGAGACCCACCATCACGAACCTCTCCAGCCTCATCCCGTCCTTCTTCGCCTCCTCGTCCTCCTCCCCCAGCAGCTCGTTCAGCCTCCCCGTCCGGCAGCACTCCTTCGCGCGGTCGGTCAAGGTCGGCCTCGTCTCGCTCTCCAGGTCGTAGCCCCAGTCCAAGTTCCTCCTGCAGAAAACGATCTCCAGCAGCAGCACCCCGAAGCTGTACACGTCCACCTTCGCGGTGATCGCCGAGCTCTTGAACCACTCCGGTGCGAAGTACCCGACGGTCCCCCTGATGCCCGTGCTCGTCCGCGTCTGCTCGAGCCGCAGGAGCTTCGCCATGCCGAAGTCCGATATCCTCGCGGCCAGACCGTCGTCCACGAGCACGTTGTGGGGCTTTATGTCGCAGTGTATGATCTGCGTCCTGCACTCCTCGTGCAGGTACGCCAGCCCCCTCGCGACCCCCAGGGCGATCTCGACGCGCCGGCTCCAGCCGGGCGGGACCGGGCCCCCGAACAGGAACTTGTGCAGCGACCCGTTGCTCATGAACTCGTACACCAGGAGGCGGCGCGTCCCCTCCTTGCAGAACCCGAGCAGCCGGACCAGGTTCTTGTGGTGGGTCATGCCGATGGTGCGGATCTCGTTCATGAAGTCCTTCTCCGCTGCTTCGAGCTCGTCGTCGTGCACGCATTCCAGTTTCTTGACGGCGATCGGAAGAACTTCGTGGTCCGGTGCGGCTAGCGCGCCTTTGTAAACCGTGCCGAAAGCTCCTCTGCCGAGCTCTTCGCTGAAGCCCTCGGTTGCCGTCTCGAGCTCCCTGTAGGTGAACGAGCAGAGGGAAGGCCCGGCCACGCCTCTCGAAGTCCCGACCAGTCGTCTGCGCTTGCTTCGACTTACGAGCAAGCAAGCTGCGAGCAGGGCGAGGTTCAGCGCAGCGGAACCAGCAAGGAACGACGATGCGCCGACGGCCCAAACCCTCGAGTCTGGTCGTCTCCCTCCCTGATCAGGCCGCGCGGAGGTGCTCCGTGTCGAGTACTTGACTAGCGCGTGTCGGCTGACGTCGTTCCCGAACCTCCCGTTCGAGAGGGGGTACTTCTTCTTCCAGCAGCTGCCGTTGTTGTATATGGCCGCCGCGCAGAAGCAGTCCTTCAGGCAGTTGGCCCTGCACTCGATTTCGTTCATCGAGCTGAAGGACTCCGCGTCCGACCACGGCCAGTCGAGGTAAGCGACCACCTGGAAGTCGAACGATGCTTCTCCCCCCGGCTCGCAGCTCTGGGCTACGAAGTTGGGCTTGCAACCTAGGTACTTCCTGCCGTCGTCGACGAAAGAGTAGTTGGGCGGGCACAGGCAGGCGACCCTCTCGTCGGGGCCCATCGTGCAGTAGCTGTTGAATCCGCAGGCGCCGCTTCCGGATACCGAGAGAAGCTTGCTGCAGATGTCCTTGGCCAATGCTTGGTTCACCATCCAGTCCCCAGTACCTGGCTCGTTCTTTGGAAATGCATACTGCCTGTGTCCAGACAGTTTGGAGCGAAAGTTACAATTTACTGAGCAGTATTTATATTTCGGAAATGATTTTTTTTTCCGCAAACCGCAGGCCTCGTACCAGCCAGCCAACTATTGGTCTTTCTATTATTATCGGACTCCACCGTCTTAAAACCCGGGCCACGCATGAAAATTTCTCAAAATTGTATAAATTTGGAATGATATGACTTGCATATGTAAGGCCAAAATTGAGTATGGTGAAATCTGTGGAGATTTAGAAAGGAAGGCCAAAAGTGAAGGCAGCCCTATGGGTCTCTACCAAGATAAATAGGAAAGCAAATGAGAGCCTTGTCTGGTGCATTTTGCACGACTAGAAATACCATTATACTAAAGAATTTTATACATCAATTATGCTATTTCGCTCCTAAAATATTTGGATGATGCCATCTCCCATTATACGGTATCTAACATAGCAGCTAACATAACAGCTGACATGGTAAATTTTAACCCAAAATAATATTTATCCAATTTTTTTAATGTTAATATTAATGTTAATATTAATATTAATATTAATATTAATTTTAATTTTAATTTTAATTTTAATTTTAATGTTAAGATTAATTTTAATATTAATATTGATGTTAAATTTAATGTTAATGTTAATGTTAATGTTAATTATCATATTAATTTAATTTTAATTTTAATATTAATTTTAATGTTAAATTTTGTCATGTCAGCTGCCATGTCAGCAACCATGTCATGACTACATAATGAGAGATGACATCACCCAAATATTTTGAAAGCCAAATTGCATTTTTGTTTATACATTGTACTAAAAGAATAATTTATATTTTATACGTTGTTTATCGATCGAGTTCAAAATCTCCATCAACGGATTGGGATAGGTGCCACCTTTCCCAGTAGTAACTATGGCCTAAGAAAGGCATTAGGTTATAGAAATGACATATACTAAAAAAAATTGACTCTCTACGACACTAAAATTTTGGCATGCCTACAAAATGCGCCATAAATAATCGAATGGCAAAGGAATGCCGTAAAATTTTATTAAAGACATGCATTGATTGTGCATTAACAACGTGTATATGTATGTCGTGAAAGTGTACTAACGATGCGCTAATACGCACCATAATTGTTTTTCCAAGACACATAATGAATGTCATGAATGAATATAGAAGATGCACAAATTGAGTTTAGACAACACACAGATTATGTCGTCTAGCATGTTCACCATCTCAAATATTTTACGGCGCATATTGCGTGCCGTAAAAACACTTTTTTTTTCATGTAGTGATATTGTCAAAAGGATTCTAATAAGGACTTGCGAAGGCTCCAACGACGAAGACATGTTCATAGCTTGGTAGCTCGTACGCACGGTTGGTTGATAGTGAGACACGCGTCAGCCAGCCGAGCTGCAGCATCCAGTTGGAGTTTGGTATATTGAATATAAATTCATGCAGAAGTATTTCTACTCGAACTCTTTGCTTCTAGTGAAGATTCTAAAACCTTTTGGGTTCATAGTCTAACATACATTGTCATATCAAAAGATTGAGACGAACCTTTGAAAACATATAGAAAATACCAACATAAACCCTAAAATATATAAAAAAGACAGTAACCTAATTGAGTTCAGACACTACTAAAATATGCTCTATTAGCGACGTAATTTAGCGACGGAATAAAATAACGTCGCTAAATATTGAATATAGCGACTCCTTTTGGTAGACATCGCAAATCGTCGCTGAATAGCGACGTTCAACGACAAGAGATAAATTACGTCGCTGAATAGCGACGTTCAGCGACGTGACTAAAGTTATGTCGCTCCTTAGCGAACGTTCAGCGACGTCTAAATCAGACGTCGCTAATGTTTTAATATATCCCGTTCGAAACTTTCATTTCCCCCTTCTCTCTCTCCCAAAAATTTTCCAAAAATTTTCTCCTCCGACGAAGCCCCCTCCTCCGATGAAGCCCTCCTCCTTGCCGCCTCCCAACTCCGACCGAGCCGCCCTCAGGTAAACCCTAACCCTAACCCTAGCTCTAGCTATCTAGACACGATTTTAACCTCGTTTGGACACGAGTAGACACGTGTGTCACACACACACATACCCCTAGACACGTGTGGTGTGCGGACACATACACACACACACACACATACCCCCTCTGTCACTCACACGGTTTTTGCATTATATTTTAGGATTTTGAATGTTTTGTTATATTCATAGATATACATATGTATCAAAGATTTAATATAGTAGTATGTGTTGTATTCGAGTTATAGGTTTGGGTTTAATTTTGAGTTTGATATTTTGAATTGATACTTTGATATACTGTACTAGAGAGGGCAAGGATTATAAGATTATATGTATTTATTTGAGTTGATATACCTATGTATATAAGTATATGAGCTGTGGGAGTTAGAGTATAGGGTTATGTTGATTTTGGGATATTTGGTTTTCGATTGATCTAGTTTTAGTAGACTAGTGTAGTGGGTTGCAGTGTGGCTTTAGCTCAGTGACTGTTTGCAATGAGTAGATGTTTGCAGCGGCAGTGGCATAGCATTTGCCCTGCCTTGGCGTTGCCTTGATTTGGCATGGACAGTCAAATATAGTAGGCTTGGGAATGTGTTATCAGCAGCAGTAGCATAGGAGTATGGTTTGGTATTAGTAGAGAGTTGAGGTGAGGTTGTGGTTAGGATTTGTGAGTGTAAGGAGGAGGAGGAGGAGGAGAGTATTAGTTGAGTTGATATTTTACCTTGAGGGATACTTTGCATAGGATATCTATAGGTAATATATAGATAGGAGGATTTATGCATAACTTAGATTGAGGATTTGATATATACATGTGAGTGTATGCTTGTCTTTGAATGAGTTATTGAAGAGTACGTGTGAATATATATATATATATATTATAGCTGTCAAGACGGGCCGGCGGGGCGGGCCGGCCCGTAATCCA
The DNA here is from genome assembly GCA_029216955.1 of Iris pallida. NCBI lineage: Eukaryota > Viridiplantae > Streptophyta > Magnoliopsida > Asparagales > Iridaceae > Iris > Iris pallida. The sequence continues at coordinate 1,742,982 of JANAVB010022600.1, read as the reverse complement.
CCATAACCCACCATTTGGCGGGGCGGGGCGGGCCGACCCACCATTTTGGCGGGTGGAAAAATTCCAACCCAGCCCAACCCACCGGCGGGCCGCGGGCTAGGCGGGCCGGCCCGCTTAATTATTTAAATTATTGTTTAGTTTCTTAAAAGGAAAAAAAAATTATATATATAATATTTTCTACTCTCTCATATGCATCAAATTACAAGTAAAATACAAGAAATATTATAATAGTAGATATTTTTTTAAAACACCTTCATTCATGTAAATAAATGATCAAATTTAATATTTTATACGTAATTATTTGCATTAAATGAGAATTTTTATCATTTATAATACATATCTCATGTATGTGCTAAATAAAAAAATAAAAAAATTTATAAAAAAAATAGATGGCGGGCCAACCCACTTGGCCCGCGGGCTAGCCCACCGCGGGGCAGGCTACTAGCGGGCCAGCCCACCTAGGCCCGTCAGTTTGGCGGGCTCCTAAATGCTCGGCCCAACCCACCTTTTTGGCGGGCGGGGCGGGCCGGCCCAACGGACTTAGCCCATTTTGACAGCTCTAATATATATATATATATATATATATATATATATATATATATATACACTAGCTAGAGTATCAATGTCATCCAGGGATTCACCTATAGGTCCTAGGATTGGGTTTTATGACTTAGAAAGGACTAGTTGACTATGTTTGACCTTTAACTAAGGCTTGACCAAACCAGATTACATACTCGAGTATCAGTGAAAACAGTTTAGGAAGAGACGGCCGAAAATGTCAGGTTGCAAAGATTATTTATGGTGAAAGAGACGGCCGAAAATATGAGTTGGCACATGCGAGAACAGATTGAAGGAGTGTTGGATCACCCATCCGATGGAGAAGCGTGGAAGCACTTTGATCGAACGTATCCTGATTTTGCTTCAGACCCGCGCAATGTCAGGTTGGGGCTATCTTCTGACGATTTTACTCCTTTTGGTCTTTCGGGATTCCAGTATTCGTGCTGGCCTGTGATTGTCACTCCGTATAACCTACCGCCTTGAATGTGCATAAAGACTCAGTACATGTTTCTGTCACTCCCCGTTCCCAGTATACGTATTTTTAATACATGTACTGCTTAAATGTATTTATTTAATATTTATCATATATTGTTTTGTATTTAAATCTCTTTAAATTCATGTTAATTAATTTCCTGCAATTAATTATCTGCATTTTACTTTCAGCTTTTATTTTTCTGCTTTAGCTAGACTTGGGTTCGGCTTGGTTTGGTTTAGTTAGTTGGTTCATCATGAACCAAACCTAACACCCCCACCTACCACCACCTTTTCATTTAAAGCCAACCCCCCTTTCTCTCTCTTCATTATTTTTCCTTCACCATTACTCTTCTTCTTCCTCATCACTCCCTCCACCTACCAAACCCATAGGCAAGTACATCTTGCTTCTTCATGAGGACCCATTTTTATGGTTCCATTCTCTTTCCCTTGTGATTCTAAGAGAGTTTAGAACTTGGCATTTTTTATTTTGAAGTTTTATTTTTAGTAGATCTAGAAATTAGTTGTTTTTGGATTTTGGTGGTTTTGATCTATCAAACTTCTTTGTTTTCAAGTTTTGATGGTTCCATGTTGTAGAAAATTTTATTCTACCAAATTTTAACCTTTGCAAAGTTGGATTCGGACTTATTTTGACTAAGTTATGGACTCTTGAAGCTTTGGGTTCAAACCATGGAGTTCTTGCTGTTTGGAGAAGACAGTGAGCAGTGCGCGAGCATTTTAGCTTGTGCCACTGAGTTGCGCGCGCTCTTTAGTGCAGCGCAGTCCCCATACGCTGCCTTTTGGAAGCGTAGGGTCTTGCATACGCTGCCTTGACAAGGAGTCGTATGGAGTGCATACGCTGCCTTTTTGTGAGCCTTGACTTGAGCGTATGTCTTCCATACGCTAGCCTTGACTTGAGCGTATGTCTTCCATACGCTAGCCTTGACTTGAGCGTATGTCTTCCATACGCCAGCCTTGACTTGAGCGTATGTCTTCCATACGCTAGCCTGACTTGAGCGTAAGTCTTCCATACGCTAGCTTAGCCTGAGCGTAGCTTGACATGAGCATACGTTGACTTGAGCGTAGGCTGACATGAGCGTAGTCTGCTTACCCTGGATCTTCTATAGCCCTGTATATTGATATCTTATTAGATGTTTAACATCTATTTTATATCCTTACGCCTTTTTGCATAAACTTGATATAGTCATGATATGCTAATATTTCTGTTAAATATAGATTGTCACGTGAGATGTACCATGTGTCGTGAATTGAGTCATAGATACCCAGATTGACTGGAACTTAACCCTGAGAGTCGTAGACTCGACTCCACTGAATGCTATTTGACTTTCATGCCTTGTTACCATTGATGATAATGGTTATCTTGACTAAAAATTGATCATGCGTTCCTAGTTGGAACTAAGAGACTGGCTAGTCGTCTTATTGAATAAAATGAATGAGACACGTTCACGTAATGAACTATTATACTCGATTAGCCAATCCCGAATATTGGCATACAGGCACATGCAGGCTTCAAACTATTTATTTATCTATTTTACAAAAACAGCATGTGTACTTTATGGTCAAGGCATGATTACTCCGTGGTCAGATTTGATTGTTGCATCACGCTATGTAAAACCTACAACCTAGCCGCACGGGTATCGTTGTAGAGTTGCGCATATCGTACCCCGTACGAAAGTACTCATTTGAATGACCATGATCCACGGCATGGAACTTCACTCAACGTAGGGACTATTAAGTTAAATAAAATAATGATGGCATGGAGAGAATGGATTCCCGAGTTCTTACATGGCAGCCCCCTTGGGACTATTAAGTGCCCAACGGGCCGGCTGGTTCCCACAGATACTGTAAATCTGTCACACGGACAAGGAACAGTATCTGCTTATATTATTGTACATGCTATAACGACGGGCTTTCCGCTGGGACTCGTCTAAATACATGATTGGCACAATTGATTGATTGGATAGACTAGCCTTGCTTGCACATAGTAAGAACTGAGGAATCCCTATTTGCATAATTCCAGGATAACTTGGGACTCACAATAGCAAGCCGTAGTAGTTGATTGGCCGTTCAAGATGATTTGTTTGTGTACTGTACCTACCCTGTTGCTTAACTAAGATGATCAGAATGTCAGGACATGACGGGCTAACTTCTGTCCTTATTTGGTTGGGAGGTTGGTTCGAAGTATCGTGATGTTAGGTGAATCCTAGTGGAAAGCAGAGATCTATTATTATATTCTCTTACTTACTGGTTTAGTCCTTCATATCGTCCTTTCTTGTGGTACTTGCTATTAGAGGTCTAACCTCTCTGGTTTTGCATGGCCAGATTTAGAGCCGGTCCCCGAGGACTCAGCTTACTTCTACCTCCAGGATGGTCAATACTAGGGGAATGATCGCAGGAGGACTCGAGTGGGTTTTCTTACTTCACCGCTCGTTTTGTCATTTACTCTTTACTTAGCCGTTTGGCACCGACATGTTAGTCGGATCGTCTTGTACTTACTTTTGCATAATTGTAATTAAGTCAGACTACAGCTGATAACAATTGTGTATACTTCACTATATACCATCTGGCTATGTTTTGTAAAGCCAGATCTCAAGAACATTTTGACTGAGCATTTGGGACGCCTTACTGCTTATTCTTACATGTTCTCTATTTCTGTTTCTTATTTGAATGATTGAGACAATAGATGTGAAATGACCATAGTGAGACTTTCATGTAGTATGTACCCCCTCGTCTGGTTAGACAGCATTGATCGTATTATACGGTATTTATCTACCCGTAATACGTAGCTGGCTGAGTCATTCCCCCGCTCTCCAGTATTCTGGTTCTGGGGCGTGACAAGGTTTTAGTGGTGGCCCATGCAGGCCTGATTTCAGACTTGTGGGATGTTTTAATTTATAGGATGTCTCAATCACACATGTTCCCCCTTGATCTCGTAATTCGTTACTCTCGACTCCAACTTGACATTTCGGTATCCTTTGACTTCATTGATCTCTCCTGTCCGATCGTTTGATTGTTCTTTTGTCCCTTTTCTTAGGGGCACTTCGTCCGTATCGGTCAGAGCTGGACAACAACAACAACAACAGCAAGAGCAATGTGGACAACCTGACCCCGTTGGTCAGCAACAAGGGCCAGTCCCACCTCAGGAGGCTACCCAGGAAGAAGTGATAGTGGAACCAGCAGCTGGATCGCAGTATCCGGATATTCCACCACCACCGATAGTTCCACCTACCCAAGTGGACACACCAGCCCTTCTGGAGATCATGAGAGGAATGATGGCTACTCAGCAACATCAGATGTTGGCCCAGCAGCGCATGCACACTCAGCTACAAGAGCAGAATGTGTTGCTCAACCAAGGATTGTAGACGGCTTTGGAAAGAGGAGCGAGGCCAGATTCAGGAGCATCAGCCAGGTTTTGCAAGTACAACCCTCGCCGTTTTGAGGGCACGGAGGATGCCATATCAGCAGATGCATGGCTTAAGGACATAGAGGCTATTCTGACAGTAGCTAAGGTACCGGCAGAAGAACGTGTGGATCTAGTGAAGTTATTACTTCAGGATCTCGCACGTGATTGGTGGGAATCAGAGAAAGTGGGCATCAGACGTCCTGTGGCTTGGGACGATTTCACAGCAAGATTCAAGACCAAGTACTATGGAGTTGTGGCGCAGTTTGAGCTACAACAGAAGTTTATCAACCTCAAGCAGGCCGGCAAGACGGTAGATACTTATGCAGCGGAGTTCTGCAGATTGAGTAGATTCGCCCCAGAGATGGTAGCAACAGAGAGCCAGAGGGCTATGAGGTTTCAGCAAGGGTTTTATCTTGAACTCTTACAACTGATAGAGGGGCATAATTACCAGACTTTGATGAGATATTGACGGCGACTCGAAGGCATGAGATCACCATTCAGAGGCTTGCGGTGAGGACTGGGGGTCAGAAGAGATCCCACAGTCAGATTGAAGGAGGAGGGGGAGCAGCACCCCGAACAACAGCACCATCCACTGGCGTTCGTATCCATGATGTGGCGATACGAGGACCAGTACCACCCAGGCAGCAGCAACAGCAACAGAGGAAGAACCAGCAACCCCCGGTGGGCTGCACTTATTGTGGAAAGATGGGGCACACTAGAGATGTGTGTCGGACATTGAATGGACTGTGTCTGATATATAGAAATCCAGACCATCGGGTTACCACATGTTCCATGAATTCGAGGTCAGGAGGACCAGGGCAACAGTTTTCTGCTCTGCCAGCACCAGGGGCATGGCAGTATCGAGGACCAGCAGTGGCAGTAAGGCCATTGGCACAGCGTCTGCAGGCTCAGATGTATCGACAGCAGGGACCGTCGATGCAGCAACACCAGCATAGACCACCCCAGCATCATCAAGGAAGGGGCCAGCAGCAGCACCAGGCTAGGCCGCAACATGGGAACCAGCAAGGAGGTCGAGGGCAGGCATTCACACTGTCCTTGGAAGAGGCATTAGCATCGAAAGATGTTGTGGCAGGTAACATTCTCGTCGCCTCATATCCCGCGGTAGCATTATTTGATTCGGGAGCATCACATTCATTTATATCTGCACAATTTGCTACACGACTAGGAATGGAGTTCGAGGCATTGCCAGGGAGGTTGAATATACTCACTGGTAATGGGCTCGTAGGAGTTAGTAGAGTTATTCTAGCGTGTAGTGTTGTAGTTTGCGGGCATTCCTTACCCGCCCAGTTGATAGAATTTCCTGTTGGAAATTTCGACGTTATCTTAGACATGGACTGGCTGAAAGACAGTCATGCGACAATAGATTGTCGTAGTGGGAGCGTATCTTTTGATATTCCAGGCATGAAGAGATTCACCTTAGTCAGGTCAGAGGCAACTCGGCAAGAGCAGGAAGTAGTAACAGCAATGGAAGAAGTTCAATTTCCGAAGGTAGTTGAAGAATTTCTAGACGTGTTTCCCGAAGAACTTCCAGGTCTACCCCCGGTTAGAGATATTGAGTTCAGTATAGAATTGGCACCAGGAACCAAACCAATATCAGATCGAGTTTACAGAATGGCGGATTCAGAGCAGGCCAAGGTATATCAGCATATAGAGGAACTGAAGGAGAAGAAGTACATCCAAGCTAGCGTGTCACCATGGGCAGCACCAGTGGTACTTGTGGGGAAGAAGGATGGGTCATCCAGATTATGCATTGACTACAGGAAGCTTAACGCGGCAACAGTGAAGAACAAGTACCCATTACCCAGGATCGACGACTTATTTGATCAGTTGAGCAAAGCTAGAGTTTTCTCCAAGATAGATCTTCGTTCAGGGTATCACCAAGTGAGGGTTCGAAAGGAAGACATTCCCAAGACAGCATTCAGGTTGAAGTATGGACATTATGAATTCTTAGTAATGCCGTTTGGTTTGACCAATGCTCCAGCAATATTCATGGATTTGATGAATCGCATCTTTATGCCATACTTAGATCAGTTTGTCGTTGTATTTCTTGACGACATTCTCGTATACTCTGCTAGTGAAGAGGAGCATGAAGACCACCTCAGGAAAGTGTTGCAGGTTCTGAGAGAGAACCAGTTGTATGCCAAGCTCAGTAAGTGTGAGTTTTGGTCGGATCATATTTTATTTTTGGGTCACATCATATCAGGAGCTGGAGTAGCGGTAGATCTCAAGAAGATAGAAGCAGTGGAGAGTTGGCCAGTATCCAAGACCGTAGCAGATGTGCGGAGTTTCTTGGGTTTGGCAGGATATTACAGAAGGTTTGTGTCAGACTTTGCAAGGCTTTCAGCACCCATGACCCGCTTGACCCGGAAGGATGTACCATTCGTCTGGTCGGCAGAATGCCAAGCATCATTTGAGAATCTGAAGCAGAAGTTGATATCAGCACCTATTCTAACATTACCAGTTGGGCCCGGAGGTTTTACGGTATATTGTGATGCGTCAGGTAAAGGACTTGGATGTGTCCTTATGCAACATGGAAAGGTGATAGCGTATGCATCTAGGCAACTTCAAGACCACGAGAAGAATTATCCAACTCATGATTTGGAGTTGGCGGCAGTAGTATTCGCTTTGAAGCTATGGAGGCATTATTTATATGGTGACCGAGTGGACATGTACACAGACCACAAAAATCTGAAGTACATCTTTACTCAGAAAGAGCTAAACATGAGGCAGAGAAGATGGTTAGAGCTGATCAAGGATTATGACATGGAGCTTCAGTATCATCCAGGCAAGGCTAATGTGGTAGCAGACGCTCTTAGCAAAAGAGGCGGCATATTTATGTTGACAACGCAGAAGCACATCCTAGAAGACCTTCAGGAGATGGGCATCGAAGTTATACTTCCTAATGATATAGGAGTTCTGGCAAGTCTACAAGTTCAATCCGACTTGGTAGGCAGGATCAAGGCAGCTCAGGCACAGGACCCAAGGATTCAGAAGCTTAGGACAGAATGTGAGTCAGGACTCAGGAAGGAGATGAGAATTCATGAAGATTGTACACTTAGATTTGGATCACGTCTATGTGTACCTAGTGGAGATATCAGACAGGAGGTTATGGCAGAAGCTCACAGTTCTCAGTATTCTATTCACTCTTGAGGGACCAAGATGTACCAAGATATCAAGCAGCACTTCTGGTGGAACGGGATGAAGAGGGAGATAGCTAGGTTTGTTTCCCGTTGCTTGATATGTCAGCAAGTAAAGGCAGAACAGCAGAGGCCAGCTGGATTATTACAACCGCTTCCTATCCCAGAATGGAAGTGGAAGCATATTACAATGGACTTTGTGACCGGTCTACCGAGATCACCAAGTGATAAAGATGCTATTTGGGTGATAGTGGACCGGCTAACAAAGGTAGCACACTTTCTTTCTTTCAGAGTAGGACAATCTACAGAAAAGTTGACAGAGTTGTACATGCAGCAGATAGTCAGGCAGCATGGAGTCCCTGTCAGTATTGTGTCAGACAGAGATATCCGTTTCACGTCACATTTCTGGAAGAGCTTACATCATAGTTTGGGCACCAAGTTAAGATTTAGCACGGCTTACCATCCACAGACGGACGGCCAATCAGAAAGGACAATTCAGACTTTGGAAGATATGTTGCGAGCTTGCACCCTAGATTTTGGAGGATCTTGGGAAGGCCACCTGCACTTAGTTGAGTTTTCATATAACAACAGTTATCAAGCCAGTATCCAGATGGCGCCATTTGAAGCACTATATGGTAAGAAGTGTAGGTCGCCACTAGCATGGGATGATATCGGGGAGAGGAAGATGCTAGGCCCGGAAATGATTGTCCAGACAGTTGAAGTGATTAAGGGAATTAGAGAGCGACTTCGAGTTGCACAGGATCGACATCGTCATTGGGCGGACCAGCATCGTAGACCGCTAGAGTTTTCTGTTGGAGACCACGTATTCTTACGGATCTCACCGACCCGTGGGGTCATTAGATTTGGCGTTCGCGGGAAGTTGAGTCCGCGATACGTGGGACCATTCGTTATTCTTGACAGGGTAGGCGATGTTGCTTATCGTTTGTCCCTTCCACCTTCGTTACGAGAGGTGCATGACGTGTTTCATGTATCTCAGTTACGAAGGTATGTATCGAACCCAAGCCATATCCTCGATTATTCTGAATTGGTTGTTGGTACCAACTTGTCTTACGAGGAGCAGCCTGTGTCCATCTTGGACCGAAGAGAGAAGATACTTAAGAACCAAACAATTAACCTTGTCCGGGTTGCTTGGGGTCATCACTCTTTAGGAGAGTCAACGTGGGAACGTGAGGATGATATCCGATCACGATATCCGCACTTGTTTGACTCACAAGGTATATCTCTTTCTGTATACCTTGATCGTATTTAGCTTCTCATGCTTGTCACCCCATAGATAGAATTACTTGATGTCGTAGATTGTTAAATATAGATATGTTACTTGCTATGGACATTGTAAAATGATTGCTTGCTTAAATTGCTTGTACTAGTTTGGCCTTGATATTCCTATCCTGCTTGGATTTAAAATTTCGAGGACGAAATTTTTCTAAGGAGGGTAGAGATGTCACTCCCCGTTTCCAGTATACGTATTTTAATACATGTACTGCTTAAATGTATTTATTTAATATTTATCATGTATTATTTTGTATTTAAATGTCTTTAAATTCATGTTAATTAATTTTCTGCAATTAATTATCTGCATTTTACTTTCTGTTTTTATTTCTCTACTTTAGCTAGACTTGGGTTCGGCTTGGTTTGGTTTAGTTAGTTGGTTCATCATGAACCAAACCTAGCACCCCCACCTACCACCACCTTTTCATTTAAAGCCAACCCCCCCTTTCTCTTTCTTCATTATTTTTCCTTCACCATTACTCTTCTTCTTCTTCCTCATCACTCCCTCCACCTACCAAACCCATAGGCAAGTACATCTTGCTTCTTCATGAGGACCCATTTTTATGATTCCATTCTCTTTCCCTTGTGATTCTAAGAGAGTTTAGAACTTGGCATTTTTCGTTTTGAAGTTTTATTTTAAGTAGATCTAGAAATTAGTTATTTTCGAATTTTGGTGGTTTTGATCTATCAAACTTCTTTGTTTTCAAGTTTTGATGGTTCCATGTTGTAGAGAATTTTATTCTACCCAATTTTGACCTTTGTAAAGTTGGATTCGGACTTATTTTGACCAAGTTATGGACTCTTGAAGCTTTGGGTTCAAACCATGGAGTTCTTGCTGTTTGGAGAAGACAGTGAGCAGTGCGCGAGCTTTTTAGCTTGTGTCACTGAGTTGCGCGCGCCCTTTAGTGCAGCGCAGTCCCCATACGCTGCCTTTTGGAAGCGTAGGGTCTTGCATACGCTGCCTTGACAAGGAGTCGTATGGAGTGCATACGCTGCCTTTTTGTGAGCCTTGACTTGAGCGTATGTCTTTCATACGCTAGCCTTGACTTGAGCGTATGTCTTCCATACGCTAGCCTTGACTTGAGCGTATGTCTTCCATACGCTAGCCTGACTTGAGCGTAAGTCTTCCATACGCTAGCTTAGCCTGAGCGTAGCTTGACCTGAGCGTACGTTGACTTGAGCGTAGGCTGACATGAGCGTAGCCTGCTTACCCTGGATCTTCTATAACCCTGTATATTGATATCTTATTAGATGTTTAACGTCCATTTTATATCCTTACGCCTTTTTGCATAAACTTGATATAGTCATGATATGCTAATATTTCTGTTAAATATAGATTGTCACGTGAGATGTACCATGTGTCGTGAATTGAGTCATAGATACCCAGATTGACTGGAACTTAATCCTGAGAGTCGTAGACTCGACTCCACTGAATGCTATTTGACTTTCATGCCTTGTTACCATTGATGATAATGGTTATCTTGACTAAAAATTGATCATGCGTTCCTAGTTGGAACTAAGAGACTGGCTAGTCGTCTTATTGAATAAAATGAATGAGACACGTTCATGTAATGAACTATTGTACTCGATTAGCCAATCCTGAATATTAGCATACAGGCACATGCAGGCTTTAAACTATTTATTTATCTATTTTACAAAAACAGCATGTGTACTTTATGGTCAAGGCATGATTACTCCGTGGTCAGATTTGATTGTTGCATCATGCTATGTAAAACCTACAACCTAGCCGCACGGGTATCGTTGTAGAGTTGCGCATATCGTACCCCGTACGAAAGTACTCATTGAATGACCATGATCCACGGCATGGAACTTCACTCAACGTAGGGACTATTAAGTTAAATAAAATAATGATGGCATGGAGAGAATGGATTCCCGAGTTCTTACATGGCAGCCCCCTTGGGACTATTAAGTGCCCGACGGGCCGGCTGGTTCCCACAGATACTGTAAATCTGTCATATGGACAAGGAACAGTATCTGCTTATATTATTGTACATGCTATAACGGCGGGCTTCCCGTTGGGACTCGTCTAACTACATGATTGGCACAATTGATTGATTGGATAGACTAGCCTTGCTTGCACATAGTAAGAACTGAGGAATCCCTATTTGCATAATTCCAGGATAACTTGGAACTCACAATAGCAAGCCGTAGTAGTTGATTGGCCATTCAAGATAATTTGTTTGTGTACTGTACCTACCCTGTTGCTTAACTAAGATGATCAGAATATCAGGACATGACGGGCTAACTTCTGTCCTTGTTTGGTTGGGAGGTTGGTTCGAAGTGTCGTGATGTTAGGTGAATCCTAGTGAAAAGCAGAGATCTATTATTATATTCTCTTACTTACTGGTTTAGTCCTTCATATCGTCCTTCCTTGTGGTACTTGCTATTAGAGGTCTAACCTCTCTGGTTTTGCATGGCCAGATTTATAGCCGGTCCCCGAGGACTCAGCTTACTTCTACCTCCAGGATGGTCAATACTAGGGGAATGATCGCAAGAGGACTCGAGTGGGTTTTCTTACTTCACCGCTCGTTTTGTCATTTACTCTTTACTTAGCCGTTTGGCACCGATATGTTAGTCGGATCGTCTTGTACTTACTTTTGCATAATTGTAATTAAGTCAGACTGCAGCTGATAACAATTGTGTATACTTTACTATATACCATCTGGCTATGTTTGTAAAGCCAGATCTCAAGAACATTTTGACTGAGCATTTGGGACGCCTTACTGCTTATTTTTACATGTTTTCTATTTCTGTTTCTTATTTGAATGATTGAGACAATAGATGTGAAATGACCATAGTGAGACTTTCATGTAGTATGCACCCCCTCGTCTGGTTAGACAGCATTGATCGTATTATACGGTATTCATCTACCCGTAATACGTAGCTGGCTGAGTCATTCTCCCGCTCTCCAATATTCTGGTTCTAGGGCGTGACAGTTTCTAACTGTTATAATTCCTGGTCCGAACAATTCCAAGAGGAACATTGATGTGTACTTACAGCCTTTGATAGATGAGTTAAATCAATTATGGGAAGTAGGCGCTAACACATACGATATTTCCAGGAAGCAAAATTTTCAGATGAAGGCAACCCTTGTGTGGACCATCAACGACTTTCCGGCCTATAGAATGTTATCTGGATGGAGCGCGAGTAGCTAGCCCTGCTGCAAGTCCCCGCCTAACCCGTGTCCATCACAGCTAATTACTCGTTTCCAATCGCGGCCGCAACGGTCCCGTGGCCGCCGGGTTGCCGTGCCGGAAAATGATCCACCTTGTCGACAAGTTGTCCATGACCATACAAGACTCGACACAAACTGGCGTCTCAAACAGTCATGCTACCTCTAGTGTTACCGTCTCTTTCAGGGCCAAGTTCAATACTTCTTAAATCTGAGACCGCCTCGACGACCTATAGTCGTGAGCATTCTTCTTTCTTGTGAGACCGCATCGCCGACCTATAATCGCGAGCATTTTTCTTTCTTGTGAGACCGCCTCGCCGACCTATAGTTGCGAGCATTCTTCTTTCTTGCCCTATCATTTAATCTCAATGAATCAACCGTAGCCCGTTCCTTAAACACTAAGTTCGTGCATCGTGCCTTAAGCCAACCGTGTTCTACGCAACACTACCGTCCGAATCATACTTTATACGACGGGCCTTGGGATTGTGAGACTATTCAACTCATGAACGCCTATTTGATAGTCCTTTCCTTACTTAACTTTACAACAGCTTGACGAGCAAAGACTGCGTCAAGCCTTGCGTCGTGGGAACGTGCCGTGCACGCATTCGACTTCGAACGACCAAGTCATTTGGGTGCCTAGACTTATGTCACAATTCGTTCAACACAACTTAACTCATGGGCAAACCAAGGCTATGCCAAGCCTTGGACGATGGGACCGTGCACGCTTTATGAAGCATTCATGCGGACGACGCCTATGACTTAGGCTACGTTCATAACTTTGCCTACTCAACCAACTTTCTTTCTCCCAAGCTACGGGACGAAGGATCGAGTGTCATTTTCAAAGCACGCCGTGCACCAACTCTAAGCCGACCGTTGGACCTTTCCATATTCTAGCTCAATTCGACCCGTCGGGATTATTCCCTTTAGCTATGTGAATTCGTCTCTTTTATTATCAAGCCTACTTGTGCAAGTTAAAAACATGCGATTTATTATGTGAAAGCTAAGATGAGGCAAGTTCACCGAAACTACCCCACCTGAGCGAGCGGTCGCCTCGACCGAGCGATGTCTTCGAGCAACCGTTGCAAGGCTAAGTCCGAACGCCGTTAGAGTTCTGATTCCTCCGATTGGCTGAGCGGGACGGGGTACTACAACTTGCACACGCTCATCGAGTCTACGGAGCGCACAGAGCGTAGACAGGTCGAGCTGGAGGGATAGCAGAGGACCATGTTTGCCTCACTCACTGAGATACATACTTCGATTGAGGAGAATTCTCAGAGGATGGTGAGTACCCTTGCTGCGCATGCTGAGCGACTGCGAGAGTTGGAGCAGATACGTCCTCCCGGTCCATCGACGGTGCCGACTCCAGACGTTGCACTGCCTCCTACTGCCCCTATGGTGCAGCTCACACAGGAGCTATGAGTACATGCTATCTCAGATGCGCAGCAGGGGTCCTCAGTGATCTAGTAGATTTTTTTTATCATCTTTGTATGTATTGGCCCTATGGGCCCATTGATCATTGGTACACTGATTTTCATTCTTATTTGACTCTGTTGGACATGTATGTTTGTTGGACATGTATATTTGTGATATTTACTTTGTTGGTATTTTTATTGAGTACATGTATGATATTTAGTTGTAGACTGTTATGATGAGAGACTGTTATGATGGGAGACTGTTATTCATCTATTAGTTGTAGACTGCTATGATGGAAGACTGTTAATTATGATGATATCTGCGACGGGGATGACAAATATACCTACGCTGGGTTATAAGCGATGATCTGATATAAAAGGAGGTGCTGTCCAAATTTTTAAAAAAATATAATGTTTATTTTTGTGATGATGTGTGTCTATGTTTACAGTGTATGTGAAATGCAGTGTTCGGAACCATCGATAGTTTCGATTGTTGTTGTATGTTTTATCTTGGACAGAAAGAGCAATAGTTCAGGGTGTACTTCTGAGAGCTTCATTTTTACATCATTCACTTTCTCGGGACGTCGTAAAGGATTCCGATAAGGTGAAGGACGTGAAGAGTAAGATCTTAGAAGTGCACCCTGAACTGTTGCTCTTTCTATCCAAGATAAAACATAGAACAGTAAGCGAAACTGTCGATGATTCGAACACTGCACTTCACACACACTGTAAACACAGATACACAGCATAACAAAAATACACATTATATTTTTAAATTTTTTTTATAATATCTGCGACGTATAGCGACGGTCTGCGACGTATAGCGACGTATCCTGACGTCGCTAATTAGCGCCGTTACGTCGCTATCCGTCGCAATCCGTCGCTATTTAGGTGACGTGGCAGAGAGTTGACGTCGCTAATTTGGTCGCTGTACGTCGCTAAACTGCTGACGTGGCATGCATGCCACGTCATCACATAAAAAGAAATAACGTCGCTAAGTAGTCGCACTACGTCGCTAATTTGGCGACGTACAATTTTGTCGCCCTCCGTCGCTAATTTTGCGACGACCCAGCGACATTGTGTTGACGTCGCAAACAGCAACGGAGGGCGACGAATTTGTCATCTGCGACTAGCTTTTTCGCGACCTTCATGTTTCGTCGCTAAAGTTGTCGCTAAAGTCGTCGCTAATTACGATTAGCTACGTATTTTTCTTAATTAGCGACGTACCCTGACGTTACTAATTTGCCTTATTTTAGTAGTGAGAATAAGATTATAAGCCCATGAAAGGGTATGGTCTAAAAGCTCTATCCGATGGTTACAACATGTCTATGAGTTAATATCTTATGCACATAGTTGGTTGCTAGTGAGACACATAGTCGTAGACTTTGGAGCCAGAGAAAATTTTTAGAGGGGCTGAAAGAAGTAGAAAGGAAAAAGAAAATTCAAAGAGTAAAAATTACCATATCAAAAAATTACCAATTGAGCTACCTCGACTCCTCGTTATGTGTAATACTATATAGTTAACTCTTTAGTATGTTCGGGTTACAGTCCAGATCAGTCGAACTTATGCTCCACCACTATATTCATGCTTAAAAGCTTTTTTTTTATTCCAATTCTTTGTCGGTACTGAAGAATTCTAAAACCTTTTGGATTCATAGACAAACCTGAGAAAATACCAACACAAACCCTAAAATATATAAAAAAAAGAAGACAGTAACCTAATTGAGTTCAGAAGAAGATCATAAGCCCATGGCCATATAAATGAAATATTGTATGGTTTAGTCCAAAAGCTCTAACGTCCGATGGTTACGACACGTCTATGATCTTACATGTACGTGGTTGGTTGCTAGTGAGACACATATATAATATAACTGAAGTTTGCAGTTGGGCTTTGGTGTGTTGAATATATACATATATTCATGCAAAAGTATTTTTATTCCGATTCTTTGTCTGTACTGAAGAAATCTAAAACCTTTTGTGTTCATAATCTAACAAGCCTATCAAATCAAAGACTGAGACAACCCTGAGAAAATATATAGAAAATACCAACACAAACCCTAAAATATATATATACATGAAGAAGACGTCCAGTTAGAGGTGAGCATCGGTATTTGGTCGAATTTTTCAATATTTTTTAATCGGTATTTAAAATATCAATATCAATATCGTACTATTTAGAATAGATTTTTTTCTGTTTCGATTAAATTGGTATTTGATCGATTTTTATTCGGTATCAATATTTTACCAATTAATATTTGATAAATTAACACACTTAATATTATAAAACCTCTTAACCTAATTTTTTTTTTTGAAACATTAAATTTCAAAACCAAACCTCTACCAACCAAGCAATTAATCAAATTTATTAGAATAATATGTAACAAGTCGCAAACATCTAAAAATGAGCTTAAAAGATTAAACATGATCACTAAGTTTAATCTTTAGTATAAGTTTAAGTACACCAAAATTTATTTCAAA
Source organism: Iris pallida (assembly GCA_029216955.1). Classification (NCBI taxonomy): domain Eukaryota; kingdom Viridiplantae; phylum Streptophyta; class Magnoliopsida; order Asparagales; family Iridaceae; genus Iris; species Iris pallida. The sequence continues at coordinate 1,726,998 of JANAVB010022600.1, read as the reverse complement.
ATTCTATGAAACACAAAAACATAAGCTCAGAATCAAAACCTCAATTCTTAGCATTTTTTAGCATAACTTCAAGTCCACCATAATTTATTTTAAGTTCTAATAAACTGATTCTCAACTAAAACAAAGATAAAAATGAAAATGAGTAGTATAAAATTAATCACGAACAACATTCTAAAAATATATATATATATAAAATTTATGTTATATATATATATATATATATATATATATATATATATATATATATATATATATATATAATTGAAATATAGTCGATTATGTTCGGTATTTTCTGCACAAATCGTCACCACTACCATTATACCATACTTTAGTTGGTTCGACAATTTCGATACATAATTTTGATTCAATTTTTTGGAATAATTTTAATCGAGTATAATTTTTTTTTTAGCGGTCGGTCCAAGTAAAGTGATTGAGTTGAGAACAAGATTATGTAGCAGATGCTTCAGCAGCAACATTAATGACACTCGAATCAAGGACTTGCCTGAAAATTCCGTCGGAGTCGAGCGTCGCCCTGTGGTAGTGATCACCGGGGACTGCAGTAGAGATCACAGACAGAAGCGTGCTGTTGTGAGAGAGGTCGATGCTGCCGGACTCATTGTAGATGAGCTGAAACGCCCCCGTCCCGGAGGTGTCGCTATCCCAGTACGCCTCGGGGTAGTGCGTCGGCATCGGGTAAGCGACGGGAAACATGGCAAGGTTGCCGTTTCCCAGCAGCGCCAGCACGAACCTCCCGCGGGCGTAGTCGGCGTCCGCCAGCCTCGCGAAGACCTGCGCCCCCTGCTGGAGCGTCTGGCCGGGCAGGATCGTGTCGGTCGGGTGGTCGAAGCTCTGCCACAGGACCCTGGAGTCCGCGGCCGAGAGCACGAGGTTGCCCGTGTCGAGGACCGCCGCCGCGTGGGCGGCCCCGCTCGCGCCCGGGTTCCATATCTCCCGGCCGGAGGGGTCGGTGAGGGAGAGCTGCCCGTCGGGCTTCAGCGTGAGCTTCGAACCGTCCGCGGCGACCGGACGGTCTCCGTTGGCGCACCACACGATGGTTTTGTTGTCCATTTTTTCGAACCACACGGCGAGGAGGGAGAGGGAGGCGTTGGCGGGGTGGGGGAGGAAGCCGAAGGCGAAGTCGCCGGAGGGGGAGGGCCATGAGGTGGGCTTCCTGAGGGGGGTGAGCGTGGTTCCTGTGGTTATGTTAGTGTATTTAGTTTGAGCTAGGGATAGATGGCTCGGAACAAGAAGGAAGAAGAAGAAGAAGAATTGTGGTGCCATTATTTGTTGCTAAGGAGACCGATTAGGAAGTAATTAATGAAATAAGAGATGTTATTAGTGGGAAGGAAGAGAAGGAAAGCTTCAACACGGTTTAGCTGAGGGAAGCAACTGTTAAATAATCCAAACTGTTTTAGTAATTATTTGGTGAGATGGAGATGTTTCCTGAAATTGTCAAATTCTCTCTCTCTCTCTCTGTAATGATTAGACAATTTCACGAGTGTGTATATATATATATATATATATATATATATATATATATATATATATATATATATATATATATATATATATATATATATATATATATATAGAGACACACACACATATATATATATATATATATATATATATATATATATATATATTTATATATATATATATATATATATATATATATAGAGACACACACACATATATATATATATATATATATATATATATATATATATATATATATATATATATATATATATATATATATATATGTGTGTGTGTCTCTATATATATATATATATATATATATATATATATATATAGACAAGTAAAGACCTTTCACACAGATATATGGGTCCTTCTACAATACATGAGATGTACCAACACACACACACATATATATATGTATATATATATATGGGTCCTTCTACAATACATGGGATGTATCAATACATTCCAAACAATTGCATTAAAAATGCATTGAAAATTGTGAATTGTCTTTACTTTGACTTTGACTTTACCTGTTACTTTGACTTCGGCTTTAATCTGAACCATTGGATCAACATCCAATGATTCAGATTTGGAATGTATCGATACAAATTTTTACATGGGATGTATTTTCATATATATATATATATATATATATATATATATATATATATATATATATATATATATATATATATATACGAAAAAAGAGAACCCGGAGTCCTTTTGCGACTTTCGGCCCATCAGCCTGTGCACTTTCACTAACAAGGTCATCTCCAAGATCATCGCTACCAGAATGGCGAGCCTTCTCCCCAAGATCATCTCTAACGAGCAAAGTGGATTTGTTCGCGGAAGGAACATCCAAGACAACATCATGCTTGCCCAAGAGCTCATCACCTGCATGAAATTTCCAGTTAGAGGAGGAAACATCGTCGTTAAGATTAACATGGAGAAAGCTTACGACAGACTGGACTGGTAATTTATGATCTGGATTTTCAGGGCTTTTGGATTCTCAGAAACGTGGACTAACACCGTGTGGAGATCCATCAGCAACTCATGGTTTTCCACAGTCATAAACGGACATGCCGATGGATTCTTCAAATCCAGCCGCGGGGTCAGGCAGGGCGACCCTCTATCTTCCACTGTTTTCATCATTGCGGCAGACGCCCTCAGCAGGAACCTCAATAATATGATCAACGTCCCGCACTTCCAACAATATCACACTGCCAGCGGTTGCCCTACCATTACCCACCTGGCTTTTGCTGACGACTTACTCATCTTCTCATCTGGGGATGAAGGAGCGGTTCAGGTAGTCCACAATACCCTACAACGGTACGCCATTTGTTCAGGCCAGAAAATCAATCCATCCAAAAGCGTCATCTACGCTCACCACAATATCAACACCGAGCATGCCAACAGGATCGCCAACTTAACCTCTTTCTCAGTTGATCATCCCCCATTCACCTATCTTGGATGTCCCCTGGTGTACGGGAAATCCAATACTAGAATCTTTGAGAAGCTAATCAATAGAATCAGGAACAAACTTGAAGGGTGGCACAATGCCACTTTATCCCCAGGAGGCAAAATGATCCTCATTAATCACGTGCTTACCTACATCCCTATCCACACTATTGCCGCATGTTCTCCACCTTTAAAGGTTCTTACTTCGATCGAACAGATCTTTTGCAACTTCTTTTGGGGACACTGCAACGGCCATGATAAGCACCATTGGGCTAGTTGGGATTCCATGGCCCAGCCGATAGTGACCGGGGGCCTGGGTTTCACCAAACTCACTCACATCGTCAACGCATTCTCGATGAAATTGTGGTGGCATCTCCGCACGAGCCAGAACCTATGGACCAGGTTCATGAAAGCCAGATATTTCAAGCACACTCACCCCTCAGAGGCCACATCCAACAGCAGATCCTCGACGGCCTGGCGACGGATCCTGATCGGTAGAGACCTTGCCGAACCAGCCATCAGGCTACTTCTGGGCAACGATGACTCTCACCCATTCCGGGAGAGATGGACAGGGGATAGATTGTTATCCAGCCTCACGAAAATGTCGAGAGATTGCAGGATCAAGGATTTGTGGAATCACAACAACGGTGACTGGGACTGGGATATGATGCGTGCTTGGGGAGGCACCAACATGGAGGCCAGCGTCCACCTTAGCGGTCTTAGGATCGGTCTTGGGGACGACGAGTGGAGATGGACGCTCGAGGCTTCCGGCACATTTTCAGTAAAGTCGGCCAGATCCTCTCTCATTGGGACGGGCCAGCCAACTCACAGCGCTGCTCATTATTGGAACACCTGCATCCCCAAGAAGTTGTCCTTCCTCATGTGGAGAGTCATAAGAAAGAAATTGCCTACTAACGATATCCTCAACACCATTGGGTTCAGCTTAGCTTCGGCCTGCAATTGCTGCTCCGAACAACAGACGGAAACTATCGACCACCTCTTTTGTCAGGGATTCCTGTCGACTGGCATCTGGAGGACCCTTAACCATCGGTTCGGTATTGCTCCGAGAGGCGGACGCTTCCACGATCTAGCGGACGAATGGGGCAGCTCCACCCACGGACACCAGATCGTCGCAGCGGCCGCAACGTGGGTGATTTGGAAGAATCGCAATAAAGCGAGATACGAAGGCCGTAGCTTCACCCTCGACCAGCTTATTCGGGAAGTCTATCGCCAATGCCACAAACGGAGTACCCGATGCCCTCACTACCAGAGCTCATTCTGGTCTCAGCTCCCTTGCACTATCTGACCGTGTGTGTCGCGTAGCCCCCCAGTTTTTCTCTTCTTTTGTGGGTATACTTGTATAGGCGTCCTCATTTTGTGCCTTGTTTACGCATCAGGCTTCGGCATTTTGAGCCTTGATTAATAAAAGGTGGGGGTTTCTTTATATATATATATATATATATATATTATATATATATATATATATATATATATATATATATATATTGTCACGACCCGATCCCAACTAATTGGGTCGAACCGGATCATGCCCAGCCTGCACCGTTGTTGAGACGGCGGCAGTAAGCTGTTCCATTGCAGGTATTCACAACAACACAAGTACATTTGTCACAACTGTTCTATTCGGAATTTGAAACTTTGTTTAATAAAATATTCAGAAATACAACTGTGAAAGGAAATACCGAAATAAAACTACAAACTCCAAATAAAGAAGAAAATGCATAAAGGAAGAACTATCTAAACATCAGGTTCAGCAGTCCCAGGATCAGCGTCCTCCAGAGACGGCTCCGGTACCGTCGCAGGGTAGAGAACCGGGTCGTAGTAGCATTATAGTATAGCTCGTCATCCTCAGTGTTACCTAAAATGTTGGGTCTCCAGTCAGGAGGGAGCAAAGTACAATTACGAATATCCAATAATTCAAATAATAATTTGAAATTTGCAATGTTAAACAATTTGAAATATTTTAACAATATTTTCACAATTCTACAATTGAAAACAATGTGATTTGAGTAGGTAACGAACTATGACCGGCTTGGGATGATTCAATTATATCCTAATGATACGGTCCGGCCTATCCTCGTGTATAGGAGGAATCAGCTCGCACAATCAATGATGCAATATAGGGGTATTGGTCATAGACGCTACACTACTCGCCCAATATCCCGAGTCAATCAGATTCAATCAATGAGTCAATATTCGAACTCTAGGAGAGAGTTCCGTGTAGCAATGTGGTTTAAAATTGCAATAAAACAATTACTAGATAAATTACCAAATAGACATAACTGCACTTGCCTTTGTTTTAGAATGACTGGATAGACGAGTCGGTACCGAGGAGGAACGTCAGTTGTAACTTCGAGTTCCTACAGTTGAGAACTCGACTTAGATCCTTTGTATAACCAGGCTAAGTGTGCTAGTTGCAATCTCTAGTAGCAAGTCCTAGTCAGGTTTTAGTTGTTATTAAGTTACAGCTATCGTTTACGTCGCCAACTATGTGCGTTGATTAAACCGATTAATTGATTATTTGGAAATAATAACGAGAACCGATTAACTTTGGAAAACTTTGTGTTTTGTAATATCTATAAAAATATAATTTCTTTTAGTGATAAACCGTGAACTAGTTATTTGATATTATTCTATTCATTTTAATTAAATTCGTAATTAATTAGTAATTCGCGCTCTAATTTACGATAATGCGACTAATCAAAAACCACCCAAATTTCACATCCACCAGAAAAATCAAAATAAAAATAAAACTATGCTACACAATACATTGGCACAGCTAATGGTCCTAGGGTGGGCTTATGCCCTGTACAATTTTCTTTTACATCAAATAAGAGAAAATGAATTAAATTATTAAATAAAGTGCAGTAATTAACTAACTATAGTAAATAGCCTAAATATTAATTAAAATAATTTAAAATAAATGCTAAGAGTCTCAGACTCGGTCCATTCCTCAAAATTCGGCTAATACCCCAACGTCCGGTCGGACCGGTGCGTTTGCATTTCGCCGGGGCCCACAGACCGGTACGGTCGTCGCCCGAAAATCAGTTTAGAAATTCATTTTCGAAAGCCACTTTTGAAATCAATAAAAATATAGTTTTTATAGAAATTTGGGCAGCATTTCCTCTATTTCGGGACAAACCCAAAACTGGGAAATGCGCCACGGAAAACCTGCAAATATTTCCAACCCAAAATAATCCACAGAATATCCACCAAAATAATCCCAAGCCACAGAAAATAATTCTCAATCCCACCGAACTTCCCAAAATGTCCGGGATTCCCATAATCAACCAATTCACACCAAACCGGCAGGTAAAACACAGGAAAAATAATCTAACGCAGCTAATCGAAAATATAACGCAGCTAATCGAATAAAATACACAGCTAACCGGATTTCCCAAAGGGAAACCGGGGACCGATTTCATCATCGACTCTACGGGGAGGGACGAACTACTGTGATTATCCAGAAATTACCAAATTCCGTTGGCGGGGAGCCGCGGGAAAAATCTCGGAAAAAATTCGAAACTAAGTTCGGCAGCAGGTCGAAGATCCCGGACAGCGGGAGAGGGCTCGCGAGCAGATCTGGCCCGCTGGAGAGCGACGGCAGCAGCTCGCCGGAAAAAGAGGGCGCACACGGGAAACCGCACGGTCGGGGAGGAGCTCGAGGCCGCGCTGGACGGGGCGCTGCGAGGGGGTCGACCGCCGGGAGACGGGCTCGCTGGACGGGGAACGGCGGGGAGGAGCTCCGCCGGGGAAAGGTCGACCGCGGGGCTCGGGGAGTCCGCCGGAAGAGGGGCGCTGGCCGCGGGGTCGCGCGGACAGCGGCGGCTAGGGCACAGCCACCGGAGATGGGGCCGGTCGGCTCGGCGCGGGGGTGCTGACGGCGGGGTGGCTCGCGGTCGCACGCGTGCGGGGATCGGCGGAGCGCCGTCGAGCTCGGGTGGCCGGAGGACACGGCTAGGGCAGCCTCGCCGGAGAGAAAATGGGGGCGCGGACGGGAAGACGCGCCGGAATGGCGACGGGGCGGTCGCGCGGAGAGGCTTCGCCGGAAGGGCAGCGCCGGTCGGCGGTCGAAGATCCGCGGGGCGCGGGCTCTAGTCGACCGGGAATGGGGGATAGGGCTCGGGTAGGGTTCTTTCTCCAGGGGGAGATGGAGAGCTTTAGGAAAAGTGAAAAAAATTGAGAGAGGGAAAAGAATATGTGAGATCCAGAGAGAGGGAGAGATGAGAGAACAGAGAGGGAGAGAGTACGAGAGAGAGATGAGAGTTTATCTCTTCCTCTGCTAATGAATTCGTGAAGAGAGGAGTGGGTAGTGGGGTGAATTTATCATTCTCTGTAATGAGAATAATGAAGTGGGGAGTTGATGGGTTGGGAGTTACAGAAATGAGGGGGTTTTGCCAATTCATGTGTGTGAGAGTGGGGTGCTGGTCCTACGGGACCAGCTATAACTATTTATATTTTATATATATATATATATATATATATATATATATATATATATATATATATATATTTTATAATTAAACCAAGTCAGATTTAATAGGAAGGAAAAATGAAATTGGGTTTCGGCTCAGGCCTGGGTCTGGGTTCGGACTCGGGTCTGGGTCTGAATTCAAAAATCAATGTTGTTTAATTTTCGAAATCATTTTGCACTCAAACATATTTAATAATAATAAAAATAATAATATTAGAAATACTAATAATTAATACTAAAACACTAATAATAATTATTCACAAAATATGGGTTTCACAATCTTCCCTCCTTAGAAAATTTCGTCCTCGAAATTTAAAGAGTAGGGTAGGAGAATCAAACAAGTACAGGTACTGCGCCCGTAACTCAGGTCCAAAAATAAGAATTTCCAAAGCAGTCGTGGATGAGACGGTTTAGGGATAAGTTTCATTTATGATATCATCCATGTAGAAAATTACAAAAGCGAACCAAAGTACACGAGGTTGATCAGACCATCATGCACCGGTCCTGATTTAGACAATATATTAGTGGGTGCACCCAATAAAATACCGTCATGATCAAGCTTGAAAAAGATAGCTTACAAAACTAGGCTAATTAGCAGCATCAGTCAAGTTTAGAACGAAAAGATAAGAAGTAGGAGTTTAAGTGATGGCTCAAAATCTGATCTTCTTCTCACCTCTGACTACGCTTGCAACTGGTTTCTCTGGCTCTGAAAGGTTGAGTCCAATCTTCAGCTCTGAATTATCCAAAATGTGACTCGGATTCGAAATGTAATGTCTGAGCTGTGACGTAGAAGACGTTGCACACTCTCAAAATTAGTTGGTAGAGCTAACTGGTACGCTACTTCCAACTCGTCTTAAACTCCAAATGGCCTGATGTTACTGGCCTCAATTTCCAGCTCCGTCAAAAACTGATTGTTCCTCTGGTAGGAGAAACTTCACCAAATGCAATTTGGTCTTCCCAAGACCTACCAAATTCCAAGACGCAAAATCCTAATACATCTTCAAGCATCTGGATTGACCTCTCTGCTTACTCGTCCCACGGTACTCCATGAATCCGGTAGATGTGCTTCTCGTACAATGCTGCCCACTTCTTAGTGGATAAACCAACTTTGAAGGGAATAAAGTGTGCTGACTTAGTCAGTCGGTTTACTAAAATCCAATTGGTGCCCTTCCCTCCTTAGGAACAAGGCAATCCTTACTCAAAGTTCATTGTTATATGCTTCTACTTCCACTCCGAATTGTCCAGCGGCTCCAACAAACTTGTTGTTCTCTTGCTAATTCCTCATGTTGACAAATTCACATCTAATTTCCATACTTGGAATTGTCCTTCTTTATTCCATAACACCAATCAATGGAGACATATAACGATACATCTTATTATCTCCTGAATTTATGGAATACTGCGACTGGTGCATTTCTTTCATCAACTCGTTCCTCCGTTTGTCAGCCGATACGCAAAGTCTCGCACCATTCTTCAGAGTTCCAATGCTGATCAACCTTCAAGTGTTCCCGCCAACACTTGATCTCTAAGCCTGCAAGGTGCCTCGTTTGAAACTACGTTCTCTTGATTTTGTCCCTCCGCCTCGAACTTCATCAATACTGAAACAGCATCCAGCTCCGTCCTTCTATCTCCAGGTAGTATAACCTCCAGTCCAAACTTCTCGATGTCTTCTAGCAGGTGCTAGTCCTTGGTTAAGAACTTCGCCATCAGTATCGACCAAGTGCATCAGCGACCACATTAGCCTTACCTGAATGGTACTGCAGGTTGATATCGTAATCCTTCCTCTGCTTCGGCCATCTTCTTAGTTTAACATTCAGCCCTTTCTGAGTGAATACATATTTCAGACTTTTTGTAGTCCGTATAAATTTTCACTCCCTTTCCATAAAAATCATGCTTCCAACTTCAAAGTAAAGATAATTGCAGCAATTCAAATTAGGCGTGGGATGATTCCTCTCATGAGTCTGTAGTTGCCTACACGTGTAAGCAATTACTCTCCCATATTGTTGAAGAACGCAACCCAGTCCTCTTCCAGAGGCATTACTGTAAATAGAGAACCCACCGGTTCCTGCGGTAGCGCAGGATTGGTGTAGTGGTATGTCTCTTCTTCAGTCTTCAAATATATCAGAATATTATCTATGGAGAAGATAAACTGATTCAAATACTCATGAAAATCTCTGTTTATGAGATTCATGAACATATCAGGAGCATTTGTCAGTCTAACGTCCTGACCAAAGAAAACTACCCATACTTGGTGTTCGAACGCGGTCTTGGAAATGTCCTCTTTCCTGACTTTGATTTGATGGTGGTCAGATCTTAAGTCAAACTTCGAAGCACCCTAACTCCACACAAACAGATCAAACAGATCCTCGATCCGGATAGAGAGCATTGTTCTTTAGTGTCTGGTAATCGATGCATATCCGTTGTTCCATCCTTCTGGGACACAAACAAGACAGGTACTCCCTAAGGTGAAGTTCCACTCCGAATAAATCCTAGAGCCTTCATTGATCTGGTCCTTCATCTTCTATGAACCCCGAGTCTGCATCATGCCTTAATGTAGGAGGCAGGGTCTGCTGGATAGGAAGAGAGTCCCTAGGTTGTGGCCTAACAGGTGTTGCTGGAATATGAGCTCTGGTTTGATGGAAAGATAAGGGCAGTCCTTTACCCGATGTTTAGCAGATCCACATGCCAAACATTGTCCCAATCTCTTGCGGCAACTAACGGCCTGATGACCAGGCCTCTTGCAATAGTTACAAGCCCATAGCTTCTACGACAAAACTGCCGGAAAGTAGAGTACTTGATGGGACCCAAATATCTTCAGGGGTATCCTTCCTAGGACAAAAGTTCTGCTCTAACTTGGTTTAAGATAGCTAAGGCTACATCATGACGTTCTTCATGTCTTCTCTCGTGATATTCATCTGTTCCTGCTGAGCTTCATCTTGAGCTTTCTGGAACTCCAGGATTTCTTGAAATAGGACAACCATTTGGAAGATGATTGCTGGTACTAGTGGAGCAACAAAAATGAATACTCCACCAAGGAAATGCAATTCAGTTTGAGATGAGGTAGGAATCGCCAGTGTAGGAAAAACTTCACTGGATGCACTATGAGGACGGTCAAACAACCGCGAGGGAAAAGACCCTGGACTTGGTTGAGGAGATGGGATATGATCCGGAGATGACACCTCATCGTCAGCAGGATTTGGTCAACCGTCATTCTCTGGAAGGTTAGGACGCACACAAGCAAGGTAGCCTACCGGTCTATAATCAAGCAAAAATATTTACTTATATATGAATCGGACCTATGTCGTGACAAATTGATGTTCTAGTGTTCTAATTGTTTCTAAGTTGTTTTCCTAAGTTGTTGTTCTGACCTGCATGGGCCACCACTAAAATATGTCACGACCCGATCCCAACTAATTGGGTCGAACCGGATCATGCCCAGCCTGCACCGTTGTTGAGACGGCGGCAGTAAGCTATTCCATTGCAGGTATTCACAACAACACAAGTACATTTGTCACAACTGTTCTATTCGGAATTTGAAACTTTGTTTAATAAAATATTCAGAAATACAACTGTGAAAGGAAATACCGAAATAAAACTACAAACTCCAAATAAAGAAGAAAATGCATAATGTAAGAACTATCTAAACATCAGGTTCAGCAGTCCCAGGATCAGCGTCCTCCAGAGACGGCTCCGGTACCGTCGCAGGGTAGAGAACCGGGTCGTAGTAGCTATTATAGTATAGCTCGTCATCCTCAGTGTTACCTAAAATGTTGGGTCTCCAGTCAGGAGGGAGCAAAGTACAATTACGAATATCCAATAATTCAAATAATAATTTGAAATTTGCAATGTTAAACAATTTGAAATATTTTAACAATATTTTTCACAATTCTACAATTGAAAACAATGTGATTTGAGTAGGTAACGAACTATGACCGGCTTGGGATGATTCAATTATATCCTAATGATACGGTCTGGCCTATCCTCGTGTATAGGAGGAATCAGCTCGCACAATCAATGATGCAATATAGGGGTATTGGTCATAGACGCTACACTACTCCCCCAATATCCCGAGTCAATCAGATTCAATCAATGAGTCAATATTCGAACTCTAGGAGAGAGTTCCGTGTAGCAATGTGGTTTAAAATTGCAATAAAATAATTACTAGATAAATTACCAAATAGACATAACTGCACTTGCCTTTGTTTTAGAATGACTGGATAGACGAGTCGGTACCGAGGAGGAACGTCAGTTGTAACTTCGAGTTCCTACAGTTGAGAACTCGACTTAGATCCTTTGTATAACCAGGCTAAGTGTGCTAGTTGCAATCTCTAGTAGCAGTCCTAGTCAGATTTTAGTTGTTATTAAGTTACAGCTATCGTTTACGTCGCCAACTATGTGCGTTGATTAAACCGATTAATTGATTATTTGGAAATAATAACGAGAACCGATTAACTTTGGAAAACTTTGTGTTTTGTAATATCTATAAAAATATAATTTCTTTTAGTGATAAACCGTGAACTAGTTATTAGATATTATTCTATTCATTTTAACTAAATTCGTAATTAATTAGTAATTCGCGCTCTAATTTACGATTATGCGACTAATCAAAAACCACCCAAATTCCACATCCACCAAAAAAATCAAAATAAAAATAAAACTATGCTACACAATACATTGGCACAGCTAATGGTCCTAGGGTGGGCTTATGCCCTGTACAATTTTCTTTTACATCAAATAAGAGAAAATGAATTAAATTATTAAATAAAGTGCGGTAATTAACTAACTATAGTAAATAGCCTAAATATTAATTAAAATAATTTAAACTAAATGCTAAGAGTCTCAGACTCGGTCCATTCCTCAAAATTCGGCTAATACCCCAACGTCCGGTCGGACCGGTGCGTTTGCATTTCGCCGGGGCCCACCGACCGGTACGGTCGTCGCCCGAAAATCAGTTTAGAAATTCATTTTCGAAAGCCACTTTTGAAATCAATAAAAATATAGTTTTTGTAGAAATTTGGGCAGCATTTCCTCTATTTCGGGACAAACCCAAAACTGGAAAATACGCCACAGAAAACCTGCAAATATTTCCAACCCAAAATAATCCACAGAATATCCACCAAAATAATCCCAAGCCACAGAAAATAATTCTCAATCCCACCGAACTTCCCGAAATGTCCGGGATTCCCATAATCAACCAATTCACACCAAACCGGCAGGTAAAACACAGGAAAAATAATCTAACGCAGCTAATCGAAAATATAACGCAGCTAATCGAATAAAATACACAGCTAACCGGATTTCCCAAAGGGAAACCGGGGACCGATTTCATCATCGACTCTACGGGGAGGGACGAACTACTGTGATTATCCAGAAATTACCAAATTCCGTTGGCGGGGAGCCGCGGGAAAAATCTCGAGAAAAATCCGAAACTAAGTTCGGCAGTAGGTCGAAGATCCCGGACAGCGGGAGAGGGCTCGCGAGCAGATCTGGCCCGCTGGAGAGCGACGGCAGCAGCTCGCCGGAAAAAGAGGGCGCGCACGGGAAATCGCGCGGTCGGGGAGGAGCTCGAGGCCGCGCTGGACGGGGCGCTGCGAGGGGGTCGACCGCCGGAAGACGGGCTCGCTGGACGGGGAACGGCGAGGAGGAGCTCCGCCGGGGAAAGGTCGGCCGCGGGGCTCGGGGAGTCCGCCGGAAGAGGGGCGCTGGCCGCGGGGTCGCGCGGACAGCGGCGGCTAGGGCACGGCCACCGGAGATGGGGCCGGTCGGCTCGGCGCGGGGGTGCTGACGGCGGGGTGGCTCGCGGTCGCACGCGTGCGGGGATCGGCGGAGCGCCGTCGAGCTCGGGTGGCTGGAGGGCACGGCTAGGGCAGCCTCGCCGGAGAGAAAATGGGGGCGCGGACGGGAAGACGCGCCGGAATGGCGACGGGGCGGTCGCGCGGAGAGGCTTCGCCGGAAGGGCAGCGCCGGTCGGCGGTCGAAGATCCGCGGGGCGCGGGCTCTAGTCGACCGGGAATGGGGGATAGGGCTCGGGTAGGGTTCTTTCTCCAGGGAGAGATGGAGAGCTTTAGGGAAAGTGAAAAAAATTGAGAGAGGGAAAAGAATATGTGAGATCCAGAGAGAGGGAGAGATGAGAGAACAGAGAGGGAGAGAGTACGAGAGAGAGATGAGAGTTTATCTCTTCCTCTGCTAATGAATTCGTGAAGAGAGGAGTGGGTAGTGGGGTGAATTTATCATTCTCTGTAATGAGAATAATGAAGTGGGGAGTTGATGGGTTGGGAGTTACAGAAATGAGGGGGTTTTGCCAATTCATGTGTGTGAGAGTGGGGTGCTGGTCCTACGGGACCAGCTATAACTATTTATATTTTATTTTATATATATATATATATATATATATATATATATATATATATATATATATATATATATATATATATATATATATATATATATTTATAATTAAACCAAGTCAGATTTAATAGGAAAGAAAAATGAAATTGGGTTTCGGCTCAGGCCTGGGTCTGGGTTCGGACTCGGGTCTGGGTCTGAATTCAAAAATCAATGTTGTTTAATTTTCGAAATCATTTTGCACTCAAACATATTTAATAATAATAAAAATAATAATATTAGAAATACTAATAATTAATACTAAAACACTAATAATAATTATTCACAAAATATGGGTTTCACACACACACACATATATATATATATATATATATATATATATATATATATATAATATATATATATATATATATATATATATATATATATATATATATATATATATATATATATATATATATTGAAGAATGGGTACTATATAAATGTGAAATATGGAGGTAGCCCTCCTAGCTGCTTACAATCACTTTCACTGCCTACAAAACTCTCTACTATCTCACCTATCACCTCTCCATATAGTTAATGTCATATTCGATATTGTTAATGATACCTGACATTCTAATAGCTTTTCCTTCAAAGGTTTTTCTATTCCTCTCTCGCCATACATGCCAAATAGCTGATAGCAGACGAAATCTGGCTCTTCTGTGTCTTATCCCCTATTTTTCAGAGCAGTTATCTCCTCAAAAATATACTGGAGGCTACCTGGTGTTAGTAATGCCTATCGAGTCTCTGAATCTCTGCCAAATAGCTCCAGTGAACCCACATTTGAAGAAAAGATGATCATGTGTTTTTCCCTCCGATTCTCTCCCACATAGCATGCAGCCTCTCCTGTGGATTTGTTTGCCAAATCTCTCGAGCCTATCTTTGGTTAACAGTCTGTTGCGGAACGCCTTATAGGCGCACTCGCATCCCCTCACTTTTGCATCCCCCATACAACTCCATGATAACACCCGTTGGATCTTGTTTAAATCATCTAATCTTAACCGTTGAAAAATTAACGGTTAAGATTAGAAGGCTTAAACAAAATCCAATTGATGTGAAAGAGGGGATGCATGGGGGATACAAAAGTGAGGGGATGTGGATCCCTCATATATATATATATATATATGTATATATATATATATATATATATATATATATATATATATATATATATATATATATATATATATATATATATATATATATATATATATATAAAGGATCAATATCCCCTCACTTTTGCTTCCCCAAGCATCCCCTATTTCACATCCGTTGGATCTGGTTTAAGTGGGTAAATGACAAAAAAAATCCTCGTTAGATACCCGATTTTCACAAATTAAGACATATTAGTCATTTTTAAGCAATTTGCCCCTCCTTAGAATACAAATCCGCTCAATAAGGCCCCTCCATCCAAAATTAAAATTTATAATCCCGAGAGTGCCCCTTCCCCCCTCTGTCCTCCCTCCCGGTGGCGGCGGCAACCCCCCAAGCCTCGCCCGACCCTCTGCCCTCCCCCCGCCGACCCTGCCTGTTACGACCCGTACCCTAGAGTTAGGGCACGAGAACGTAACAACGTCCAGCCTACATCGCAGTGTCGGCGGTAGAACGCTGTCCTAGGTCTCAATGCATCTAACAGTGTAAGACTAAACTGTTTATACTCCCCGAATGGGGGTGACATAGCAGAATGTAAACTCAATCACATCTAAGGTAGAGCATAAAGGAAGATAGATAAAACATGAAATCGAAAAGAGATACAACAGATAGAAGTCTAAGTATCTAAGATACAAACCCAGAATACATCTCAAAACTCAAATACAGTAATCCATAAATACAACTCAAGACGACTGAAAATAACTATGAATAAATCCTAGCTATCTATACAACCTCTACTGTCTCCTCTAGGCTAGCAGGCAACCTCCAGGCTATCTGTAAAATTTATCAACAGGTCCAGTCAGGACAGGAGCGAGCATAATACATCTCAACAAGTCATAACAGGAAAGGAAATGTAATCATGCTAGAGAATAAAATACAGGATCTGAAGAAATAGCATAATGTAAAAGAGAGACTGTAAGTAAATATCTATGATATATATAAAGAGAGACAATGCTAGTGATTTAGAGTACATATGAACATGTGAATGGCTTAGGACTGATTCATGACTACACTAAGAGTGATTCATGACTACACTACTTTGGATATTTATTCACATGAACATTCATACTTCCCCGTACCCCAATCAATACACAAGGATCCATTCAAGTTACGTTAAGATTCATGACTACACTACATTGCCCATAAAGGGTGATTCATGAATTGATTCGTGAAGGCTCGGTGATCATGAGGGTACATGAGTCACTAGCTGATTCTCGAAGATTCATGATGATAGAAGCATATGATACGTAATGTAAGTGAAACACACATGATAAAAGTATCTGATGCTCTCGAGAGGGATAACATCTCTTGAAGGGATCCATATAGTACCAATCCGTGTTACCAACGTGTCAGCATCAAGTAAGATAGTCTAAAGCAGGAAATATAATCCTAAACATGATATGAAATGATCAGAGAATGTACTCGCCTGATATCTGAATGTCCAAGGTAAAGATAATGTCCGAGGAGAGGTGTCTGGCTCCTAATTAGAACATCATAAGTCACAACATGTCCAGAAGAGTAATATAAAGTACTACAATACATTCTACATAAATCTAGGTCAAATTAGGCCAAAGTCAACCCTTGGTCAACTCTGGTCAACTGCACTAGTCAAACTAGGTCAAACTAGGTCATGTCCTAACCCAGCAAGTCTTACTAGGCCTAACCAAGACTATCCTAGCAAGCACACATCAATACAAGGCTATACAAGCCAACATACACCCAACTCTATAGAGCATGCAATTATTCAATACTCAAATAGGCAAGAATTTACATTGGATATACACTAGGTAATCTATTACTTTAAGCTATATATGTCTACACATATATACATATGCATATATTGGTATTCAACATTAGGTCTATAATCATGGCATTTCAAATGGTTATATAAACTTATATATTACAACACAATATGCTAACATTTATGTAATATACATACATAGTTAAGTTAACTATATTCATAAATACTTATTTAAGAGGCTATGTGTGTGTAGGTGAACATGGCAAAGGGGCAAGTGAGGGTTAAATGGGCATACATAGTGTATACATATCAAAGAGTGTCAAAGTGTAAGTGAACAAAGTGTCAAGTGTGATAGTGTCAACATAGTGTAAGGAGTACATGAGGTAATATAGGATTTGTGTTAACATAGAACAATACATCTCATTAACTCGTATATTGCATACATTATATCTATTATTATATTACATTCATGCATGCATTCATTCATCATTCATTTATTCTCTTGCACTACTATATGCACCATACATTACATACTATGGAACCTACATATTCATTACAAGCCATACTTATACATGCTTACATTAGATAGGATACTTACACCTCATACATCATTTATTTAACCATTTACTCATGCTTGCATTCTCTATTTAATTACATAATGTATATACATTAACATGGGTTAAAATCAAATAGAATATTATATTACATACAAGGGTGCACAAAATGCATATGCCGAATAGTAACGCCTACTAATAATCAATACTGTACCATCTCAGTATGAATTAAAATCTAGGATTAAAGTATGTTATAGATCTATGTGTTAGCTTTCCGAAACTTCAAACGGATCGCGTTTTCGTTTCCGAAAACTCCCAAAATCGCAAAAACATCGAGAACGCGTTTGTCTTTCGTACAACTGACACTCAAATAATTCTCCAGAAAGTTACAGAAAGAATTAGGCCTATTAATACATGTTTTTGGAAAGCTAACTTCAATACGCTTTTTTTTAAAAAAACGGAAGATTAAACCGAGCTTTGAGCTAGAAGTTATGACATTTCTAAGTTAGGGCTGAAATTAAAAACGTGGATAAAAATCATGACGGATTTGGGTAGTTTGAGACAAAAGAACACAAGTATATAACATAATATATCAAGAAATCACTCTCTACACTAATATATATATATGAGACACTATAGAACACATCTCCAATACAAAATATGAGATTAAATATGTAATAATTCATTCATACATAACAACAACACGTAGTGTGTCCAAATTTAGGATTTTCCCACATGGACACAACCACAACACAAAGGACACTCCTATGACCTCCAAATGGACACAAAATAGACACAAATGGAGATACAACCATGGAGGTTATTCCTATGGGTTCAAAATAGACCTATATGCATGAGGAAGTAAAAGGAGAAGGGATTTATACCTTCCGGTAGATCGAATCGAAGAAAAGCCTTCCCGGAGCGACACCGACACATAGAGATTCCAAAGGACACGAACGAGCTCCGAATCCTCCCAAACTTGGGTAGCTTCCTCCTTGGCTAGAATGGAGAAGGAAAGAAGAAGATTTGGTGGTGAAATGGAAGGATTTGGTGGAGAAATTGCTAGGGATTGCTCTCTAGGAATTTGGGGAAGAACAAGAGAGAGAGAGTGTGGATGAGAATAATGAAATGAACTTGAGCCTATCCTCTCCCAAAGTGGCTGGCCATATGGGGCTATTTGTCCTATTATGGTAAGGTCCAAAATGCTTCCACTAACCTATTCTATGAGTATTAGGAAAGGGTTAATTGGTTGGGGCTAAATTAGTCATTCTAAAGTCTCTAATCACACTAACCTTATCCATATTAATTAGTCTAACCTCAAACTAAAATATTTCTATCATGTGGACTAAAATTAATATCATGTGGACCATTTCTAACTAGTGTGTGGGTCCCACTAGAGTCAAACTACCCCCGGGTCCCCGTTTCAAGTCGGATTGAGTTGAAATTCGAACCCGACTCAAATAACCCCAAAACAATATCATAAATAATAAATAATATCAAAATAATTTAAAGAGGTCAAATGCAAAAAATATCCTTAGGCCAAAAATGACATTAAAATATTATAATCACATGGTTAGGCTCTAGGTCAAACAGTCTCTAGGGTTTCACTAGCAAAACGTCAAAACCACAAGTCATTGATTTAAATAATTTAAAATGATTTACAATCACCAAAAATTATATCATAAATTAAATATCATTATTAAAATAATTATAAACACGAAAATTTAAAATTACCCTCATTTGGAAAACTGGGTGCTACAACTCTACCCACCTTAGAAAAATTTCGTCCTCGAAATTTAAGATCGATAGTACTCCTTCTAGAGCCTCTAACCTACCCAATATCTAAGGTAACACTTCCTAACACTGGAATAATAAACGGACATCTAAAATGTGTCAATCTAGGAATACCTCCAACACTGCTCTGCTGTACGGCGGTAATGGAACTTCAATAGAATATGGAATGGAACCTATATCCAAGGGACTGGACCTATTTTAAAGTGGTCTTAACTAAGGATGAAAAGGAACTGATCATAGGCTACAGGTATGCTCAAACTATTATCTTCCTATTAACCATCTAGTAATACATTCTATTACCATAGGAACGATGCATTACTAAGACATATAGGCCCCTATCTCTCATAACACATTTATACTCACCAAAAGACTAGTACATCCTATAAAGGCTGATACTATAATCTCTCATAAATCTCATAAGCTACATGTTTGTAGACACACATCCCCACATCAAGGACTAACCTATATATATCTACAACTGATACTAATGGGGTGACGTCCCTATTTTCCAACAATCAAGGTCTTAAAAAAATTATCTAAATCATGCAATTTGAAGGAATAGTATACAAGGTCAGGGCATACCGTAGTAGTTAGAAGTCTCACCTTGGTGCATTATTCATTCTAGGTCAAAACAGTACTATGATATCAACACACAAACAATCTAGGGTATCCTAATTGGGAAGGTAAGGGAACAACAATCATCAAGGTTGTAGGGCTTGTCTACCATCCTATATAAAAATTGGTCATTAACAAGCAACTAAAAATTATTAAAAGGTTACTATTCTGTAAAATGGCAAAAAATAAAAATTTAGGCACAACAAATCACAAATAGATTTTTTTTCTTGACACGATCTAAGTTGATCAATTTTGGGATAAACAAGATTTGGGCAAGAAGGGAAATCAATGAAATCAAAGTATGAGCACGAGCATTCAATGATGGAGATTCAGGTCATGATTAAATTTAATTCGACTGAGTACGAATATGAGGTTCATAGGCGATGAAAAGATTTCAAGGAAAATTGTCAAGGCTGTCGCGAATGAGACTCTAGGGTTAAGTTTAACTATGTCTCCATTATCGTAGATTGATACATGAAAAAGAAAACCAAAGTGCAATAGGTTGATCAGACCATCATGTACCGGTTCTGATTAGACAATATGTTAGTGGGTGGCCACCCAATAAATATGTCATGACCAAGCTCGAAAATGGATAAGCTTGCAAAACTAAGGCTAATTTAGCAGCACAAGGTATAAGGGTGGTAATGATGAAAGGAATTACATAGTCCAAGGTTCTTAACCAAACGGGTCAAGTAATCATATAAGGTACAAGGTTAAGCATCTAAGGAAACAAGCAGAACACCATCACATGTCGGTTCGAAAGAACTGAGTCAAGGCTGGATTTCTAATTGAAATAAGAAGAAATTTAGTATAATGGTAGAGGTTATAGTTTAGCCAGTTGACCAGAAAATTATATCAAGAAAATAGAGTACAAGAAGACGGGTTTTAGTGGGACATGATATACCTACACGAAGGTGAGCTCGTCTAGGTCTTGCATATAAGATTTGTTGGAGGGTAACAGTTAGTATTACATTCCGAATATCAAAGTCACAATAAGGAACGTCAAAGATCTCAATTAGAAAGTGGGAGTTCAAGAGGTGGTAATTAAAGCACAAAAATAATGAAGATCGAGTTAGTCATCTGCTTCTGATACTCTTAAGTTCATCTGGTCATAACTTGCCAATCATATCTTTACCTCACCAGTCTCCATATGAAAATTTAACCTTTACTTAAACCCTTACCATGACTACCGTAGGCAATTTCCAATTTCCAAACATCACTCTTGAAGCACAGCCCTCACATTTAGGAATCAACATTAACCATTTATTTAAATTTTCAAGTTCTTTCACCTTGTCTTAAATTTGACCCAAAATCTCTAAATCCCGTTTACGAATTCCTTGAACTTGTTCAAATTGTTCTCCTCGTATCATTTAATTTAAATCTCTAGGCCTTACAAAACTTATCTTCCATCATAAAATCAACTTCCGTATTTTCTTCGACATACACCCTTGAATATTATTTTCCTAAAAATATTTCACAACAATCTCTAAACTTCCATAACTTTGTGTTCTCTCTATCCCTAGTCATTTCCTTACAACATCTTGTTTAATATCCTTATTAAACACAATTAACTTCTCTTTTCTATTAACCTTCTACATAGTCTCAGAGTAAAAGTTTTCCCCAGAATCAATAACCAAGATTTTCTAAGTTCTCAAAACTAGGTTGACCTCTGATATCCTCATTAGTTTTGAATACACCTATAAACTATCTCATAACCCCAAAATTTCTCTAAATGTAATTGTTTCCAGATTGGCAGTATACATCTCTTTATTCTATTCGAGACCTTTACCACATTTCTATCTCAAGTTTCCATACGGAACACTCCACATTTGATTTCCTTTAGATCATCATAAAATAACCAGTTACGTCTTCTCTGAGCTACATAATTTACGTCACTTCCTTAGCCTTCTCCATGCAAAAGATACGAAGATTCAAGGGTTTCGTAGTACATCTGGTAGGGATGACAAGATATGGGTAATTAATGTAATGAGACAGAGTTTAAGATAAGAGGTAAATAAGAATGCAAGGGAATAATGGCGAGAAAGAATAATGAAGATATGTTCCTTCTCATCGGTTCAAACGAGAGGAACCCATCAAGCTTAAATTCAATAGCAAGGAATGAGGGTAAATCCAAACATGAGGAAAAGGAATTCCAATTGAAGTTCAAAATGAGTTTCTCAGGGGTCGTCCCAGAAATCTCTCAAAGAATCCTAAGTGTGATTGAGTACCTTGGATTTAAAAATATTAATCAAAATACAAAATTAAATCAACGACTATAAATTTTTTTTCAAAATTATCAACTAATACCAGGATTCAAAGTTCTACAATGAATCAACAAAATCAAATTCAAATCAAGAAAAAAGGTGAATCAAAACAAGGAAAAGGAGTTTAAATCGGAATTCAAAATGAGATTCTCAAGGGTCATCCCAGGAATCTCTCAAGGAATCCTAACAGTGATTGAGTATCCTCTCATCCTAACATCTTAATTTATATATCCTATAGCAGGCTCGTAGTAGTACAACTAAGTCGTTGCGCTACTACGAAATCGTACTAATACGAATCTCGACCTGCATGGGCCACCACTAAAAACGTGTCACGACCCGCACCCTAGAGTTAGGGCACGAGAACGTAACAACGCCCAGCCTACACCGTAGTGTCGGCGGTAGAACACTGTCCTAGGTCTCAATGCATCTAACAGTATAAGACTAAACAGTTTATACTCCCCGAATGGGGGTGACATAGCAGAATATAAACTCAATCACATCTAAGGTAGAGCATAAAGGAAGATAGATAAAACATGAAATCGAAAAGAGATACAACAGATAAAAGTCTAAGTGTCTAAGTTACAAACCCATAATACATCTCAAACTCAAATACAGTAATCCATAAATACAACTCAAGACGACTGAAAATAAACTATGAATAAACCCTAGCTATCTATACAACCTCTACTGTCTCCTCTAGGCTAGCAGGCAACCTCCAGGCTATCTGTAAAATTTATCAACAGGTCCAGTCAGGACTGGAGCGAGCACAATACATCTCAACAAGTCATAATAGGAAAGGAAATGTAATCATGCTAGAGAATAAAATACAGGATCTGAAGAAATAGCATAATATAAAAGAGAGACTGTAAGTAAATATCTATGATATATATAAAGAGAAACAGTGCTAGTGATTTAGAGTACAGATGAACATGTGAATGGCTTAGGACTGATTCATGACTACACTAAGAGTGATTCATGACTACACTACTTTGGATATTTATTCACATGACCATTCATACTCCTCCGTACCCCAATCAATACACAAGGATCCATTCAAGTTACGTTAAGATTCATGACTACACTACGTTGCCCATAAAGGGTGATTCATGAATTGATTCATGAAGGCTCGGTGATCATGAGGGTACATGAGTCACTAGCTGATTCCCGAAGATTCATGATGATAGAAGCATATGATACGTGATGTAAGTGAAACATACATGACAAAAGTATCTGATGCTCCCGAGAGGGATAACATCTCATGAAGGGATCCATATAGTACCAATCCGTGTTACCAACGTGTCAGCATCAAGTAAGATAGTCTAAAGCAGGAAATATAATCCTAAACATGATATGAAATGATCAGAGAATGTACTCGCCTGATATCTGAATGTCCAAGGTAAAGATAATGTCCGAGGAGAGGTGTCTGGCTCCTAATTAGAATAGCACAAGTCACAACATGTCCAGAAGGGTAATATAAAGTACTACAATGCATTCTACATGAATCTAGGTCAAACTAGGCCAAAGTCAACCCTTGGTCAACTCTGGTCAACTGCACTAGTCAAACTAGGTCATGTCCTAACCCAGCAAGTCTTACTAGGCCTAACCAAGACTATCCTAGCAAGCACACATCAATACAAGGCTATACAAGCCAACATACACCCAACTCTATATAGCATGCAATTATTCAATACTCAAATAGGCAAGAATTCACATTGGATATACACTAGGTAATCTATTACTTTAAGCTATATATGTCTACACATATATACATATGCATATATTGGTATTCAACATTAGGTCTATAATCATGACATTTTAAATGGTTATATAAACTTATATATTACAACACAATATGCTAACGTATATATAATATACATACATAGCTAAGTTAACTATATTCATAAATGCTTATTTAAGAGGCTATGTGTGTGTAGGTGAACATGGCAAAGGGGCAAGTGAGGGTTAAATGGGCATACATAGTGTATACATATCAAAGAGTGCCAAAGTGTAAGTGAACAAAGTGTCAAGTGTGATAGTGTCAACATAGTGTAAGGGGTACATGAGGTAATATAGGATTTGTGTTAACATAGAACATTATATCTCATTAACTCGTATATTGCATACATTATATCTATTATTATATTACATTACATTCATGCATGCATGCATTCATTCATCATTCATTTATTCTCTTGCACTACTATATGCACCATACATTACATACTATGGAACCTACATATTCATTACAAGCCATACTTATACATGCTTACATTAGATAGGATACTTACACCTCATACATCATTTATTTAACCATTTACTCATGCTTGCATTCTCTATTTAATTACATAATGTATATACATTAACATGGGTTAAAATCAAATAGAACATTATATTACACACAAGGGTGCACAAAATGCATATGCCGAATAGTAACTCCTACTAATAATCAATACTGTACCATCTCAGCATGAATTAAAATCTAGGATTAAATTATGTTATAGATCTATGTGTTAGCTTTCTGAAACTTCAAACGGATCGCGTTTTCGTTTCCGAAAACTCCCGGAATCGCGAAAACACCGAGAACGCGTTTGTCTTTCGTACAGCTGACACTCAAATAATTCTCCAGGAAGTTACAGAAAGAATTAGGCCTATTAATACATGTTTTTGGAAATCTAACTTCAATACGCTTCTTTTAAAAAAAACAGGAGATTAAACCGAGCTTTGAGCTAGAAGTTATGATATTTCTAAGTTAGGGCTAAAATTAAAAACGTGGATAAAAATCATGACGGATTTGGGTAGTTTGAGACAAAAGAACACAAGTATATAACATAATATATCAAGAACTCACTCTCTACACTAATATATATATATATGAGACACTATAGAACACATCTCCATTACAAAAATATGAGATTAAACATGTAATAATTTATTCATACATAACAACAACACATAGTGTGTCCAAATTTAGGATTTTCCCACATGGACACAACCACAACACAAAGGACACTCCTATGACCTTCAAATCGACACAAAATGGACACCAATGGAGATACAACTATGGGAGTCATTCCTATGGGTTCAAAATAGACCTATATGCATGAGGAAATAAAAAGGAGAAGGGATTTATACCTCCCGGTAGATCGAATCGAAGAAAAGCCTTCCCGGAGCGACACCGACACGTAGAGATTCCAAAAGGACACGAACGAGCTCCGAATCCTCCCAAACTTAGGTAGCTTCCTCCTTGGCTAGAATGGAGAAGGAAAGAAGAAGATTTGGTGGTGAAATGGAAGAATTTGGTGGAAAAATTGCTAGGGATTGCTCTCTAGAAATTTGGGGAAGAACAAGAGAGAGAGAGTGTGGATGAGAATAATGAAATGAACTTGAGCCTATCCTCTCCCAAAGTGGCTGGCCATATGGGGCTATTTGTCCTATTATGGTAAGGTCCAAAATGCCCCCACTAACCTATTCTATGAGTATTAGGAAAGGGCTAATTGGTTGGGGCTAAATTAGTCATTCTAAAGTCTCTAATCACACTAACCTTATCCATAATAATTAGTCTAACCTCAAACTAAAATATTTCTATCATATGGACTAAAATTAATATCATGTGGGCCATGCCTAATTAGTGTGTGGGTCCCACTAGAGTCAAACTACCCCCGGGTCCCCGTTTCAAGTCGGATTGAGTTGAAATTCAAACCCGATTCAAATAACCCCAAAACAATATCATAAATAATAAAATAATATCAAAATAATTCAAAGAGGTCAAATACAAAAAATATCCTTAGGCCAAAAATGATATTAAAATATCATAATCACATGGTTAGGCTCTAGGTCAAACAGTCTCTAGGGTTTCACTAGCAAAACGTCAAAACCACAAGTCATTGATTTAAATGATTTAAAATCACCAAAAATCATATAATAAATTAAATATCATTATTAAAATAATTATAAACACAAAATTTCAAAATTACCCTCATTTGGAAAACTGGGTGCTACACTGCCCCCTGCCCTCCCCCCGCCCGACCGCACCCGCCCTCCCCTCGCCGGCCTCCCCCCGGCGGCGAACCCCCACCCCCGCCCGTCCTCCGCAAGCCTCCCCCCTGACCTCGCCCCCTGCCTTCCCCCCGCCCGACCCCCCTGCCCTCCCCCCGTCGGCCCTCCCTCCGCTCGACCACACACGCCCTCCCCCCCGCCGGCCACCCCCTGGCGGTGAGACCCTAGTCCCGCCTGTCCCCCGTGAGCCTCCCCCCGCCCGACCCCACCCGCTCTCCCTTCGCCGGCCTCCCCCCGGCGGTGAGACCCCAGCCCCGTCCGTCCCCCGCGAGCCTCCCCGACCTCGTCGGCCCCGCACGGCCCTCTCCCACACTCGTCGGCCCCCCGCGGCCCTCCCCTGCCCTCGCCCCGGCCCCGCCGCCCTCCCCGTGGCATCGCCAGCCACCCAGCCCCTCCACCAACGACCGAGGAAGGAGGGAGGGAGGGGTAAAATTATCATTTAGGGGTCTTTTGTAACAAAAAATAACTAGTAGGAAATTTAAGAGCATGGGGTCTTTTTTTGCGAAAGTCGGGTATCTAACGAGGGTTTTTTTTTGTCATTTATCCGGTTTAAGTTATCTAATCTTAACCGTTAATTTTTTAATGGTTAAGATTAGTTGACTTAAATAAGATCCAATTTTTTAATGGTTAATTTTTTAATGGTTAAGATTAGTTGACTTAAATAAGTTATCTAATCTTAACCGTTTATATATATATATATATATATATATATATATATATATATATATATATATATATATATATGAAGCTCATATTTATTTAAAAATAAATAATCCTTTTAACTAGTAACTTATTTACTACCCTGTTTTGATAACATTTTCACTGTTCCTTGTACATTTTTTTTTGCTTGCAAGATTCTTTCACTATTCTTTTTCTTACACACGCACACGAGCTCCTATGTTCATACTCCATTTTTGAATGAAAACAATGTCGGCCTAGAAAATGGACTAGGAAGCACTCAACGAAAGGAATGAGAGAAAGTCTTTGTTAATATACAACTTGTTGTGTACTTAATGCTTATTAGAGGAGCCTTTAAATAGTTTACAAGTAAATGGTAGCAAGCAAAAAACTAGGAGCAAATGACTCCTTACCACAAGCTTAACCAGGAGCAAAAAGTTCCTTACCACAAGCTTAACTAAAGATTGCGGACTTCAAAAATAAGAAAGGAGAAACAATCAACATGATTAATTCAATAATTCACCCCCAAATCCTGTTGTATGACATCCACGTCCATATGGTGCACCGTCCACCCTTCATGCACGGCGAGTGCGATCAACAAACGGACGGACTCGAGGAGAGCAACCGATACTAACACTTCCTCAAAGTCTACTCCTTGCCTTTGTACTACTAAAATCTGCTCTATTAGCGACGTTAGTATAACATCGCTAAATTGTGCACATTAGCGACGTTTGATTGAAACATCGCTAATAGTCGCTACTAGCGATGAAAATAGCGACGTGACAACGACGTATATTAGTTACACGAGCTAGTCGTCGCGAAACGTTGCTATGACGTTGCTAATAGCGACTAAATTTAGCGACGTTAGGATGAACGTCGCTAAATTCTAATTAAATTAAATTCCCCCCTCCGATTCATTTCCCTCCATTTTACTCTCTCACTCTCTCCCTCCGGCGCTCTCACTCTCACACTCTCCGGCGCTCTCACTCCCTCCGACGACTCTCACTCTCTCCGGCGACTCTCCTCCCTCTCTGGTACGTGACTCCCTCTCTCTCTATTTTGGTTGTTGGTGGTTGGGGGGGTGCGGGTGGCTCGAGGGGAGGGGCAGGGGGATGCGGGTGGTTGGGGGTAAGGAATGGTTGGAGGTGGCTGGGGGGTGGGGCAGGGGGAGGTGAGGGCGGCTGGAGTGAGGAGGGGGGCTGGGGGGAGAGGGGAGGGTTAGGGTTCGGGTTAGGGTTGGGGGTGTACGTGGGCGGGAGGGGCGGGGAGGGGGGTGAGGGCGGCTGGGGGTAAGAAGGGGGGCTGGGGGGAGGAAAGGGGAGGGAAGGGTTATGGTTAGGGTTCGGGTTAGGGTTAGGGGTGGTTGGTGGGGGAGGAGAGCAGGGGGGTGAGGGGGGGCTGGGGAGGGGAGGGGGGCTGGTGGGGGAGGGGTTAGGGATAGGGTTCGGGTTAGGGTTAGGGGTGTTGTAGGGGGAAGAAGTGGTGGGGGACTGGGTCAGGGGCACCGATAGTGCCAAAAAAATCTGATAATTTAGTAATAATTATTTGTTTTCCGACACTGAAAAATTTGATACTCCGATTCGAACCCATCGATAGTGCCAATATTTATAACAAGTTTTGTTGTTGGTTAATGCCGTCGTCTATTTTCCTTGATCCCGATACTCATAGTAATGGTCTCGAGTCATGGCCGTACGTCGGGTTAGGACCTTTTTGCTGCTCGTGGGGTTGGGGAATTTGCTGCTCGGGGTGGGGCCCCGAGGGGGCTCGCAGTATATATGTATGTATGTAGTATGTAGTATGTAGTATGTAGTATATTCGTTTCAGTTTTGAAGTTTATTCATATTTGCAGATATCTAGAAATGGCTATATCCATGTATCTGCTAGACCGTTCGTGGATGTACAACCACATTCGAGATGACAGGTGCGGTGTGCGAGATAAATACATCGCCAGAGTAGAACAATTCCTTCAATTCGCGAAGGTGTTTCCTCAATCCATGGACGACATGGACATTAAGTGTCCGTGTGCAAAATGTCGAAACATAATATTTCAACCAGAATTGGATATGACGTATCACTTATACACAAAGGGTTTCCTTCCGAATTACTACCAATGGACCGCACACAGAGAGCTTATACCTTTAGCATTCCAAGCGGAGCCTTATGTGGAGCCTTATGTGGAGCCTTATGTTGAGCCTTATGTGGAGCCTTATATGAATGTCCACAACCGAACTGGTGTCAACAACGAGTACATGAACATGGACTTCGACGCTGCGGGACCTAGTTTCGATCCATACAATCCTGACGCAGCTGAGAAGGCACCGAATGTCGATGCCGCGAAGTTCATGGAGTTGCTAGAGAATGCATGGACTCCTTTGTACCCTGGCTGTGAGGACCATTCACCGTTAGAGGTGATCACTCAGCTCTTGAGAATAAAGTCTGACTTTAACATTTTATAAGAATGCTACAATAGAATGCTCGAGTTGATTACAGATATCTCGCCGGAGGGTGCCAAGTTATCGAAAGACTTCTACCGCTCTAAGAGGATGGTGAGATCCCTCTGGATGGGATACAACAAGATCGATTGCTGTCAGAACGGATGCATGCTTTACTACAAAGATCACAAGGATGCAGAAGTGTGTGAATTCTGTGGTGCTGATTGCTACAAGCCAACTACTGCAGGCAAGTCTAGAAGATCGACTGCTTCAATGCACTACTTGCTGTTGACGTCGCGGTTGCATAGGTTGTTCATGGTGAAAGAGACTGCCAAAAATATGAGCTGGCATAAGCGACAACAGACCGAAGGAGTGTTGGATCACCCATCTGATGGAGAAGCGTAGAAGCACTTCGATCGAGCATATCCTAATTTTGCTTCTGATGCACGTAATGTAAGGTTGGGGCTCTATCTGATAGTTTCACCCCATTTGGTCTTTCAGGCTCCCAATATTCATGCTAGCCGGTAATCCTCACTCCGTACAACCTACTGTCTTGGATGTGCATGAAAACACCTTACATGTTCTTAACTAGTATCATCCCCGGTCCGAACAACCCGAAGAGGAATATCGATGTGTACTTACAACCGTTGATAGATGAGCTGAAGCAGCTATGGAAAACAGGGACGTACACGTATGATGCTTCGAAAAAATAGAATTTTCAGATGCGGACAGCACTAATATGGACAATCAACGACTTTCTGACTTATAGAATGTTATCTGGATGGAGCACTCATAGTTGACTTTCATGTCGGTATTGCATGGACCGCACTAAGGCTTTTCGTTTGAGACACGGAGGAAAGCCATGCTTCTTTGATTGTCACCGGCAGTTCTTGGTGAAAGACCATCCGTACCATAGGAACAGAACTGCTTTCCGTGCCGAAGCTATGGAGAAGTGCGATCCACCGCCAATGTGGTCCGAAGAGGACACATGGGAGCAAGTAAAAGAAATCCCAAGTGCTATTGAAGATCCTACAACAAGCAGCCATTGCGAGGGATTTGGCGAAGATCATAACTGGACCAAAAGGAGTATATTCTGGGATCTGCCTTATTGGAGCACAAATATGATTAGACATAACCTTGACATCATGTATATTGAGAAGAACGTGTTTGATAACATAACTAATACTGTAATAGACGTCAAGGAAAAGACAAAAGACAATCAAAAGGCTAGATTGGACTTAGCCGAAATATGCAGATGCCCTACATTACACATGATAGACAACGGGAAGGAAAAGCTTTTGCGGCCTAAGGCAATCTACTCGGTAGACAAGGAGGACAAAGTGAGACTTTGTAGATGGATCCAGGACTTGAAATTTTCGGACGGATACGTCTCCAATCTAAGAAGATGTGTCGACATAAAGGAGTGTAAACTGACCGAAATAACGAGCCACGATTGCCACGTATTCATGGAGAGGTTAATTCCTGTTGCATTTCGAAAATTATTACCGCCGGTAGTCTGGGATCCATTAACAGAGCTTAGCATATTCTTCAGAGATCTTTGTTCTTGCAAGTTGCTCGTCGATCGTTTAGAGAAGCAAAAGAAGGACATTGTGGTAACACTTTGCAAACTTGAAAGAGTTTTTCCTCCTGCATTCTTCGACTCAATGGAGCATTTGCTGATTCATCTTATCCATGAGGCTCTTGTTGCTGGACCTGTCGGTTATCGTTGGATGTACCCGTTCGAGCGACAGTTGAACCACCTCAAGAGGAAGGTGAAAAATAAGGCACGGGTGGAGGGTTCTATTTGTGAAGCATATGTCCTTGAGAATATTTTAAACTTCTTTCCATGTATTTTCAGCCTCATATTGCTACAAACAGAACAAGAGCTCCCAGAAATAACGAGGCTATGAAGTTGGTATTGAGACAAAGCTGAAAGTATTTACTGCCTACGAAAAACCATCTGGTAAAATAAAAAAAAGATATCTAAATGACGACGAGGTTAACGCTGCAATGTTATATGTATTACTCAACTGCGACGAGAAAGAAGTGGACAAGCTAGAGGGGTAAGTAAAATTATTTCGCGTGCTTCGTTGCTTCTCAATATAACTAATATACCTATGCTTCGTTGCTTTTCAGCATGTTTAAGGATGAGGTAACGTCCAACAATCCGTACACAATCGAGGAGGAAGTAGAACAGCAAATGAGACTTTATTTTCCTTTTTGGTTGAGAGCATATGTACGGATATCTTCACAATTTACTTTTTTTGTACGTATATACTTGCACATAATAATTAAGTTAGCATCGTTTATTTGGTATTTAGGTTGATTTTCTGGAGGCAATCCTTGAGAATGAGTATATTAAAACTCTAGCCAAGGGACCAATTTATCAAGTGAAGACCTGGCCAAGTTACTGCATAAATAGCTTCAGGTTCAAGTCAACAAATGCTCGAATAAGCGACGACTTCTTGGATTTAGATTCTACGAAGAATAGCTGTTTGTGCATAAAATCTTCAAACTACAAAGACATCGACCCAGGCAATGACTTCTTTGGTGTCTTACGGAGATTGTGGAACTGACATACAATTATGCTATAAAACCTTGTAAGATCGTCTTGTTCAGATGTGATTGGTTTGATTCGATCCAAGGTCGAGGTTGGAGAGTTGACAAACATGGTCTTGTGACATAAATTATCACCGTCGATATCAAGCTTATGAGTCGTTTGTTCTAGCAAGCCAGGCTCAGCTAGTTTACTTTACCAGCTATCCAAAATGAGGAGCCGAAAGATCAGATTGGTGGGCAGTCTGTAAGACTAAAGCTCGGAATACCTTTGATGTCGACGAGATAGCATATCAGAAAGACGAACTACCTCTTATTACAAATATTGTCGATATGGACTCAACTAAAGTTTCTCATGACATGTTTCATCAATTAGAAGAGGTAGAAGTATCAGAAGAGGAAGAGGAAGTTGATAGGAGTGAATAGGAAGAGAAAGAGGAAGAGGAAGAGGAATCGGAACAAGATAAATTTTTAGAAAATGATTGAATATGTTTAATTTTCAGATGTAATATGGTTTACTTTTGTTATTTTTCAGATATAGTATGGTTTACTTTCATTTTTTTTCAGATGTAGTATGGTTTACTTCTGTATTTTTTCAGATATGGATCGACGTGGATCATTTGGTTCCGGTGCTGGTGGGAGCCGACGAGGCCGACAGTCTCCATCTACCACTCCTCCTACCGACTCCTCATCCCCCGTACTCAAGTATACACTAGTGGTCTAGTCGTCGGTAGTGTCTCCATACCCGGCTCTAGCAGTTCCAGGCTAGGGCCTTCTTCTTCTACGCAGCCAGTACCGTCGAGTATTCCAGAGACCGACCCCACTATTGAGGAGCAGGCCGAGGCCGAGGCCCACGCTGAGGGCGAGGGCGAGGGCGATGGTGAGGCCCACGTCGAGGGCGAGGCCGAAGGGGAGGCTACGGGCAGGGACAGGGGTAGGGGCAGGGGGAGAAGGGGGGCAGGGGCAGGCTGCAGCTCCCATTTGAGACAGATCCTCCGTGTCGCCCGGAGGGGGATCTGAGGTTGGAGATTTGGGCCTGTACTCGGACCATGCGGTAAGTAAAATTGTTGTATTTAATTTGTTTAAATTTATTATAAACTTGTTTAATAAATTTTAATTTTAATTTTATAGGTATTATCCCTCCTCCGTACACCGGTCGTTGGGTACATTCCTGCGACAGAACTACGGGTGGCCCTGGATCAACTGGAGGGATGTCCCGACCGACAAAAAGGCCTTCTGGTTTGAGCACTTCTCGGTACGTAAAAGTTTATTTCCTTTTAACATTTAGTATGTTATGTTATAACTTATGTACTTCTATGTTTTTTTCAACGAACTTACTTCTTTCCTCCCCACTGCACCGTTGCTGTCGAGTCTATTTTTTCCAGCGTCGCTAGTAAGCTCATTAGGGACGCGATCCTCGACCAAAAGGATCGTGAGCGCCGGGGAGAGCCTATTCAGGGTTGGATCTCTGTCGCCGACTGGGCGGCAATGAAGAGGAGATTCGAGGAGGGAACCTACAAGGAGAAGTCCGTGAAGTCTAAAAGAGCACGACAGGCAGGGTCGTAGTGGTGTGGTGGGTCACAGTCCATCATGGATTTCTTCACTCATATGGTACATATATTGCTGTATACACATAATTAATACTTTATAGTAATATATTTCTTTCAACTTAACTGACAAATTATTTAATAATTTTGTAACAGGTTGAATCGGGAGAGGACCCGAATATGGTTATCTTGTTCCTCGCCACGTACACGAAGGGGGAGCGGTTCGTTGACGACAAGGCCCGGGACACCTACGTATGTTTTACTTAATGCTAGTTCATTAATATTAATTTTTAGTTACGTAGAGAATTCATATAGATGTTATTTCTAGGCCGAGTTTTTGAAGTTTTACTTAATGCTAGTTCATTAATATTAATTTTTAGTTACGTAGAGAATTCATATAGATGTTATTTCTAGGCCGAGTTTTTGAGGCTTAAGGAGGCCGGGCCGACACGGTTAGAGGAGCTGGTGCTAGCACTTTCCAGCAGCCACCGACCGCCACAGCTCAGTCAGATGACGAGTTGTGGATGAGGGCCGTTGGTGGCATGCATTGGGGTACATACTATGGTACGGGCTCCTATGGTGCCTTCATTGCGTTACAGGCCTCTATGACCGCCACTAGTGTGTTCGGCCCCGCACAGACTGAGGAGTCGCTCCTCCACCAGCAGAGTGTCGATGCGCAGATCGCAGCTCTGCGTGACGAGATGCTGCAGAGGATGTTGGCACCGCATATAGATGATTCTGTGCTCATATCACGCTTTGAGAGGCTTGAGAAAACGACTGAGGCACTGCGATAGATGACCCGCGCTATGCAGGAGACTACGCATCGGTTGGTTGAACAGATGGAGCAGTTCCGCGAGATGGCTATGGAGCGACCGTCTGCTGGTACACCGGGAGCATCGTCTACATCCGATGGTGCACGGGAGGACATACTCGTCCACCTGTTGTCACTGGAGGAGTATCAGACGATCCTGGCGTTGCGACGACAGTCATCTGGTGGCGCTCCTCCTCCAGCTCCGGGTCCAGCTCCAGCTCCAGCTCCAGCTCCAAGCGATCAATAGTTTTATTTTTGCATTTTCGGACTTTGTACTTTATATTTTTTACTTTGTATGTATTTGGGGATATTGACTTTGTTCGTTGAGGATATTGACTTTGTACGTATTTGAGGATATTGACTTCGTTCGTTGAGGATATTATTGACTTTGTTCGTTGAGGATATTATTTTTTCTTTATATTTTTTGTCTATTCTGGAATGTATTGTGCGTGCCGGTGTTGAGTGTTCTACCGAGGGGGTCGACGAACCCAGGGATTGGATTCTGTATTTTGTATTTTGGATTCTGTATTTTGGCTCAAGTTCCAGCTCCATTTGCATTCTGGATTCTGTTTTTTATATTTTTTTTAACTTAACGACATTTTTAGCGACGTTAATGAGCGTCGCTAAACTTTAGCGACGTTAATGAATGTCGCTAAAACGTGGCTAAATTGCTGACATGGCACCACGTGGTACTGAATCTGATGCCAGCACATTGTCGCCAAAACGTTGCTAAAGTGTCGCTAAACGGCGACCACACAATAACGTCGCAAATAGCGTCGCTAATTAGCGACCATGTGAGAACATCGCAAATAATGTCGCTAATTAGCGATGTTAATAACGTCACTAATTAACGTCGCCATAGCGACATTTTGCGACGTTTTTCCAATTAGCGACACGCTTTTTTCCGTCGTTTAAATAACGTCGCTAAAAAAATTTAGCGACATTTTAACTAGGTTTAGCGACGTTTGTGAATAATTCGACGGATTCTGGTAGTGTTGCACATAGCCTTTCGCCACGAGCCGGCCCTTGTGTTTAAGGACGATGTCGTGCTCGTCCTTCTTGAGCTTGTAGACCCACTTCAAATTTTTGTCCTCTTTTGAAGCATGCTTATGGTTCTCAAAAAATTTTCGGCAAGTTGTGGAACATAATGTTCTGTATAGATTTCTCATGCGATATAGAATTCATGAGATTTGAACTGTGGGAATCTCTTAAACCAACTCACGAGAAATTTATATGCATTGGTTGCAGTTATGTCATCTTTGAGGTTATTCAAATCGAAACTTTTGCTTATATAGAGAGTCCCACACCAACTAGTGACTCGAGAAAAAATAGGTTTGCCTCTTTGTTCCATGAATGGTTATTGAATTTGAGCTTTGGAGAACCCCTTTGCATCAAGAAAGGGCCAAGCTCCTTAACTGCCCCATATTCAATTGATGAACAACTAGGTCCTCCGTGAGCCATAAAAGGACATGCTTCTTGTCGACGTCATGCGTGGCCTCAAAGAACCAATAAAAAAGAGCCCTCCCATGCGTCTCATTGACGGTGACATAGCCCGAGAACTGCCGGAAGTCCACCCTCGGCTGCCCGGGGAGCCTGTGCGCCAGGTCTACCTTCTGAGCATTGGCGGCGGACTTGAGCGTGGATACTTAGTAGCCATAGTACTCTGATCCCCGTGTCGCCTTCTCGCACACCTCTTCAATCAAGACATGGACATGAAAGTATGAAATGAGGATAGGGAAGAGGAGAGGAGCTGCAAGGGAGCGAAGGGCCGTCGCCATTATTTTTCTCAAAGAGAGACTTATTCTTCTGCACCTAACTTTAACTCTTGCTCCTCTCTGTATATTGCTCCCATTACTTCCATTCTCATGGGCTATGATATTGCTTTGATGAGTGGAGCCTCCATCTTCATCAAGGAAGACCTCCATATCAGCGACATCCTCAACGTCCACTCCCTGGTCGGCTCCGTCTTGGTCGAACGTACCTCCAATTGGCTAGGGCGCCGCCTCACCATCGACATTGCGACAATCTTCTTCTTCCTCGGCTCCCTCATGATGGGCTTCGCTCCCAACTACGGCCTGCTCAAGTTCTGGCGCTTTGTTGCAGGCGTCATGGTTGGCTACACTCTCGTGATCGCCCCCGTCTATAGCGCCGATTTGGCCCCCGCCTCCTCCCGCGGGTCCCTCACCTTCTTCTTCGAGGCCTATATCAACTACGACATCCTTATCGGATACATCTCCAACGTAGCCTTCGCCAAGCTTCCGCAGAGACTCAGCTGACGCGTCATATTCGACATCAACACGGTCTTCTCGGTCCTCCTCAGTGTCGGGGCCCTCTTCATGCCCGAGTCCCCTTGTTGGCTCGTCACGCAGGTGCGTCTTGGAGATGCCAAGAAAATCCTCGAGCGGACCTCCATCTCGAAAGCCGAAGCTCCCTAGTGCCTTACCGACATCAAGTCCTGTGCATGGATTCACGAGGACTGCGATGCCGACATCGTGGCCATCGTGAAGAAGAGCCACGGGGAGGGCGTGTGAAAGGAGCTTCTCGTCCACTACCCCGGTCGGAGGCTCACGTGAATGTTGGCCCATTTCACCTTCTAATTGTTTAACAATGCACTCTTTTTTCTAGCCTATTTCTTTCTTTGTAGCTCCATTGGCAACAGAACAAATTACCTCAATAGTGTAAGACTTGTCGTTGTCATCGTAATTGTTCGCGAAGGTCCTCCACTCTGAGGTCTCGTCGACGGAGTGGGCATCTAGCACCACCCGCACTCCAAGCACACCGTGTCTCCAGCGGAGTGGTCGAACACCACCTCTGTGCCCTTCTTGTAGTCCGAACAGAAATTCTTTGCCATTTGTTATTGCCAGTGGTGCTCGTCATACACAATATTGTTGATTGCGCCCACGGTTGTCTCGGCGAGCATGCACTACTACGGCATCAGCAATGCAGGCTCATCGTCATCGACTTGTGTCTGATAGGCCCATTCATCGTGCTTCGCCTTGCGAAAGTCGTCTGCCCAGTGGCCATAGATGCCACAAATGTGGTACTTTCCCTTCTTGTCACGCATGCCGTCAGATGTGTTGTCGTTGTTCGTATTGTCGCAGCCACGACCTCTTGGCCTACCGCGCCTGCGACTACTGCTTCTGCCGCTGTCGAAGTAGGCCTCGTCTTACTTCCTCGTACGAGCGAGCCACTCCAATTCGGAGAGGAGAAGACGGCTACCCGTGCTGCCAGAGTCGCCATCGAGATCATACCTCTCCTTAACGGCTAGAAGTCTACTGGTAAGCTCTTCAATGGATAACGTCTTGAGATCCATAAGGGTCGCAATGGAGATAGCGACTTGTGTGTACCGAGGCAGAACAACACGAAGAAACTTCTTAACTACTTTTTTGTTGTCCATTTCGTCACCGAGTAGTTACAGGTCGTTGACGAGTCCCATGAGCCGCATCGCGAAGTCCTCGACGGACTCGTCGTCCTTGAACTTGATTGATTCTAAGTCGGCGTACAATTTCTGTGCTTTGGCCTTGCACATGCGCTCGACCCCCATCCGTATAACCTTTATAGTGTCCTATGCTTCCTTGGCAGTATCTTTTATTGCCAGTATTCGCAGTATCTTCGACTGCGCGGCTCAGAGTATGACAGACAGGGCCATCTTATCATCGCGATAGTCGACATTCCCAGGTTCGATCGTCTCCCATAGGCCTTGCACCTTCATGTTAACTCTCATTAAGAGAGCCCAATCTGTAGTACCCCGTCCCTACATCGTGTTCCATTTTCGTCCATAGGGTGCGCAAGAAAGGAACACTGTCGCTACCGATTCAGTCGGGATCGGTTGAATCGGTCGAATGGAAACAATTTGAATTAAGATCATTTTTCTTGTTATGGAAAGGATTCTTTGGAATCAAGTCCCATATTCAGCAGGTTGTGCCTCAAGGATTGGCTCTGTGGCTGAGTCGGAGAGATCTTCTATTGCTCTGCTTTTTATGTCGCACTTGCTTTGGCTTTAGTTTTCGTGAATGTATTTTCGATGATTTTTATGGTTCGCATTTTCGAACTTCGCATTCGTATCGAATTCCTTGAATAATATAGTATTCTAATCAGTTGCTTATGCGATTGGAGGTGATCGTATAGGCGACGTCTAAGTGCAGCCTACCAGTCCCTCACCTGAAACAAAGACTAAGGTGAGTGGCTGACCTTCTTCGCCTCGATCCTATGTTTCAGAATCAAATATAAAACACAAAAACAATGCTTGTCGCTATAGTGTAGAATCAATGAAATCATGGCACGATTCTTGACGAAATGCTTGCTGTCGAACTGCTTTACATGAAAAAATAATGCTTGCTTTCTTAGGCCTTATTTACTTAGCCTATGCAAGCCAAAGGACGAATTGATTAACGTTTATCGTAACGATACAGTTAAAGTACATAATGACTAAGTTCAAAGAAAAGGGTCAGTTTCACACCAAAAAAGAAAGTTAAAGGTTTTAGTAAAAAGATGAAATATTTTATGAATCTGTAAAACGGTCATTGGACAAGTTATGCATAAGACGTAGTTTCCTCGAACGGTTGCCAAGGCCAAGGAACCAATTCGGCCCAGGAGGAACGAGTATAGCAAGCACCAACCATGAATCGACGTGGGTGATTCAGGAACTTTTGCACAGGGCTCGCTACCCATCGCGAAAGGGTCGCCGTCTAACCCAGCTATAGTCCATGATGGCTTGACATTGCCAGTGACCTTCACACCCCTTTCACTACTTAAACTAATGCACATGACACGAGATGATTATGATAGCTGCTTAATTTATACAATTTCATATGCCTGTCTCAAAATATGTTAATATACAAATCAATCAGGATGGTTAGAAATATTACAAAAATAGCTAACATTGTCATGACCCGCACCCTGTTTAGGGGCACGAGTACATGGATACGTCCAGCCTACACTGCAGTGTCGATGGTAGAATACTGTATAGGTCATCTATAAAATCTAACATCAACAATATTTATAAACCTGTCATCTGTGCATGGAAGAATATATATAACTCAATCACATGACATCTAAGGAAGATAAGCACGATGTGATAAAGGTATGATAGAAATAGGAAAGCTGGAAATAGATGCAAGTCACAGAGTCACAACCAGAAGTTCAGAGTTTAATACATTATACAATCCCAAAAATATATACTACAACCCAAAATAATAAGCTAAAATACAGTCCAGTCAAAACTACTAGTCTAAGATTTCTACCAGTGGTGCGTCCTCTAAAGGCACTGGCTCTACTGAATCCAAGTGGTAAACTGCGTCTATGCCAAACCCGTAGAAGGTCGGACAGTCTGTATCTGAATCCTCTAAAAAATACAACGAAGTTATCCTGTCAGGATATGAGCAAGTACAAATGCTAACAGTAGTTCCATGTAAATTGACAAATTCTATAAGAGACAGTTATAATGAAATATAAAATAAAATATCATGACTGGAATTGTCACGACCCGTACCCGCTTTTTCGGATACGAGACGTGTCCAAGCCAGCCTACGCCACAGAGTCGGCGGTAGAACGCTGTCACGACCAATGTGCTCAAAATCACAAAATAACTTTATTTATTGCTCATTCACATTTCTAAATTTATTACAACATTTATAACATTTATATTTAAAGAAAATACAAAGTTCTTTCATATTTTGAAATGACTACAACACAGCTATCTAATCTCTAGGTTTCTGTCTGCAAATACACTCGAATCTTCCAATGCTAAAGAAGCCACGGCTAACCTAAAAAATGTTGGTTTCCAGTCAGGAATGGAACAAGCACACAAACCGACGGCAATGCAAAATCACAATAGAATTAACAAAACATGAAAATAACATATGAAAGATGAAAATAAGAAGGTAACTGATGACATGGCAATTAGTGAAGAAGACAAGAAAAATAAATAAAATACAACTATCTATGTGATTTAAAATATCAGTTTCGACATGTGAACGATTAGGGGTAAATACGGCATCCTGCACGTGTCGTGTGCAGCTACTATTCTCCACGAAAGATACGGGGGATAGTTCTGGGTAGTCCACATGTCTACTAAGATATTTTCCCTCCCGACTACTCCGTGTGACGAGCGTGTCAACAAGCAACAAGACATATGTAACAACATGAAATGTATAGACTACTATAAATCAAAAAGCAATCAGAAAGTGTACTTGCCTGGGGTCATTTGCTGGTGAAACAAACCATCTCGTTGGGTCCACGATAGTCTGATTAGCCTAGGGTCGATGTGAAGGAGTCAACATTATAAAATACAAACGTATGACTAATCACGGTTTTAAGAAAAAATCTTAATCTAGAAATGGAAATCTAATTAAGGAAAAATATATATTTAGGAAATAACTATAGCTAATTAGAATTTATTTACTATATTTGAAAATAATATCACAATATTTTTAGATAATAATTAGAAAATTATAGAAAAGCACTTTAGGTTAAAACCATATTTTTTTGGAAAACTTAGAAAATGATTTTAGGCAAAATCCCAATTTTGTCATATATATATATATATATATATATATATATATATATATATATATATATATATATATATATATATATAGGTCAAAACAATCCTTGAAAATACCTAATAATACTACATATATATTTTCTTTTAGTGAAACCCCATATTAGAATATCCTAAAATAATAATATAGTTTTTCTATTAAGTCCTAATAATACTCGACATACACAAATATTCTTATTGTAAAATAAGAATTTAATAATAATAATGAAAACATATACTTAGAAAATATTCGTAAACATACGGCTGAAATCTACCAATAAGTCTATTGGGCCCAATTCAACTATTAAAACATGGCCCAAATTCATAAGTCCAAAAATAATTTTATATAGTTAAAATAACCAAACATATATATCAACCCAACTGTCTTTTGAAATTATTTAAACAAACTCAGCTGCTTCATAAATCCAAGGTCCATAATACCAATAGCCTACAATTACAACCTGGCCCATTGGCCTCTCTCCCTTCCCTCTTCCCAGAAAGAAAATAAATCACTTAACTGTTGTTTTGTTTGTAAAACTATAACAAATAATAATAATAATGATAATAATAGATATACTAAAGTTTTACTCACCAGGTCGACCAAGTATTAAATTGTTACCAAAAGTCTAAAACAACAATTATGCCAACACATCGACTGCTGTGCTAAACTTGAGGCTTCTCCATGAATCCTCTCCATTAGAGCATCTCCAACCCTATTGTGAGTTTGAAAAAAATGGTTGCCACATAGGAATGACAACCATTTTTTCCAAAAGTACTTCTCCAATGTAAATGTGAAATAAAGTGTGGAGTTGACATGG
Source organism: Iris pallida (assembly GCA_029216955.1). Lineage (NCBI taxonomy): Eukaryota > Viridiplantae > Streptophyta > Magnoliopsida > Asparagales > Iridaceae > Iris > Iris pallida. The sequence continues at coordinate 1,685,620 of JANAVB010022600.1, read as the reverse complement.
CAATGACATGGCAAAGACAATGTGAAGTTGGTTGTCTAGATCTAGACAATGCACTTCACAATGTCTTTATGTCCACATCATCATTTGTGAATAAAAATATTTATAAAAAAGAAGTAGAAGAGTAAAAGTTGTCTTGGAAGTTGTAAAAAATTATTTGTATTGTCTTCTCAATACTTTTGCATTGGAGATGACTTTTTAAACCCATTGTCATTTGTGAATATAACCTTGCCACCTATACAAGACATTGTCTTGTCCCTCATGCCACATAGGATTCACAACACAAAACAAGACAATAGGGTTGGAGATGCTCTTAACATGGAGAGAGAGTACAGAGTTTAAAAAAATGGAAGAGAGTGAAGAGAGAGAAAGGAACTCACCGATCGGGAGAGAGCGGCGCTGGGGGGAACCTGCTGGGAGGTGGTCGGTAAAGCCCTCACCGCCGAGCATCTTCGTCGGCGCTCCGGGCGGCTCGTCGAATATGGGGCTCGAGGGGGCGAGGAGACGGGCTTACCGGGTTTTCCACAAACCGGCGGTAGCTTGCGCTCGCCGGCGAGACCACAACACTGAGAGCGGCACGGGGCTCATCGAGCCTTCGGAGGCGGGATCGACGGCGCACGAGCGTCGCTGCTCTGCCTGGCAGTAGTCCCGCTGCACGGAGGATCGGACCGGAAAGTACTAGCGGCGGTCGTGGAGACTTCTGGTGTGGCGGCGATGAGCTCGTGGTTGGGGCACTCGGCGCCGGTGCTGGCGAGCCCGGTGTTACGCCGGGATGGAAAGGCATTATGGCACAGTCGGCAAGTTAGCTCGCATGTAGATCAGCCGCGGGCGGCATGGCTCATCGGCTAGCGAGGGATCGGCGGAGAGACGCCGCGCAACTCGAGACGTGGTGCCAGCACCGAGGCGCGGTGGCTCCGTCGCACAGCGACGACGTCAGCGGACGCGGGGAAATGGCTTGGCCGGATCTGGAGATTTGGAGGGATCGCGGCGAATCGGGAGACGCGACGGCAGTGACGGAACTGGCCGCCGGGAGCGGTTATAGTTCGGGTTTTGGTTTTTTTCTTTTTCACTTCTGGGTTTGGGTTGTACCGATGTTGAGCACGAAAATAGAACTCTATGAATGCGACGAACACACGGGTCCGGACACGATTGAACTGGTAATTCTTTTGTTGGACATGGAGACATGGGGGCTGAACGGAACACAGAGAATGTGGTTATGGTGGTTTCTTGTTGTGGTGGTGGTGGCTGCTTGGCGGGGAAATTGACCGGAATGGTCGGGGATGGATGGCTTGGGTGTGATGACAAGAAGGGTGGTGCTGGCGTTGATGGCAGGGAGGCCGGCATGAGTATTCGGTACGAGAAGGAGGAGATATATTATTGATGGTGAAGAAGAAGAAGGGTGTGGGATAGGAGTTTTCGATGGAGCAGGGCTAAAATGTGTCTAGGGTTTGCTCTTGGTAGAAAAGCAAGATTCTCTTTAAATATGAGATGTACACTAACTAAATGAGAAGTAGAAACACCTCCCCGATTTTAAAATCAAATAGATTTTAAAAATATAATCCAATCTAATCACTCTCTAATGATCATAATATTAAATTAAATTAATATTCGACCATATCAAATACTTTAAAATAATATAAAGTAATTTAAAGCATATGAACTTAAATCTATTTTAATTTAACTGATCAACATAATATTTTAAAATAATACTTAATGTTTATTGAAATAATTTTAAACCACATATAAACTAAAATAAAATTCGTAATTGATTACCACTATAATATGTAAATAAAAATCGACATCATCGAATAACTCAAAACATGTTTTTATTAAAACAAAGTTCTATCTTAAAATCCTTTCCCACAAATCCTTTTTATTATTAAAAATTATCTAACCAAAATTTGTAATTCAAATTAAATATTTTTATTAAAGCCAATAGCACTTTAATTTTAAGCTAGTTTTTTTAATAACATAAATAATCACAAAAACCCTTTTGCAAAGTCTCGACAAAAAATAACCTTAAAATAAAAAAATAAATTTTTCGAAGATCCGGGAAGAGGAGTTATAGGAATATAAATGGAATATATAAATCTGGATATCATGTCAGGCTATAAAATACTGGAATGTAGAGCAATACAGTAATAACTGATGTATATTGTAAACATAAACGGTGCCTTGAGATATTAGAGCGTTATGTAATCGGCTTGGGACACATGATTAGGCTCTTCCATTTGACCGGCTATGAGTCAAAAAATACAAGAAAATAAGATCAGGCCGGCCACAATGGAAATCTATGAGGCAAGTAGAAACACAGGTCAAGCTTTACCCTACGAGAGGCGAGGGTAAAGCTATGATACAAGTAGTAACAGGAATACATGAGGGGTATTGATCACATAACCTCTAATAACTCTCCATCTCCGAGTAGTATAATGGATCCAACCATGACACGTCATGACACGAGATTTAAAGAGCAGGGGCACAGCCCACTCCCAAATCGGTATCTATGCAAGTGCAGAAAACAAGATCGAACAATGTACTCATATACTAGGTAAACCAGGAATAACATCTCATGACGAGATCCAATGTATACTAGTTCGTATACCATCATGTCGAGAACCAAGTAAAATACTACAACTGAATCGGATATAGCAAATATCAAGATAATAAAAACTATCAGAGAATATACTCGCCTACGGTCCTGAGCAGTCAATAGGAATCGAGGCTTAGAGGATAGTCACAGACCTAAATATGTGATATACAAGAGTTAATTAGGGTTTAATAGTATTTGGCATAATTTCTAGTGTATGATATACAAATCTAGGTCAAGCTCAGTCAAACTAAGTCAAACTAGGTCACACTAGGTCACACTAAGTCAAACTAGGTCACACTAAGTCAAACTAGGTCAAAGGTTGACTTATAGTTGACTTTTGGTCTACTGGTCAACTCCTTGTCTAATCTAGGTCAAACTAGGCTAATGGTTGACTCACAGTTGACTTTTGGTCAACTGGTCAACTCTGGTCAAGTTCTAGTCAATTCTAGATCCAATATTAAGTTTTAGTTGACTTTGAGTCAAAACAGTCAACTATGGTCAGACGGGGTCAACTCTAGCCTAGGTATCCTATTCCTAGCATTTACCTACCAAGATACCACATATCTTGGCCCTTTTGGTATCCCGATACAAATATCTTGGCTTAGCACAATTACCTTAGCCTAAGGTAAACCTCTTACCTAGGCATCTAACAACCATCCTAGACTAATAGCTAACCCATACTACTTATCTATCATATGACAAGGTAAACTAATACCTTACCCTACTATGATATTTTAATACCTTACCCCATGACAAGGTAATCCTCATTACCTTGCCCTCTAACCTAGTATCTTGATACCCTCAAGATACAACTTGGTATCTCAATACCAATATCTTAGATCCTAAGATATATAATATCTTAGATACCTAGATATCTAACTAACTAACATATCTAATATCTAGATATCTAACATATCCTAGGATACATAGATATCCTAAGATATCTACTCTAATATCCTAAGATACTAAGATCTTGATATCTTAGATATCTAATATCTAAGATATCTAGCTACCTATCTATCTAATATATCCAATATCTAATATACCTTAACTTATATATATATATAAAAAAAAAAAAAAAAAAAAAAAAAAAAAAAAAAAAAAAAAAATATATATATATATATATATATAATATATATATATATATATATATATATATATATATATATATATATATATATATATATATATATATATATATATATACACACTAACTTACAAATATAACTTAGATATCTAACATAGATATCTAACCTATCTACTTAACTAACCACCTCACTAACTCATCTCTAACTTCCTCACAAACAAGTAGGCACACACACACACATATATACGTATTGGCAATACAATGGAGCAAATGGGGTGCCCCTATTGCTGCCTAATGCTGCTACTGTAGCTGCTATTGCTGCTGCTATTGCTGCAACTGCTGATGCTACCTGCTGCTGCAGTGGCTACTGCCACTGCTACTTGCTGCTGCTGCTTCCTTTGGCAGCAATCCCTTCCCCTTTTTTTCACTACACACACACACACGCACACACACACACACACACACACATTCTTTTTCCCTTTCCCTCCTCACTCTCTAACACTAACACACACACACACTAATACACTAAACTCCTCTTATAACAATAACACTAATCTATATATATACACACTCATATATATATATATACTCACACATTCATATATATACATATATCTATATATATACACATTAACGCAACAAATAACATCATGAAACCTATCCGAATACCCAAATCCTTGCAATTCTACCCTCTAGGGCTTAGACACGTACCCCACACAAGCAATCTAACTCGCGCATGTGAGCAAAAACAAAAAACGAGGCCCGAATGGCCATTCTAGCAACTCCGGGGTGTCCGATTCGCGGTACCGCACGATACGGTACCAAAACTATCCGGATTCGACCCAAATTCTACCAACGAGTCCTAAATAATGATTAAAACCTATTCTAAGTGCTAACTTGCCGATTATAGTGTCAGTACAAAAAGTCATCCGTGTGTTGGAACCCGAAAGCCCCGAAGACGCCCATTTTTACGATTTCTCGCGAAATGATCCCACGTATCCTAATATGGACACGTACTGTAGTGCCCCATCCCGCTCAGTCAATCGGAGGAATCGAAATGCCAAGGACGTTCGGACTTAGCCTTGCAACGGCTGCTCGAAGGCCCGTTCGGTCGAGGCGACTCCTCGCTCAGGTAGGGTGGTTTCGATGAACTTACCTCATCTTAGCCTTCACATAATAAATCTCATATTTTCAACTTGCACAAGTAGGCTTGATAATAAAAGAGACGAATCCACATAGCTAAGGAAATAATTTTGACGGGTCGAATTGAGTTAGAATATGGAAAGGTCCAACGGTCGGCTTAGAGTTGGTGCACGACGTGCTTTGAAAATGACACTCGGTCCTTCGTCCCGTGGCTTGGGAGAAGAAAAGTTGGTCTTCGCCATAAGCTAAGAGTTAGCCAAATTCATAGGCGTCGCCGGCATAAATGCTTCATAAAGCATGCACGGTCTCATCGCCCAAGGCGTGGCATAGCCTCTGCTCGCCCGATGGGTTAAGTTGTATTGCACGACTTGTGGCGTAAGTCTAGGCACCCCAAATAACTTGGTTGTTCAAAGTCGAACGCGTGCATGGCACGTTCCCACGATGCAAGCTTGACGCAGCCTTTGCTCATCAAGTTGATGCATGATTAAGTTAGGCTAGGTGATCCTAGGCGATCGAAGACGTTCTAAGAACTGTCCTATGTTTTCTACGGTTGTCGATATTACTTGGGTTCACGATCGTAAGGCCTGTCATATAGAGTATGACTTGGATGGTGGTGTCTCATAGGGTTCAAGTTGGTTTAAGGCACGATGTCACAGACTTAGTATTTTTAAGGCACGGGCCACGGTTGATTAAATTGAGTTGGAAGGAAGGGCTTTCAAATAGTCATTCCTGAGTCTGATGAAATTATAGGGCAAGAAGGAAGAATGCTCGCGACCGGGTCGTCGAGACAAGGTCTTAGATGTGAGAAGTATTGAACTTGGCCCTGAAAGAGATAGTAACACTAGAAGTAGATTAACTGTGTGAGACGTCAGTTCGAGTTGAGACTTGTATGGTCATTGGACAACTTGTACAAGGTAAAATAAACAGTTTTTTGAATGGCGACCCAGGCGGCCCATGGGAACCGTTTCGATGGTAGATATCATAGCTGTACTGGATGACCATATGGGCTAGGCGGGGACTTGCAGCGGAGCCCGCTACTCGCTCTGGCAAGGGGCATCCGTCTAATCAAAAGCTATAAAGGGAGTCCATTATAGCGCTGGGTGCTAGTGACTAGTTGATATAGATGAGTCGGCATGGGCAGCGATCCGCGTGTATGCCTTTGGATTGAGTCGAGTATTGAGTTCACTATATCAATGAGTCGAGTTGAATGCGTGCACGGTCAGGAGATAATATTTGTGCCTCAGATTTGGCTACAACGAAGATATCATACTTCGGCATGAGATGTAGCGTTAAGTCTTAAGTTTATAAGTTGTATAAGTTGGATTGGAGTCAGCTTGAGTTTAAGTCAGGAAACATCGCAAGGCAAAGTCGGTCGAGTGACACTTAGCCCACAAGTCTTGATTATGTCAGTTGGTGATCAAAGTAGCAAGGGCTGCGAGGCGATGATATGGATAAGTCACACTGAGTTGTGAGGCACGACTCAAAGGATTTGTAGCACGATCACAAGGAAATTGGGTACCATCGCGTAGTCGCGTCTCTGATTTTGGGCCGTAAGGCAAACACGACTTGATAGGTTAATGTTGTTGTTGCAAGCACGGGATGGTCTAGAGACACAAAATAGGCCACGGCGTCTGTCCTGAAACTAATATTAAGGCAAGAGTATAAAGACAATCATAAAGGGACTCTATTGTACAAAGTAAATGAACGTGTCAGTTTTGTATGGGTGGACGAGGAGCTCATTCCACCAGTACAGTTGAGTACTGACATCCACACAGTTTTCTTATGTAGGCCCATGTAGAAGCTCGTGGTGCGGAGCTCGCTTGGATGCGTCGAGGCACGGAGTTCCTTGGCGATTCGTAGCATGCGACCGCGTGGAGTCAAGACTTATATGAGACATAATGTATGGACAGCGCCTTCCAAAGCATCCGCTGGCTCAAGACTTGTATTGAGAGATGAGAGAGAGCTGAGTGACTTGTAATGTGAGAAGTGTGAGCTTGAGTGAGCCTGAATGACTTAAAATCTTGGCCTTGTGCCCTATTGTAACCTTTGTTTCAATATCAATAAAAAGCTTCTTTTGAATAACTTGTGTTTTGTTCTAAATTTTTGCTGCTATTATTCAATGTCTCTGCTTGAGACTTCTGTGCGACGACCCCGTCGCAGTCGCAGTAATCGGTCGTTATGGAACCCGCCTTGCACGAGCGCAATCTAGGCTCATGCGGCATCACACCTTAGCGAGGATGATCGCTCCTACGGGAACGGGGCATGCCATAATGGTATCAGAGCACGGCTTTACGTCCTTGGACTTCGATTGAATTCTTTAACTCCGTTATTTCCGCAAACTCTGAAGTATTGCTTCCACAAAGTTGATATCATTGGTGCGCTCTCTCTCAAATGTCCCACGGGATGTCCATACAATAAGTCTATCTATTTTGCAAAACGTAGGAGAATAATTTTTGACAAAACAAAAAGATGTTTGCGTAAGCACGGATGGCTAAGTCGGGCTCGGCATATACACCAAGGATTGTGTCAACCTTAGCAAAGTCGAGTGGAGGATTCGTAATGTTTCAAGCACGAAATGAGTTAGACTTGATTGAGTAAATGGGATGATTATCGATAGGGGTGCTATCTAACGACGATGTTATCGTCGATGCGATATAGATGAACGTGCTTGAAATTCGAGGAATGGTTCGAACGGAAATTTTGAAGAAGTCAATTTTGATTCGAATGATAGTTTTGAGGATTTGTCGAATGAATTCATTCCTGAGTGGTGTATGCGATAGCTTCAGGGATGTCGATCGATTGAGGATGCGAGGTGTCGATGAGTCTATCAGCAAGCGTTGCGTGTATGCAAAGCCGTAGATTGAGTATCGTTGAATAAGTTGTAGTCTTGAAGATTTGGGCGAGTCGATTCAAACAAATTAGAGATGACGCGCACGGGATAGTGATTGCGCGAGTATGAAATACAAAATGATTGAGCAGGTGAAATCGAATCGAGGAAAAGTTAGGGTGTACGGATGGATGACTTTATCGAGGAAATTGATATGGATCATATACGAAAAGTTAGCACGACGAAAAGATAGCGTGTATGAAAAGTTTGATTCGAATGTTTGAAAATGAATCTGAGGGTTGTGTCACGACCCGCACCCACTGCGAGGGTACGAGAACGTAACAACGCCCAGCCTACGCCGCAGTGTCGGCGGTAGAACGCTGTCCTAGGTCAATCATCTAACAATATGAAGGTACCTGTACAGTATATACACTCCGAATGGAGGTGACATAGCAGTATACAGTCTCAATCACATCTAAGGCAGAATAATAAGATAAAAGATAGATAGATAAATACTGGAATAAAAGATCCACATGATACAATCAGAGAGAGTCTAAGTGTCTACTGCTATACAAAATAGAACATCCAGCTCAGTACAAGTCTAATACTGAATATGAAAGAGTATATATACAATCATGATCTCAGAAGACAGAAATAGTAAAACCTAGACTAGGGAGCCTCAGTCTCTAAGCTAGTGGATCAGGCTGGAAATCTGGGTCACATGAGTCATCTACATCTGTCCCATAGAAGGTGTCTACGCAGGCCTCATCCTCATCCTCGATAATATTTTCAACAGGTCCAGTCAGGACGGGAGCAAGCACAAAACATCTCACGCAGTTCATATCAAGTTAGGAAATATAAAGCATGCAATATAGTAAGGTACATGAAATGCTGAAAGAAGAATGTATTTGAAAAATAGTAGAGATTTGATAATGGAAAATATCTATATATGATAAGTAAGAACTGTAAGCAACATGTGATTTAGAGCACAATATGGTTATGTAAATGAGTTAGTTTATACAATAAAATGGGACTCCTTTGTACGTGGGTGTACAATGGACATATACAATTTCTTATACAATAGGATTGATCACATAACCATTTCTACTCTTCCTCCCCAATCAATACACAAGGATTCAATTCAGTTACGTTACCTTATACAATGGCTTGTACAATAGCTCAATGTGATAATGAGAGTACAATATGCACAATAAGTGTACAATGATAAGGGTATTCAATAAATACAATGTGTAAGTGAAACGCACATCATAATATATATTTAGTGAATACAAGGAGATAATATCTCAGAAGAAGATCCATATAGTACCAATCCGTGATAACGATCGTGTCAGCAACAAGTACAGTAATCTAGAGCAAGAATGTAAATCCAGACAAGTATGAAACGGTCAGAGAATGTACTCGCCTGATAACTGAATGTCTGAAGAGAATGTACTGCATGAGGAGAGGTGTCTGGCTCCTATTCAGAATAGCACAAGTCACAACAAGTCCAGAATGGTAAAATGAAGTTCTACTATGCACTCTACATGAGTCTAGGTCAAACTAGGCCAAAGTCAACTCTTGGTCAACCTAGAAGTCAAACTAGGTCAAACTAGGCTAATCAAGTCTCACTAGGCCTAACCAGCCTATTCTAGCGAGCACACATCATCACAAAGCCTTACAAGTCTATCAACACACAAATCATAGGTGTATATACATAGGCTATATTATAGGAATCTACATAGGCTAATACAATCTATATTGGTAATACATTGCTTCCACACATTATATACATATACTATTTTAATATAAGCAACATTATATATATATATATATATATATATATATATATATATATATATATATATATATATATATATATATATATATATTTTTTATTTTTTTTTATTTTTTTTTTATATATATATATATATATATACATATATATATATATATATATATATATATATATATATATATATATATATATATATTACATTATAGGCAATATGCACATACACTATATATATATTACATATTCATCCAATAAATTAGAGATATTATATATATATACATATATTCATAGAGAGAGAGACATGTGTGTGTGAACAACCAGTATGTGGGTGATGAAGGGTAGTGTCAATGGGCATGTGCATGTGTGTGCCTACATGCGTGTGTAGACTATTCAGAAATCAATAGAGAAAAGTTTGTGTATATGTGTCAATTACAGGTTTAGGAGTGTGTGGGTGAGTGAACATTAAGGTCTCAGGTTTGAGTGTAAAAGGAATCTCAGATTTGTGTGTGTTCAGGTTTGACAGTGCTAAGGCTAAAGTCCTACGTGTGTGTATGTGAACATGCATATCTGTGCAATGTGTGACACACATAGCAGTTAGTAGGGGTGTGTGTGTATGAGAGGGAAACAGCTTTCAGTTTTTGTGTGTTGGCATGTGTGTGGAAAACCTGTGACAGGAATAACAACCCAATTCGAAATAATCAACTAATCCTGTCATACCATCCTAACATCACAGATGTGTACAGGGGATCAATGTGTGAGTAATGAATGTGTGTGCTATGATGTAGAGGCAATGTGAGGAAAACAGAAAACCCCAATCCAAAAACAAAACCCAATTCAGTGATATTTGTGTGAGGGAAGCATGTGTCAGTGCAATGGGTCATGTGTATGTGTACTCAGGAATTCAGGGATCAGTTGGCATGGTCTCAGATTTTTATTAAAGGAAATCTCAGTTAATATCAAATATTATATTGAGTTAACTTATCAGTTTTATAAAGAATCTCAGTTTACAGTTATAAACTAACTCATTTCAGTTCTCTGGGTTTAATCTCAGTTAACATGAATCCCTAAAAAATATCAGGAAACCATATAATAGGCAATCACAGTTTTCTTCATTTAGAAATCTCAGGTTTGACATTCAGTCATTGCATGAGTAAATTAGGAAAATTCTAATTCGAAAACCCAATTACTAGCACAATTCATAATTCAACATGAATCCTTATCACTCAGATACATACAGGGTTAAACAATATTGTAATTAATCATGGAAAAAAAGGTTAAACTCATACTTGAATCTCAGAGATCAGAAATCAATACTTTGTATCAGAAAATGGGAAAAGCCTCATTCAAAACCAAATTCTCGAACACTCCTCATAATCCAACATTTTTACAATCTAATACATATGTAGGTGACCCTAAAATTTAACAATTAACAGAAAATCACAAAATCAGAATGCCAGTTAAACTCAGGAAAACAAAATCAATTTGACAGTTCTATAAAATTCCAACAGTTAACATACCCCAAGCCACATTCGAAAACCCATTCGAAACCCCATAGCTCAACCTAGATTACAAATAATCACGCACACTATTCCTTAAACATGTAGGTAAGTCTAGTTAGCCATTAACATCATAAAAACATCAGTTTAAATGCAGTTTAAATTTTTTTAGAAAAACTGAAACAGTGAGTATCAGTCGGTATCAGGGAATTTGGGATTCAATTAATTCTACTCTAATTAATCATTAAAATGACAAAATAAAGGTTGGTAATTAATGGAGCATGTGTACACGGGTTATACAGGTCATTCGTGTCCCAGAACTGGACATGAATCGTGTCCAAACCATCACATGACATACAGGCTGAAACTCAGTGCACTGCAGTATCGTACACGCATTCACAGAGGTCGTGGACACGACACACGACACGTGCGACCACATGGTCATGTCCACGTGTAGCCCATGTGTCAGGCTACACGTTCGACACCCTATGAGGTGTCCACGTGGTGTCTACGGCGGACACGAGGCCGCGTGTTGTGCGTGTCTGTGCGTGCTCAGTCGCCTGTGCGCGACAGCGCACGGCCAGTGCGGCCCCGATCTCTCCGCGCACAGTCCACGAGATGCCTCCAAACTTTGGAAGCTTGGTGGCAAACATTGCCCCAAGTTTCCCCCAAAATTTTAGGATACGACGTGTCCTGTGTCCAGAGAAATGGACCCCGTGATGCAGGACACGGCCTACGGGCCCGTACTGCGTGTCCACATGAAATACACGACACACAAGGACACGAAACACAAGGACACCTTCACAAAAATTGATACTCTCACCTAGATCTACAAATCCATGCAATCACTTTACAAAAATCGAAAATCGAATCCTTAGTGGCATTTCTACAAACACCTAGGTATCCTATTGGATACGTGTCCGATACGGACACGAAACGGACACAAAACTTTGCAAAACCTATACCAATAGAGAGAGGACACCTACGGCTTCCTAACCATGCAAAGAAATCAAAATTTGGTGGAGGGAATAGGGATTTACCTATATGTTAAAATTCCAATAAAAAGCTCCAAAAGGGGGGTTTCTCCTTGTTAGCCAAAACTCTCCAAATTCATCCAAACCTGAGATTTCTCTCCATGAACAACAAGAACACTAGAATTAGGATCTAATGCAATTTGTTTGGATTAAAAAGGAATTAAAATGGATTTACTAGGAATTTCTAAAGATGGGATTTACCTCTTTTTTTCTCTAACTTGTGATCTTTCCTAAAAGAGGCTAGCCCTAAATGGAAGAGAGTATAAATAGAGGTGGGATTCCCAATGTGGCTGTACATAGTAGGTTAGGGTTAGGGTTTAGTGATGGGCTTGGGCCTCTATGGGCTAAGTTGCTAACTAATGGTTTCAAAACCATAAGTCATGGCTTATGACTAAAAACCTCTCTAGTCTAACTTAAGTTTTAAAGACTAAAACATGGGTTAACTTTAGTCTAACTAGGGTTACATATCCTAATCACATAGTCATGACCTAGGTTAGCCACTAGGTTAGTCTCAAAAGTCAACATAAGTCAAAGTCAACTAAAACACCAAAATCAATTATACTAAAAATCTCTAAAAATCATATTAATTCTAATAAATCTAAATAATACATAATAATTCCAAATAATTCTCCAAATTACAAAAATGACTAAAATACCCCTCAATCTAGAAATGATAAATGAAATACCCTAATAACATAGCTAGGCTCTAGGGTTACACTAGCAAGACACCAATCATAAGTCATAATTTAAAAATAGTTTTAAAATAATTAAAAATCAATAAAAATCATAGAAAATTTTAAATACCATAATTAAATAAATTAAAATATAAAATTTCAAAATTACCCTTATTTTAGAAAACTGGGTGTTATAAGTCTACCCATCTTAGAAAATTTCGTCCTCGAAATTAAGATGGTAGCAGTCCTTCTAGGTCAAACACCCCACAACCAAAGTCTCAAACATACCGTCAGATAATCATATGCGTCTGTAAAAAAATCATGATACTCAGAATCTTCGTCGTGCTAGTGAGCAAGGCTACGATAATCATAAGGTCTTCGACTAAGGCACATACCTCTAGAATCATGGTATTTAAAATTTTCGTATTGCCGCATGCTTGGCAGCGAAAACCTTAAATTCCGATACCCGAGAAATACGTCCTAAATCTGACTATATGTCCTCACTATGCTAGCTAACACGACTTTCGAAGATTCTGAATTCCATAACTGGGTGACCTAGCCCATATGATTCATCTCAGAAGAAAATTAAACATGGCACAAAAACAACAGGACAAAATTGATCAATCACAAGGAACAGAGGGAGTCGAAATTTTAAGGCAGTTATAAGAGGCAATTTCAAAAATGGAATCAAAGGACGTAACCTGCAACTAGATCTCCAATGGCCTGAGCATCCTCGGCTGTCATGGCGAAAGCTCGCCCTGGCTGGCCTCCCCTGGCCTGTTGCTGATGCTGTTCGAACCTCTGTTGTTGAGTCTACAATGGTGGTCCCCTCTGCTGCCCTGCCGGAGCCCTAGCTCCCGGTGCTATCTGAGCCAATGGTGTCAGGTTCTTGGGACACTTTCTACATTGATGCTCCGCTGAACCGTAAAGCAAACACATATCCAGCCTCTTTCTGCAATCGTTCCACCAATGGCCTAGCTTCTTGCAGAAGTTGTACACTGTCCTGTTGATATAGTACCTGTCTCTGTCCCTGATGCTGAATAGGCCTCTGTTGTAGCTGATGTATTTGAGCCCTCGGTTGCTGGTACTGTTGCTGAAACTGTATGTGGGGCATCGGTTGCTGATACTGCTGCTGAACGTACGGCCTCTTGGCCGATCCTCCGCTGCTGCTGCCCCCAACTGGATCTCGCCCCCTCTTGATCCTAAGCTCAAGATCATCCTCCGCTAATAAGGCTCCCGTCAAAATCTTCTCAAAAGTGGCATCCCTGTTGCCCTTGGTCAAGGACTTGACTTCCTTAACCAGACCCTTTCGAAACCTCTGGGCCTTTGCCGTCTCCCTCAAGCCCTCTACGAACCTGCCGAGGCGGCCAAACTCCCCTACGTACTCCTCCACCGAAAGACTCCCCTGGACTAGGCTCTCGAATTGCGTCTCCAAGGCTCTGAGTGCTGAATCTGGTAAGAACTTCTTCTAGAAGAAGCCCTTGAACTGGTCCCATGTCTGCCCAGCTACCCCCACCCTGGGGTCGGACTGATACCAGTTGCAAGCAAGATCTCGCATCCGGCTAGCTGCGGCCTTTATCTGAAGATCTGCTGGTATCCTGGCCAGGCGAAAGATCTCCTCTATATGCTCGATCCACTCATCGGCATATAGGATTCCCTCTGTCCCCAGAAAGTCTCTGGAGCTCATCTTCTGGAACTGCTCTATCCCTAGTGTCTTCGGCTGCTGAACCACAGGTCGGGCTGCAACTGTCGTAGGGACCAACTCCATGCCCCTGTCCTGTCGGGCCTGCTGCGGGTCCAAGAACTGCTGGAAGTAGGCGAACATCTGTGCCGCGTCTACGCATCCTGGAGGCGGCGGCTGCTGGAAAGGCACCTCTGGGATGACTGGGTCCTGCCCCCGAACTGGTGGAGGTATACCCCCTGCTGCTGGTGGAGGGGCTCCTCCGACTGCAGCTGCAATGCCTACCCCAGCTGGCATGACTGGAGCTGTGGTACCAGGGGCTAGCTGCTGGATAGGAGAGGTGGCAGACCTCTCATCGGCATCCCCCTGGTCCTGGCGATGTGATCTCGTCTCAACCATCCTAGAGACAGATCAAAGAAACAATTGCTGAGAATGAGTCGAATAGCAAGGGAGGACAGTAATTTTCAAAGGAAAAACAATATCAGCAAGAACTGAGATGGTATGATTTAGATAAGAGTTTTTCCTAATGTGATTGAGTACCTCCAAAAATATTCTAATCCTACTGCAGGCTGTAGTGACACTCTAGTTCGAATACCACTACATAAACTCGACCTGCATGGGCCACCACCAAAAATGTGTCACGACCTGCACCCACTGTGAGAGTATGAGAACGTAACAACGCCCTGCCTACGCCGCAATGTCGGCGGTAGAACGCTGTCCTAGGTCAATCATCTAACAATATGAAGGTACCTGTACAGTATATACACTCCGAATGGAGGTGACATAGCAGTACACAGTCTCAATCACATCTAAGGCAGAATGATAAGATAAAAGATAGATAGATAAATACTGGAATAAAAGATCCACAAGTTACAATCAGAGAGAGTCTAAGTGTCGACTGCTATACAAAATTGAACATCCAGCTCAATACAAGTCTAATACTGAATATGAAAGAGTATATATATACAATCCTGATCTCAGAAGACAGAAATAGTAAAACCTAGACTAGGGAGCCTCAGTCTCTAAGCTAGTGGATCAGGCTGGAAATCTGGGTCACACGAGTCATCTACAGATGTCCCATAGAAGCTGTCTACGTAGGCCTCATCCTCATCCTCTGTAATATTTTCAACAGGTCCAGTCAGGACGGGAGCGAGCACAAAACATCTCACGCAGTTCATATCAAGTTAGAAAATATAAAGCATGCAATAGAGTATGGTACATAAAACGCTGAAAGAAGAATGTATATAAAAAACAGTAGAGATTTGATAATGGAAAATATCTATATATGATAAGTAAGAACTGTAAGCAACATGTGATTTAGAGCACAATATGGTTATGTAAACGGGTTAGGTTATACAATAAAATGGGACTCCTTTGTACGTGGGTGTACAATGGACATATACAATTTCTTATACAATAGGATTGATCACATAACCATTTCTACTCTCCACGACCCGCACCCACTGTGAGGGTGCGAGAACGTAACAACTCCCAGCCTACGCCGCAGTGTCGGCGGTAGAACGCTGTCCTAGGTCAATCATCTAACAATATGAAGGTACCTGTACAGTATATATACTCCGAATGGAGGTGACATAGCAGTATACAGTCTCAATCACGTCTAAGGCAGAATGATAAGATAAAAGATAGATAGATAAATACTGGAATAAAAGATCCACATGATACAATCAGAGAGAGTCTAAGTGTCTACTGCTATATAGAACATCCAGCTCAATACAAGTCTAATACTGAATATGAAAGAGTATATATATACAATCCTGATCTCAGAAGACAGAAAAATTAAAACCTAGACTAGGGAGCCTCAGTCTCTAAGCTAGTAGATCAGGCTGGAAATCTGGGCACACGAGTCATCTACAGCGGTCCCGTAGAAGGTGTCTACGCAGGCCTCATCCTCATCCTCTATAATATTTTCAACAGGTCCAGTCAGGACGGGAGCGAGCACAAAACATCACACGCAGTTCATATCAAGTTAGGAAATATAAAGCATGCAATAGAGTAAGGTACATGAAACGCTGAAAGAAGAATGTATATAAAAAACAGTAGAGATTTGATAATAGAAAATATCTATATATGATAAGTAAGAACTGTAAGCAACATATAATTTAGAGCACAATATGGTTATGTAAACGGGTTATGTTATACAATAAAATGGGACTCCTTTGTACGTGGGTATACAATGGACATATACAATTTCTTATACAATAGGATTGATCACATAACCATTTCTACTCTCCCTCCCCAATCAATACACAAGGATCCAATTCAGTTACGTTACCTTATACAATGTCTTGTACAATGGCTTGTACAATAGCTCAATGTGATAATAAGAGTACAATATGCACAATAAGTATACAATGATAAGGGTATTCAATAAATACAATGTGTAAGTGAAACGCACATCACAATATGTATTTAGTGAATACAAGGAGATAACATCTCAGAAGAAGATCCATATAGTACCAATCCGTGATAACGATCGTGTCAGCATCAAGTACAGTAATCTAGAGCAAGAATGTAAATCCAGACAAATATGAAACGGTCAGAGAATGTACTCGCCTGATAACTGAATGTCTGAAGAGAATGTACTGCATGAGGAGAGGTGTCTGGCTCCTATTCAGAACAGCACAAGTCACAACAAGTCCAGAATGGTAAAATGAAGTTCTACTATGCACTCTACATGAGTCTAGGTCAAACTAGGCCAAAGTCAACTCTTGGTCAACCTAGAAGTCAAACTAGGTCAAACTAGGCTAATCAAGTCTCACTAGGCCTAACCAGCCTATTCTAGCAAGCACACATCATCACAAAGCCTTACAAGTCTATCAACACACAAATCATAGGTGTATATACATAGGCTATATTATAGGAATCTACATAGGCTAATACAATCTATATTGGTAATACATTGCTTCCACACATTATATACATATACTGTTTTAATATAAGCAACATTACATATATATATATAAATTACATTATAGGCAATATGCACATACACTATATATTTATATTACATATTCATCCAACAAATTAGAGATATTATATATATATATACATATATTCATAGAGAGAGAGAGACATGTGTGTGCGAACAACTAGTATGTGGGTGATGAATGGTAGTGTCAATGGGCATGTGCATGTGTGTGCCTACATGTGTGTGTACACTATTCAGAAATCAATAGAGAAAAGTATGTGTATATGTGTCAATTACAGGTTTAGGAGTGTGTGGGTGAGTGAACATTAAGGTCTCAGGTTTGAGTATAAAAGGAATCTCAGATTTGTGTGTGTTCAGGTTTGACAGTGCTAAGGCTAAAGTCCTGTGTGTGTATGTGAACATGCATATCTGTGCAATGTGTGACACACATAGCAGTTAGTAGGTGGGTGTGTGTATGAGAGGGAAACAGCTTTCAGTTTTTGTGTGTTGGCATGTGTGTGGGAAACCTGTGACAGGAATAACAACCCAATTCGAAACAATCAACTAATCCTGTCATACCATCCTAACATCACAGATGTGTATAGGGGATCAATGTGTGAGTAATGAATGTGTGTGCTATGATGTAGAGGCAATGTGAGGAAAACAGAAAACCCCAATCCAAAAACAAAACCCAATTCAGTGATATGTGTGTGAGGGAAGCATGTGTCAGTGCAATGGGTCATGTGTATGTGTACTCAGGAATTCAGGGATCAGTTGGCATGGTCTCAGATTTTCATTAAGGGAAATCTCAGTTAATATCAAATATTATATTGAGTTAACTTATCAGTTTTATAAAGAATCTCAGTTTACAGTTATAAACTAACTCATTTCAGTTCTCTGGGTTTAATCTCAGTTAACATGAATCCCTAAAAAGTCTCAGGAAACCATATAATAGGCAATCATAGTTTTCTTTATTTAGAAATCTCAGGTTTGACATTCAGTCATTGCATGAGTAAATTAGGAAAATTCTAATTCGAAAACCCAATTACTAGCACAATTCATAATTCAACATGAATCCTTATCACTCAGATACATACAGGGTTAAACAATATTATAATTAATCATGGAAAAAATGGTTAAACTCATACTTGAATCTCAGAGATCAGAAATCAATACTTTGTATCAGAAAATAGGAAAAGCCTCATTCAAAACCAAATTCTCGAACACTCCTCATAATCCAACATTTGTACAATCTAATACATATGTAGGTGAGCCTAAAATTTACAATTAACAGCAAATCACAAAATTAGAATGCTAGTTAAACTCAGGAAAATAAAATCAATTTGACAGTTCTATAAAATTCCAACAGTTAACATACCGCAAGCCACATTCGAAAACCCATTCGAAACCCCATAGCTCAACCTAGATCACGAATAATCACGTACACTATTCCTTAAACATGTAGGTAAGTCTAGTTAGCGATTAACATCATAAAAACATCAGTTTAAATGCAGTTTAAAAAAATTTAGAAAAACTGAAACAGTGAGTATCAGTCGGTATCAGGGAATTTGGGATTCAATGAATTCTACTCTAGTTAATCATTAAAATGACAAAACAAAGGTTGGTAATTAATGGAGCATGTGTACACGTGTTATACAGGTTATTCGTGTCCCAGAACTGGACACGAATCGTGTCCAAACCATCACATGACACACAGGCTGAAACTCAGTGCACTGTACTGTCGTGCACGCGTTCACAAAGGTCGTGGACACGACACACGACACGTGTGACCACGTGGTCATGTCCACGTGTAACCCACGTGTCAGGCTACACGTTCGACACCCTGTGAGGTGTCCACGTGGTGTCTACGGCGGACATGAGGCTGCGTGTTGTGCGTGTCTGTGCGTGCTCAGCCGCCTGTGCTCGGCCAGTACGGCCCCGATCTCTCCGCGCACAGTCTACGAGATGCCCCCAAACTTTAGGAGCTTGGTGGCAGACAATGCCCCAAGTTTCCCCTAAAATTTTCGGACACGACGTGTCCTGTGTCCAGAGAAATAGACCCCGTGATGCAGGACACGGCCTACGGGCACGTGCTGCGTGTCCACACGAAATACACGACACACAAGGACACGAAACACTAGGACACCTTCACAAAAATTGATACTCTCACCTAGATCTATAAATCTATGCAATCACTTTTACAAAAATCGAAAATTGAATCCTTAGTGGCATTTCTACAAACACCTAGGTATCCTTTTGGATACGTGTCACCTATACCAACAGAGAGAGGACACCTAGGGCTTCCTAACCATGCAAAGAAATCAAAATTTGGTGGAGGGAATAGGGATTTACCTATATGTTGAAATTCTAATGAAAAGCTCTAAAAGGGAGGGGGGTTCTCCCTGTTAGCCAAAACTCTCCAAATTCATCCAAACCGGAGATTTCTCTCCATGAACAGCAAGAACACTAGAATTAGGATCTAATGCAATTTGTTTGGATTAAAAAAGAATTAAAATGGATTTACTAGAAATTTCTAAAGATGGGATTTACCTCTTTTTTTCTCCAACTTGTGATCTTTCCTAAAAGAGGCTAGCCCTAAATGGAAGAGAGTATAAATAGAGGTGGGATTCCCAATGTGGCTGTAAATAGTGGGTTAGGGTTAGGGTTTAGTGATGGGCTTGGGCCTCTATGGGCTAAGTTGCTAACTAATGGTTTCAAAACCATAAGTCATGGTTTATGACTAAAAATCTCCCTACTCTAACTTAAGTTTTAAAGACTAAAACATGGGTTAACTTTAGTCTAACTAGGGTTACATATCCTAATCACATAGTCATGACCTAGGTTAGCCACTAGGTTAGTCTCAAAAGTCAACATAAGTCAAAGTCAACTAAAACACCAAAATCAATTATACTAAAAATCTCTAAAAATCATATTAATTCTAATAAATCTAAATAATACATAATAATTCCAAATAATTCTCCAAATTACAAAAATGAGTAAAATACCCCTTAATCTAGAAATGATAAATGAAATACCCTAATCTCATAGCTAGGCTCTAGAGTTACACTAGCAAGACACCAATCATAAGTCATGATTTAAAAATAGTTTTAAAATGATTAAAAATCAATAAAAATCATAGAAAATTTTAAATACCATAATTAAATAAATTAAAATACAAAATTTCAAAATTACCCTTATTTTAGAAAACTGGGTGTTACAGGTTGGAATGGATGTTGTTCGATGATTTGAATTAGAAGGAATGATGTGATTTGAAGAAAAATATTGCTCGATGACTTAAGATAGAAGGATAAATAATACGTGAATTTTGGTTGGAGGAATTTGATGTTATGAAGGATTCGAAGGATGATGATCGAACTTGAATTTGAATGTCGATAAGATTATCTAGTCGGACGATAGCATCATTCGCACGACTCGAAATTCGTTGCAAAGGAAGATCGTCAGGTTACTCATATCATCGATGGTATTGAGGCGTATCAAAGATCGATATGCGATAACTCGGGGGCACCTAATTCGAGGAATGACGATCATGCAAGTGTTATTATCGGTTGGATGCTATACTTAGGATTTTGATTGAGATGAATGTTGGATGAAAATGATTGTGTCTTGATGGTTACGCGGATAACCACCATGTCGACATTCTAGTCTTGCACGAGCACAGCTCTAGCCCCGTACATACGTCACATCGGATTTGGGGCGACCGTTCCACGTGAGCGTTGACATTGTGATTCATGTCGCGAGAATGATCAAACTCAGAAAATTAGGACGCGGCTACTTTGATTGTCTCGGCTTGTTGGTTTAATACAAAGGAAAATTTGAGGATATTTGGACTTGCGATTGATGATTTAGTAAACTTGAGGATTGAATAGATCCAATCTACGCATCGAGAATGAATTAGTTTAGACTCAAAACAAGAGTTACGCCCCGATGTGAATGATTATTCCACGGTAACGTTGCATGGTAATTTCATGCCCACCGTGGATAATCGGACTCATGCGCGATCGGAGCGTGGCATATTTTTAAGTCAGACGACCTTGTGATCGATTACGTGAATTGTAATAGATGACTTAGGGAATGTGGAACGTAAAATTTTGGTTAACGACAAATTATGTCGTAGCGTGCTCGACTGGAAAAGGGATTGATAGGTAGATTTTGTCGAACGTGTTTGGAGAGATAGACTATGTGAAATGGCTTGTTGGACAAGCGATATTGATATATTGAAGATTTGGTTGAGTGAACTTATTGTAGGATGGCTTTGCTGAATGACTCGGATACCGTGCGACGAATGTTGGGATGTGTGTAGGAAATCTATACTCGAAGTTTAGAAATCGGAGTAATACGAGTTTGGGTAGAAAACCCCGTACTATCAATTTGGTTTGACCTTAGGATGGGGTCAGCGTTGATATTGTTGTTTGGGAACTATGATTCCAATACTGACGGATGACCTTAGCCCAAAGATATAGCCTAGCGGTTAGACAGACGTCCCGGTGCAGAGCGATAGGGATTGTGGAGGCACCGCTCACGAGGCTCGATTGGCATGCATATATATCAGGGACGCTTGAATATGTGCACGACCCGACCCAGTGGTGATGGCGGATTCTCTATCACGAGGCTTGGCTGAAATGCATATATTTTGGGGACGTCTAAAATATGTGCATGATCCAACTAAGTGATATGTTGAATCAAGTAAGACTAGAGGAATGGAAAAGTGTCGAGGATTTTGAGATCGTGAGTTTTGAAGAAAAGATTGTGGGTAGCACGAGCGTGGCTCGAATTTAAGAAATAAATAGAAGAATTGTGCGCGAGAGTCGTTGAACATTCGAGTGATAAGCCGATAAGTGTACTCAGTTAGTTTCGAGGATAAAACTTTTTCTGAGTGGTGTATGATGTAGTGCCCCATCATGCTCAGTTAATCGGAGGAATCGAAATGCCAACGGCGTTCGAACTTAGCCATGTAACGGCTGCTCGAAGGCCCGCTCGGTCGAGGCGACTCCTCGCTCAGGTGGGGTAGTTTCGATGAACTTGCCTTATCTTAGCTTTCACATAATAAATCTCATGTTTTCAACTTGCACAAGTAGGCTCGATAATAAAAGAGATGAATCCACATAGCTAAGGGAATAATTTCGACGGGTCCAATTGAGTTAGAATATAAAAAGGTTCAACGGTCGGCTTAGAGTTGGTGTACGGCGTGCTTTAAAAATGACACTCGGTCCTTCATCCCGTGGCTTGAGAGAAGGAAAAGTTGGTCTTCGCCACAAGCTAAGAGTTAGCCAATTTCATAGTGAACGCCCAAATAAATGCTTTATAAAGCAAGCACGGTCTCATCGCCCAAGGCGTGGCATGGCCTCTGCTCGCCCGACGGGTTAAGTTGTATTGCACGGCTTATGGAATAAGTCTAGGCACCCAAAATAACTTGGTTGTTCAAAGTCAAACGCGTGCACGTCACGTTCCCATGATGCAAGGCTTGACGCAGCCTTTGCTCGTCAAGTTGATGCACGATTAAGTTAGGCTAGGTGATCTTGGGCGATCGAAGACGTTCTAAGAACTGTCATATGTTTTCTACGATTGTCGATATTAATTAGGTTCACGATTGTAAGGCCTGTTATATAGAGTATGACTTGGGCGATGGTATCGCATAGGGTTCAAGTTGGTTTAAGACACGATGTCACGGACTTAGTGTTTTTAAGGCACGGGCCACGGTTGATTAAATTGAGTTGGAAGGAAGGGCTTTCAAATAGTCGTTCCTGAGTCGGATGAAATGATAGGGCAAGAAGGAAGAATGCTCGCGACCAGGTCGTCGAGGCAAGGTCTTAGATGTGAGAAGTATTGAACTTGGCCCTGAAAGAGATGGTAACATTAGAAGTAGATTGACTGTGTGAGACGTCAGTTCGAGTCGAGTCTTATATGGTCATTGGACAACTTGTACAAGGTAAAACAGTTTCTCGAACGGCGACCCAGGCGGCCCATTGGAACCGTTTCGATGGTAGACATCATAGCTGTACTGGATGACAATATGGGTTAGACGGGGACTTGCAGTGGAGCTCGCTACTCGCACTGGCAAGGGGCGTCCGTCTAATCAAAAGCTACAAAGGGAGTCCATTATAGCGCTGGGCGCTAGTGACTAGTTCATATAGATGAGTCGGCATGGGCGGCGATCCGCGTGTATGCCTTTGGATTGAGTCGAGTATTGAGTTTACTATATCATTGAGTCGAGTCGAATGTGTGCACGGTCAGAAGACAATATTTGGGCCTAAGATTTGGCTACAACGAAGACACCGTGCTTCGGCACAAAATGTAACGTCAAGTCTTAAGTTGTCGGCATATATGTTGCATAAGTTGGATTTGAGTCATCTTGAGTTTAAGTCAAGAAATGCCGCAAGGCAAAGTCGGTCGAGTGACACTTAGCCCACAAGTCTTGATTGGGTCAGTTGGTGATCAAAGTAGCAAGGGCCACGAGGCGGCGATATGGTTAAGTCACACTGAGTTGCGAGGCACGGCACAAAGGATTTGTAGCACGATCACAAAGAAATTGGGTACCATCGCGTAGTCGCGTCTCTGATTTTGGGCTGTAAGACAGACACGACTTGATAGGTTAACGTTATTGTTGCAAGCACGGGATGGTCTAGAGCACAAAATAGGCCAAAATGTCTGTCCTAAAACTGATCCTATGGCAAGAGTAGAAAGACAATGATAAAGGGACTCTGTTGCATAAAGTAAATGAATGTGTCGGTTTGGTATGAGTGGGAGAGGAGCTCATTCCACCAGTATAGTTGAGTACTGACACCCACACAGTTTTCCTGTACAGGCACAGGTAGAAGATCGTGGTGCGGAGCTCGCTTGGATACGTCGAGGTACGGTGTTCCTTGGCAATTCGTAGCGTAAGACCGTGTGGAGTCAAGACTTATACGGGACATAATGTATGGTCATCGCCTTCCAAAGCATCTGCTAGCTCAAGACTTGTATTAAGAGATGAGAGAGATGAGTGACTTGTAATGTGAGAAGTGTGAGCTTGAGTGAGCCTGAGTGACTTGTAATCTTGGCCTTGCGCCCCATTGTAACCTTTATTTTAATATCAATAAAAAGCTTCTTTTGAATAACTTGTATTTTGTTCTATATTTTTGCTGCTATTATTCAATGTCTCTGCTTGGGACTTCTGTGCGATGACCCCGCCACAACCGCTATAATCGACAGTTATGGAACCCGCTTTGTACGAGCGCAATCTAGGCTCGCACGGCATCACGCCTTAGCAAGGATGATCACTCCTACGGGAGCAGGGCGTGACACGTACCTAGCCTCATCTCACCCAAACTAACCTAATTAGGTCTAACTAGGCTAGGGACAGCACCCAAACATGTCAATTTAGGATTTTCCCTAAATTTGGCACTAAACCTTGGCCAAAAGTCCCGAATTGAGTCCAATGGGTTCCAAACCTCTTCTAATGGGTTATCCTACACCTCGAACATCCTCAAATATGTAAATGATACTAATTATAAGTAATTACAAAGGTTAGAGTGAGGGTTTACCTCTTGGGAGTTGGAACCCCAAAGAAAAGCCCTAAATTCACTTCTTTTTTATGTCTAAGCACAAGATCTATGCTCACACCACCACCAAGCTAGATCTACCTAGATCAAAACCACAAATAAGAGATAAACAAGGTTTAGAACCAAGATTAGAGAGATAACTATAGAAATGGAAGAGATTTGACTTACTTTAGGGCTTGGAATCTAGGTTTGCTCTTGATTTTTGGAGGAAGATCACAAAGAGGGAAAAATAGAGAGAGATGGAAAAAAATACAATGGAAAGCTCTCCCAATATGGCCAACCACTTTTGTCCCCCCTTAGGACAATGTGCAAGGTCACAAATGCCCTCCTTGGTTCACTTTGGGTCTATTTAAGTCATGCAAGATATTAGGGTTAAAATGGTCAAGTTCTAATTTCCAAATGAACCAATCTAGTCATGTCGGATTAGTCTAAATGTACTAGACTAATTAGTGGGATTTATGGGCCATGTCTAACTAATTTTTGGGTCTCGACTAGAGTCTAAACTACCCGGGTCACTAACACAAGTCGAAGTAAGACAAAACTCAAACCCGATCAACCAAAACCCCAAAATTCAATATTAATAAATAAATATTCACAAAAATATTAGAATATTAAAAATAATAAATTTGCCCTAAATTTTGAAATCTGGAGGTGACAAATCTACCCTCCTTAAAAAATTGTCCTCGAAATTAGAGAAAACTAGCACAGGAAAGACAAGCAAGAAACAAACGAAATAATACCTCAAGGCTCGAAGAGATAAGGATAATGCTCCCGCATGTCATCCTCCCTCTCTGAGGTAGACTCACCTAGAGAGTGGTGCCTCCATGCAACATAGACCAAGGGTATAACCTGGTTTCGGAGTACCTTTTCCCGACAATCCAGAATCTCTACAGGCTATTCCGGATAGTTAAGAGTAGGCCCCACCTCGATCGCAGAATGATCCAATACATGGCTAGGATCTGCCATGTATCATCTCAGTTGTAACACATGGAACACGTCGTGCACTCTCTCGAGCGTAGATGACAGGTCTAGTTGATAGGCTACTACACCGACCATTCCAAGGATAGTGAAAGGCCCGATGTAGCATGGGCTAAGCTTTCTGTTCCGGCCAAAGCGAAGCGTACCCCATATTAGAGAAATCCTCAAGAATACCATATCGCCAACCTAGACACAAATCAAGACTCAATACCAATCAGAAGCAAACAATCACAAGCAAGCACAAACTGAAACTGAAACTGAAACTAACCTCAAACTCTAACGGTCTCTGGTAGCTATCGGCCCAATGCCGCTGTCTATCCTGAGCCACCCGAAGTCTATATATGATCAGTATAACCTTCTCCATTGAAACTACCACCATCTCTGGGCCAAACAATACCCTCTCACCAACATCGTCCCATGATAAAGGAGTGCGACATCTCCGTCCGTATAGAGCCTCAAATGTGACATCTCTATACTGGCCTGGTAGCTGTTGTTATAAGCAAACTCTACCAGGTGAAGATGATCCTCCTAAGAACCCCCTAAATCTAGCACACGTGTGCGAAGCATATCCGCAAAAGTCTGGATTGTAATCTCTGACTGTCCGTCTGTTTGGGGGTGATATGCGGTACTGAATTTGAGCTGGGTGCCCAAACTAGTATGCAAACTCCTACAGAAATAGAAAGTAAAACGACTATCCCGATCTGAGACTATGTTCTTCGAAAATCTATGTAATCTGACTATCTGATGCACGTACAGCTCTGCCAGCTTCTTCATAGACAACCCCACTTTGAAAGGCAAGAAGTAGGCCGATTTGGTCAATCTATCAATGATGACCGATATCGCATCTTTCCCTCCAGGAGATCGCAGTAGTCCGGACACAAAGTCCATGGTGATGTGCTCCCACTTCTACTCTGGAATGGGTAGTGGCTGTAGCAATCCACTTGGCCTCCGTCTGTCGGCTTTTACCTGCTGACACACCAAGCAGCGAGATACAAATTGAGCTACCTCTCGCTTCATGCCATACCACCATACGTGCTCTCTCATGTCTCTGTACATCTTGTTGACTCTAGGATGCATAAAGTACTGAGGGCGATGTGCTTCCTGAAGAAACTCCTCCCGAAGCTCTCCACTCAGAATGCACAGTCTAGTACCGTACCTTAGCGACCCATCTTCGGCTGTAGAGAAATCGTCGAGCAAACCTGTCCGCACCTGCTCCCTGATGATCCTCAGAACAACATCATCATACTGTGCTAATCTGACTCTGTCCATTAACTCAGACTGAATCTGTAAGCCCCATATTTGAATTTTCATGCCCGGAATAATCACCTCGATACTCAAACTATCCAGATCGAACAATAGATGACGATCTGACGTTAAATACATAGCGACTGGATACCTGCTCAAGGCATCTGCAACTACGTTGGCCTTTCCTGGATGATACTGTAATGAGATATCGAAGTCCTTCATTAGCTCGAGCCACCGTCTCTGTCGCATGTTCAACTCCTTCTGGGTGAACACGTACTTCATGCTCTTGTGATCCATGAAGATCTCAACTCGCTCTCCATACAAGTAATACTTCTATAACTTTAAGGTAAAGATAACGGCTGCCAACTCCAGATCGTGGGTAGGGTAGTTCTTCTCATGAGGACGTAACCACCTAGATGCATAGGAAATTATCTTCCAGTGCTGTTGAAGAATGCAACCCAAGCCCTTCCCAGAAGCATCACTGTAGATCGTAAAACCACCAGTCCCAGAAGGCAACATCAAGATAGGAGCTGAGGTCAATCTCTTCTTCAGCTCATCGAAGGCAGCCTAACGCTCCTCAGTCCAGACGAACTCCACGTCTTTTCTAGTAAGTCTAGTCATCGGCTCTACAATCCGAGAGAAGTCCTGGACGAACTTTCGATAATAGCCTGCTAGACCCAGGAAGCTCCGAATCTCAACAACAGAACTGGGTGTAGACCAAGATTCTACTGCTAAAATCTTCTTCTGGTCTACTGAGATCCCCTTCTCGATCACAACATGACCCAAGAACTTTATCTGCTCCAGGAAGAACTCACACTTCAACAGCTTCCCATAGAGTTGCTCCTTCCTGAGGGTCTCTAACACAATCCGTATGTGCTCCTTATGCTCCTCCGACGTCTTCGAGTAGACCAAGATGTCATCTGTGAAGACCACCATGAACCTGTCAAGGTGTTAATGGAATACCTTGTTCATCAAGTTGATGAACACTGCTGGGGCGTTGGTTAACCCAAATGGCATAATAGTGAACTCGTACTGGCCATACCTAGTCCGAAAAGCTATCTTCAAAATATTTTCCCGCGCGCTTCACCTTCAGCTGATGATAACCAGACCTCAAGTCTACCTTCGAGAATACCCTCACGCCGCCAACTGATCGAACAAATCGTCGATCCTCGGCAACGGGTACTTGTTCTTTATAGTGAGGTTATTGAGCGCTCTGTAATTGATACACATATGTACCGTACCATCCTTCTTCGGTACAAACAGAACATGTGTGCCCCAATATAAAGAACTGGATCTGATAAAACCCTTGTCCTGCAGCTCGTCGACCTGATTCTTCAGCGCTGCCAACTCGTTGTTGTTGATCCTATAGACGTGTTGTGAGATAGGCTCAGCGCCCGGCACCAAGTCTATAGAGAACTCAACATCTCTGTCGGGCAGCATCCCAGGCAACTCCTCGGAGAAAACATCCAAGAATCCTGCTATCAACGGATGTGGCAATTCCTGCCCCGCCAACAAGGCACCACAGAAACCGTCTCTCGGCTGAGCTGCTTCCCTGGCGAACTCAAACTCTAACTCTCCGGGCGGCCTAAACAAAACCCTGCCTCCTCTGTAATCTAAACTAGCATGGTGCATGCTCAACCAATCCATACCGAGTACTATATCGTAGCTCGAAAGTGGTATTACGAGCAAATACGCACTCCATTCTCGGCCTTCCAGTGTAACACTCCGTCCCTTACAAAAATTATTGACTAGGATAATGCCTCCGCCAGTCATAATCTTGTAAGTTCTACCCAAGGATTTTGCAATAATATTTTGCCTAAGAGCAAAAAATACAGACACAAAATTGTGCGTAGCACCAGAGAACCTGCCACGACATCTGCTATGGACTCAGCCTCCTCTGCGGCCAGTACGAACGCTCTGTCCTGGGTGCTTTCCTCTGATGCTGGACAAAATGCTGTTGCTACGTCTGAAGTGGCAGGCCCCTCAGCTGAACTGCAGGTCCAGCTGGAGCACTAGCAGGTAGTGCTCTGTCTTGACCCCCCTTGGCTGCACAAACAGGGCAATTCTTCAGCTGATGGTCTGAAGCTCCGCAGAACAGGAAAATGCCCAACCTCCTTCTGTAGGCCTGTCACGTGTGCCCCGACTTCCCACAGTAAGTACACTGAGGAACTTTTCTCTGTCCCTGCTGCTGATGGACACGTGCTGGTGCCTGATGTTGCTAAAACTGAGGCTGTTGGAACGGCCTTTGCTGAATGTGGAGACGCTTGGCCGACCCCACACTAGAACTAGCTCCTCTTAGGCCTAAGACCGTAGTCCTCCTCCGCTATCTGAGCATCTATCAGAATCTGCTCAAAAGTTGACTCGCGATGGCCAGATGTGCGAGAACAAACATCGTGGATCAGGCCCCTCCTGAACTTGCGAGCCTTCTCTCCCTCATCCTGCACCATCCCTGGGGCGAATCGGCTCAGGCGAAAGAACTCCGTCGCATACTCGTCCACCGATGAGTTCTCCTGGACCAGTATTGTAAACTGGCCCTCCAAAGCGCTGAGAGCTACATCAGGGAAAAACTTCTCCTTGAATAGCTTCCGAAAGTTCTCCCAAGTCAGCCCTCTAACAGATGCACGAGGGACTGTAGGGTACCAGGTCAACGCAATGTCGAAGAACTGGCTCGCCGCTACTGATACCCACAGCCTCTTCGGGATCTCTGCCAGCTCCAGACTCCTCTCCACGTTTTCTAGCCAATCATCAGCGTAAAGGATGCCCTCGGTTCCCTTGAACTCTCGAGGGACCGTCTTCTTGAAGTCCAGCACTGTACCAGGCCTCGACTGCTGCTGATGCGGCTCCTGGGCCGGAGCGCCCTGAACCGGAGCCGCAGTCACCTTCTCGACTGCTGCCAGTGCCAACTGATAAGCATTCTCCATGCTTTGCCTGAAAGCCTCTGTCTAACGCTGCGACGCCTCAACCTCTGCTCTCTGCGCCTCCATTATCTGCTGGAGAAGCGCGAACATCTGTGTAGCGTCTATCGGCAGTACAGGTTGTCAGAGTTGGTTTCAAAAT
This sequence comes from Iris pallida, assembly GCA_029216955.1. Lineage (NCBI taxonomy): Eukaryota > Viridiplantae > Streptophyta > Magnoliopsida > Asparagales > Iridaceae > Iris > Iris pallida. The sequence continues at coordinate 1,655,531 of JANAVB010022600.1, read as the reverse complement.
TTATTTTATTATTATTATTTATTTGAAAAAAATGAGTTTTACGAGAAAATATCTTTACGAGAAGATTTTTATTATTTTAATAATATAATTTTTTTGAACTGGATAAATTTTAATATAATAATAACAAAATTTTTGGCATACAAGTTTTATTATTATTATATTTGAGGTGCTAGCTTGTCATCATGCTTAGTCATCATTGGTTTAAGTTATAATTAGTGTAAAAAGGGTTAAATTTAATATAGTGCTAATTTGGATTATTAAAGTCCGAATCAAATTTACTTAACTAATAACCAAAATACCGTTTGACCAACTCAAATTTTAGCTTCCTTTGGAAGCAATGTGGCCGTTCATGAGTTCATGAGGGTGGATGGTTGCCTAGTTGTGCTTGGTTAATAGAAAAATATCTAGTGTAAATAAATTAAACACTTGATATATGTATATATAACTTTCACCACCTCCCCATTCCACCCTTCCTCATCCGTACAACATCTTGGCTCCTTTTCAACCTAAAATAATATTTCCTCCATTTCCACTTCATCTCATATATTCAAGTACATAAAGGCAAGTCCTCTACTTTACTTGAAGAAAATCCAATTTTTGTCATTTTCTTACATAATTTTGATTTTTTTCATGAATCCTCTTGGAAATTAACATGAGAGATTGTTGTTATGCTGTTTATAAGAGGTCTATATCACATTTCCAGGGAATATTTGAGAAGATGACACACCTATATGAAAAGCTGGACTTGATTAGAACAATTACATGTATGCTGAATTTAAATTCCAACTGCATAGTAAATTTCTGGGACAGTTTCGATCTAGTAAATGAACTCAGATTAAAAATATGTCTAAACGAATTATCTAGGAAATTCGACGCCGTTTCCGAAAACATATAATATGATGGTATTATGATTTATGTATTATGAGTTACAGGCCGTACAACAAAGATGTAAAATTCTGGAATGAAATTCTGGAATTTAAATTGTAGTATTTTCCGCGCCAGTTTTGATCTAGCAAATGTCATTAAAACTAAATTATGTCTACTGAGAAAACGTAGAAGACTCGATAAGCTTTCCGACGGTATATAATATGATTGTATCTTGATGTATATATTAGGAGTTATTAACCGTGCAATATCGTGGTCGAAACCTGGAAATATTTTCTGAAATTTAAGGACACAGAAGCTTGTACCTCAGTTTTGACCTATTAAACTCTATCAAATCCAAAATGTGTAAACATGTGTTTCGTAGGAAATTTGATAAGCTTTCCGACGGTATATAATATGATGGTATTCAGATTTATATGATAAAAGTTATACTATTTACAAGTAGGGGATACATGTTTGGAATTTTGGGTAAACTTAGTTTTGTATTTTTATACAATTCTTATCAACTATATTAACTGCGTGTGACCGGTGTAGAGTTGTTTCACCGAAGAGGCTTTGACTCATGTCAATTCTACGGAGAGTTGCTCTGGGTCGGTTATATTACTGTGTTTGGAGCTCGAAATACAAAGGAGACTCTGCCGAAAATCTAAGGATTTCGGAAGATAGCCTAATTTCGAAATTTAAACGTCGTGGTATCGTACCGAACCCTAAACTTATATATATATATATATATATATATATATATATATATATATATATATATTTTATATATATATATATATATATTCCAGAAACATAAATTAACATGTATACTTAATCCAGGAAACGAAGTTTCAATTATTAGAAAAGGCTTAGGATTGATTGTGAATATAGAATAGAGCATTGGGCGGGGGAGAACAGTTTGGATCACATCATATGAAATCTGGGCAATATAATTAACAAAACTGATCAGTACTTGTAGGTCCTTCGCAAGTCCTTGCGTTGAGACTGGGTGAATGCTTAGATCACCTACCTACCTGATGCTCGTGTTATTTGTAAATGTGTACCTAATTCGATAAAAAGTCGAATTTGGTTAATTGATATTATGATTTAGCTCCCGAAGATGAGTGGCCGGACTACTAAGCACCATGCCTACATGCCACCACCTGATCCCTGGTAACAGGATTATTGCCTAGATAGTGCTCGTGCCACTACGAATGTGAGATCCAAACATGTTCTCTAAACTTTGCATCATCGTATTAAAAAAATTGTCTTATGACTGTGCTAGTGACTTTAGGACTTAAAGGGAGGTTTTGGATACAATTATTTTACTTAATTAAGTTCACTTTAGAAGTTAGTTCAAATTTATATTTAATCTTGTACTTAGAGTTTATTCGGTTTATATTTCTGTTGTATTTGATTTTCAGTATCATACTATTTATTTCGCCTTCCTTGAATCGAGGACTTGCATATCTTTGATGACCTAGTTTTATTCATTAGATGAAGGCCAGGCCGAAGAAGAGGTACTTCCCTTATATAATGTGGATGAATCGGAAGAGTAAGGGAGGATGCTTGTAGAAGAAATTCATTTTGTGCTCTTGTATAGTTATATGTATATTAATCCTTATGGAAGATACACATATGGTTGTATAATTAGTGAGTAGCTTGTGTACTATCTTTTGAAGACAGAAGTCAAAGTTGTGAGATGTTAATTGCAGAAGAATGGTACTGTGATTGTGCTTAGTTGTTATTTGTTGATGGTTTAGCTTTACCCTATACTTTATCCTAGAACTTACAGGCAATAATCGTGGTTACAAATACCGATTTATTCGTAAAATACGTAGCTTGGGGATGTTGTTTACATACTCAACTTACCGTAAATGGGAGCGGGGTGTGACACAGGTGGAGGCGAAAGGATCTCTGGCACGACGACACTATGCCCTTGAACCTGCTGCGGAGGACCTCCAGGTGCTGTTGCCTCTGCCACCTGGAAGGTAGAAATAGTAGGGGCAGCCTCCTGGACTGCCACACTCGAATCCAGAGGAATAGGTCACAACGGATCGGACTTCTCCGGCACTGTCCCGGATCCAGCGGTCAATTTGAGTCATTGTCATCCTGGAGACAGATTCGAGCAAAATATCAATATGACACAAGATAATATATTATTAAAGAACAATTAAATTAAAATACAAGAAGAGTTGTCATGATAATCAAAAGATCGAAATTTTTTCTAAAATGTGACTGAGTAACTCCTATCATAACCTAGAACCTATATCTAAGCTACAGGCTCGTAATTAGTACTCTAAGTCGAGTACCATTATAACATAGCACTAGTTGCGACATGGACCTGCATGGGCCACCACAAAAATGTTTCAAGACCCGCACCCTGTTTAGGGACACGAGCACGTAGATACGTCCAACCTACGCCGTAGTGTCGGCGGTAGAACGCTGTATAGGTCGTCGATGAAATCTAACATCAACAATATTTATAAACCTGTTATATCTGCATGTACGAATATATATAACTCAATCACATGACATCTAAGGAAGATAAGCACTATGTGATAAAGTTACGATGGAAATAGGAAAGCTGGAAATAGATGCAAGTCACAGAGTCACAACCAGAAGTTCAGAGTTTAAATATTATATAATCCCCAAAATATATACTACAACCCAAAATAATAAGCTATAATGCAGTCCAGTCAAACCTACTAGTCTAAGATCCCTACTGGTGGTGTGTCCTCTAAAGGCACCGGCTCCACTGAATCTAAGTGGTAAACTGCGTCTATGTTAAACTCGTAGAAGGTCGGGCGGTCTGTATCTGAAACCTCTGAAAAATACAACAAAGTTATCCTGTCAGGATATGAGCAAGTACAAACGCTAACAACAGTTCTATGTGAATTGAAAAATTCTATAAGAGACAGTTATAAAGAAATACAAGATGAAATATCAAGACTGGAATATAAACAGAATATGTAAATCTAAATATCATATCAGGGTATAATACTGGAATATAGAACAGCACAGTAATAACTGATGTATAATATAAACATAAACGGTGCATTTTGATATTAGAGCTTTATGTGATCGACTTGGGACACATGATCAGGCTCTTCCATTTGACCGGCTATGAGTCAGGAAATACAAAAAACAAGATCTGGCCGGCCACAATGGAAAGCTATGAGGCAAGTAGTAACATAGGTCAGGCTTTACCCTACGTGAGGCGAGGGTAAAGCTATGATACAAGTAGTAACATGAATACAGGAGGGGTATTGATCACATAACCTCTAATAACTTCCCATCCCCGAGTAGTATAATGGACCAAGCATGACACGTCATGACACATGATTTAAAGAGCAGGGGGCCAGCCCACTCCCAAATTGGTGTCTATACAAGTACAGCAAACAAGATCGAATAATGTACTCATATACCAGGTAAACCAAAAATAACTTATCATGACGAGATCCAACGTATACTAGTCCGTGTACCATCGTGTCAAAAATCAAGTTAAATACTACAACTGAATCGGATATAGCAGATATCAAGACAATAAAAACTATAAGAGAATATACTCGTCTGTGATCCTGAGCAATCAATAGGAATCGAGGCTCAGAGGATAGTCACAGACCTAAATATGAGATATATAAGAGTTAATTAGGGTTTAATAGTGTTTGGCAGGATTTCTAGTGTATGATATGCAAATCTAGGTCAAGATCTGTCAAACTAAGTCAAACTAGGTCAAACTAGGTCATACTAATTCAAACTAGATCAAACTAGGTCAAAGGTTGACTTACAGTTGACTTTTGGCCAACTAGTCAACTCCTAGTTTAATCTAGGTCAAACTCGGCTATTGGTTGATTCATAGTTGACTTTTGGTCAACTGGTCAACTCTGGTCAAGTTCTAGTCAATTCTTGGTCCAATGTTGACTTTTAGTTGACTTTGAGTCAAAACAGGCAACTATGGTCAAACCGGGTCAACTCTAGCCTAGGTATTCTATTTCTAGCATTTACCTACCAAGATACCACATATCTTGGCCCTATTGGTATCCCGATACCAATATCCTGGTTTAGCACAATTACCTTAGCCTAAGGTAAACCTCTTACCTAGGCATCTAACAACCATCCTAAACTAATAGCTAACCCATACTAATTATCTATCCTATGACATGGTAAACTAATACCTTACCCTGCCATGGTATCCCAATACCTTACCCATGACAAGGTAATTCTCATTACCTTGCCCTCTAACCTAGTATCTTGATACCGTCAAGATACAACATGGTATCTCAATCCCAATAGCTTAGATCCTAAGATATCTAATATCTTAGATACCTAGATATCTAACTAACTAAAATATCTAATATCTAGATATCTAAAATATCCTAGGATACTTAGATATCCTAAGATATCTATTACCTAAGATATCTAGCTACCTATCTATCTAATATATCTAATATCTAAAATACCTTAACATATATATATATATATATATATATATATATATATATATATATATATATATATATATATATATATATATATATATATAACTTAGATATCTAACATAGATATCTAACCTATCTACTTAACTAACCACCTCACTAACTTATCTCTAACTTCCTCACAAACAAGTTGACACACACACACACACATATATACATATTAGCAATGCAATGGGGGCAAATGGGGTGCCCCCATTGCTGCCTAATGCTGCTACTGCAGCTGCCACTACTGCTGGTATTGCTGCAACGGCTACTGCTGCAGATGCTACCTGCTGCTGCTGCTGCTGCAGTGGCTACTACCACAGCTACTTGCTGCTGCTGCTGCCTTTGGCAGCAGCCCCTTCCCCTTCTCTTCATTACACACACACACTAATACACTAAACTCCTAACACTAATATATATATATATATATATATATATATATATATATATATATATATATATATATATGGGTTCGGATCGGGAGTCCCGTTTCCGGAGCACCGCCGAAGCCCCGCGATCCTTAGCCGTTGGATGGCGTGGGCCTCGTGCGGGCCCCGCTGGATCCGATGGTGCAGGGGGGCGGGGCTTCGACGGGGATCCGCGGGTGGGTTTCTTGATCCGGATCATATATATATATATATATATATATATATATATATATATATATATATATATATATATATATATATATATATATATATAGTAACACAACTAATAACATTCCGAAACCTATCCGAATACGCAAATCCTTACAATTATACCCTCTGGGCTTAGACACGTACCCCACACAAGCAATCTATCTCGCGCACGCAAGCAAAAAACAGAAACGAGGTCCGAATGGCCAAATGGCCAATTCTGGCAACTCCGGGTATCCTATTCGCGATACCGCGTGATACGGGCACCAAACCTATCCGGATTCGACCCAAATTCTATCCACGATTCCTAAATAATGATTAGAACATATTCTAAGTGCTAACTTGCCAATTCTAGTGTCAGTGCAAAAAGTCATCCGTGTGTTGGAACCCGAAAGTCCCGAAAAAGCCTATTTTCATGATTTCTTGCGAAACGACCCTACATATCCAAATATGGATACGTACCTAGACTCATCTCATCCAAACTAACCTAATTAGGTCTAATTAGGCTAAAGGCAACACCCAAACATGTCAATTTAGGGTTTTCCCTAAATTTTGGTACTAAACCTAGGCCAAAAGTCCCGAATTGAGTCTAATGGGTTCCAAACCTCTTCTAATGGGTTATCCTACACCTCGGGCATCCTGTAATATAAAAATGACACTAATGAGAAGTAATTACAAAGGTTAGAGTGAGGGTTTACCTCTTGGGAGTTGGAATCCCAAGGAAAAGCCCTAAATTCACTTTCTTTTTAGGTCTATGCACAAGATCTATGCTCATACCACCACCAAGCTAGATCTACCTAGATCAAAACCATAAATGAGAGATAAACAAGGGTTAGCACCAAGATTAGAGAGAGAACTAGAGAAATGGAAGAGATTTGACTTACTTCAGGGCTTGGAATCTTTTTTTTGGAGGAAGATCACAAAGAGGGAAAAAAAGAGAGAGATGGAAAAAATACAATGTAGAGCTCTCCCAATGTGGCCGGCCACTTTTTCCCCCTTGGGACAATATACAAGGTCACAAATGCCCTCCTTGGTTCACTGTGGGTCTATTTAAGTCATACAAGAAATTAGGGTTATAATGGTCAAGTTCTAATTTCCAAATGAACTAATCTAGTCATGAGGGATTAGTCTAAATGCACTAGACTAATTAATAGGATTTATGGGCCATGTCTAGCTAATTTTTGGGTCCCGACTAGAGTCTAAACTCCCGGGGTCACTAATACAAGTCGAAATGAGACAAAACTCAAATCCGATCAACCAAAACCCCGAAATTCAATATTAATAAATAAATATTCACAAAAATATTAGAATATTAAAAATGACAAATTTTCCCTAAATTTCGAAAACTTGAGGTGACAAACATGTTTTATAAAACTGCTTGAACCAAATGCAGAGCTTGGGTTTAATTAGCCACTCGCCAGTACATGTGATCGTGCTGACCCTCGCTCCTTGTAGGTGCCAGGAACCAGGAAGAATGCACCAACTAGGTCGACGACGTTCATGCTTTTGAAGATTTGACCGCATGTCAAAGACCCTGTCGCTGAACTTTTGAAGACTCTCCGTAAGTCCAAGGAACATGTCTTGGCATCCCTCGCATCCAGGTGTCTGGAATACTTTTGTTGTAAATAAGGGAAGTATGTATGAAACGACATCTCATCGGCACTCCTTTTTTAATCGAGTCATGTTGTAAAGTCCGCACGACATGATTGTAATAGAGTCTGTAAATGATGTCTATTATCAATAAAATGCAAAGTTTCTCTATCTCAATGTGTTGTTCAATTTGTCTCGTTCTTTCTTAGTTGACGTATTTTGGATTACCTTATGACAATGCCTTGTGCGATCGCAACCTAGGTTCGCACGGCGTCACGCCTAGGGGACGACTATCAATTCTTTGGAATCGGGATGTGACATAATGGTATCATAGCACGGCTTTACACCCTTGGCCTCCAGTCTCGAACCGTTGACCTCGTGTCAATGAGATGAGTTATTCCATACGCTGAATTCAAGATATTTTCTGAAACTAACGAGAGTTGCCTTTTTCTCCAGGAGTTGTGGGACCTCGGGCAGAGGGCGAAGCGAGCACTTCCAGCGGCTCGAGTAGTTCCGAAGCCGAGCCTTCCGTCAACCCAACGAGGAGGATGCCGACCGAAGTCGGACCTTCCGACAGTCCTATGGAGCAGTTGCTGCATATGCATGAAATGCAGTACAGGCAGGCCAGGGCATTCCGACAAGAAAGCGAAAAGCTGCGCCTGTAGTCCGAAAGGCGACAGGCCCAATTTGAAGCCCGATTCGAAGCACAGTTCAAGATACATCAAGGGCAATTTGATACGCTACGGTAGTTGGTGCAAACAGTCATGACCAACGGGAAATCTGTAACCTGTTCTGTCAAACACGTGAACCGGCCCCTCGAAGTCGTACCCGGAGAGCCTTCGTCTCAGCTTGAGCCGTCAGAGAATAATGCCTTCGACTATACCAACTTCCAGAAGGCATTTCGTACTTCCTTATTTGGCACCGAAGATCCTTCCTTTGCGATCGATTGGTTAGACAAGATCGAGGACAACTTCGAGCTCCTCGGCATCGATGCGGCAAAGAAAGTCGCATGCGCTCAACTTTAACTTCGGTAGAACGCGCACGACTGGTGGACGGTACAAAAGTAGGCTATCCGTCGTGATGACTCCACCGTGCCGATCTTCTGTGCTACGTTCCGCAAGGCCTTCAAAGTCGAATACTTATCTGCTACGGTTCGCCAGATGAAGGAGAACGAGTTTATGCAACTCAAACAAGAAAACATGACAGTGCATGAGTATGCTACAGAATTCAATAAGTTGGCTCGATTTGCTGGTGTCTACCTGTCGACGGCGACGAGTCGAGCACGAAGATTCAAAGTAGGCCTGAGGCTTTCAATTTTTGTCCATGTGACTGTGCCCGAGTATCAAACAATGAGCGATTCACTCAACCATGCCCTCCGCATCGAGCCACAATATCCTCCAGTCACTACCGGCGCTGTGCATACTTATAATCACAAGAGCCATAGCTATGCAGGAGGGAGCAACGCGTATAAGCATCCCAACCACTGCAATGGAGGCGGCAACCAGGGAAGAAATGAGTAGTTTGCAATCATTGCCACAAGGTGGGACATATGGCTAACGAGTGCTTAATAAAAATTGGAGCATGTTTTGGGTGCGGTCGAGTAGGGCACGTCGCACGCAACTATCCCGAAGATGGGTCGAACCAACGCCTCCAACAACACCAACAAAACCGAGGCCAAGCACCGTGGGCTCGACCGACCGTGCCACAAAATGGCCAAGACCGACGTCCCAATGCCCGGGGCCGCGTCTACGCCATGACCTGGTATGAAGCGTTTGCATCTGACACAGTCGTGACAAGTATACTGCATTTCAATAATAAACCTTCTCGTGTACTATTTGATTCAGGTGCCATGTATAGCTTTATATCGACAGATTTTGTCGCCGAACATAAATTTCCTGTGACACCGTTAGGCCTGAATCTTAGCATCAACATACCGTCGGACACGTCACTCCTTGCAAACATAGCCTGCGGAGACGGAATCATCTGTATATGTGGTCAAAAGGTAGGCCTCGATACGATAGTCCTAGATATTAAGGACTACGATATCATTCTGGGAATGGATTGGCTCGGTCCGTACAATGCAACCATCGACAGTGCCGAAAAGCCGGTCACCTTCTGTATACCTGGAGTGCCAGAATTCTGTTATTCGTATGGTGAGACATCGCCGACTTGCATGGTGATCTCGACAATATCGGCTCGAAGGATGCTGCATTTCGGGTGTGAGGGCTATTTAGTGTCTGTTCGAGACATGAGACAAGATAGTGCAAATGTGGGTCAGGCCGACGTTGTGGCAGAATTCCCAGACGTATTTTTGGATGAGCTGCCCGGCATGTCCCCTGATCAAGAGATAGATTTCACCATTGACATATTCCCCGATACCAGACCGATCTCCGAAGCCCCGTACAGAATGGCCCCTATAGAACTTAAGAAGCTCAAGGTACAATTGCAAGAGTTGCTCGACAAGAGATTCATACGACCTAACGTCTCGCCATGAGGAGCGTCCATGTTGTTTGTCGAAAAGAAGGATGGCTCAATGCATTTTTGTATTGACTATCGAGAGCTTAACAAAGCCACCGTCCGAAATAAATATCTATTGCCCCGCATAGACGATCTATTCGATCAGTTGTAAGGCACTTCGATATTTTCTAAAATTGATCTTCGATCGGGCTACTATCAACTCAAGATCAAGCCGAACGATGTGTCAAAGTCAGCCTTTTGCACTCGATACAGCCATCACGAATTCCTGGTAATGCCATTCGACCTAACGAACGCCCTAGCTGCTTTCATAGATTTAATGAGTCGGGTGTTTTGACCCTTCCTCGACTAGTTCGTAGTAGTCTTCATCGACGATATACTCGTCTACTCGAAGGACAAGCGGCAACATGCTGAGCATCTGCGGACTGTGCTTCAGACCCTTCGAAAAAATTAGTTGTATGCAAAATAGAGCAAGTATGTATTTTGGCTGAGCAACGTCACATTCCTCGGATATATCATTTCATCTGAAGGCATAACAGTCGACCCAAAGAAAGTTGAAGCCATTGTCGATTGGAAACGGCCAGCGTTAGTCGACGATATTCGTAGCTTCCTTGGCTTAGCAGGATACTACCAACGCTTCATGAAAGACTTTGCGAAGATCGTGTCGCCTCTGACTCGCCTTACCCAGAAAGGAGTCATTTTTGAATCGTCAGACGACTGTGAAGCTTCCTTCTAGGAGTTAAAGCGATGGCTCATCTCGGCCCCGATACTTGCACTTCCAGAAGGGAACGAGGGATTCCAGATATTCAGCGATACGTCCGGCCAGTGTTTGGGGTGTGTACTGATGCAACGGAATAAGGTGATATCTTTTGCTTCCTGACAGCTAAAGTCGCACGAGAAGAACTATCCTACCTATGACCTTGAGTTAGCGGCGATTGTGTTCGCATTAAAATTGTGACGCTACTATCTTTATGGCGTGGCATGCACGATCTATACGGATCACAAGAGCCTCAAGTATCTATTCACGTAGAAGGAGCTGAACTTGCGATAAAGGCGCTGGCTTGAACTGATAAAAGATTATGACTTGACTATTGACTATACTCAGGGCAAGGGAAATGTTATGGTAGACGCTCTGAGTCAGAAGTATATTGCCTCGCTATCCATCAACCGCAGACTGCTACATAACCTAGAAGTGATGGACATCGACCTCCGAGTTCGACTAAGGGATGTGCAGTTGGCATAGATACAGTTAGAGCCGAGCTTGCGGGAAAAGATCAAGACTGCTCAGAAAGATGATCCGTACCTGAAGAAAGTGCGAGAGCAAATTTCAACGGGTAGTGCGATCGACTTTGCCGTAGACAAAATTGGTATGCTTTGATTGAAGGATAGGCTATACGTTCCGGACGATTCAGAACTTAGAAAGGAGATATTGACGGAGGCACACTATGCGAAATATACCTTGCATCCTGGCAGCACAAAGATGTACAAGGACCTCCGTACGACCTTTTGGTGGCACGAAATGAATAGACATATGGCCCTCTTCATGTCGCAATGCATGGCCTGTCAGCAAGTGAAAGCTGAGCATCAGAGACCGGGCGAGAAGATGCAGAACCTTGTCATTTCAGAATGGAAATGGGATCATGTCACTATGGACTTTGTTGTTGGCATGCCGAAGATGCCGCGGGAAAGGACGCTATCTGGGTCATCATTGATCGACTAACCAAGTCAGCGCACTTCATTGCCATTAAAGTTACTTGGAGCGTTGATCGCCTGGCTCATATTTATCTTGATAAGATAGTATGGCTGCACGAAGTCCCTTATCCATCATCTCTGATCGGGATGCAAGATTTCTATCACGCTTCTGGAGTAGCCTTCAGTTAGCTCTAGGTACCAAGTTGCAGTTCAGCTAAGCTTACCATCTCCAGATTGACGGCCAAACAGAGCAGGTGAATCAGATCCTCGAAGACATGTTATAGCTCTGCGCAATTGACTTGAAGTCGAGTTGGGACGTTCATCTACCATTGGCCAAATTTGCATACAACAATAGCTATCAGTCCAGCATCCAAATGGCGCTATACGAAGCCTTTACGGCCGGAGCTGGTGGAACATACCGTGGAGAAGATTAAGCTCATTCGAGAAAGATTAAAGACTGTGCAGAGTCGACAGAAAAGTTACGCGGATGTCCATCGTCGACCCCTCGATTTTGAAGAAGGCGATCACGTATTTCTTAAAGTATCGCTTATGCGTAGAGTTACTCAATTTGGTACAAAGGAAAAGTTGAGTCCGAGATTCGTTGGGCCGTTTGAAGTACTCAAGCGAGTAGCCCCAGTGGCCTATCAGATTGCCCTGCGCCAGCGCTAGCGGGTGTGCATAATGTCTTCCACGTCTCTCAGCTGCGGAAGTACGTGCACGATCCAAGCCATGTGGTAGATTTTGGTCGGTTGGAGCTGAAGGCCGACTTATCATATGTTGAAGTGCCGGTCCAAATCTTAGAATGTAAAGATAAACTGCAGCAGAATCGAATGATCCCTCTCGTCTGCGTACGCTGGAGCAATTATTCGGTCGAGGAGTTGACCTAGGAACTTAAATCAAAGATGAATGCGAAATTTTCTTCATTGTTCTCATAGAGGTAAGTTATATTCTTAAGTTTCGAGAATAAAACTTTTTATTAGTTGGTTATGGTGTAGTGCCCCATCCCTATATTGTGCCCCATTTTTGTCCACGGGGTGCGTGAGAAAGGAATACTATCGCTACCAATTCAGTCGAAATCGATAGATCGGGATCGGTTGAATAGGTAGAACGAGAATGATTGAATTAAGATCCTTTTCTCGTTGTAAAAAGAATTCTTCGTAATCAAGTCCCATATACAGCAGATTGTGCCTCAAGGATCGGCTCTACGGCTGACTCGAAAGGGACCTCCCGTTGCTCTACTTTTTATACCGTACTTGCTTTGGCTTTGGCTTTGGTTTTCGTGAATATGTTTTCGATAGTTCTTATGGCTTACATTTTCCAACTTCGTACTCGTATCAAATTACTTGAATAATATAATATTATAATCAGTTGCTTATGCGATTTCAGGTGATCGCGTAGGCGACGTCTAAGCACAGCCAACCAGTCCTTCGCCTTAAACAAAGACTAAGGTGGGTGGCTGACTTTCTTCGCCTCGACCCTCTGTTTCAGAATCAAATATGAAACACAAAAACAATACTTGTCGCCATAGTATAGAATCAATAAAATCATGGCACGATTCTTCACGAAACACTTGCTATCGAACTGCTTTACATAAAAAAACGATGCCTACTTTCTTATGCCTTATTTACTCAGCCTATGCAAACAAAAGGATAAATCGATTAATGCTTATCGCAATGATACGGCTAAAGTGCATAAATGACTAAGTTTAAAGAAAAGGGTCAGTTTCATACCAAAAAAGAAAGTTAAAGGTTCTAGTAAAAAGATAGAATATTTCATGAATATGCAAAACGGTTACTGGACAACTTATGTGTAAGGCGTAGTTTCCTCGAATGGTTGCCTAGGCCAAGGAACTGATTCGAACCGGGAGGAACGATTATAGCAAGCGCTAACCCTGAATCGGTGTGGGTGATTCGAAAACTTTCGCACAGGGCTCGCTACCCGTCGTGGAAGGGTCACCGTCTAACCCAACTATAGTCCATAATGGCTTGACATTGCCAGTGACCTTCACACCCCTTTTACTGCTTGAACTAATGCACATGACCCAGAATGATTATGATAGCTGCTCAATGTATATAATTTTATATATTTGTCTCAAAACATGTTAACATGCAAATCAATCAGGATGGTTAGAAAGATCACAAAAATAGCTAACATATTTTTATAAAACTGCTTGAACCAAATGCAGAGCTTGGGTATAATTAGCCACTCGCCAGTACATGTAATCATGCTGACCCTCGCTCCTTGCAGGTGCCAGAAACCAGAAAGAATATGCCAACTAGCTAGGCAACGTTCGTGCTTTTGAAGCTTCGACAGTGCGTCGAAGATCAGTCGCTGAACTTTTGAAGACTCTCCGCAAGTCCAAGGAACATGTCGCGACATCCCTTGCATCCAGGTGGCTGGAATACTTTTGTTGTAAATGGGAGATGTATGTATGGAACGACAAACAACAATCTCATCGACACTCCTTTTGTAATCGAATCATATTGTAAAGTCGGCGCAACACGATTGTAATTGTAGTGTCCCGCTTCGCGAAGACACTAGATAAACAGAGAGATCGGATTGCTGGCTCTGTAACAGAAGACGATTGATCTGGGTGAGTGGACAAAGGCTCATTTTATGATTCGCTTACGCCTAATAAGAATCTGAGTTTTTGAATGAATATTGTTGCTAATAACAAGATGATAAATCATTGAGTATGCTTATAAAAGAATCCACATGTTGCCATGCTATGAACAAGAAAAGAGATAACCTGTATGCTAAGAAGAATTATTGCCTGCTAATAAAGAAGAAATAAACTGATGCCTGTATACTAAAGAAAGATTGTTGCCTGATAAAAAGAAATGAATGTTTGCTATATTAAATCAAATGAGATGTTGCCATGCTAATATAGATCTTTGTTCTGAATATGACTCATTGTCATGCTTGATAAGAAAAGAGAGAAGTTATTGGCTATGTGATCCGAAAAGAAGAAAGACATGAAATGAACGTGTTGTACATCTGTTAAGGCACGAAATAAGCGTGTCATATATCTACTAAGGCACGAAATAAACGTGTCGCATATCTGAACGATCTGATCAAAATTTGTTTGATCCGATAGAAATGATAGAGCATGCATTGGTCTCGGATAACTTGTGCATAAGTAAAATTTGTCTTTCGGGTGGTATCTGGGGGGCGCCTGGAACCACTCGGCCTAGGAGAGATTAAGAGCACCCTGAGGTAAAAGTGACCTCATGTTAAAAGGGTAGCCGATATCTGAGTCCTTAGCGACGAGCCGAACCAAAGAGTTACATCGGCTAATCATGGAAATACCCATGGACCATCATATTGATAAGTGTTGATTGATGCAGAGCTGAACCGGAGAGTCACAGCTACTAATCGAGTCTGCATGTGTCGATAATGATATTGCTAAGAGCTAATGATGCAGAGACGAACATGAAATAAGAATGTTGGTTAAGTTATATTTATGCTAATCCTTGTCTTATACAAGGATAGACCGTCGACTATGGTAAGAATCCCTGAAAAAGTGATACATTCATTGCTAAGTTTTCTGAACATGAGTTGCTTAAAGAATAAATTGTTGCCAAGAATTGCTATATTCTGTCCAAAGAAGTTATGATAATCATGCTTGTAATATGACCATGGGAATGTCTTGAATAAGAGAAAAGAATGTTAATGCTGTTGTCCCTAATGAAATGATGTGGTTCATGAAACACGCTGTGCACTACACATGATATTAATAGTCATCATGCTTGAATTGAACAGTCTCTTGTATGTTTGAAATGAAATGAAATGAAATATGAATTTTCAAAGATGTTTTCAAAAGAGATGTAAACTGACTCTGTATGTATGAAATGAATATAGGTAAAAAGTAGCAAGATCACATCACAAAAAACATTTTTTTACTAAATGAATAGTGATCGTTTCAGACAAATATAGCTCTTTGTTCGCAATCACCAGTACGTTGATATACTGACCCACCATCAGTCTGCATGCAGGTACAAGACGCATCGAGAAGGATAGTCTGAAGCGATAGCCCGAGCCTCATCCTCATGAGCCAGAAATCAGAAGAGATGCCAAGACAAGGACATCCGTTACAAGAGTTGGTTATGTATATAAAGGGATGTAATGTATGGGACGGGATCATTGTAATCCGTAAAGTTCTGAGAGAATGTAAATACTGTATCAGAGAAAAATATGTGCTTGTAATCTATTTCAAAGATATCAATAAAGAGATATATTGTTGTTGATACCATTGTGTTCAATTCATACATCTGGAAAATGTCCGCTGCTGCTTCAAATATCTACAATATCTTCTGCTGCGTATTATCAACCTTGTCTATCTTGTCTTGTTACAGGTCTTGGCCTTATGCAACCGCAACTTAGGCTTGCACGGTATCACACCCAAGCGGGGACGAATGGTCTCACAGAGTCCGAAGCGAGGAAGAAAGGACTCTACTGATCGAGGCATGACAGAATGGTATCAGAGCAACACGATCCTCCGGCCAATTGTTGAATTCATAGATGTTCTCTTGATCAAAATTTTCTTACCTACTTGATATCATCGATGAGATGAACGTTCCATACAAAAAGTCCATAAATATTTTTAAGATGCCGGCATATGTTTTATTGATTGAGATTAAGATGCTTTATTAAACAAGAGATTTGATATGATCTGAATTGAGATTTTCATCGATTAATGATGGTGAAGGATAAGAACTATCGCTGCTATGGATATCGTAAGTTTCTCCTTAAGTTTCGAGGACGAAACTTCTTCTCAGTGGATAATTATGTAGTGTCCCGCTTCACGAAGGCACTAGATAAACAGAGAGATCAGATTACTGGCTCTGCAACAGAAGACGATTGATCTGGGTGAGTAGACAAAGACTCGTTTTATGATTTGCTTATGCCTAATAAGAATCTGAGTTTTTGAATGAATGTTGTTGCTAATAACAAGATGGTAAATCATTGAGTATGATTATAAGAGAATCCACATGTTGCCATACTAAGAACAAGAAAAGAGATAACCTGTATGCTAAGAAGAATTATTGCCTGCTAATAAAGAAGAAATGAACTGATGCCTGCATGCTATAAAAAAATTATTGCCTGATAAAAAGAAATGAATGTTTGCTATGTTAAATCAAATGAGATATTGCCATGCTAATATAAATCTTTGTTCTGAATATGGCTCATTGTCATGCTTGATAAGAAAAGAGAGAAGCTATTGGCTATGTGATTCGAAAAGAAGAAAGGCACGAAATGAACGTGTTGTACATCTGTTTTGGCACGAAATGAACGTGTCGTATATCTGCTAAGGCACGAAATGAACGTGTCGCATATCTGAAAGATCTGATCAAAATTTGTTTCTTTTAATAGAAATGATAGAGCATACATTGGTCTCGGACAACTTATGCACAAGTAAAATTTGTCTCTCGGGTGGTATCTGGGGGGCGCCTGGAACCACTCGGCCTAGGAAATATTAAGAGCACCCTGAGGTAAAAGAGACCTCATGTTAAAAGGGTAGCCGATATCTGAGTCCTTAGCGACAAGCTGAATCAAAGAGTTACAGCGGCTAATCATGAGGATACCCATGGACCACCATATTCATAAGTGTTGATTAATGCAAAGCTGAACCGGAGAGTCACAACTACCAATCGAGTCTGCATGTGTCGATAACGATTTTGCTAAGAGCTAACGATGCAGAGACGAATAGGAAATACGAATGTTGTTATGTTATGTTTATGCTAATCCTTGTCTTATGCAAGGATGGACCGTCGGTTATGGTTAGAATCACTGAAAAAGTAATACATTCGTTGCTAAGTTTCTTGAACATGAGTTGCTTAAAGAATAAATTGTTGCCAAGAATTGCTATGTTTCGTCCAAAGAAGTTATGTTAGTTATGCTTGTAATCTGACCTAAGAATGTCTTGAATAAGAGAAAAGAATGCTAATGTTGTTGTCCCTAATGAAATGATATGGTTCATAAAACACGCTGCGCACTGCACATGATATTAATAGTCATCGTGCTTGAATTGAACAGCCCCTTGTATGCTTGAAATGAAATAAAATAAATTGTGGCTTTTCAAAAATGTTTTCAAAAGAGATGTAAACTGACTATGTATGCATGAAATAAATATAGATAAAAAGTAGCAAGATCATATCATAAGAAACGTTTTCTCACTAAATGAACAATGATCGTTTCAGACAAATGTAGTCCTTTGTTACGAATGTAGTCCTTTGTTCATAATCACCAGTATGCTGATATACTGACCCACCATCAGTCTGCATGCAGGTGCAAGATGCATCGAGAAGGATAGTCCAAAGCGATAGCCCGAGCCTCATTCTCAGGAGCCAGAAATCAGAAGAGATGCCAAGAGAAGGCCATCCGTTGTACGAGTTAATTATGTATATAAAGGGATGTAATGTATGGGACGAGATTATTGTAATTTGTAAAGTTCTAAGAGAATGTAAACACTGTATCAGAGAGAAATGTGAGCTTGTAATCTATTTCAAAGATATCAATAAAAAGATATATTGTTCTTGATACCATTGTGTTCAATTCATACATCTGCAAAATGTCCGCTGCTGCTTCAAATATCTGTAATATGTTCCGTTACGTATTGTCAACCTTGTCTTGTTACATGTCTTAGTCTTGTGCAAGTGCAACTTAGGCTTGCACGACATCACGCCCAAGCGAGGACGAACGGTCTCACAGAGTCCGAAGCGAGGACAAAAGGACTCTGCGGATCAGGGCGTGACAGTAATAGATTCTGTAAATGATGTCTATTATCAATAAAATATAAAGTTTCTTTATCTCAATGTATTGTTCAATTTGTCTGCACTCTCTCTTAGTTGACATGTTTTGGATTACCTTATGACATTGCCTTGTGTGATCGCAACCTAGGTTCGCACGACATCACGTCCAGAGGACGACTACCAATTCTTCGAAATTGGGACGTGACACAATCCACGTAGTTGGTCCGTGTCAGCATGGGGTACTTGAAGACAAATGAGATCTCCTTCATCGGTGTCGGCGGCGTGGTGTCCTGCTTTGAAATGTCGGCCTAGAAAATAGACTATGAAGCACTCAACGAGAGGAAGGAGAGAAAGTCTTTGTTAATATGCAACTTGTTGTGTACTTAATTCTTTTTAGAGGAGCCTTTAATTAGGCTTACAAGTAAATGGTAGCAACCAAAAAACTTGGAGCAAATGGCTCCTTACCACAACCTTAGCCAGGAACAAAAAGCTGTTTACCACAAGCTTAACTAAAGACTAGGGACTTCAAAAAAAAAAAAAAAGAAAGAAAGAAGAAACAACAGATTAATTCAACAAACAAATCATATATTTATATTACCTACCATTTTAAGATCCATTCTCTTCGTAGCAACATACTTACAGTAATAAATGTTTTCAAAGGAACTCCTCCATTTATTCTCTACAGTAGAAAACTATTCCATTTTTGTTTGCCTTTTTCTTTCATCATCAAACATCCTTTGAATTATGACTTGATTCTTTTCCAACTAACATTGCCATATTTCATCTAAGTGGACAGTTTTGTCACAACTTTTGGCTTACATTACTGGATAAATTGTAAAAAACTCCTCGTTAAATTTTCGCTTTTTGCACTAAAAGACCCCATGCTCTTAAAATTTCCAAAAGTATAAAATATGCTCATTTTGCCCCCAAATGATAATTTTACCCTCCCCCCTTCTTCGGCTGTTTGGGCTGTGTTCGCCGGCGAGGAGGAGGAGGAGGAGGGGGTGCGCTCGCCGACGAGGGAGGTGGAGGGGGGGTGGGGGGTCGGGCGGGGGGGGGAGGCGGTGGTCGGGCGGGGAAGGGGTGGGGGTCGGGGGGTCGCTCGTCGGCGAGAAGCAGGGGGGTCAGGGCCGGAGAAGGAGGAGGAGGGTGGGTCGGGGCCGACGAGGGAGGAGGAGGGGAGGAGGGTCGGGGGGGGCGCTCGCCAACGAGGAGGGTGGGGCTGGGGACTTGCCGGTGAGGGGGGATCGGGGGGGTCGGGGGGGCTGGGGGATCACCGACGAGGGGGGAGGTCGGGGGGGGGGGGGGGCTGGGGGATCGCCGGCAAGGGGGGGTTCGGGGGGGCTGGGGGCTAGTCGTCGCCGGCGCCACCAGAGGGGGGAGGAAGGGGTTAGAGGGGGACAGGGGTATTTTAGGTATAAATTTTTTAAAATTTGGTTGGAGGGGCCTAATCGAGCGGATTTGTAATCTAAGGAGGGGTAAACTGCCAAAAAATTCTAAAAGGTCTTTCTACGCAAAAGACGCATATTTAACGAGGGGTTTTTTTTAATTTACCCTACATTATTTATTCCAATCCCAAGTTTTCTTTTAAAACTTAACATAATCATTCTGGGTGCGACATTCTCACATGACTCACTTATAAGAAAGCTAAAAGGAATTCTTTTACAAAAAAATTCATTTAAAGCATCATAGTTTAAAGCACTTCCAAGAACAGCATTAGGTTTTCAAAAATTGTAAAAGAAGCCCCCAACCGAACTTTTAAAGTCCGGTTGCTTATGTTAAAAGTCTGGTTGCTTATGTCATCCGAATTAGGGAGATTTAAGGAGGATTAGAGGATTATTGTGGAGTACGAATTAAAGCAGCCGGACTTTAAAAGTCCGGTTGCTGACATCATGGCTAAAAATATTTCGACAAATTCTTTTCTATAAAATATTTTCTCTAAAAAAACTACTAATAATTTCTACATTATTTTACAAAAATATTTGTACAAATTAATTTCTACAAATATTGTCTACACTATTTCTACAAATAATTGTACAAATTTCTACAAATATTATCTACATTAATATTGTCTACACTATTTCTACAAATATTTGTACAGATTAATTTCTACATTATTTCTACAAATGTTTGCACGAATTAATTTATACATTATTTCTACAAATATTTGTACAAATTAGTCTATATTATTTCTATAATATTTTCTCTAAAATCATTTCTATAAATTATTTTCTCTAAAAACATTTTCTCTAAAAAAACTACTAATAATTTCTAAATTATTTTACAAAAATATTTGTATAAATTAGTTTCTACAAATATTGTCTATACTTTTTTTACAAATAATTGTACAAAATTCTACAAATATTGTCTACATTAATATTGTCTACACTATTTCTACAAATATTTGTACAAATTAATTTCTACATTATTTCTACAAATATTTGCACAAATTAATTTCTACATTATTTCTACTAATATTTGCACAAATTATATTCTCTAAAAAAACTACTAATAATTTCTACGAATAATTTCTACATATTATTTCCACATTTCTACATATGGTGACGTCATCAGCCGGACTTTTAAAGTCCGGCTCTTCTTAAACAATAATCTCCTTCCAGTTTTGCAAAAATGTACAGTACCCCCCATTTTGGACGAAAATGTTCAAAAAAATATTTTTTGGACAAAAAATGCCACTGCCTTCTTCTTTCCTTTAACCCACTCCCCACCCCCTCGCGCGACCACCACCCCTCTCGCCGCCGTTGCTGCCGGAGGCCGCTCCCCCCTCCCCGCCTCCGCTCCACCCCTCCGCTCCCCCATACGGCCACCGCCCCTCCTGCCGTCGCTGCTGCTGTTGCTGGAGGCCGCTCCCTCCACCGAGTCCCAGCTCACCCCCCTCCCCGCCTCCCCCTCCTCCCCCCTCCTCCCGCGGCCACCGTCCCTCCCGCTGCTGCTACTGTATCGCTGCTGCTACTATTGCTGCTGCAGCAGCTGCTGCCACCAGGGAGGTAAGGGGGCGGAGGCGGGGAAGGGGGAGCGGAGACGGGGGAGCGGCCTCCGGCAACAGCAGCGACGGCGGAAGGGGAGGTGGCCGCGGGGGGAGAGGGGTGGAGGGGGAGGGGGCGGAGTCGGGAAGGGGGGGTGCGGGGATTGGGAGGGGGGAGCGGCCTCCGGCAGCAGCAACAGCGACGGCGGGAGGGGCGGTGACCGTAGGAGGGGAGTGGGTTAGAGGAACGAGGAAGGCATGGGCATTTTGGTCTAAAAAATATTTCTTTGACGGTTTTCATCCAAAATCGGGGGTACTATACATTTTTGCAAAACTGTGGAGTGCACCTTGAATTAGGATAATTCAAGTGGAGGGTAAATCAAAATTAGTCTGATATATATATATATATATATATATATATATATATATATATATATATATATATATATATATATAACGTCACTTAGCCTATTGTGCGCATGATTCAATTATTTCAATAGCTAAACATAGTAGAACACCTATATAGCTACGACTGTTCACACTTGTACACTTTTTCCTACACCTCTATTCCTTTCTTCTCAGTCAACTGCTATTTATTAGTTACTAGTCGATAACCCGTGCCATAATGGCACGGACACGAACTCGGCCTTCTCGACGTAGGCGTGCTGGCCCCGGGCCAGCGCCAGGGAGTTCCGGACGGAGACGCGGCCTCCGAACCCGACCTTCGCGACGTAGGCGTGCAGGCACTGGGCCAGCGCCGGGGACCCGAGCTCGGCGGAGGCGGGTACGGCAAAGATCAAGGTGGCGGCGTTCGGGGCGGCGTGGGGCCTCATGGAGGCGAAGATGCGGAGGACCGTCGCGGGTCGTCCGAGGACGGCGAGGCCCGAGACGGTGGCGGTGCCGGAGACGACGTCCCTATGCGGCATTCTGTCGAACACCCGCAGGGCATGGTCGGCGGAGCCGGGTCGGGAGTAGGCGGTGAGCAGGACGGTCTGCACGAAGGGGTCGGGCCGGAATCCGAGGAGGAGGGCGTGTGCATGGAGCGACCTAGTGGCGACGGCGGCGGTGGTGGTGTTGAGCAAGGAAGAGAAGGTGTGGAAGTTGGGAGGGACGCGGCGGCGGAACATTTGGGAGTAGATGGAGAGTGGGTCGACGGAGATGGCAATGACGATATTGTAGGAGAAGCGGTTGGGGTTGGTCATGGCGGAGAAGAGGGATACGGCGAAGGAAGGGTTGGCGTCGGCGGCACGGTGGAGGAGGCTGCTTGTGACGAAGGGGTTGCGAAAGAGGCCGACGACGATGGCGTGGGCGAGGATGAAGCGGAGACGACGGAGGGAAGGGCGGTGCAAGAGGAGCTGAAGGCGGGGTGCCATTGGAACAACCGGTTGCTCCGCATCCAACATGGAACTTACTCCTCTCTTATAGAGAGAGGGACAATTTAGTCATTTCATCATCGTTGAACCAAAGCACATGGGTCGGACCAAAAACCCACTGTGCTTTATATTATAGATATTGGTTTTTCTTTACAACCGTCGTTAGCTACTTAGAAGCGGAGAGGACTCACCTAGCTAGCTTCGGCCAACAGTTGCTGGGGTCCACGTTGAGTAGCCGCGAGGGTTCCGACGTTGGTTGTCGGGGTCGACAATTCGTGGAGTGGCGGAGACTGTAGTACAGAGGCGTCGGGATATTGATAGCCATGGGCTTGGGTTTCAGGTAGCCAGCAGGTCATAGGCGAGATGGATCAGCGACAGTCATGGGACGTCGGTATGGTCGAGGATAGTCGAAGCCGTCTGGAGAAACGACAACGAGGTCATCGAGATGCGGAGGTGAATGCTGAAAAGAGATGGTGGTGGTGTTTGTAGTTTAGGACAGTGGTGAACACTATTCAATTTTGAATCGAAAATCGAACCGAATCGAATAAGAGATTCGATTCGGCTTCAAAAAAATCGTTTTGATTTTGGTTTTCAAAATACAAAATTTATTTTTAATATTCAATTTCGGTTTCGGATCCAAAACCGAAAATCGAATAAGAATTAAACAATTATATAAATATCATAAATTTTAAAATGTGTATATTTTAAAAACAACAATTCTATGTATATGTTTTGAAATCTAATTTTGATAATTTAACAACTAGTCCAACTTTGTGCGTAATTTTAAAATTCAACAAATGTGTGTATACAAATTATAATTTTTAGGCTAAATTACAACTTGATACCCTCAACTATTCAAGTTTTCTAACTTAATACCCCAAATTTTGATAGCTACTAACTTAATACCTTCTCCCAACTAATATTTTTCAGCTTGCTATCCTCTGTCAACACAGCGTTAAATTTTTCACTAAAAAAATATAAATCCCTAAAATACCCCTCCCTTTTTCATCTTCCCTATTCAAACTCCCCCACCCTCCCACCCACTACACCACCACCCTCTTGCACCGGCCTGACCCCCCTCCCTCGTGCGCTGCTGCCGTGAAGTATAGGAAGCCAGCCACATAACTGTGCAGCACATCACGATCATCCAATTTCAGTCTTCATATGTACTAATTATCAAGAAAACTTGGAATCAAACATATGTAGTGAAGATGTGCAGTGGCTAACATTTCTTTTTTCACATAATCAGCCACATACATCATCTTGAAGCCAGCGATGTTCTCGATGCAGAGGTTGATGATTGAGGCTATAACTCCGGTGAGGAGGCCGACGAGGAACGCCAGCGTCCACTTGAGAAAGATGTACTGGAGGACCTCGTCCTTGGACCGGCTGTGCCAGTCATGCTTGAACAGGCCATTCTCGTTGATCCTGATTCGTAAAAACACAACCACCATTCATCACAGAGATTCTTAATTAATTGTCAGAAGAAAATTAATTTGGAGGGAGATCAGGCTTTTTATATAGTACTCATAGTCCAAGCTCTCGATATGTGACACTTTGGCTCTAACCATGGCAAGGTGGCTGGAGGTGAGTGTTGGGCTCCTCTTGAGCAGTGGTTGCTCTCAAAGCCTTCTTCTACTACATACTACTACTTCTCCTCCCTCTTCTCTGCCTATTGTTTCTGTTGCTGTTGTTAGCTCTTTGATTGGGCATTGATTTTCTTCTATTGTAGAGCTTTCTACTTGCCAATGCAACTGTATCAGAATATAAAGAACAGGCAATGAGGAGTGGAAGGAGAGGGAATGCACAGTGAGAACCGAAGAGGTACTTAGACATTGTCCCAATTATGTACTAATAAGTACTCTTGAGTGGAGAGTGAGGCAAAGATGTACTTAGACACTTTTCTGTTAGAGCCGGGGCACAATTTTTCGAAGAAAAACTTAGAAAATAAAACAATTGTAAAAACAATATTCCAACGCAACACTTCTAGGAAGGTTGCGCAAGTTTAACGAAGATCTAAGAAGATCTTGTTACAGCGGTATATGATATTACGAGAATCTAAAAAGATTTCGTAATCCACAGCTGTAGGAGCGTAAAAAGTGCTTCAGAGAAAGAGTCAAAGAGATGGATCATTTCATTCATAAGTGATCTGTTTTACGCCAAACAGAGCGGTTAATCTCTTTACGCCCAAGACAAGGCTAATCACTTTACGCCTAAAGCAGGCTGATCATTTTACGCTCGGGTCTACACCCATGGTTTTACGCCAAGGACAGATCAGCCACTCTTACGCTCGACAAAGCTGTCAAATCTCGCATTTAATGCAAACTCTGACATGGAGATCTTAATGATGGCATATATCATAAAGGGATTTGTTTTATACAGAGACCAATGTTGTCGTTTAGTATGTGGATTGAGCTACTTTACGCTCACACTATGGCTTCTTTTACGTACGAAGACTATACGAGCTTTTACGCTCAACAGCTGACGTGTGCGTAAAGTCTATTTTAGCTACTTTACGCTCAAGGTTATTTAACAACCACTTTACACGGAAAGTCTATGTCAAGGCTATTTTATGCCTAATCTACTGCTTTACGCTCAGAGTACATTGGGGCTATTTTTATGCCCTATTCTCCTCCACCAGCTTGGAACGTGGTCTGCCCACGTGGCTTTCATGCCATTCTTCTCGAAGAACGTGTGTACATGTATCCTATTCTTACTGAAATGATGGGACACATGTCAACATATGCAGAGGTTGGCTTCGATCGTGGATAGCAGTTGTTAGCGTAAAGATGGAACTTTTGCTAAGTTTTTACTCACAAGAGCCCAAGTCTATAAATAGACTTATTTTTCTCATAACAAACCGACAGAGATAGGAGAGAATACAGAGATCAGAACTTAGAGATTTTGATTCTCCAGAGCATTCTTCTTCAACCTTTCTTTCAGAACAGTGTGAAGCAAAGTAGGAAAGCATTCAGCCTCGCCATCAGTGCCCAAGTGCGTCGATACCTTTCTGGTGACTTAGTTCTTCCAGTTGTTCTACTTCAAGCAGTGATCTTCATCATCGTCATATGGTCCAAGGAACAAAGTGATCATTTACGAATCAGACTTCCATAGCAATACTTTTCCAGAATCAAATTTGTACTTCTTTTACTTTTTTCTCGTTTTATTTTCAAAAGCCAATTCCTCAAGGCATTTTGTTAAGTGAAACGAAAATGGCGACTCTGCTGGGGACGACCTTCTCCTCTGACGAGGAGGCAATTGCTCAATATGATGATGTTTCAGTCGGTTCGACCAAGAAGACTCTGGTTGTACACTTCGACCAGACTGCCTACGAAGAAATGCTCCGAACTGGGGATGGTTCTCGCTGCTCTAATGTTCAAAAATCTCGCAAAGCACAAAAAGTTTGGATTCCTAAATCCAAAGTAGCTGCTGATCCCTCTGTTGCTTCTGATAGCAAGGAATTCTTCCCACTCCTGTCATAGGGGCTCCCGTTCGTAACGAGGCAATCCTTACTTCGGCGTCGCTCTCTATGTGTGACAATTTGTCTCCCGTCTGTGACGGTGTGGATGATCAGGTTCCACACCCACTGCGTAAGAACCAGGTTTTACGCTCAGTGGGTAAAAACCAAGTTTTACGCTCAAGGCATAAGAATGAGTCTCCCATTTGTAATGTGGCAGATTCTAATGCTTCTGAGTGTAAAAATAAGTCTCCCATCTGTGACGTGGTAGACACACACAAATTACACTCTTCGCGTAAAGGAAAATCTCTTGTCTGTGACGTGGTAGATAACCAATTTTTACGCTCTACGCGTGAAGGTAAGTCTCATGTCCGTGACAGTGTAGATAAAATTTGCAAAGATGTTTATACATCTAACGTGAATGTACCTAAACGTATACAGCATAAAAATCATGTTAGTAAAACTTCAGTTCTACACCAACAACCTTCTTATACTGCTCTACGCAAAGTACCAAATCTACAAATTACACGCAATAAAAATGGAGTCCTTCGTGCTAAAAAATCTCAAGATTTACGCACACAACTCCAAACGCGTAGAAATGTACAATTTGGTTCTGCGAATGCAGCCAGTAATCTTCTTTATACACAGGATACTAAACGTTTCTCCACCCCTAATGTAATAAAGAAGACTACTCTCTCCACTCCTTCTGACTTACGTGAATTGTTAATACAAAAGCGTAAGAATAGACAATCTTCGGTGATATTTCCCCAAGAAAAATATTATTGTGATTATCACCAGGTTGTGACCAACTGTTGTTGTTCGGCTTCAAAACGGTCAGTTTTTTATCGATTAAGTTTTAATCCGCCTCAACATCAAGCTGAAGACCAAGAATATGAGCTGTCATATGCATCAGTCAACATGGCGTCTCATACTAACAGAGGACAACGTCCAAGACGGAATATGTCCCAAACTCCAGGTCAGCAACAGTTCAACAGACTTCTTGATTCTTTTGAGGGGGTATATCAAAATACTCGATCAAGAAGACAAAGACAAATGCAGACTTCTGATTCAGAAGCTGGGGGTACTCAATCTTTTGAGTCCGAGACTGACAGTGTGGATTCATACTTCTATACAAATCCATCTGTATCTTCAAGAGAGGTTGAATCCTATGCTGTTGGAGATGAACCAGAGACCTCATCCCTTAATACAAAACAGCGTCTTACTGCCGTTGAGCAATCACTGAAAGACATGCTTAACATGGTGCAAAGCATGCATCAGATAATTTTGAATCAGCAAACTGCTCAGTCGACGATAATAACACCAGTACCAGTAGCAGTACAAACTCAAGATAGTCAAGGGGCTGAAATACCTTTGCGTATTCAAGAGCCTGCTGTTAATCAAAATTCTGCATCTCCAGATCCCATCATTCCTGAAGATGTACCACCTCCAGTCGGGGGTTACGATACATCCAACAACCATTCAATCAAATGTGCTTCCTCAAACCAGTAAAACCATTCAAGCAGTACGTGAGCTCAAAGCACATTTTGAAGTTTTGAGGCACAAAGATCAGCTCCAGAGGTTAGGGATCAAGCAACCTTATCCTCCTCATTGGAATGATGTACCCTTTCTACCGAAATTCAAGCCACAATCTATGGTTTTGTTCGATAGAAAAGTATCTCCCAGTCAATATATCAATTACTTTGATATTATGACTGTATATCTACAGAAAGATGACGCTCTTCTCACTCAAGTGTTCATCGGGTGCCTGACGGGTTCAGCTTATGATTGGTATCGAAGTTTACCCGAGAATTGTATTTCGTCTTTTCACGAATTTAAGGCAATATTTCTCTTCCGCTTCTATGAAGGAGGTATGGACATGAACATGTCCTCCTTGATAGAAATCAAACAAAAGAAGAAAGAAGATACTCGGACATTCATCGAACCTTTCCGACAGGCTACTATAAAGATGCCTCCTGGTATGCCAGATTCAGCGTTGATTGATACATACAAGATGAATCTGCGACCATCCATCGCTGTTTTCACGGGTTTTCAATTCTCAGATTGGGCTTCGTTCATCATAGCAGCGGTTTCTGCCGAGACCAATGGTAGGTTGGCTCGTGAACATGGGATGAGTTTTGCCTCAGATGATAGAGAAAAGAAAAGTAATCCTGGTAATAACCCAGGCAATAGTAATGTGAAGGGAAAAGATACCCTCATGGTTAATCTTTCCAAGAATAAAACGATGCCAAATAGTCAGGAATCTTCCAGGCCAAAGAAAGAATACTCTTTTGATGAGAGTGATATCCCAGGGATATTTCAGTGTCTGGTGAAGAGTGGCAAACTTTAGATTCCAGAGACAAAGAGGCCTAATGAGGTGAATCTAACTGATAATCCCAAATATTGTATCTATCATAGATACATTAATCATCCTACCAGTGCTTGCTATGTCCTGAAGACGAAAATCCAGGAGCTGATAAATGGCGGTGCTATCGCTTTAACCAATGATGACCATACGGTTACAACCAATATGGTTTCTCTTCAGTTCGGAGATTTTCCTCCACAGTAAGTCCCAGAAGGAATTATCCCAATTCCGAAGGCGACGATGAAGATCGTGAATATCCCGCCTGCCAGAGAAGAAAATGCAGGATTGCTGCCACTCATACTAAAGAATGGTAAAATCATGTGGGTACATCCTGACTTAGTGCCTGAGTTGGAAAATCAAGATAAAACTTCAAAATCCAAGAAGGATAAGAAAGTCAAAACCTGCAACATGATTTCTCATGTTATTCCAGATCCTGATAACTTGGATCATCTATGTGATGGCCTTCCTTTAGAAGATAGACTGAAAGGACTGAACATCTCTCCTCCAAGTCTAGCTCCTCCTACTAAGCTCAAGCTTACTCACCAGCAGTGGCTAGCCATGAATAGTGTTCCTTTATACCGGGTGCAACAAGTCTTCGTTGCTTATAAAAAGCTCCGACAGGGATTTTTTCTCATATCCCGAATCTTTTTCCTCCTGTGGCTACAGTGACATCTATTCTTCATTCTCCTAAGGTTACAGAAGGTCTTGCTTCTTCCTCTTCCTCTGTTGAAACACC
Source organism: Iris pallida (assembly GCA_029216955.1). Classification (NCBI taxonomy): domain Eukaryota; kingdom Viridiplantae; phylum Streptophyta; class Magnoliopsida; order Asparagales; family Iridaceae; genus Iris; species Iris pallida. Next base: position 1,626,125 of record JANAVB010022600.1, on the reverse strand, counting down.
TGCCAAAAGTTCACTGCCCACTCACTTGTATAGTCAACAATCTGTCCATCTCATGAAGAAGATGGGTTATGACTTTCAAAAGGTAGAAGGTTTGAATTATGATAAAGGAATACGACTTCCTTTACAGATTCAAAGTCAAAATTCTACTGTTGGATTGGGTTCTGAAGTTCCTCGTAACAATCCACATAAGAAGAAGGCTAAGAGAGGGAAGACAAAATCCTGTAATATGGTACTTCCTTCTCCTGAGTCTGAGGAAGAAACTTTTACTGGTACAAGATCCGGAAAAGAGTACCATAAAGACTACGAGGGATCCTCCAAAGAAGCTGAAGACGTAGTGGAGACACTACCAACTCAACCCTTTCCTGTTCCTGCTAAATCTTCTGTGGTTGAAAAGAGAAAACAGAAAGCAGTACACTTCGACGTCCCATTGAAGTCTGCTTCCAGTCAGGGGGTGGTGATGAAGCCTTACAAGTTTGATATTCTGGCTCAGTTGGCCAATACTCCGGCTAGACTATCTATATTTGAGTTATTTCGCCTTTCCAGAGAAAGCAGAGAGACTTTGAGTGAAGCTTTACTTCAAACAAATTCATGCTTGGCTCAACTCAAGACTCCTGATAATATACCAGTGTCATGTCCACAATGTCATAGTATGATGGAAGCAATTCTCAATATCACCTTTACACAAGAAGATATGCTGTTGAAGCATAACAAGCATGACAGACCTTTGTGCTACACTGGGTATATTGGATCTACTGAAATTGACAGGATTTACATTGACCCCGGGTCCTCAATTAGCATAATTCTTCAGAGTATGCTAAGACCCCTGAGGATTCCTACTAGTGATTTGACTTACACTAGTACTACGATAGTCGGTTTCAACTCTGGCAAAAGCAAACCATTGGGGAAGATTCGTCTGCAGATTCAGATCGGTGATCTTCGAACCATGGCAACTTTCTATGTTATCAACTCAGACGTCTCCTATAATATCCTTTTGGGGAGACCGTGGATTCATGAGCACAATATTGTACCTTCAACTCTCCACCAATGCTTCAAGTATGTAGATTCCCAAGGAGTTGTGAAGACTGAGTTCGCTGATATCAATCCCTTCAGGGTGTCGAAGCCTATTTTTCTGATTCAAGGCTTTATAAAAAAGAGCATGTGAAAGAGATATCAGACATGGCTGAAGATCAATCACCCACTGAGGATCAGTCTATGAATGAAGATCCGCCAGAGGAGCAACCTTTGAAGATCATAGTCAAGGGACGAATCCAATCCCAATCTGTCAATGATCAACCTCTGATAATCAAGGTTAAAGGAAGAACTCAAACTTCATCTGAGGAATCAACAAATATTCCTGCTAATAGCCAAGTTTAACCTTTTATGATCAAGGTCAAAGGGCGTACTTCTTGTACGAATGATCCAGAACCACCATAAATTGTCAATCTGGGCAAAACTACGCAGAAGACAGATAATGGTCCACTGATGATTAATCCGAAGTGTAGCAGTCAAATTGTAAATAATGTAAATATTGATCATTCTATACTTTTTGATATCAATGAAGATTTCCTTTTCGAGTATATGGCTGTCAAGTTTATCGAAAGAATGACTTTATCTTCTAATAATCAAAGTCATCAATATAAAGACGACATTGAGCCAGAAAAAACTTTATACATCGATCATAAGGAAAATTCTTTCCCTCCTTATGTAGATGTTGGACCTTATGCTCAAAGGTTTCTAACATCTTCTCCTTATCTTCTACCTGTGGCCGCTTCATCACAAGCTTGCGTAACTTTTAGACGTCACGAAGAGTCTTATTTCGTGGTTCCGTCTGATAAGAAAAACAAGCGCCAAATTGTGTTTGGCCTGGCTAGAAATATCCCTGTTGCTCAGGCAGATGAGCTGAAGGATAAAGACAAGAGAAGAATCCGAATTGACAAGTATAGTCAACAATCTATCAAGATTATCCAGAACATGGGATATGATTTGAAGACTATGCAAGGTCTCAATCAAGGCAAGGATAGTCGACTACCATTATGTGGTGATCCGTTTTACCAAAAGACTCGTCATGGGTGTAATGCCCCGCTCCGCACGGTGCATTATGCTGAGTCGTTGACTCGAAGAGTTGCGTTGACCCGATTAAGTATCGATACGAATCGATACGAGAGTTACGTTGTCCCGAGCAACGCATCGAACTAAGTCGATGCGAAGAGTTACCTTGTCCCGAAGAATGCATCGAGTGAATCGATGCGAAGCGCCGCGTTGCCCCGAAGGATGAGTGCGTTGAAACGGCTCGAAGATTCTAAGAAATCGAATCGACCAAGGCACAAGTCCGAATCGATGCAAGTATTGATTTTAGTTGGTTTCGTGTGCAGGTTATACTTTGACACGAAAATATTAGAGGTCGATCTTCGGTAATATTTAGTAAGGGGTCCGCGGAACCAAATCGATGCTTTGCGACGGACGGAAGCGTTGGCACGCTAAGGCAAATCGGACGTATAATTCAACAAGCACGAAGTGCTCGAATAGCTAAGTCAGGAGAGTGGCCGTGCAACAAAGTTAGGGAATCGAGCCGCATCGGTTCGGCGAAACGGCAAAGGCATATCGACTCAAGGTGGGAGGATTGACTTCTTTTTACTCCTTCATTCGATAAGTCAAATATATCATTGTATGCTAAAAGTTAACCTATCGACGCCACGGGCGTGGTCCGATCGGAAGTAAATCATAACGTGTGTCGAACACTAAGTTAGTACAATTGAAATGAAACGTGCATCAAATGCACAAGTCGCTACGGAACATTGGATATCGCTAAGGCGAGCGCCTCGGTGCGTAAGCCGCAATAACATGGGATAACTGTACTCGGCGAGTGCCTTAGTGCACGAACCATACCGTGCCTTCGCGCACGAGTTAGAACGGCTAGAACATTGAAAGACAATAGGCGAGCGCCCTAGCGCGCAAGCCACGGACATTGAATGCTAAGTTATAGAACATTTCAAAATACGATAGAAACGTGCCTACGTGTACGAGATCACAAAAGACGGCGAATGCGTGCAGCTGCACAATACTTATCAAAGATGGCGTTGTTGCGACGAGAAGAACAGTTGTGGCACGGATATGGCATAACTGTCGACGCGGCATGGTGCCCTTCGAAATGTTCATGGCCTTCGGGAGTTCGTTGAGGACATTCGGGCGTTCGTTGAGGACATTCGGGCGTTGCTTGAACGTGTTAAGGCTTGGAATGCCGAAGCGCATTGAAGCGTGCTATCGCATTGACGCTCGGACTACGCAGCTGGATTGATGCAGCCGAGATATAGAAGGCATGATGTATGGAACGGTGAAATCCTTTGTGGGCAAGTGAGAACCTGAGTATTGTAGCCAATCTGGCATATATTGTTAGGCTATCGAAAGCTATTGTAACCTCAGTTTCGGATATCAATAAAGAGAATTGTTTTGTATACTCTGTTCCCTTTCGTTGTTAATATCGAATCAAAAGATAACCATTTGAGAACTTGTCATCTTGCCTTGCACGAGCGCAACTCCAGGCTCATGCGGCATCACGCCCCAGCGAGGACGATGATTCGGGTGATTCCGGGTCGGGGCGTGACAAATTGGTATCAGAGCTCTAGGCTCAATTTCCTCTGGACGCTTGCTTCATTTCAGTTCTAAAAGTTGCCCACCACCAATCGAAATCACTCTTGACTCTACTCGATGCTGCACTGGATGTTCCATACAATAAGTCTAATACAAACCATGTAATTTTGCCGCGTGTTGTTTGGAAATTACATGGTGTTCGTGGGAAAGTCGGAAAATGTTTGTTGCTGTAAGTGCAACAAGTTGCAAGATATGAATTCGAGAATTTGTTGCCGTGGATGGTGGATGCAACACGTCGGAATTGTAAATCGAGATATTCGTTGGTTGCAACGATCGGTATGAGAAACGTTGGTTGCATCGATACAATGAAAGTCGTGGAATGTTGCTGCAGCAATTGCCATGCGTTAATTGTAAATGATGCGTTGAAAAGTCGAAGAAAGTTGATATGGAATGTGTTGAAACGGATTCACATATCGATTTCGAATGTGCGTTGCGATGGAAAGTGATAAGTCAATATCGAATGTGTTGAAACGGATTTGAGCATTGACTTTGAATGTCAAAAATAAAATGTTAAATCGTTGCACGAGATGCAATGAATGTCGAAGATAAGTTTGTGCACGATGTGCATTGCGTATCGAAAGTAAAATGTTGCACGTGGTGCAACGCGTATCAAAATGAAATCGTTGCTCGAGATGCAACGGATATCGATAATAAAATTTGCACAAGATGCAAACGGAAGAAAACAAAAGTTATAAATCGAGAAAATAAGATCGGTTCGGTTGCGCACCGATTTCGTGTTGGCAAATGAATGCATTGGCCGAATTGTGTCGGATTTGATTTAAATCAAAGTTACGGTTGTGATCAAGCACGATCACTGCGGAAATCGTGAGTCGGAAGAGATCGTTGGTTTGTAAAGAGTACGTTGCGACGGAAATGACTTGATTTTCGGGTGGTATATGGCATACCACCGGTTCGATGAATGACTCGATTCAGAGTGGTATATGCAATACCACTTATGCGATGAATTGCATCGACGTATGGTGAGAATTGTGGAAGGTTTGTCCGCAACGGACGGGATAGCACCGAGACTCGATTGAGAATTTGTACGATGACATGTTGATGCAAGTGTTCTTCGACGATCGGTTAGAACGGTAAGGTGGGGCTTGTATCATGGAATGATACGTTGAATGAAAATTTATGTGTCGGTCGAATGACGGGAATTAGCGAAACGATTATGCCTTGAGGCAACGATCGGATCGACGGGATAGAAAACTCGAAACGTTGGAATCGAACCGCACGACTTACGATCCCGATAGAAATGTTGGGCGAGACAAAATGTAATCGGATCGCACGATGTGCGACTTCGGTAAGAAAGTTGGTTGACGCGAGTAATCGTGCCTAAGAAATAGTTGGTTACGTTACGGCCAAACTCATTTGAGTACGACTGAAAACACGCGAAACTTAGAGGGCGAGATCGTATGACTTGAGGGTTCGATGTTGGATAATCGGTAACTCAGTTACGCGATCGAAGTATAGCAGGATGCGGCAAAATCGGAGAACGAGTCGATGCGTATGGAAAAGTTCGTTGCGAACTTGGATGTATGCGATGCGAACTAAGTTGACGTTGAAACGGATTCAAAGTTGACCCTTACGTTATCGAAATGGATACGGCGTATCGAGATCGATACGTAAGGAAACGTAAGCGATGTGAGAATGCAAAATAGAGTGTGCCTCGTGCTATGGAATTTTGTAAGTAACAATACGAGAAAGAACGGACTGGTTGATCGTGAACTTTGCGATTGATCGAGACGAGACTATAAGTCATCGACGATTGCTCGATGCGTATAGCATCTCGTGTGTCGACCCACGAATAAGATAGACTCGAATTCGATACGAGTAGATGTTTCGTAAATTGCGGAATCATCGACGGCAGTGCATGACTTGACTCGGAGGATAGTTGCGCATCAAGTTGCGCCGATAGAAATAGTTGTGTCCGAAATTGGGTATTCGTATAGAGTCGTCGGAACGTGATTTGGCTTCGAAATAAGATATAGCATGGTTCGTATTAAACTGTCCTTCGTTAATAATCCACAATTATCGAGCGTAGCTTCGGGGCAGCTGACCCTAGAAGACTTGACCGCCAAATCAAATTGAATGCTGCAGACCGTAAGATGACCCATGCGATATCGCATATGAGATTGCACCGATAACAAATATAACACGGTACATGTTGATGGTAAGTCTAGGCGATTGCGAGGAACGTGCTATGCACGAGAGGGAATGATAAGGGAATGGCTTACGAGTCATGTCGTTAGATTCGGATTTACCTTGCAATTGAGCTTGCGTGAAATCGAAATTATGTTCGATGTTGCGAGACGGATAAGTTGGGAATTTGGCTAGTGAATTCCTACTCGTTAGGAAATTGAATGTAAGACGCGTCGTTAAGACATTCGTGTCAAGGCGATCGTTGCCTTGAGCACCATCGCCTTGATGTAAACTTTCGTGTCGGATAGATTGTGGCCTTTGTGCAATGTCAATTTAAACTTGCGTGGAAGGATTTGAGCACGGTGTCTAGGTAAGTCACCTAGCGGACGTAGTCCGAATGTTGATGCTTTTGCAAGTCAACAAAAGAAAACCATGTCGAGATAGGATACGAAGTAAAACATCAAAAAGCGTTGGATAGTGACGCCGAGCGCACGGCGTTGCGGAGACTCGTTGTGATCGGATGCGCGACGGCTTTACGCGACGCGTAGAATTGATAGTCCCGATAAAACATACAAAGTGAGAAATACGATTTTTGAATCGCATCATGTGCCTTGATTTTGTTGGATGATCACGCATGTATCAATATGCATGTGCGCTAGAATTTGCGAGAACAAGTAATAGAGCCAAGTCCGATTGAGAATACGAGATGGTAAGTGATTGAGAATGAGAAGTTACATGTTAGCGTTATTCCGATATCTTACAACTGAGCTTGGCTGAAATGCGTATATTGGTGGGACGCCTAAAATATGTGTATGATTCCAAACTAAGTTGTACGATCCAAACGATGGTGAGACGAGATCGTGGAACGATCTAATGAAACCCTTGGAAAATTTAGTATTGGTTTCGGTTCGGGACGAACCTTGTTTTGAGTGGTATATTCTGTAATGCCCCGCTCCGCATGGTGCATTATGCTGAGTCGTTGACTCGAAGAGTTGCGTTGACCCGATTAAGTATCGATGCGAATCGATACGAGAGTTACGTTGTCCCGAGCAACGCATCGAACTAAGTCGATGCGAAGAGTTACCTTGTCCCGAAGAATGCATCGAGTGAATCGATGCGAAGCGCCGCGTTGCCCCGAAGGATGAGTGCGTTGAATCGGCTCGAAGATTCTAAGAAATCGAATCGACCAAGGCACAAGTCTGAATCGATGCAAGTATTGATTTTAGTTGGTTTCGTGTGCAGGTTATACTTTGACACGAAAATATTAGAGGTCGATCTTCGGCAATATTTAGTAAGGGGTCCGCGGAACCAAATCGATGCCTTGCGACGGACGGAAGCGTTGGCACGCTAAGGCAAATCGGACGTATAATTCAACAAGCACGAAGTGCTCGAATGGCTAAGTCAGGAGAGTGGCCGTGCAACAAAGTTAGGGAATCGAGCCGCATCGGTTCGGCGAAACGGCAAAGGCATATCGACTCAAGGTGGGAGGATTGACTTCTTTTTACTCCTTTATTCGATAAGTCAAATATATCATTGTATGCTAAAAGTTAACCTATCGACGCCACGGGCGTGGTCCGATCGGAAGTAAATCATAACGTGTGTCGAACACTAAGTTAGTACAATTGAAATAAAACGTGCATCAAATGCACAAGTCACTACGGAACATTGGATATCGCTAAGGCGAGCGCCTCGGTACGCAAGCCGCAATAACATGGGATAACTGTACTCGGCGAGTGCCTTAGTACACGAACCATACCGTGCCTTCGCGCACGAGTTAGAATGGCTAAAACATTGAAAGACAATAGGCGAGCGCCCTAGCGCGCAAGCCACGGACATTGAATGCTAAGTTATAGAACATTTCGAAATACGGTAGAAACGTGCCTACGTGTACGAGATCACAAAAGACGGCGAATGCGTGCAGCTGCACAATACTTATCAAAGATGGCGTCGTTGCGACGAGAAGAACAGTTGTGGAACGGATATGGCATAACTGTCGACGCGGCATGGTGCCCTTCGAAATGTTCATGGCCTTCGGGCGTTCGTTGAGGACATTCGGGCGTTGTGCCAATTGAAATAGCGATAAGCGAACTTGCTTGGTTGTATGAAATATAAGATTCGTTGCATGGTTAAATGGTCAAATGGACTTAAAGAATATAAAAGCCCGTGCATGGGCATCCCTCGAACGCGGCGCGCCAGGGCGCTGGGACCGTTCGGCCTAGGAGGGATTTCATTTTCGGCATTGTTGGTGCACTTTATTTAGACGGGTAGCGACCTTCTAGTGAATGTGATAAGCCACTTGCGCGCGATTATTTCGGTGGCCTCTGATTGTTGGTTAGCAACCGCACAGAGTTACCATCGTCTTATGTTTTCGATTCAATGAGTATAAGTCCATTCTAGCTGTGACAAGCTAGTGACCTTCATATTGTTAAGGGCGATGGGTTGGAAGTGCAAGGTATACGTATATCCTGCATGGACGGATCCTGGGTCAAAAGCGCAAGGTACACTCATATCGTGCGTGTGTAGATCCGCATAGAGAGCACTATAACATGACAGGGAAATCTGATAGGCGTATTCACCTTGCGTCGGTGCAAGGGCGAGTGCGTCGACTTGGTAAGTCGTGCCACGAATCAAACACGAGATTGCTCATTTGTTGCCTATTCAATTCAATAACATGTTGCTATGATAAATGCTTTACGCTTTCGAAGATGCCATGAAATTGGCCCTAAGGAGAACATAGCAAGATCATAAGCTAAGTTGCATGAATCAACATAAAGATTAAAATGTTGGTTTGGAAAGATGATTCTTTGCTTCAGTACATGCGAGGACGAACGTACTGATCCCCCACCAGCTTCATGCAGGGTGCAGGGAATGGATTGCTCGTGGCGAAGCGTTGCTTGAATGTGTTAAGGCTTGGAATGCCGAAGCGCATTGAAGTGTGCTATCGCATTGACGCTCGGACTACGCAGCTGGATTGATGCGGCCGAGATATAGAAGGCATGATGTATGGAACGGTGAAATCCTTTGTGGGCAAGAGAGAACCTGAGTATTGTAGCCAATCTGGCATATATTGTTAGGCTATCGAAAGCCATTGTAACCTCAGTTTCGGATATCAATAAAGAGAATTGTTTTGTATACTCTGTTTCCTTTCGTTGTTAATATCGAATCAAAAGATAACCATTTGAGAACTTGTCATCTTGCCTTGCACGAGCGCAACTCCAGGCTCGTGCGGCATCACGCCCCAGCGAGGACGATGATTCGGGTGATTCCGGGTCGGGGCGTGACAATGGGTTGGGATATGATCCGTCCCACATGTTTTATGACGATATACAAGGAGAATTCTCTTCTAGCTCTTCGCAATCATCGGATTCAGAAGAAGTCCAATTCATTGAAACTGATATATCTCGTTCCACATATAATGAATCTGGACAAGTATTTTCAGTCAATATGGTTCAAACTAATGATGAATCTGAACTTTTTGAGAATGATCCTTGGGCTCAACAGATAGATACTCAGTGGGAACTCCATTTTGAACAGCGACAGCCACCTACAGAGGATGAAGTTATCCAGATTGATGTTGGAGATGGAACTACGTCCAAACCAATATTCATCTGTAAGAATCTTTTTGAAGATGAAAATGAACAGTTGATAAAACTTATCAAAGAATATATTAACATTTTTGCATGGAGTTATGAGGATATGCCAGGCCTAGATCCTAAAGTTGCTACTCATAAACTCAATATTTTACCTAACGTCAAGCCTGTAAAATAACAACAACGGCGCTTTAGACCAGATATGATGGATGCAATTGAAGCAGAAGTTAAAAAGTTGATCACATACGGATTTGTTCGTGAAGAGCAACACCCAGATTGGGTTGCCAATATTGTTCCTGTCATGAAAAAGAACGAAAAAGTCCGAGTCTGTATAGATTATCGAGATCTTAATGCAGCTTGTCCAAAGGACGAATTTCTACTTCCAATTACTGATGTCATGATAGACAATACATGTGGTTTTGAACGCATGTCTTTCATGGATGTAACACCCAGTTTTCCAGAAGAGGGTAATTTTGAAATTTTGTAATTATAATTATTAATTAATAATATTTATTTCATATTAGAATTTTTAGTGATTTTTAATTAATTTTAAACTATTTAATTTATGACTTGTGATTTTAGTGTTGTGCTAGTGATTAGTAGATACTACCTACCCTAGAGCCTAGCCATGTGATTAGGGTATTTTTGACATTTTTAGGGTTATTTGGATTTATTATAATTTATTTGAATTTATGGGAATTTTTAGAATTTATTTTGGAATTGTTTAGATGAGGGTTGACTAGTGTTGACTAGGAGACTAACCTAGTGACTGACCTAGGTTAAGACCACTTGGTTAGGTTAAGTAAACTTGGTTTGACCTAATTTAGTGAGGGTTAGGTCATTGGAACTTGTTTGGAGGGATTTGGAGTTGATTTGACTATTATGGCTTATGACTTCATAAGTCATGATTAATGACTTAGGCTTAATAGCCCATAGGCCCACACCATGAACCAAGCCTAACCCAATCAGCCCATGGCAGCCAACCTAGGGATTCTCCCACTATTTAATGCCTTCCAAATCTAGGGCTAGCCTCTTCCTTAGGAATTTATTGCAAGAGAAGAAAGAGGTGAGCTCCCATCTTTAGAAATTCATAATAAATCCATTTTCCCTCCTTTTTAATCCAAACAAGTTGCAATAGGTTCTAATTATTGTTTACTTGCTGTTGGGACTGAGTGTTCTCAGTTTTTGGGAGCTTTGGAGGAGTTTCACCATTGAGAAGAACATCACTCTTTAAGCTTTTTGGAGGGTTTTGATACTTTGAGGTAACTTCTTATTCTCACCATAGAATCCTGAGATTTTTGCATCAATAGGGAGCCCTAAGTACCCTGACCTTGTAGGAATAGGATTTGCAAGAATTTGTGTCCTGTACGTGTCCGTATTGGACACGTATCAGCGACAACCCTAGGTGTTTGACGAAATGTCTCAATGGACATTTCGTTCTATTTTTGCAAAACTTTTTGAATAGGAAAATGTGTTTTTGTGTCGCTTATCCATTTCATTAGGTCTGAGCTTGCATCGAGTCTGTGTCGTGTCGATTGGACACGCGTGCCCACGTTCTCGCGCGCGCGCACAGCTACAGTTCTCCCCTGCTGTTCGGGTTTCCTACAGGACACGACACTGGCTGGTTTGACACGAAATTTTGTGGACACTAGGGGGCATGCACTGACATCATGCCTCCAAAATTTTACTAAGTTTCGTGGTCGGGTTAGGGAGAAATCTGCAGTGCACTGATTTTACACTAACTGCGCACAGTCCAATTTTGTGCACTGATACGGCTTGGTAAGTCGGACACGACGACACGTGGGTGCGATTCAGGGTGCTAGGTCCCTAGCCCTACCCTAGGCGTACCCCCATGCACGATCACGAGTCCTAGTTTGTGTCGTGTAGTGTCCACGAGTGAGGTGAACACGTGCACGAGGCTGCCTGTGCGGTATTTTCCTATTCTATGTAAATTAGTGTTTTGGACACGTTTGTGTCTACTTGTTTGGACACAAACACCATGTTTGACACATGTATGCATGACTAAATGATTACTAACCTTTGCATTGGGTTTTTACCATGTTTTGGCTATCGAAAATTCACATTTCCCTTGTTGACTGATACACACATCCAGTTTTGGATCCTAAGTTTAATTTCCTGTTTTAAACTAAATCTTAGTGTTTAAATTTTCATGTGGGATTTATGTACACACGTATTAGTTACTGTTAAGTTTGGTTTTACATGCTAGATTGGGTTTTGCACTTAGTAATATAATTTTGATATGGGAATGGGCTATTAGACTGAAACCAGAACTTCATATGTAGACTGAATCCTGAAATTGTAGTTCATGTTTTTAAACTGATTCTTGATATTAATTTACCTATTAGATACATTGCACATGTATATTAGATTACCTAAATGTTGGGTTTTAGGTTAGCATGGAATTATGGTTTTGAAATTCTCATTTGGGCTCTTCATTTTGCTCAAGTGACTGTTGCACTGTCATTGCACTGTTTTGATTTTCCCTCAGAAATCTGGACACACTCACACACCTACATACAGTCTACACACACACACACTTTCTGAAATCTGTCACACATAGCTCACTCCTCTCAAACACACACATAGGTTCACTGATTTCCAGATCACCTCACGCACACACACATATGATTTTGACTCACACACACACACATATATATGCACACACACATGTCACTCTCTCACTCAATGTGTATATATATATATATATATATATATATATATATATATATATATATATATATATATATATGTAATCCTTGTGTGTGCATTATAGTTGTGTAGGGAGGGGATACTGCTGCTAGAACAGCAGGGGAAATGACCCATGTGGGATGGAAGAAGGGCAATGAGAGGGGACTGATTGTTATCTAATGTGTGTGGGTTGTTGGGGACAACAAATTACATATATTAGTATGTGTGTGTCAGTTTGAAGATAGGAGAAGTGCCTATACTAGGTAGAGAGAATGTGTGAGTGTGTTTAGACTAGTGAAATACAGGACATGACTAATTTGGACTTCCTGTATACAGGATACACCTAGGTGCATAGGAAGTTTAGTATGAAGTGAGAACCCAGGATGTGTGGGCATGTACAAGTATTGGTACAGGCCTAAGTTGACCTGTAGGTTGTGAGAAGGATTGGGGCACTACCATAGACAGTAGGGATACATGTCTATATAAGTATGACTGGATGAGAGTCTAGGAGTGAAGGGGAGGGGGTTCCCTTGTATTGCATAGGTGAGGAGTTCCAATATGAAGTGTCATAGTGCTTAAAGGTATCCATGTGTGGTTCCAAGTGTGTCAGTCCTAAGGGGTGTCATGGAGAGTGCACTGCCAAGTGGGAGTAGCCAATATCTAAGTAATAGGTATTGCCCTAGGAATCAGTCCCAGTGATGTTAGAGAGGGAGTGAGAGGAGTGATAGCATGTGCCTTGATATACAAAGTAGGAAAGGGTCATGTTGGACCAGATGGGACTGTACAGGACTATATAGACATATATGGTATGGGTATTGACCTATATGGGATATGGCTCAATACCTATGTAGTTAGCTTATGGCATGTGGTGTGGATACACTTGTGTATCACTAGGCTAGTGTGACTTATGAATGTGTGTGTTGGCTTGATTTAGGCTTGGATAGCCTTGAAGTGGTGTGTACTAGCTAGTGTAGGCTTGTGTGACCTAGTATAGACTAGTTTAGACTTGATAGCCTAGTTTAGACTTGGTTAGACCTAGTTGACCATAGTTGACCTAGTTTGACTTCTAGGGTTGACCAAAGTTGACCAAGAGTTGACTTTGGCCTAAATTGACCTAGAATCATGTAGAATGCATAGTAGGACTTCATTATATCATTTTAGACTTGTTGTGACCTGTGCTGTTCTGATTAGTAGCCAGACACCACTCCTTGGACAGTACGATTCATATCGGACACTCAGATGCAGGCGAGTACATTCTCTGATCATTTCATATCCTGTTTAGAATTATTTTTCTGCTTTAAATTACTTTACTTGATACTGTCACGTTGGTCACACGGATTGGTACTATATGGATCTTTTCATGAGATGTTATCCCCCTCGGGAGCATCGGATACAGCATGTCTTATGCGTTTCACGAATCATCACGTATATCTATGCTTCCTCTGATTCACGAACCGCCTGTGACACATGTACTCTCATGTTCACAGAGCCCCCATGAATCACCTTCACGTACCACTTATTTTATGAGCCATATGAAGTTTCACGAACCTTAACATAACTTGAACGGATCCTTGTGTATTGATTGGGGTTGGGGGAGTAGAAATAGACATATGAATATTATCCAAGTAGCTGTAGTCATGAATCACTCTCTTAGCTGTAGTCATGAACCTCCTATGCCATTCATATGTTTATATTTTACTCTGACTCACTAGTCACTATTAGCTCTCTACTTATAGTAGATATTTCCATTACAGTTTTCTCTCTTTGTTTACATACTGTATTTCTTCAGTATCTATATCTTACTTTACTGCATGATTATATTTTCTAACCTACTATGAACTATTGAGATGTACTGTACTCGCTCCTGTCCTGACTGGACCTGTTGAAAATATTACAGAGGACGAGGAGGAGGCTTGGGAGGATACCTTCTTCGGACAGCTCTAGCTGAGGACATCACCCCACTGCCTAGACTAGTTTAGTTTGGCCTTATCTTATTTTCATGTTATCTTGAGACTGTTTAGCTAGATTTTACTTCTGTTCAGAGATGTTGAGTTGTATATATTCTTTCTTATTCAGTAGCTGAGATATGTACTCTAGATATTTGCTGGGATATTATCCTAGACTTTTCTATATTCAGTATTTCCTTGAGTTCTATATCATATCGTGTTTTTCTCTCTCCTTAGTTGTGATTGAGTTCATTTACTGCTTAGTATTATTTTCCTAGATGTATGTTGACCTAGGACAGCGTTCTACCGCCGACACTGCGGCGTAGGCTCGGCGTTGTGACGTTCTCGTACCCTCACAGTGGGTGCGGGTCGTGACACTGGACGGATTCTCAGGGTACAATCAGATCAAGATGCATCCAGAAGATGAGAAACATACCGCTTTTCGTACACCCCTTGGGGTCTACAGTTATACCGTTTGGTCTTAAAAACGCTGGTGCCACATATCAACGGGCTATGAGCAACATATTTCAAGAACATCTACGGAAGATAACTGAATGCTATGTAGATGACATTGCTGTTAAAAGTCGATCAAAGGATGATCACATTCAGGACTTGAGGACAGTATTTGAGTTGATGTGCCGGCATCAATTGAAAATGAACCCTACTAAGTCTTTCTTAGGAGTTCCAGTGGCAAATTTTTAGGATTTGTCATTACTTCTCAGGGTATCCATGTCGATCCTGATAAGATTAAAGCAATTCTTGAAATGCATCCTCCTCGTAATCTGAAAGAACTCCGTGGCTTTCAGGATCGTATTGCTTATATTAGAAGATTTATATCTAATATTTCTGGGAGATGTCAACCTTTCTCCCGTCTATTAAAGAAAGGTGTATCTTTTGTTTGGGATGAAGCGTGTCAGAAAGCCTTCAATGACATTAAGCAATACCTTACAAACCCACCTGTTCTGGTACCTCCGGTAGTAGGAAGGCCATTTTTGCTATATGTTCGAGCCTTGGATCACTCACTTGGCACTATTCTTGCACAGAAAAGTGATATGGGTCATGAGCAAGCAATATATTATCTGAACAGAATGATGGTCGGAGCTGAACACAGGTATACTCCTGTGGAAAAGGAATGTATAGCTTTAGTTTTTGTCGTCCAAAAGACAAGATATTATGTGACAGGACAGACTATTCATGTCATTTCTAGAATAAATCCCATTCGGGTATTGATGAGAAAACCTAGCATTCTTAACTCCAGGCTGGCCACCTGGGCGATGTTGCTTACTCCTTATGACATGGTTTATGTACCTCAGAAATCAATAAAGGGTCAAGCATTAGCCGATTTCTTAGCTGCTCACCCTATACCTGAAACATCAAAATTATATGAGGACATTCCAGATGAAGTCGTGGATTGTAACATGACTTTGAAGAATGACATATGACAATTATATTTTGATGGGGCATCACGAGTAGGACCTAAAGGCAATATTGTCTCTGGGGTAGGAATCGTCTTGGTTTCTCCTAACAAAATGGTCATATACCGTGCCTATTCTCTCAATGAGCCATGCTCCAACAATGTAGCAGAATATAATGCTCTATTGATCGGTCTCTAAGTAGCAAAACAATTGGGTATTGAGTTCTTAGAAGCTTTTGGAGATTCTCAATTGATTGTTAATCAAGTTAGAGGGACCTATGAGGTCAGAAATCCTGATCTCATTCCTTATCATCAAGTGGTAGTTGAACTGGTCCTTTCATTCAAAGGATTCTTCATTGAGTTTGTACCACGCTCTCAGAATGTGGAAGCTGATGCTCTTGCTAGTTTAGCTGCAGACCTAGCTGTTCCAATCCGAAGGCAAAATACAATTACTTTGTTGGATCGAGACTTGTTCTGTGTCAAGAATAATTTGTACATTGAACAAAGTTATACTACAGAGTCAAATTCCCAGCATAAGGATTGGAGAGCTCCATTCGTTGATTATGCAGTTCATGGGATTTTGCCTGAAGATCCAAAAGAAGCTGCATCAATCAAAAGACGATCGTTTCGATTTTATTATGATTCATCTTTACATATGCTATACCGTCATTCCTATGATGGACTCTTGCTGCGTTGTCTCTCAAAAAGTGAAGCTAAACAAACACTGCGAGAAGCTCATGATGGTATTTGTGGTGCTCATCAATCGGGTCCTAAATTACAAGACCGCATTCGAAGAATGGGGTATTATTGCCCTTCTATGATAGCAGATGCTGTAGACTATGCCAGAAGATGTAAAGCATGTCAGATTCATGCTGATTTTATTCATCAACCATCTGAATTTCTACATCCTACAGCAGCCTCTTGGCCCTTCGAAGCTTGGGATATGGATGTCATTGGTCCTATTAATCCTCCTTCTATTAAAGGACATCGGTTCATATTAGCTATAACAGATTACTTTTCTAAGTGGGCAGAAGCAGTTCTCCTTACGGAAGTGAAAACATCTATTGTGATCAACTTCATCAAGCACCATGTCATTTATCGCTTCGGGATTCCTCGACGGATAATTCATGACAATGGTCCACAATTTGCCAGTCAGGCATTTTATCGATTCTGTGACAAGAATCGAATTCAGAATTTGGCTTCTACGGCTTATAATCCAGCTGCTAATGGTTTAGCCGAAGCTTTCAATAAGACGATCATTAAACTTCTCAAAAAGTTTGTCTCTTCTAATAAACATGATTGGAATGAGAAACTTGGAGAGTGTTTATGGGCTTATCGAACAACAGTCCAGACTCCTACTGGTTTTACACCATTCTTATTGGTTTATGGATGTGAAGCTGTCCTCCCATTGGAAATCCAGATCCCATCTCTACGAATAGCCATTGCTAATGAGCTAACTACAGAGAATAATGATCGCTTACGACTCCAAGAACTTGAAGGATTGGATGAGAAACGTCTTCAAGCACAACAACACATTGAACTATATCAAGTCCGCATATCTCGAACTTTCCATCGTAAAGTTAAAGAGAGAGTATTCAAAGTTGGCGAACTTGTATTAGCCGTTCGGAGACCGATGGTGATGACTCATAAAAGTAAAGGGAAATTCCAAGCAAAATGGGAAGGCCCTTATGTAATTGAGTCCGTATTTTCCAATGGCGCCTATCGGTTATCAAAGCCCAATGGAGATCTGCTCATGATGCCAATCATTGGCAAATTTCTTAAGAAATACTATGTATAAAAAAAAAGAGACAATGAAAATAAAGTTTCTTTTATTACTATTTTTGTTCAAAACAAAAGGTCAAGGACGAGGACCACTGCCTCCCTTATTGAATACATAGTCAGTTAATGTCTCGAAGGCATTGTTGCCTAAGTTCATAAAAACTTGCAGGCGGCCATCCTCAGTGCTACTTCTTCAGGAGTTTTCCCTGGCTCTACTAAGAACGCAAGGATATCTTGTGGTGGCTTGGGCGTAAAAGAGCTGTTGCCTACTTGAGTCGGGCCTGCCACTGTTGGCTCAACGGGACACATCTCAGTGACGTCCTCAATTTTCCTGGAGATTTCATTCTTTTGCGGTACATCCTCGGAAGACATTTTCAATGGGAAAGTAGAAATAAGAATGAAATGATTACAAAAAGTTCTCGCCTATTTATAGAAGAGGACTGTTGATGAACCGGTCTTTGAGATTGAGAACAACTTTTCATTCCCGAAAATACCTGTCCATTCGTTCTATCGGGTTCATTCATTTAATTACGGAATCGAATCAATGCTTTCTTTTCCCGAAAATTATGATTCATTCATACATTAAGATGGACTTATATGCTCATGACATCTGTCTCCTTAGTCCCCAGCTACCAAGATTTGGTTAAGCTGATTTCTTGTCTCTTGGGAAAGGGATTTTATATCTTCTATTTTACCAATTGATTAGAAAGTGGGATTCGTTATTTATCATGTTTCCATGACCTCTGGATAAATACTAAATCTACTTACTTTTCCTATCTATCACTTCTATTTGACCTCTGCATAGATATTACTCTAATTTTCTTTTGAGTTCATATATACTTTTATGTCCATATTACCTCTGATAGTATTATATACTCTGAAACAGAAAATAAGATTTTATTTATCTATCATGTCCATATTACATCCAGATAGATACAAATCATTGATCATAGAAGAATCATCATTTCCATTCCCTTATCATCAAAAAAGTCTATTACATTTCTTAGACTTTCTTACAAGTTATAATGGAAATCTATTACATTCTTGGATTTTTATTCTATACACACAACGATAGCCTAATGGAGATCTGTTTCTTCTTTGGATCTTCTTCGTCGGATTCGTTGTTGGTGTCAATTCCTTGATGTCCAAGCCTTTGTGGCGACCAGAACAAAAGGAATCAAACTCTGGTCTTCTCTCTCAGACGAGAGGAGAATCCCAGAGTATGGAAGCCCGAAGACGTGTTGCTGCCAATACAACTGGTGGATTAGGGGCGGCCTTCCAGAGGAGATAGGAATGCATCCAGCATTGGGATACGATTCCTAGTTCTGCCGTGAAAGGAACTCTACTACCTGATTTCTCGGGGTAGAGTTGACTCCACCATCCAACTCTCCGTGTTTAAAGGCTCTTCCTACCAACAGAGGAAGACCCTTCTATCCCACGAAGAGTTCCGAGTTGTTTGATTTGCGCGTTAAAAGCGCATGAGCTCCCTGATGTTGATGTCAGAAGAACGCTCTTCATAACGTCAAAGTCACCAATGCCGGTCCTGAAAAAATTGTTCAGCCAAACTTCTGCAGAGAACAACAAAGAAGAAGTGTTTTAAACAGAAGTATCATCAGATGCGTATTAAACGCTAAGCTAAAAACAGATGACAAGGCTTTTGTGCCAGAGCTTCAGCAAGGCTTTTACGCCAGTGTTTCAGCAAGGCTTTTACGCCAGAGCTTCAGCAAGGCTTTTACGCCACTGCTTCAGCAAGACTTTTACGCCAGAGCTTCAGCAAGGCTTTTACGCCAGTGCTTCAGCAAGGATTTTTTTACGCTCGTCAAGAATTTATGCTCATGAATACCTATTTCCAACAGAAAATTCGAAGATAGATATTTGCTTACGGTCGGACTTACTACTTAAGCCAAATGGTTTGGCTCTAATGATGGTTGAATCTATGTCTAATGACCGGGCGTACAAAGGAACACCGTTGGACAGCTTTGCCATTGTCACTTGTTGGAGAACGATATTGCAGAAAGTTATCTTCAGAGGAACGAGAATGAGAATATATGAAACATTTTTGGCTATTTATAAAGGCTAAAGAAACTGATTGGTATGAGTCTATTTCGGAAGAAGATCCTATTTAAAGGCTCTCGTAACCACAAGACAGATGCCACGTGTTGGTTTATTTCTTGGAAATTAACAACCATAGAAGTAGTCAAAATAAGTGCTGAACAGTTCTATATACCAACAGATGAGATTAACATCAGACTTTATTTATAAAAAGAGGGGAGTGGCCCCCTACAGATAAAAGATTCGCAAAAAACATTATTTTTTCTCACCCTCGTCGGGCTGACGAAGGGAAGTACCTTGTTCGTGCATATTGCGAATCTCGGAGCGACGCATCTGATTAAGAAATGCTTCTGCATCTCCTGGCCCTTCGTACGTAGTTGGAGGACCACCATCGATGCGACTAAAGACTGCAGGAGTCAGTCCAAAGCACTCTAAAAGGTTGCATGCTCGCTCAAAATCAAGCCTGGAGCTCGAAGCCTCTTTGATAGTAAACTCGTTCTTTGGCGCCATGTCACTATGAAGATGAATGACAAGAGTGAAGAATTTCTTCTTATTTATACCATTAAACCAACTCTTCATATTCCTGTTTGGAAACTGCTTATTATTAATGTAAACTCGGGGAAACAAAAAGGCATTCGAAAGTCTCGAGAAAGAAATTCATTGTGACAGTTGAATGTTGACCGACACTATTGAAAATTATGCCGACTGTTGGATATCCTCGCTTTTACGCGGATGAAGGTTGCGCATCCCGAATTTTATGCTGACTGATCAAATCTCAACTTTTACGCTTCTGTTCAAAGTGTTTCAAATTTTGGAGATATTTGAAAACTTTGAAGGGGGTTTTGTAGGAGCGTAAAAAGTGCTTCAGAGAAAGAGTCAAAGAGATGGATCATTTCATTCATAAGTGATCTGTTTTATGCCAAACAGAGCGGTTAATCTCTTTATGCTCAAGACAAGGCTAATCACTTTACGCCTAAAGTAGGCTGATTATTTTACGCTCGGGTCTATACCCATGGTTTTATGCCAAGGACAGATCAGCCACTCTTACGCTGGACAAAGCTGTCAAATCTCGCATTTAATGAAAACTCTGACATGGAGATCTTAATGATGGCATATATCACAAAGGGATTTAATTTATACAGAGACCAATGTTGTCGTTTAGTATGTGGATTGAGCTACTTTACGCTCACACTATGGTTTCTTTTACGTACGAAGACTATACGAGCTTTTACGCTCAACAGCTGACGTGTGCGTAAAGTCTATTTGAGCTACTTTACGCTCAAGGTTATTTAACAACCACTTTACGCGGGAAGTCTATGTCAAGTCTATTTTACGCCTAATCTACTGCTTTACGCTCAGAGTACATTGGGGCTATTTTTACGCCTTATTCTCCTCCACTAGCTTGGAACGTGGTCTGCCTACGTGGCTTTCATGCCATTCTTCTCGAAGAACGTGTGTACATGCATCCTATTCTTACTGAAATGATGGGACACATGTCAACATATGCAGAGGTTGGCTTCGATCGTGGATGGCAGTTGTTAGCGTAAAGATGGAACTTTTGCTAAGTTTTTACGCACAAGAGCCCAAGTCTATAAATAGACTTATTTTTCTCATAACAAACAGACAGAGACATGAGCGAATACAGAGATCAGAACTTAGAGATTTTGATTCTCCAGAGCATTCTTCTTTAACCTTTCTTTCAGAACAGAGTGAAGCAAAGCAGGAAAGCATTCGGCCTCGCCATCAGTGCCCAAGTACGTCGATACCTTTCTGGTGACTTAGTTCTTCCAGTTGTTCTACTTCAAGCAGTGATCTTCATCATCATCATATGGTCCAAGGAACAAAGTGATCATTTACGAATCAGACTTCCATAGTAATACTTTCTCAGAATCAAATTTATACTTTTTGTACTTTTTCTCGTTTTATTTTCAAAAGCCAATTCCTCAAGGCATTTTGTTAAGTGAAACAACAGCAGCGATGAAGATGACAGACGATTGATGGATGAATATCCTGCTGGGGTAAATTATCACCATTGCTCAAAGCTATATTCGCCCCACACGAATAGTTTCCAGGAACTAGCAAGTTCGTCGGAGAACTTTGGAACACTCCTGCTCTTCTGACTCCTCGGATTGTACACAGACTCCCGTATAAAAGCAACGCTGGTGCAACAATTCTCTTCTCTCTCAAGACTTCTGTTTACTTATGTTAAGAAATACTTGTAAACTTTTGTAACTCACTGTATATGCCTGTATTAATGCCTGTGAGAGAGAAGAGACCTTTTATAGGTCCGAGTAGCAACTGTCCGATTAGCATAATATTCGGGACGTGGTAAAAACCACTCCGAACGTGCAGTAACCGCTCAGATCATGCACAGGCACGATCTGAAGAAAGTTGCACACCTCGTGCACCCCGTGCGCCTTGTACACCATGCGCTGAACGTGCACTGAGCCACTTGCGCCACCTGCGCCACACGTGCAACTGGGCGCGTACCTGTGAACGCAACTGGTTGTGCCACTGGGCGTGCACCTGGTCGTGCAACCTGGGCCGCGCAACCTGGGCCGTGCAATCTGGCAGCACACTTGGCCGTACAACCTCGCAGTGCACCTGGCAGCACAACCTGGCCTGCGCAACCTCGTCGCGTGACCTGGTAGCACGCCTAACCGCACAAGTGGCTCGCACAATGAGCGCAACTTAAGCGCACTATGTGTCTAGTGACGATGCTGACGTGCTAAGTACAAAGTGTGCCAACAAAATGCCATATTATGCCTCATGAGCCCATGAGCCCGAGTCCGAGTCTGAGTCGCTAAGCCCCTACGGCGCTTAGCTCCCATGGAAATAATTTTCCCAAGAGCAAAAAGTATAAATGCTTTCAATTATTTATTTAGCCTTTTTTTTCATTAGAAAAATAACCCCACATGGCACACCCATATGCACCTCCACACCATATATTGTCACGACCCGCATCCACTTTTCGGGCACGAGCTCGTGAACAAGCCAGCTACGTATCGAGCGGACTCCAGCCCGACTCGAGTACGTATAAGCTGTCAAGATTCATGGTATCATGGCTAATATGGTAATCTATAGTGTATCTCAATCCACAAGAATATATAAGACAAGAATGAACAAGTATGGGTCGTGGTCTGCAGCCCACTAGCATATATGTCCGATTATACTCCAAGAATAATATGAGTCTATAAAACTAAGCTGATAAGCAGGATATATCATAAAAGTACGTGAAACATAGTAAATCAATAACACTAACTAAATACCTGAGTCATGCAGATGAAGTCAACTACCACATGCTCAGCTAACTAACTCCGTACAATCAGCTACCTGAAGAGATCATCATGTCCTCAGAGGACTAGCAAGATATATAAAACATGCCTACTAATTTGACAGTAAATAACATGTATGGAGGATAAGAATACTGCAAGAAAAACATCTAAGGACAACGAGTCATATGGAAATGTAATAGTAGGCTTGGCTAACTATCAATCAAAACTCCTATAGCTTGTAGTACAAAGTGTAACGCCCCAGTCCCAAAATACGTAGGACTAGAAGCATAGACATGCCAGCTGTATTCATACGAAGTATACTACAATATATGGAAGCCTCGTATGAATACATAAGCTGTAAAATACAGTAGAACCATAACTAATCTAATCCACACAAAATAAATAAATAAAAGATATTATATAAAGATAATGAATTGTCTTGATACAACATGTTGGGAGGAGATAAATCCACTACCAACAAGTAAAGGAAAAATAGATGAGAAAAGAAAAGAGTTTTTGGCGAGCGAAGTGAAGACGATCCAAGTGCAATCATCCTCGAAGAAATAGAGATGGTCACGGCTAGAGCTAAAGCACCTGCGGAAGACAATAGCACACACGTGGAGAGATAACCAGGTCCTCAGAGGGACGTAACAAGACACATAATATCATGCCATATAAACTGAATAAATATTGCTCAAATAAAAAAGGGAGGCATGTAATAGGGTACCTGACCGTACTATAGTGAATATGCAATAAAGAACAAACTTTTGACGCATGGACCGGATCAGGAATATCAGGAATCAGGACCGTATCTCCCACTAGAGATAACCGGCTATCAGGACCGTACCTCCTACTGGAGATAACCGGCTATCAGGACCGTACCTCCCACTGGAGATAACCGACAATCAGGACAGTGCATATATGACCCATACATTAAGGAACTGTTCTTCCCACCCAATGCCTATTATGTTGTATCCACGACAGTAAACCTCTATAACCGCTAAGTCAAACTAAGCATGCAACCTCTATTAGTGGTTATTCCTATCGCACGGCTTATAGGCACCGGTGGCCAGCCAGTCATGCATGTCCGTATTCTACATGCGACACACAACTTCGTGTTACAACGTGTCAAGGCCAATGGATGCAACACACAAGGTGGTCCCTTAAAGCTAGGGTTAATGTGTAAGAAAAATAATACATAGCAGAAAATATAAATGAACAGTAAGTTCTAACAGGTTATGCCATGTATCACAGTTTATTTTGCATAAAAAAAATAATGCATGAAATATGAGCTAAAATAAATAAACAGCAAATGGCAAGGTGTCTTGCCTGGTAGGGCGCCTGGTGTGTTGCGATGATCAAGGTGGCACAAACTGCAACTTCGGTACAACCACTATGCAAGGTGACCTCTGATGGTGGAACAGATAGTTCCGTTGGGTCCAGGACGGTCAAATTGGTTGGGGTCGATAGGAGAAAGGACAGAATTGGCAGGAGGATAGGAGTAATGGGCTTAGTCTTGTATATGAGGATAATCAAAGGAGATTGGATAAAGATTATATACGATTTAGAAAACTCTTTATAATAATTGAAACTATATTTTATTAATGAAATAGTTTTTAGATAAATATTTGAAAGTCACGAAAAATCCTTTTAAAAAAAACTATACTTAGATAGAAAATATTACAGTCATAAAATAATATAAATAGATTTTTGGTCAAAGGCTCATTTTAAGGTACCATCAATATATACTAGTAATAATTTTAAGATGAAACCCAATAGAACTAAAATCCAAATTATTATTAAATTCAAAATTAATAGTCAAAATCTTTTTAATAAAGTTGGGCCAAGCCCAAAATCATTTTAGTAGTCAAAATCTTTTTATATGATAATAGTAATCATAAAAATATATAAGATATACTTACACGCATGCATATTATATTTAAAATACTAACAATAACAAAAATATAAAGCTACTTACTAAAACAAACTAATATAATATAATAAAATAACAAAAATAATTGGTGGTAAAATAATAATAATAATAATAATAATAATAATAATAATAATAATAATAATTTTACCAAATACACATACATACCTACTATAGTAATAATACTAGCAATACATGTTCTTTACGAAATAAAATAAAAGCCATAAAATAATAACTCCATACTAAAAGAAGAAGAACCCAAACTAAACAAAAAACACACAAAAAAAACAAAAACAAACAGCAAATAAAAACAATTAAATAAAATTTACAACTGCAGCAGTCAACTGACTGCTGTTGTTCTCAGACTCAAATAAGAAAAGAAGAAGGGGAGAGAGAGAGGAGAATCAAGAGGGAGATAGGGAGCAAAGGAAGAAGCGGAGGGAGAAAGAGCGGTGACAGGTCGAGGTTTCGACGGCTGGATGGCGGTGGCGCCGCCGACCAGAGACTCGGGAGGCGGTGGCTCGAAAAAAAGAACGGCGGAGAGAGAGCGGAATCGGGCTCGACGGAGGGTGTGGCCAGGCGCGCGACGGAGGAAGAGGAACGGGGTTTCCCTGAGCTCGTCGGAGCTGGAGATCGAGGGGTCGGTGGTCCGGTGGCGGAGGAAGGGTAGATCGAGAGAGGGAGAGCTATGGAGAGGGAAGCGGGGGATCGACGACGTGGGGGCGGCGAGCCAGCTCGGGGAGAGGCGCGGAGATCCGGCGGTTGGCGAGGGTTGAGGAGAGGGTTTCGAGAAGAAATGCAGCTGCGGAGCGGCGTACGACGGAGGGGTTCACGGGCGGAGCTCGGCGCTGGCCCTGATGGCTGCGCGGCTCACGAAGGGTGGAGGCAAGAAAAGGGGATTCCGGCGTGAGGGTTTGTCGGGGCGGCGGAGCTCTTGGCTCGCGGTGGGGAAAGTCGGGGGCTCATCCCGATGGTGGAAGGGCGCACACTTCGGCTGAACCCGGCGAGGCGGAACACCGGCGCGGGGATAGGCGCGCGTCGGCAGCAGTGCATCGGGATTGGGCCGGTCCAACGCTCGAGACGAGGCGCCGGTGGTCGGGTGACGGGCCAGGGATGGTGCTCGCGTTGGAGGGTCACCGGAGCTGCAACCTTGGTCATGGCGCTGGCCGGGACAAGGGATCAGCTGTGGGTGAGGCCATGTGCGGAGGGCCCAGCATGGTGGCGGCGACGGAGAGGAGTCGCGGCGGCGTTACATCTTCGGACGCACCGAAAGGGATCCAAGTGAGGTTTTTCTTTCTTTTTTCTTGTTGGTTTGGGTGTTTAGATTTGGTGGCAGTGGTGGTCGGTTGTCGTGGGTTGGCCGGGGTTTGGACAGTGGGTTGGGGACGGCCAGGCGAGTGTGGTTTTGTGATGGTGGTGGTAATGGCGGGTCGACGGGGACGCTGTGGCGGTGTTGGTTTGATGGCTGATGGAGGCGGCCGAGTCGGGGACAGAGATGGGGGTGCTGGTTGTAGTGGTGATGGCTGTCGAGGGGTGCTGGTTGTAATGGTGATGGCTGTTGAGTTTGGGTTTGATGGAGTCGGCCAGGGTGACGGAGGTTTCCGATCGGGAAAGGGATGAGCCAGGGATTAGCCTATAATTTTTCCTATTTGGTTGTACGTGTCGAAATTGTTGACACGGAGGGGGAATAATATATGTGTAAAAATATGGAATAAGATTATGGATATGGGAACACAGACACGATGCACGACACGTTTTGGTTGTAGAATTTGTGGAGAAATATTGTGGAGAAAATATTGGAGGAGTACCTGTCTATTTATAGGATGTGGGAGTTCCCAATTGGATAGGATTAGGAAAAGATTTAAAAACCAAATTAGATAATTCAATCTATTTAATTCAAATCCAAATCCAAATACAAATCCTATTTAAATTATATCCCTTTTGTTTTAAATCAAATCAAATAAATCAAATTTCAATTATAGATATTAATTTAATCTATTTAAATAAATCCAAAAATGAAATTAAGATTCAAATGGCCACAATAACTTCCAAATGTATTTTTAAAAATACCAATAATAATAATTTTGAATATAATAAATATTTTTAAATATCTTTTTGAATAATAAATTATTAATATTAATAAATCTAGAAAATTATATTTTTATTTAAAATAGACTAGTAAAATATTTAGGAAATATATACGTGTGCACAAGAATATTATCAATAATTGTTATAAACGAAAGGCTTTGTACCAATAAAATAAATAAATAATGAGCTTGAAAGTTTGGCACGATAGCTAAAATAATTATTATATAAATTATTTTGAAACTATAAAATTAGAAAAAAAATATTTTTCTAAAATATGTACGCTCGCACATATTCACATTCGTCGAGCAAATTCAAAAATTGAAATTTCATGCACGACGTACAATACGACTACGCGACGTAAAATACGAAATTTTAAATCAGTACCAAATTTAATAAATAAAAAAATAGTAGAAATTTAGGGGTTTTACATCCTACCCAACTTAAAAGAATTTCGTCCTCGAAATTTAGAATTAGTAGGGGGTGAGAAGGTACAAGGGGTATGACAAGTCTTCGGGCGAGGCAAAGAAATAACGTCTTATCATAAACAAGCAGTTAGTAGGTCACGATGGTAGGTTTAGAATCAAGGGAAAAGACGAATAGTTTTAGGATGAGGATATAGCCACGGGTTGGTAATGGCTAATTACAGTGGTCATAAGTGCTCGGGCAACTAAAGGGGATACTCGGTCACGAGGGATTTCGTCCTTCTAAAATAGGAGGAAGACGAAAGCGATAAAGGGTTCCAAAGGTGAATTTATCGAATACGAATACGTGGTTCAAAGGCGATCGGAAAATTTAAAAAAGAATTTTCAAGGCAGTCGTGGATGGGACTCTAAAGGACAGGTTTAGCTATGTATTCATTCACGTAGAACGATAGATAAAAGTAAACCAAAGTGCACTCGGTTGATCAGACCATCATGCACCGGTTCTGATTAGACAATATGTTAGTTAGCGGCCGCTCAATAGCATAAGTCATGAACAAACTCGATAAATGGATGAGTTTGCAAAACTAGATTATAGTAGCAACATTAGTCAAGGTGGTACAAACATAGGCACGGGAGTCTAAGATTGGAAGAAAGTATAAATTGGTTCGAACTTCAAAAGGATATAAGTCATATCATGTGATGGCCTTCATACAGTCATCCTATAGTCTTCTCGTCCAAGTGTTTGGGTGTCTAGATGGGTTAGGGTCTTCTAGATTCTAGAATCTAAGTAAACTTACTAATATAGGTCACAAGGACAAAGGGTTTGCTAGGTCATAAGGCATTCTATCCAACTTAAAAAAATTAAACTAAGGGTGTTTGAGACATCTAACTAGTAGGGTCAATCTCTAGCAAGCACGAAGGGAAGATAAGAATAATGATAGGAGGAATCAAGCAAGATGCAATTGATGAGTCGAACGGTAATTCAAATATAGGATCGAGGAAAGAGGTCAAGTATGTGAATGAGATCCTAGACTTCTAATCCTATACGCAGGCTTGCTTGGTATGGTAAAGTAACCAAACAATTTATCTTGACCTGCATGGGCCACCACAAAAACATGTAACGCTCCAGTCCCAAAATAAGTAGGACTAGGAACGTAGATATGCCAGCTGTATTCATACAAAGTATACTCCAATATATGGAAGCCTCGTATGAATACATAAGCTGTAAAATGCAGTAGAACCATAACTAATCTCATCCACATAAAATAAATGAATAAAAGATATCATATAAAGATAATGAATTATCTTGATACAACATGTTGGGCGGAAACAAATCCACTACCAACAAGTAAAGAAAAAATACATAAGAAAAGAAATGAGTTTTTGGCGAGCGAAGCGAAGACGATCCAAGTGCAATCATCCTCGAAGAAATGGAGATGGTCAATGTTAGAGCTAAAGCACCTGCGAAAGACAATAGAACACACCTGGAGAGATAACCAGGTCCTCAGAGGGACGTAATAAGACACATAATATCATGCCATATAAACTGAATAAATATTGCTCAAATAAATAATTGAGGCATACAATAGGGTACCTAACCGTACTATAGTGAATATGCAATAAAGAACAAACCTTTGACGCATGGGTCGGATCAGGAATATCAGGAATCATGACCGTATCTTCCACTGGAGATAACCGGCTATCAGGACCGTACGTCCCACTAGAGATAACCGGCTATCAGGATCGTACCTCCCACTGTAGATAACTGACTATCAGGACCGTACCTCCCACTGGAGATAACCGGCAATCAGGACAGTGCATATATGACCCATACATTAAGGAAATGTTCTTCCCACCCAATGCCTATTATGTTGTATCCACAACAGTAAACCTCTATAACCGCTAAGTCAAACTAAGCATGCAACCTCTATTAGCGGTTATTCCTATCGCACGGCTTATACGTACCGGTGGCCAGCCAATCACGCATGTCCGTGTTCTACATGCGACACACAACTTCGTGTTACAATGTGTCAAGGCCAATAGATGCAACACACAAGGTGGTCCCTTAGAGCCAGGGTTAATGTGTAAGAAAAATAATACATAGCATGAAATATAAATGAACAGTAAGTTCTAACAGGTTGTGCCATGTATCACAGTTTATTTTGCATAAAGAAAATAAATAATGCATGAAATATGAGCTAAAATAAATAAACAGCAAATGGCAAGGTGTCTTGCCTGGTAGGGCGCCTGGTGTGCTGCGATGATCAAGGTGGCACAAACTGTAATTTCGGTGCAACCACTATGCAAGGTGACATCTGATGGTGGCACGGATAGTTCCGTTGGGTCCAGGACGGTCAAATTGGTTAGGGTCGATAGGAGGAAGGACAGAATTGGCAGGAGGATAGGAGTAATGGGCTTAGTCTTGGATATGAGGATAATCAAAGGAGATTGGATAAAGATTATATACGATTTAGAAAACTCTTTATAATAATTAAAACTATATTTTATTAATGAAATAGTTTTTAGATAAATATTTGAAAGTCACGAAAAATCATTTTTTTTAAAAAAAAACTATACTTTACTTAGAAAATATTACAGTCATAAAATAAAATAAATACATTTTGGGTCAAAGGCTCATTTTTAAGGTACCATCAATATATATTAGTAATAATTTTAAGATGAAACCCAATAGTACTAAAATCCAAATTATTATAAAATTCAAAATCTTTTTAATACAGTTGGGCCAAGCCCAAAATCTTTTTAATAGTCAAAATCTTTTTATATGATAATAGTAATCATAAAATATATAAGGTATACTTATAAGCATGCATATTGTATTTAAAATACTAACAATAACAAAAATATAAAGCTACTTACTAAAATAGAATAATATAATATGATAAAATAATAAAAATAATTGGTGGTATAATAATAATAATAATAATAATAATAATAATAATAATAATTATTATTATTATTATTATTATTATTTTACCAAATACACATACATACCTACTATAGTAATAATACTAGCAATATATTTTCTTTACGAAATAAAATAAAAGCCATAAAATAATAACTCCATACTAAAAGAAGAAGAACCCAAACAAAACAAAAACACACACACAAAAAAATAACAAAAAAAACAGCAAATAAAAACAATTAAATAAATTTTACAACTGCAGCAGTCAACTGACTGCTGCTGTTCTCAGACTCAAATAAGAAAAGAAGAAGGGGAGAGAGAGAGGAGAATCAAGAGGGAGATAGGGAGCAATGGAAGAAGCGGAGGGAGAGAGAGCAGTGACAGGTCGGGGTTTTGGCGGCTTGATGGCGGTGGCGCCGCCGACCAGAGACTCGGGAAAGGCGGTGGCTCGGGAAAAAGGATGGCGGAGAGAGCAGAATCGGGCTCGACGGAGGGTGTGGCCAAGCGCGCGACGGAGGAAGAGGAAGGGGGGTTTCCCTGAGCTCGTCGGAGCTGGAGATCGAGGGGTCGGTGGTCCGGCGGCGGAGGAAGGGTAGATCGAGAGAGGGAGAGCTATGGAGAGGAAGCGGGGGATCGGCGGCGTGGGGGCGGCGAGCCAGCTCGGGGAGAGGCGCGGAGATCCGGCGGTTGGCGAGGGTTGAGGAGAGGGTTTCGAGGAGAAACGCAGCGGCGGAGCGGCGTGCGGCGGAGGGGTTCACGGGCGGAGCTCGGCGTTGGCCCTGATGGCTGCGCGGCTCATGGAGGGCGGAGGCAAATAAAGGGGTTTCCGGCGTGAGGGTTTGTCGGGACGACGGAGCGCTTGGCTCGCGGTGGAGAAAGTCCGGGGGCTCATCCCAATGGTGGAAGGGCGCATGCTTCGGCTGATCCCGGTGAGACGGAACGCTGGCACGGGGATAGGCACACGTCGGCAGTAGTGCATCAGGATTGGGCCGGTCTGGCGCTCGAAACGAGGTGTCGGTGGTCGGGTGATGGGCCAGGGATGGTGCTCGCGTTGGAGGGTCACCGGAGCTGCAGCCTTGGTCATGGCGCTGGCCGGGGCAAGGGATCGGCTGTGGGTGAGGCCATGTGCGGAGGGCCCAGCATGGTGGCAGCGACGGAGAGGAGTCGCGGCGGCGTTACATCTTCGGACGCACCGAAAGGGATCCAAGTGAGGTTTTTCTTTCTTTTTTTCTTGTTGGTTTGGGTGTTTAGATTTGGTGGCAGTGGTGGTCGGTTGTCGTGGGTTGGCCGGGGTTTGGACAGTGGGTTGGGGACGGCCAGGCGAGTGTCATTTTGTGATGGTGGTGGTAATGGCGGGTTGACGGGGACGCTGTGGCGGTGTTGGTTTGATGGCCGATGGAGGCGGCCGAGTCGGGGACAGAGATGGGGGTGCTGGTTGTAGTGGTGATGGCTGTCGAGGGGTGCTGGTTGTAATGGTGATAGCTGTTGGGTTTGGGTTTGATGGAGCCGGCCAGGGTGATGGGGGTTTCCGATCGGGGAAGGGATAAGCCAGGGATTAGCCTAGAATTTTTCCTATTTGGTTGTACGTGTCGAAATTTTCGACACGGAGGGAGAATAATGTATGTGTAAAAATATGGAATAAGATTATGGATATGGGAACACAGACACGATGCACGACACGTTTTGGTTGTGGAATTTGTGGAGGAATATTGTGGAAAAAATATTGGAGGAGTACCTGCCTATTTATAGGATGTGAAAATTCCCAATTGGATCGGATTAGAAAAAGATTTAAAACCCAAATTAGATAATTCAATCTATTTAATTCAAATCCAAATCCAAATACAATATTTAAATTATATCCCTTTAGTTTTAAATCAAATCAAATAAATCAAATTTCTATTATAGATATTAATTTAATCTATTTAAATAAATCCAAAAATCAAATCAAGATTCAAATGGCCACAATAACTTCCAAATATATTTTTAAAAATACCAATAATAATAATTTTGAAAATAATAAATATTTCTAAATATCTTTTTGAATAATAAATTATTAATATTAATAAATCTCAAAAATTATATTTTTATTTAAAATAGACTAGTAAAATATTTAGGAAATATATACGTGTGCACAAGAATATTATCAATAATTGTTATAAACGAAAGGCTTTGTACCAATAAAATAAATAAATAATGAGCTTAAAAGTTTGGTACGATAGCTAAAATAATTATTATATAAATTATTTTGAAACTATAAAATTAGAAAAAAATATTTTTCTAAAATATGTACGCTCGCACATATTCACATTCGTCGAGCAAATTCAAAAATTAAAATTTCATGCATGACGTACAATACGACTTCGCGACGTAAAATACGAAATTTTAAATCAGTACCAAATTTAATAAATAAAAAAATAGTAGAAATTTAGGGGTTTTACATCCTACCCAACTTAAAAGAATTTCGTCCTCGAAATTTAGAATTAGTAGGGGGTGAGAAGGTACAAGGGGTATGACAAGTCTTCGGGCGAGGCAAAGAAATAACGTCTTAACATAAACAAGCAGTTAGTAGGTCACGATGGTAGGTTTAGGATCAAGGGAAAAGACGAATAGTTTTAGGATGAGGATATAGCCACGGGTTGGTAATGGCTAATTACAGTGGTCATAAGTGCTCGGGCAACTAAAGGGGATACTCGGTCACGAGGGATTTCGTCCTTCTAAAATAGGAGGAAGACGAAAGCGATAAAGGGTTCCAAAGGTGAATTTATCGAATACGAATACGTGGTTCAAAGGCGACCGAAAAATTTAAAAAAAATTTCAAGGCAGTCGTAGATGGGACTCTAAAGGACAGGTTTAGCTATATCTCCATTCACGTAGAACGATAGATAAAAGTGAACCAAAGTGCACTCGGTTGATCAGACCATCATGCACCGGTTCTGATTAGACAATATGTTAGTTAGCGGCCGCTCAATAGCATAAGTCATGAACAAACTCGATAAATGGATGAGTTTGCAAAACTAGATTATAGTAGCAACATTAGTCAAGGTGGTACAAACATAGGCACGGGAGTCTAAGATTGGAAGAAAGTATAAATTGGTTCGAACTTCTAAAGGATATAAGTCATATCATGTGATGGTCTTCATACAGTCATCCTATAGTCTTCTCGTCAAAGTCTTTGGGTGTCTAGATGGGTTAGGGTCTTCTAGATTCTAGAATCTAAGTAAACTTACTAATATAGGTCACAAGGACAAAGGGTTTGCTAGGTCATAAGGCATTCTACCCAACTTAAAAGAATTAAACTAAGGGTGTTTGAGACATCAAACTAGTAGGGTCAATCTCTAGCAAGCACGAAGGGAAGATAAGAATAATGATAGGAGGAATCAAGCAAGATGTAATTGATGAGTCGAACAGCAATTCAAATATAGAATCGAGGAAAGAGGTCAAGTATGTGGATGAGATCCTAAACTTCTAATCCTATACGCATGCTTGCTTGGTATGGTAAAGTAACCAGACAATTTATCTTGACCTGTATGGGCCACCACAAAAACATGTAACGCTCCAGTCCCAAAATTCGTAGGACTAGGAATGTAGACATGCCAGCTGTATTCATACGAAGTATACTCCAATATATGGAAGCCTCGTATAAATACATAAGCTGTAAAATGCAGTAGAACCATAACTAATCTCATCCACATAAAATAAATGAATAAAAGATATCATATAAAGATAATGAATTGTCTTGATACAACATGTTGGACGGAAACAAATCTACTACCAACAAGTAAAGAAAAAATACATAAGAAAAGAAATGAATTTTTGGCGAGCGAAGCGAAGACGATCCAAGTGCAATCATCCTCGAAGAAATGGAGATGGTCACGGTTAGAGCTAAAGCACCTGCGAAAGACAATAGAACACACCTGGAGAGATAACCAGGTCCTCAGAGGGACGTAACAAGACACATAATATCATGCCATATAAACTGAATAAATATTGCTCAAATAAATAAGGGAGGCATGCAATAGGGTACCTAACCGTACTATAGTGAATATGCAATAAAGAACAAACCTTTGACGCATGGGCCGGATCAGGAATATCAGGAATCATGACCGTATCTCCCACTGGAGATAACCGGCTATCAGGACCGTACCTCCCACTGGAGGTAACTGGCTATCAGGACCGTACCTTCTACTGGAGACAACCGACTATCAGGACCGTACCTCCCACTGGAGATAACTGGTAATCAGGACAGTGCATATATGACCCATACATTAAGGAACTGTTCTTCCCACCCAATGCCTATTATGTTGTATCCACAAGAGTAAACCTCTATAACCGCTAAGTCAAACTAAGCATGCAACCTCTATTAGCGGTTATTCCTATCGTACGGCTTATACGTACCGGTGCCCAGCCAGTCACGCATGTCCGTGTTCTACATACGACACACAACTTCGTGTTACAATGTGTCAATGCCAATGGATGCAACACACAAGGTGGTCCCTTAGAGCTAGGGTTAATGTGTAAGAAAAATAATACATAGCAGAAAATATAAATGAACAGTAAGTTCTAACAGGTTATGCCATGTATCACAGATTATTTCGTATAAAGAAAATAAATAATGCATAAAATATGAGCTAAAATAAATAAACAGCAAATGACAAGGTGTCTTGCCTGGTAGGGCGCATGGTGTGCTGCGATCATCAAGGTGGCACAAACTGCAACTTCGGTGCAACCACTATGCAAGGTAACCTCTGATGGTGATACGGATAGTTCCGTTGGGTCCAGGACGGTCAAATTGGTTAGGGTCGATAGGAGGAAGGACAGAATTGGCAGGAGGATAGGAGTAATGGGCTTAGTCTTGGATATGAGGATAATCAAAGGAGATTGGATAAAGATTATATACAATTTAGAAAACCCTTTATAATAATTGAAACTATATTTTATTAATGAAATAGTTTTTAGATAAATATTTGAAAGTCACGAAAAATCATTTTTTTTTTTAAAAAAAACTATACTTTACTTAGAAAAAATTACAGTCATAAAATAATATAAATAGATTTTTGGTCAAAGGCTCATTTTTAAGGTACAATCAATATATACTAGTAATAATTTTAAGATGAAACCCAATAGTACTAAAATCCAAATTATTATAAAATTCAAAATCTTTTTAATACAGTTGGGCCAAGCCCAAAATCTTTTTAATAGTCAAATTTTTTTTATATAATAATAGTAATCATAAAAATATATAAAGTATACTTATAAGCATGCATATTGTATTTAAAATACTAACAATAACAAAAATATAAGGCTACTTACTAAAACAGAATAATATAATATGATAAAATAATAAAAATAATTGGTGGTAAAATAATAATAATAGTAATAATAATAATAATAATAATAATAATAATAATAATAATAATAATAATAATAATAATGATGATGATGATGATAATGATGATGATAATGATAATAATAATAATAATGATAGTAATAATAATAATAATAATAATAATAATAATAATAATAATAATAAAAATAATTTTACCAAATACACATACATACCTACTATAGTAATAATACTAGCAATACATTTTCTTTACGAAATATAATAAAAGCCATAAAATAATAACTCCATACTAAAAGAAGAAGAACCCAAACAAAACAAAAACACACAAAAAAAATAAAAAAATAAACAGCAAATAAAAACAATTAAATAAAATTTACAACTGCAGCAGTCAACTGACTGCTGCTGTTCTCAGACTCAAATAAGAAAAGGAGAAGGGGAGAGAGAGAGGAGAATCAAGAGGGAGATAGGGAGCAAAGGAAGAAGCGGAGGGAGAGTGAGCGGTGACAGGTCGGGGTTTTGGCAGCTGGATGGCGGTGGCACCGCCGACCAGAGACTCGGGAGAGGCGGTGGCTCGGAAAAAAGGACTGCGGAGAGAGAGCGGGATCGGGCTCGACAGATGGTGTGGCCAGGTGCGCGGCGGAGGAAGAGGAAGGGGGTTTCCCTGAGCTTGTCGGAGCTAGAGATCGAGGGGTCGGTGGTTTGGCGGCGGAGGAAGGGTAGATCGAGAGAGGGAGAGCTATGGAGAGGGAAGCGGAGGATCGACGGCGTGGGGGTGGCAAGCTAGCTCGGGGAGAGGCGCGGAGATCCGACGGTTAGCGAGGGTTGAGGAGAGGGTTTCGAGGAGAAACGCAGCGGCGGAGCGTCGTGCGACGGAGGGGTTCACGGGCGGAGCTCGGCGCTGGCCCTGATGGCTGCACGGCTCACGGAGGGCGGAGACAGAAAAAGGGGTTTTCGACGTGAGGGTTTATCGGGGCGGCTGAGCGCTTGGCTCACGGTAGGGAAAGTTCGGGGGCTCATCTCGATGGTGGAAGGGCACACGCTTCGGCTGAACAGGCAAAGCGGAACGCCGGCGTGAGGATAGGCACGCGTCGGCAGCAGTACATCGGGATTGGGCCGATCCGGTGCTCGAGACGAGGCGCCGGTGGTCGAGTGATGGGCCAGGGACGGTGCTCGCGTTGGAGGGTCACCGGAGCTGCAGCCTTGGTCATGGCGCTGGCCGGGGCAAGGGAACGGCCGTGGGTGAGGCCATGTGCGGAGGGCCCAACATGGTGGCGATGACGGAGAGGAGTCGCGGCGGCGTTACATCTTCAGACGCACCGAAAGGGATCCAAGTGAGGTTTTTCTTTCTTTTTTTCTTGTTGGTTTGGGTGTTTAGATTTGGTGATAGTGGTTGTCGGTTGTCGTGGGTTGGCCGAGGTTTGGACAGTCGGTTGGGGACGGCCAGGCGAGTGTGGTTTTGTGATGGTGGTGGTAATGGCGGGTCGACGGGGACGCTGTGGCGGTGTTAGTTTGATGGCCGATGGAGGCGGCCGAGTCGGAGACAGGGATGGGGGTGCTGGTTGTAATGGTGATGGCTGTTGAGGGGTGCTGGTTGTAATGGTGATGGCTGTCGAGTTTGGGTTTGATGGAGTCGGCCAGGGTGACGGGGGTTTCCGATCGGGGAAGGGATGAGCCAGGGAATAGCCTAGAATTTTTCCTATTTGGTTGTACGTGTCGAAATTGTTGACACGGAGGGGAAATAATGTATGTGTAAAAATATAGAATAAGATTATGGATATGGGAACACGGACACGATGCACGACACGTTTTGGTCGTGGAATTTGTGGAGGAATATTGTGGAGAAAATATTGGAGGTGTACCTGCCTATTTATAGTATGTGGGAATTCCCAATTGGATATGATTAGGAAAAGATTTAAAACCCAAATTAGATAATTTAATCTATTTAATTCAAATCCAAATCCAAATACAAATCCTATTTAAATTATATCCCTTTAGTTTTAAATCAAATCAAATAGAACAAATTTCAATTATAGATATTAATTTAATCTATTTAAATAAAACTAAAAATCAAATCAAGATTCAAATGGCCACAATAACTTCCAAATATATTTTTAAAAATACCAATAATAATAATTTCAAAAATAATAAATATTTTTAAATAATAAAATATTAATATTAATAAATCTTAAAAATTATATTTTTATTTAAAATAGACTAGTAAAATATTTAGGAAATATATACGTGTGCACAAGAATATTATCAATAATTGTTATAAACGAAAGACTTTGTACCAATAAAATAAATAAAATAATGAGCTTGAAAGTTTGGTACGATAGCTAAAATAATTATTATATAAATTATTTTGAAACTATAAAATTAGAAAAAAATATTTTTCTAAAATATGTACGGTCACACATATTCGCATTCGTCGAACAAATTCAAAAATTGAAATTTTGTGCACGACATACAATACGACTACGCGACGTAAAATACGAAATTTTAAATCAGTACAAAATTTAATAAATAAAAAAATAGTAGAAATTTAGGGGTTTTACACAAAGTAAGATACTCCCAATCTATAGTGTTTCAATTGACGTATAAAGCAGGATACTCTCAGTTGAGATTAGCCAATTCTAGTATCCATCTCCTCTCCTAAAGGATACAAGGTCAAGTAGACTCCTATAAATCGTAGTACAATGTAAGATACTCCCAATTTATAGTATCGCAAGTCAAGTCAATCAATCAATCAATATATGCTATAGGTCGTAGTACAATGTAAGATACTCCCAATCTATGGTATGTCTCAAGTCAAGTCAATCAAGCAATATCAAGAGAAAAGAATCAGCTATAGGTCGTAGTACAATGTAAGATACTCCCAATCTATAGTAACTGTAGTATAATGCAAGATACTCCCAGTCAAGAATAGTCAAGTCAAGGACAGATATAGAAACTAACAACTCAATCATGAGACAAGGTAACGCGAAGAGACCAATAATCTAGCAATGTCAAATATCCTATACGTGCATGTAA
The DNA here is from genome assembly GCA_029216955.1 of Iris pallida. Classification (NCBI taxonomy): domain Eukaryota; kingdom Viridiplantae; phylum Streptophyta; class Magnoliopsida; order Asparagales; family Iridaceae; genus Iris; species Iris pallida. The sequence goes on along the minus strand of JANAVB010022600.1, from coordinate 1,587,830 downwards.
TCTAGAACAAGTAAAGCAACCAAGGACAAATCAATCAAAATATGGAATCATGTGATAATATGAAAAGGAATACAATAAAGAAATAGAAAACAATGTAAATACTGTTATGTTCGACAAGGTATACTTGCCTGAGTGTTGCACGGAGATCCAACAATATATCGCCAATCAACAAGTCAGAAAGTCCAAGTCTCACAACTGCCTCCAGAAGCTGTAATAAATGTTACCAACGTTTCCAGATTAGTCAAATTAGCTAGGATAGCATGTCCTTAAGTCTAATTCTGGACACAGAGGCAAAACGGTAATTTCGGGCAAAAACGATGTCCGCCGTTGGACCCGTTTTGCACCGAAAAGCGTGCCAGAGTCAATGGTCTTTAAAGTCATCAAACTACATGTCTATAAATTCGTTTTGATGATACGAATCCAACGGTATGTCCAATTTTGGATTTCGATGGGCCGCGCACAAAATCGTCCGTTGAATCGGACCGTAGGGCCCGCAAAATGGCGATCCGATCAACTATCTTAGAATTGGACCAAACTCAACATACTGGACCAGAAAAATGATACGGTCCTATTGGCGCAAGTTTCTTCTCGATCTGACGAACGTGCACAAAGTAATTAGAAAACATGCACAGAGGTCGATACCGTGAATTTCGACGGATACGCATCAAATTCGTCGTGCACACGCAACCAATTTAAATTCTTTCAAATTTTACACGTCCACGAAGCCAATACGCAACTTTCGATACTTTCGGTTCGCGACCAACTCGTCCGGGTTGGCGGGATGCACGTTGTATCAAAGATTTTTACAATTTGGAAAATAGGTTTTTTTCAGTTTTCAAAGAGGGTTAGCTTGATGCATAATAGATGAAATCAAAATCCGTAAACAACGTTTTGATGTCCTATAGGTTGGCTATGAGGGTATTCAATTACTTTTGAAAAATTCCTACTGTCCCGATCATAATCTGTCTTCCAAGATAGCCCCAATAACTGTTATAAATAGAGTACATGTATGATATTTTTTTTTATCAATTTTCAGGAGATTCCCTGAGAAATCTAATGATTATGATTAAATCTAATTGAAGGGAATTAAAGAGGTTTATATTGTCGACGTGTACGAAGAAACCGTACAGAAAAATATGCGACGACGAGAAAGAAAACTCACTACGATGTCAAGGCTTTGGGGCCGCTGCTGCCGGTGGTTTCCATGTTTCCTGCACCTGGCTGTGCTTTTCGGCGGCCTCCGGCGACCCTCACGGCAGTCCGGGGCATGCACCGGTGTCGGGCTGGTAGTCGCGGTGGATGTGGCTACGTGCGATTCCAATCTAGGGTTTTCTCATTCTTTTTCTCTGTTCTTTATACGCGATATATCTATGCACATATATATTCGGGTTAGGCTACTTACTGTGCGAGGGTGGGGGACTTTGGATTGGGCCGGGCCTTTCTGTTGCTCGGGTTGGGCCCGACTAGGCCTGGGCTTGCTTGCTGCTTTGTTCTCCTTAGTTTATTTTTCCTATTTATTTATTATATATTTATATGTGTGGGTACAAAATATATACGTATAAACCTATATTTTTTTTATTATATATTTATATGTGTGGGTACAAAATATATACGTATAAACCTATATATATATATATATATATATATATACATATTATATATTAATTGTATATGTATATATACAATTATATATATACATGTGTACCATATCTATATACATACAAGGAAATAAATACATACCGTAATTTATACCATATATCTTATTATGATATTATATATATTTATATATATACACAACTCACACACACACACACACACACACACACACACACACACACACTCATATATATATATATATATATATATATATATATATATATATATATATATATATATATATATATATATATATATATATATATATATATATATAATACTTCCAATTTTCTATGAAAGATCATAATATTAAATCTTTCTAGTATAGGATTATTATAACAATGAATACGCGGGTATAAAATATATTTATTTTCAAAAATAGGAGATAACCAATATGAATAATATCTAATAGTAATAAATATATTTATTTAATCACCACAAAATAATAAAATAATAATAAAATAATTAAATGGTGGTTTGGTGAATCCATACTACTTATCTTTATCCGGGTCCAGAAAATTGTACAAATATTATAAAATAATATCTAGTAATAAAAATACCAATTTTTGTACAAATATTCAAATAATTAAAAATGTACATCAATACCCAAAATAATTTAGGAAATATTTGTACACATATAAAATATGCCTATATGGTCGTCTTTGGTCTCATTACAAGATTACATGGGCTCGGTTTCGGTTCGGGTCTAGTCCGAGCTAAATCGATACAAACCGGGTCTTCTACAAGTCAATAATATAATTAATAAATAATTTAAAATATCTTTAGAGGTTAAGTCGCAACTTGGTCTGGTTTTCCTAGTTAGGACACACTTATGGCTGAGTCTTCCTTGGCATGGCTAAATAATTATTTATAAAATTCTAAAAATTACCATTTAAATCAAATAAATAATAAAAAATTTCAAAAAAAAATTTCGGGAAGGGAAGCTACAAATCTACCCACCTTAAAAATAATTTCGTCCTCGAAATTCAAATTCATAACTATTTCTTAAAATTCAAGGTCAACTACTACCTTAATCTCCTCAAATTTAATTTCTCAAAAATATTTCATAACCTTCTCTATTCATTTTATAACTCCAAATATTTGAGGACTTCTACCCACCTTTGGTCACACTATTCCTCAAAATACGGTCACAAAAATCTTATAACCTTATAACTAGTTGCTCACGATTCTACCAACATATATCTAGGCATATGGCGAATATAATCCTTCATATCTATAAACAACCAAAACTCAATAATCATGCAATATTTTACTTGTAATTTAGGAATTTTTGATAAATTCTAGACAGCACGATCATTCGTCACCCCGAAATAGGAAGGGACGAGAATCAATGGTACGAAAAGCAAGGAAGTATAATCGAGAGCAAATATGGAGTTTTCAAGGACGTAGAGAATTTTTAGAAGAATTTTCAAGGTAGAGTGGATTGAGATTTCTAAGATTTAGTCATATTCGCAGGCTCGTATCAGTACAGTTACGTAACCGATATGATATGCTCTGACCTGTATGGGCCACCACAAAAACTTATCATGACCCGCACCCACTTTTTGGGTGCGAGCTCGTGAACAAGCCAGCTACGTATCGAGCGGACTCCAGCCCGACTCGAGTACGTATAAGCTGTCAAGATTCATAGTATCATGGCTAATATGGTAATCTACAGTGTATCTTAATCCACAAGAATATATAAGACAAGAATGAACAAGTATGGGTCGTGGTCTGGAGCCCACTAGCATATATGTCCGATTATACTCCAAGAATAATATGAGTCTATAAAGCTAAGCTGATAAGTAGGATATATCATAAAAGTGCGAGAAAGATAGTAAATCAATAACACTAACTAAATACCTGAATCATGCAGATGAAGTCAACTACCACATGCCCAGCTAACTAACTCCGTGCAATCAGCTACCTAAAGAGATCATCAGGTCCTCAGAGGACTAGCAAGATACATAAAATATGCCTACTAATATGACAGTAAATAACATGTATGGAGGAAAAGAACACTGCAAGAAAAAATATCTAAGGACGACGAGTCATGTAGAAATGTAATACTAGGCTTGGCTAACCATCAATCAGAACTCCTATAGCTTGTAGTACAATGCAAGATACTCTCAATATATAGTATTTCAATTGACGTACAAAGAAGGATACTCTCAGTCGAGATTAGCTAATTCTAGTATCTCCTAAAGGATACAAGGTCAATGCAAGATACTCTCAATATATAGTATTTCAATTGACGTACAAAGAAGGATACTCTCAGTCGAGATTAGCTAATTCTAGTATCTTCTAAAGGATACAAGGTCAAGTAGACTCCTATAAATCGTAGTACAATACAAGATACTCCCAATTTATAGTGTCGGAAGTCAAGTCAAGTCAATCAATCAATCAATATACGCTATAGGTCGTAGTAAATGTAAGATACTTCCAATCTGTGGCATGTCTCAAGTCAAGTTAATCAAGCAATATCAAGATAAAAGAATCGGCTATAGGTCGTAGTACAATGTAAGATTCTTCCAATCTATAGTATATCTCAACTGTAGTACAATACAAGATACTTCCAATCAAGAATGGTCAAGTCAAGGACAGATATAGAAACTGCCAACTCAATCACGAGATAAGGTAACACGAAGATACCAATAATCTAGCAATGTCAAATATCCTATACGTGCACGTAATCTAGAATAAGTAAAGCAACCAAGGACAAATCAATCACAATATGGAATCATGTGACAATATAAAAAGGAATACAATAAAGAAAAAGAAAATAATGTAAATACTATATATGTTCGGCAAGGTATACTTGCCTGAAGGCTGCACGGAGATCCAACAATATATCGCCAATCAACAAGTCAGAAAGTTCAAGTCTCACAACTGCCTCCAGAAGATGTAATAGATGTTACCAACGTTTCCAGATTAGTCAAATTAGCTAGGATAGCCTGTCTTTAAGTATAATTCTGGACACAGGGGCAAAACAGTAATTTCAAACAAAAATAATGTCCGACGTTGGACCCACTTTGCACCGAAAAGCGTGCCTGAGTCAATGGTCTCTAAAGTCGTCAAACTACAAGTCTATGGATTCTTTTTGATGATACGAACCCAACGGTATATCCAATTTTGGATTCCGGTGGGCCGTGCACAAAATCGCCTATTAAATCGGACCGTGGGGCCCACAAAACGACGATCCGATCAACTGTCTCAGAATTGGACCAAATTTGGCATACATGAGAAGAAAAATGATACGGTTCTGTTGGCACAAGTTTTGTCTCGATCTGACGAACATGCACAAAGTAATTGAAAAACTTGTACAAAGGCCGATACGGTGAATTTTGACGGATACGCATCAAATTCGTCGTGCACACACAACCAATTTAAATTCCGTCAAAGCCCACACATCCACGAAGACGATATGCACCTTTCGATGCTTTCAGTTCGCGACCAAGTCGCCCGGGTTGGCGGGACGCATGTCGTATCGAAGATTTTTACAATCTGGAAAACAGGTTTTTCTCAGTTTTCAAAGAGGTTTAGCTTGATACATAATGGATGAAATAAAAATCCGTAAATAGCGTTTTGATGTCCTATAGGTTGTTTATAATGGTTTTCAATTACTATTGAAAAATTCCTACTGTTCCGATCATAATCTGTCTTCCAAGATAGCCCCAATAACTGTTATAAGCAGAGTGCATGTATGCTATTTTTTGCCAATTTTTTAGGAGATTCCCTGAGAAATCTAATAATTATGATTAAATCTAATTGAAGGGAACTAAAGAGGGCTATATTATCGACATGTACGAAGAAACCGTGCAGAAAAATATGCGACGATGAGAGAGAAAACTTACTGCGAAGTCAAGGATTTGGGGCCGCTGCTGTCGGTGGTTTCCCTGTTTCCTGCGTACAGCTGTGCTTTTCGGCGGCCTCCGGCGACCCGCGCGGCCGCGCGCGACGGTCCAGGGCATGCACCGGCATCGGGCTGGTGGACGCGGTGGATGTGGCTACGTGCGATTCCAATCTAGGGTTTTCTCGTTCTTTTTCTCTATTCTTTGTACGCGATATATCTATGCACATATATATTCGGGTTAGGCTACTCACTGTGTGGGGGTGGGGAACTTTGGAGTGGGTCGGGCCTTTGGGTTGCTCGGGTTGGGCCCGGCTAGGCTTGGGCTTGCTTGCTGCTTTGTTCTCCTTAGTTTATTTTTTCTATTTATTTATTATATATGTATATGTTTGGGCACAAAAAATATACGTATATACCTATATATATACACAATTATATATACACATGTGTACCATATCTATATACATACAAGGAAATAAATACATACCGTAATTTATACCATATATATATATATATATATATATATATATATATATATATATATATATATATATATATAAAAAAAATATATATATATATATATATATATATATATATATATATATATATATATATATATATATATACATGTGATATATAAAAATATATACATGTGATATAATACTTCCAATTTTTTATGAAAAATCATAATATTAAATCTTCCTAGTATAGGATTATTATAACAATGAGTACGCGGGTATAAAATATATTTATTTTTGAAAATAGAAGATAACCAATATTAATAATATCTAATAGTAATAAATATATTTATTTAATCACCACAAAATAATAAAATAATTAAATGGTGGTTTGGTGAATCCATACTACTTACCTTTACCCGGGTCCAGAAAATTATACAAATATTATAAAATAATATTTAATAATAATAATACCAATTTTTGTACAAATATTCAAATAATTAAAAATGTACATCAATACCTAAAATAATTTAGAAAATATTTGTACACACATAAAATATGCCTACATGGTCGTCTTTGATCTCACTACAAGATTACATGGGCTCGGTTTCGGTTCGGGTCTAGTCCGAGCTAAATCGACACAAACCGGGTCTCCTACAAGTCAATAATATAGTTAATAAATAATTTAAAATGTCTTTAGAGGTTATTTTCCATAAATAAATTCACTTTATTTATTGTGTTTCTGAGAAAATTACAACTATAGGAATCTAATCTAGAAGACGATTACTTTATCCCTTGGACGATACGATAAAGAAGGCTCGAATCTCGAAGAACTTTGACAGCAACTAGGCAATCTCTCTGTGCTCTCTGAATTCAATGTAATGTGTTGAAGGTGAAGAAACACTCTTTTATAGAGTTCTGGATAACTGCTCTGGGCATACGCTCAGTCAGTTACTTGACGTGTGCATAACTGCAGGGACGCGTGGCGAAGTTTGGTGGAGACACGTTGGAGTGCGGTTGAGAGTAGTAGAGTATATCCAGGAGAGATTGATGGCATAGAAGCCACGTTGTATAACTTCTGAATGAGTGGATCACTAAGTACAGGATACATGAAAACGTGTGTTGACTGTATATTTGAAGCCATCCTGAATGCATTTGCTATGATACACTGTATTGTTGAAGAGGAGTCGTATAGAGTCCACACGCTCACTTAGTTGACAAGGAGTCGTATAGAGTCTACACGCTCACTTAGTTGACAAGGAGTCGTATAGAGTACATACGCTCACTTGGTAGACAAGGAGTCGTATGGAGTACATACGCTCACTTGGTAGACAAGGAGTCGTATGGAGTACATACGCTCACTTGGTTGACAAGGAGTCGTATGGAGTACATACGCTCACTTGGTTGACAAGGAGTCGTATGGAGTATATAGGCTCACTTGGTTGACAAGGAGTCGTATGGAGTTTATACGCACACTTGGTTGAGAAGGAGTCGTATGGAGTTCATACGCTCACTTGGTTAACAAGGAGTCGTATGGAGTACATATGCTCACTTGGTTGACAAGGAGTCGTATGGAGTTCATACGCTCACTTGGTTAACAAGGAGTTGTATGGAGTACATACGCTCACTTGGTTGACAAGGAGTCGTAAGCATTGGGGGAGTAGACACGTGGTTGTCCTCAATCTTCTCAAATATGCCATATCTTCCAATAGCTGACAAATATCTCTCGAGCGTCGTGTTACGGATATGACGGCTGACAGACTGTCAGAGATGACAGTAATGATGGCTGTACATTTATGATGGCTAATAAGCTGTCCTCGTAAGAGACAAAATCACCTCTCGAAAATCCATACGATGGTTAATCTTCCTAGGACAGCTGTCTTTGCACGAAAGATGAAGTGTCAGATTCATCCTCCATTGAGCATGTATTGTGCTGTCATTCAAGAAATAATAAAATATTCACTGAGCGTATGGCTTTAGCTGAGCGTATGACTTTGAGTGTATGGCCTTTAAATGAGCGTATGGCTTTGGCTGAGCGTATGACTTTGAGCGTATGGATATTTTTGACTTGGTCTTATGTCAGCGTGTCATAATTTTTCACACCCTACAGAGGTTAAGTCGCAACTTGGCATGGCTTTCTTAGTTAGGACATACTTATGGCTAAGTCTTCCTTGGCATGGCTAATACACTAGTCAAGGCACGCCATTGCACTATCCGTGCCATGATTCCTAGTCGTCTGCTACTTCATAACTTAACCATGGCTAAAGTCGTCTACCGTAATAATAACTAAACAATTATTTATAAAATTCTAAAAATTACCGTTTAAATCAAATAAATAATAAAAAAATTCGGGAAGGGAAGCTACACATGTGCATCTCTAAAAGAGCATAGCTAATATATAAAGATACAACTCTTTTGGCCTAGCCGACGTGGAACTAAAATTCCAAATGAAAAAGGCCAAAACCCAACAATCCCCCACATATCTCTATATATGGGTATAAGTGTTCCCCACACTACATGTCCATCATGCATATAAGTTTTCGAACTTTATGATTTTCAAAAGTTCGAAATTACTTTGAACTTAAAGTGGGAATAAGTCTTGACACGCTGGCATGAGTTTGTTATTTTTCCCAATATCAGTGCATATCTCTAGGGATTCTGTATTTAAAGAACGGCCGCCGTTTAAGCTTCCCTTTCTTCTATAAATAGGTCTTTCAAAACTTAATTTCTTTCTTTACTTTTGCCTTCGTCTTCGAGAGAGAAAAAGAATCCAGAGTTCAAACTTTCTTCTTCTTCAACTTAATCTTCATCAATGGTGCCCAAGATCGACACTGCTGCAAAGGAAAAGGGGAAGGCTCCTGCGGAGTCGTCTTGGTCTGCCGCCACCGCTGCAACTGCTAGGAGGACTGCCGATCAGCGTATTCCACGAAGCGAACGCCCATTGAAACCTCTATATGGTGAGGAGGAGGAGGATGAACAGTAACTATCCCCTTTTTAGGGCTCTGGTTAGAACGAAATCAGAAAACGTATCCCCTTTTTAGGGTCAATACGTCAGAAAATACGCTTCCCTCTTTAGGGTTTAGTCGTATTCCATGTTTTTCGTCTATACGAAAAATATGTTTGGGGCGTATTCCTGTTAGATACGCGTATCTTTGATAGAAATGTCAAGATATGCTGATCTGAAGGAATACGCTATGTCAAGTTGTCTCACTGAGATACGCTGACTCTTTTGTTAGCGTATTTTTGATGAACGTCTTGTTAACCATACGCTGTTCTTTGGAATATTCCATACGACTGCTTGCTTTGGTTGAACATACACTGATACGCTTAAAGAAAAAGATCTAATCATCCTCTAATCTTTGAATAAAAGCTAAGCATAGGCTGAACTTTAGAGTCTGTCATACGCTTAGGATAGACTTAGCGTAAATTGATCCTTGAATATGACATACGCTTTAGGATAAACTGAGCGTATGTTGATCTTTGAATCTGTCATACGCTTAGGATAAACTGAGCGTATGTTGATCTTTGAACTTGTCATCCCTTTGTGTTAAAGATCTTTAACTTCTTATTCTTCTTTTGTAGTGGATATTCTGGCCCAGGAAGCACAGTTTGAAGGATGTGTAGGGAACAACTATAAGAGTGACCTATCTTATGTCCGCTTTCCTCAATTTGATGGACCTTCCACAAGGATAGCCATTCTAAAAAACCAGGATAACGAAACCTTGCTGAATTTGATAAGTGGTCAACCATTACAGAGTGTGGACAGTGCTACCCACTCAAAGCCAACGTTTCTATTTGGGGATGCTATCGACAGAAACTCTCAACCAGCCTGCGACAAAGTGTCATACTCGTATTATCGAGATGGTGATACGACTCAGCCAATGTACTTGACTGGGTTGTCTAAGAGCATCAACATAGCTCGCTTATTCTATACAAGTCATCAAAGGCAAATGAAGTGGGATATTACTCCGTCCCGTCAAGCAAAAGCTGGATGGATAGGATACAGTCAGGGAAGATTTCGTAGTGGTACTGAATCTCATGTTTCAGTCTTGCGAGGATTATTGCCAGCCACTATTCCTCCTGAGGACTCTGCACTTCTGAAGCCAGTTAGAGTCCCGATCTTTGCAAATGAATTTGTTCAGTAAGAAAATGCCGTCTATCCAAAACAGTCTATGAGACTTACTGGTCTGGTGAACCCAGAGAATACTAGATGGACTGTTCTTGTGAGATAGATTCTGAACAATTATGGAGAACAGTTGAAGGTGATAGGCCTATATAATGCCATCAAGTGCACTGCTTATGGTTTTAGGCCAAACCCGGACTTGTTCTTGGCACTAGCGGAAAGGTATAATTACCGTACCGGCACTTTTATGACTCTGAGAGGCGAGATGGGATTCGCTCTCCATGAAATGGCGTACATTTCTCAGCTGCCAACAGGAGATCTGCCATATGAAGAATATATTCCTTTTATTGATGAAATAAACAAGATTTCTGATGCCAACTCGCTAATTCTTCAAGTGTTCGAAGAATTAATGTGCCACTACAGTATATGTAAGGCCTTTTATAAGGCAAAAGGTGCAGAGGGAGATTCAAGTTGCTATTCTTCTAAGTGGATGGCCTATTTATTCCAAGGCCGCACTGAAGAAACTCAGAAAAAGAAGAAGAAGACCGAACAATATGTCGGTCGTTTTAGACCTCTGAGTCAAGCTGAAATTGACAAATTAATCCAGGACACCACCCATGATGACATCATCATTTAAGAAGATGAAGGCACCTATAAAGCTGGTGATAGATTGGAGACCTATATAAAGCAAGGTAGCCAGAAATTATCTGATGAGGGTCATCTGGCCGGGTTTATATCCCTCTGGCTGAGAAGATTTGTAGTACCTGGCACCTGTTCAGCAAACAGGATGCACAGAGGAGTCGTATTTGCAGCAGTCCGTCTGACTTTCGGGTACAAGATGGATTTGCTAACGGCGATGACATGCCGTCTGAATACCGGTTTAAGGGCATATGTAGACAGAATGTTTGACTTGGCGAAGAAGAAGCTTACAACCTTTTCTCGGGTAGAAATGCCCTTTACATATTTGTATGGGTGGCTACTCCTCCATTTTGAGTCTCTTATGAGTGCTGGAATGGCTGGACCAGATGACACCTTTTTGGAAAGATACCGTCACACGCCAAAGTGGCGGTATGACACTTTGACAGATTGCAGGACCATATTAAACAGGGGAGAACTATGGAGTTTCACTTGTGTTCCTTCGCATGTTGGTTATGAGACTATGTCTGTGAAGTTGATTGATGGTACTGGTGCCAATGAATTGGATGATATTCAGCATGAATGGCTGAAGATGATCAGGCCATCTCACTTGATCTGTCGTCGTGACGATGTCATTTATTTGGAACCATATCTTCCGAGTAGGTTTGTTCAGCAATTTGGCTATGATCAGTTGTACGTAGGAAATGCAACAACATGCTTTAGCCACCAAGGCGGATTAATCGATGGCGCAAGTGCTTGGATATATTATATTGCTAAAGGTACCGGAACTACTTTTTCAATGCTAGATCTGGTTACTTATCCGAGAGAAGCTAGAATGTTGGTGTCTTATGCCAGGTTCTATGTATCGGCGAATACCTTTGATGAGAAATTCAGTATCTTGGGTAAAAGCTTCATCCATGTTGATAAGAAATCAACCAAATCAGCCCTGCCAAGAGATTGTCATGACCGAGAAGATCCTCTTGCTACTGATGAGGTTTATGAAGAAGTTTTGGAGAATCTCTTTTCTGATGAACTTCATCAGCCATTACATGTATCAATTAGAAGTGCTGAGGAGAGTGTATCTGCTGAAAGTATACCGAAAAGAAAGCGAGGCAAAGGTGCTTCTGGGCCTGCTCCAAAAAGAGTTACTCGAGCAGAAACTCGTAATCGTGGAGGAATTACTATTTTAGAGACTTCTTCCGCTTCGAATCGACGAATCAGAGATGCTGATAAAGCAGGTAGTAATTCAAAAGACGATTATCCTACTATTCCTTTAACCAAAAGAATAGGAAGGAAGGTGATAGTTTCAAAGACTAAATCTGTAATTTGTCTCAATACAGAAAGTCCCACCAATCGTGCCGAACGATTGGCTTTAGAGAAGCAAGCTACCCATGCTTCTTCTGTTAAGAAAGAACCTACTGAAGAGGATGTGTATGAACATGCTGAATCATCTATACCTTCTGATACGGAGTTGATTCCGCCAACGGCCAATGATGCGCAGGTGATTAGTCAACCCGCGGTAGAGGCCGAGATTCAGACTAAAATAGCTGATGACTTATTGATTTCGAGAGAATCAATGAAGGAAGCAACCACTCTCGAGCCACTTGCTGAAATTTTAGAGAGCAATAAGAGTGACGAAGAACAGGTTGACTATGAACCTTCGTCTCGTTCCTTTGAAGATGAGGACATGGAGATTGAAGATGAGTCACCGACTGAAACTCATATTGATGTACTGAAGACAGTTGGCCAACATTCAGGGTTGACTCCAGAGCCGAAAAACCTTCTAAAATTAGAGGTCCATGTTTCGAGCACTTCTGGAGCAGGCAGTAGTGAAATAAATCCAGTATCCGAAGACACTCTGAATAGACTGCGAGCTGGGCTAGATGATCCAAAAGAAACAAAATATGAGCCAGCTTCAGGTAATATTTTATTCAGCAAAGTTTTGTCTTTTCCTTGCTTTATTGTCTTTTAATTTTGATCAAGCTTTTTTGATTCCCAAAAGTTGTAGAAACTGCACCAGCAATGAGCTCGACTCATGCCCCACCTGTTCAGACTGATATTGGTGAGGGAAGCTCACATTTGCCTAGTTCCCCGAAAGTACCTACTTCTGCTCCCAGAATAGAGTCTACTCCAGCTCCTTCCTTTAAAATGGCAGCCACTCCCGGTTTTGAAACAAGGATAGCAAGGGCCATGGCGATGTATTCAGAGATAATTTATTCATATCTGGATACATTCTCCAGGCGACTTATGAAGGATGAAACTATGCCTTTTTCGAATCTTCGAGCGGCGATTAATTTTTCGCTTTTAGCTTTGCGTCAGGCTGGTTACGAGACCCAGTGTACCTTCTTTGAGCATCTCCTGGATGATTTAGAAGTAACCATCCATAAATACTGGAAGATCAAAAAGAAAGATATTAAATCTTTGACTGCAGCTGAGATCGCTCAATTGGAACATGAAGCTCAAACTCAGCAAGCTGCTTTGACAGAATTCCTCGCTCTGTCATCTGAAAAGTTAATGGCGAAGGATGAAGAAATAATAACCACTCGTCAGAAGATGGAGCGCCTGGAAACAGAAGAAGTATCTAAAGCTGAAGAACTTCAGAAATTAAAAGAAGAATTAGCTCGTCTTCAGGAGCGTATTGTATCTATAAAAAAGAGCAATCTGACATTAATACTGCTCGTACAGCTGAAGCCACTCGCTATCAAATTTTACAGCAAGAACGGGAACTGATGCAGGCTGAGCAGATTGAAGAAACAAATCGTCGTAGTTCTGTTATCATTAATTTTGACCAACGAATGGTTACAGTCGAAGCAGCATAGCGAATTCATAAGGCTCATGAAGAAAAGATGAATAATGTACTTGTTCATATTCAGGAGATAATTACTCCTCCTAAATAGATCTTTTATATTTTTCATGACTTGAATTTTTGATACTCACTTGTAATCAATATTTTAATTTTGACTGAAGAAATGAATATCTTGACTTGATTTCAATTTTGTGCATGATATTTTTGTAGAAAACATGTTCAGAGGTAAATAATACATAACATATTTCAATAGAATAGAATATACAAATGAACTTTGTAATTCTATCAGATGATATTAAACCAAAGATAATTTTAGTTTAATACTGATTAGAGAAAACAGAATTCAGATATAAAGATATCTTTGAACTCTATTTTCCATGATCTTTGTACTCGAAGATCAAAAGACTAGATATCATTTTCATAGAATAGAAAAATATGATACTGAAATAGAAAATTCAGAGGTAATATGGACGTAATTTTCTATATGAGATCTTTATTAAATCCACTGGAGATCTAATAAGACATAATATCAAATTCTCTGGGAAGATGGTATGTGGTAGAATATCAATTTCCGCTGGGGATAACGATATCAAAACGACTTTTGTGGAGAAAAATAAACTCTGATTTTATGTTTGCTGGGTAGCAGTCGCAGCAAAATGAAAATATTATATATTAACGAGATTTATACATAATATTTCTTTAAGAATTTGCCATTGATAGGCATCATCGCGACTTTACCATCCATAGAAGTAAGCTGATATGCTCCGTTAGAGAAGACTTTGTTTACGACGAATAGGCCTTCCCATTTCGCGTCGAACTTGCCTTTGCTCATATGGGTCATAGTCATCGGACGTCTAACGGCAAGAACAAGTTCTCCTTTCTGATATGCTCTGATTTTCACCTTCCGGTTAAAAGCTTTTGAAATTCGGGCCTGATACAACTCAATATTTTGTTGAGCATATAATCGCTTTTCATCTAGAGCTTCCAGCTCTTGAAGTCGAAGATGATCATTGTTCTCCGTTGTGAGTTCATTAGAGATTGCGATTCTCAGAGAAGGATTCTGGATCTCGAGGGGAAGGACAGCTTCGCACCCATATACCAAAGAGAAAGGCGTACATCCGGTTGCATTGCGAACTTTGGTGCGGTAGGCCCATAAACATTCACCAAGCTTCTCACTCCAGTTGTGTTTGTTAGAAGAAACAAACTTTTTCAGGAGTTTGATAGTGGTTTTATTGAAAGCTTCTGCCAATCCATTAGCTGCTGGATTATATGCTGTAGAAGCTAGGTTATTGATTCGATGGTCATTACAGAATCGAGTAAATTTCTGACTGACGAACTGCGGTCCGTTATCATGGATAATACGCCGAGGAACACCAAATCGATAGATGACATGATGCTTGACAAAGTTGATGACGTTGGAAGTTTTGACTTCAGATAGCGGGATTGCTTCAGCCCATTTGGAAAAGTAGTCGGTAATTGCTAGAATAAACTGGTGTCCTTTTGATGATGGTGGATTACTGGGACTAATGATGTCCATGCCCCAAGCCTCGAAGGGCCATGATGCCGCTGTCGGATGTAAGAACTCTGATGGTTGATGGATAAAGTTTGCATGAATTTGACAGGCTTTACATTTTCGGGCATATTGAATGGCGTCCGCCACCATCGTGGGCCAATAATAACCCATACGTCGGATACGATCTTGAAGTTTAGGACCTGGTTGATGGGCTCCGCAGACACCATCATGTGCTTCACGGATAATCTGTTGCGCTTCCTCATCAGCGATGCATCAGAGGAGAAGACCATCGTATGCCCAACGATATAGTGTTTTTGTCGTATGATTATAATAGAATCTGAGGGCTCGACGCCGGATAGATGCTGCTTCGCTCGGATTATCAGGAAGTATGTCATACAATACAAAGTCTAGAAATGGACGTCTCCAGTCTTCGATCATGGCTTCTGTTTTGTTGGAAAAGACGTATTCCATAGTAGAATCAGAAGAAGATGAAGATGCTCTGTCAAACCCTAATCCAGTGCTAAGGTTGGAAGAATCAAATTCATCAAGATTGAGAGAATTTTTATCTGGGTTATGGGGAAAACCCAAAGCCAAATTATTCTCGATGTAAAATAGCTCCCGGTTATAAACCACTATCACTTGTTGACGTCTGACTGGTACGGCTAGCACAGCGGCAAGATTAGCCAAAGCATCGGCTTCTGTATTACAGGCTCGCCGAACGTGTTCAATAAAGAAACCTTCAAAGGAAAAGGCTATAGAGAGTGCTGCTCGGTGGTAAGGTATCAAATCCTGATGACGGACTTCATATGTACCTCTGATTTGATTAACAATAAGTTTAGAGTCTCCAAAAACTTCTAAATATTGAATATCCAGATGTTTAGCAAGTTGAAGACCGATGAGCAACGCATTGTATTCGGCGACATTGTTTGAACACGATTGATCTAAAGAATAAGCCCTCTGAATAGTCAGCCCTTCTGGGGATACGAGAACAATCCCGACTCTGGCGACAATATCGCCATTGGGACCTATTCTAGATGCTCCATCAAAGAATAGATGCCAGGTAGGAGTTTCTTCAGACACTTGATTTGAATCCAGAACTTCATCTGGGATTTTATCATATAATTTAGAATTCTCTGGAACTGCAAGAGCTGCCAGGAAATCAGCAAGAGCTTGTCCTTTAACTGACTTTTGAGGAATATAATGCGTGTCATACTGAGCTAACAAGATTCCCCAATTAGCTAGTCTAGTGTTGAGAATACCGGGTTTCTTCATCATAATCCTGATGGGATTCACTCTGGAAATAACGTGAATCGTTTCGCCGATGATATAATGTCGCGTCTTCTGAACGGCAAACATTAATGCTAGGCATTCTTTTTCAATAGGAGAATAACGTGGTTCAGCACCTGTCATTGTGCGACTGAGGTAATAAATAGCCTGTTCATGGCCATCTTTGTTTTTCTGGGCGAGTAATACACCGAGAGAATGATCCATGGCTCGAACATATAGAAGGAATGGTATTCCTGAAACATGAGGTACCAAAACCGGAGGGTTCATGAGGTATTGTTTGATATCATCAAATGCTTTTTGACATTCTTCGTTCCAGACGAAGGATACACCTTTCTTAAAAAGTTTGTTGAACGGTCTGCAGCGTCCTGATAAGTTAGAGATAAATCTCCTGATATAAGCAATTCTTCCTTAAAATCCTCGTAGCTCTTTTAAGGTGCGTGGAGGACACATCTCTTGGATGGCTTTGATTTTCTCGGGATCCACGTGTATACCTTTAGCGGTAATGACGAAGCCAAGAAATTTGCCACTAGAGACACCCAGGAAGGACTTAGTAGGGTTCATCTTAAGTTGATGCTGATGCATTAAATCAAAATAGTCTTCAAATCTTGGATATGATCCTCTTTTTGTCGACTCTTGACTGCAATATCATCAACGTAGCATTCGACTGTTTTTCGGAGGTGTTCGCAGAATATAGTACTCATTGCTCGCTGATACGTTGCTCCTGCATTTTTGAGACCAAACGGCATTACTGTATAACAGTATGTACCGATCGGCGTTCTGAAGGAAGTATGTCTCTCGTCGTCTGAAAACATTTTGATTTGATTGTACCCCGAATACCCATCCATAAATGACATTCGTTCGTAACCACATGTATTATCGATCATGACATCTGTAATTGGAAGAGGGAACTCGTCCTTAGGACAAGCTGTATTGAGATCACGAAAGTCTATACAGACTCGGATCTTGTCGGTCTTTTTGAGGACAGAAACAATATTAGCCACCTATTCAGGATGTTGTTCCTCTCGGATAAATCCGGAAGCTATAAGCTTGTTGACTTCAGCATCAATTGCATCCATAATATCTGGACGAAATCGTCGCTGTTGTTGTTTGACCGGTTTAGCATTTGGCATGATATTAAGTTTGTGTGTTGCGATCTTCGGATCCAGCCCTGGCATATCCTCATAGCTCCAAGCGAAGACATCGATGTAATCACGAATAAGCTTGATCATGTTTTGCTTATCTGTTTCTGAAAGGCTTTCGCTGATTAATATTGGCTTAGGGGATCCCTCCTCACCAACATCAATTTGGATCAATTTATCTTCAGTGGGAGGTTCTCTTTGCTCGAATCTGAATTCCAATTGGTTATCTAATCTTTGAGCCTATTGTTCCGATTCGGGTGATATTTCAAAATCATCTTCATCTTCATCATTTTCTTGCGGACCGTCGGCGGAGACCATATTGATGGATAGAGTAGAACGATGAAAATCGCCAATACTTGTGTCGGAATCCCAAGAGAAAGAATCGAAAGAATCGGATCATTCGTCTCTGTCGGAGTCTAGATCCTCATGGACTGTATTAATGAAGGGAGTAGGAGTAATGTAACCCAATCCGCATTTTGTCCTTCCGTATTTTAAAGGAGGAATTCGAACAGGCATTCTTCTTCCTTTTCCATTACTGAGGCTGGTTCTAAAGTCATAGCCCATATTCTTGATAATGTTTTTGGACTGTTGACTGTAGCGACGTAGTTGTAACCTTCCAGTATCATCGTTTTTGTCGTCGTCTTCCAGATTAGGAGGATTCAGGGGCCCCTTGTAGAAGAATATTGGAACTTCTTCTGACTTTCTAATAGGAACAAAGAAGTATGAATTTTGTACAGACTCTAATGATACTTCTGTACGAAGAGTTTGCACAACTCCTATAGTTAGTGGCTCTAAGCTATCTAACAAATGTAAATAACTTTGTACATGATTATAGACATCAATATACTGTAAAGGAGATGCTTTATTAATATCAGATGCTGTAATACAGGAGAAGGCTGAGCCTTAGTAGATTTAGTCAAATTAATGACTAAAGGAGGAGAGGAAGAGCGAGCAGAAGTTTTGTTTCGATTAAGGTCGATAACAAAAGGCTCAGAAGAGGTGAGCTCCCTTGAAGATGATCGTGGATAGGTAGTGCGTCCACTGACTGGGATGACTAGAGTATCTGGTCTCGCCTGAGAAGATGGTGAGAGAGTGGTGTGTCCACTGACTGGGATTATCAGCGAACCTTGTGGAGCTTGGGAAGGCAATGAAGTGGTACGTCCACTGACAGGAATTATCAGTGGGCCTTCTTCAGATGATTTAGCAGACTGCGGAGGAGTGATATGCCCTTTTACAGGAATAACCAAGGTGTCAACTGTTGATGTTTCATCATCATCCATAGCTTGTAAGACTTTTGAATATTCATCTTTGTACATGCGAGAGTCACTGTAGTAGGCTTCGACTCCTCTGAAAGGATTAATGTCCGCGACTTCCTTTTGAACTTCTCTATTTTCATCAACGTATTTGAAGCACTGGTGAAGAGTGGAGGGGACAATATTGTGTTCATGGAGGAAAGGTCTTTCCAAAAGTAGGTTGTAAGATCCAACTAACTCAATCACGTAGAATGTGACACTCGACCGAAAATTGCCTATTTGTATTTTTAGGCAAATTTTCCCCAGAGGTTCACTCTTGCCTTGATTGAACCCCAAAATGGTAGTGACTGTCTTGGTTAGACGATGAACTGGAATCCGTAAGGCATCCAAGAGACTCTTAGGCATAATACTTAGAGCTGATCCTGGGTCAATTAGAATGTGGTTGACCTTCATCGTGTCAACGTACCCAGTGAAGTAAAGAGGCCGATCATGACGATTGTCTTCTAGAAGCATATCGTCTTGGGTGAAAGTGATATTCGGAATAAATTCTAAGACACTGTTGCAATATAGGCAAGTCATCGGCTCTGCTTCCGGCTTCTTCAGATGAGTCAGGCAAGAGTCTGCTTGCAGTAGAGCTTCACTTAACGTTTTTCGAGTTTCCTTGGATAAACGTAAAAGTTCGAAGATGGATAACCTGGCTGGAGTGTTAGCAAGTTGAGCCAGAATGTCAAAATTATATGGTTTTTGCAATCTGGGAAGGAGAGACTTCTTGATTGGTTTGTCGAAGCGGGCTGGTTGCTTCCCTTTGTCGGTTGTTGTTGGTTTAGATGGAATCGTCTTATCAGGAGCATTTGAAGGTCCTTCGTTAGAAATGGGTGCTGGAGCTACAACCGGAGGGACATCAAAAGTTTCTTCAGGAACTTCAGCATAATCTTTCAAGTATGTTTTTCCTGACCGGGTTCCGGAGAGAGCTTCAACTTCAGGCTCAGGTTCAGGGTCTATTGAAACCATATTGCAATCCTTCATCTTGTTCTTAGTTTTTTGGTGCTTGATGAGAGCTTCAGTCCAGAAACCAAGACCAACACGAGATTGATTATGTCTCAAAGTGAAGGCTAGAGGTGCTCGGAGTCCTTTGTCGGAATTCAAATCAGGAGCAGTGGCTAGATCATAACCCATCTTCGCCATTAATTCACGAGATTGTGAACTATATAGATGAAATGCAGGTTTGTATCTGTCTTCGGATTGAGGTATAGTTTCTGTCTCTGTATGGGGTGATTTTCCTGCTAGGATGAAAGTAGAGGTTAGAAAAAGATTGGGTGTGATGCTAGAAGTCATGTGGCATAACTTAGTCTTCCCAGGTTTCTTTTTAGACAGAGGGGCCTTCTGAGGAGAAGAAGAAGACATTTCGAACTCTGCCACTAAATCAGGGTGGATCCACATAATCTCTCCCTTTTTAGTGGTGACAGGAATAAGTCCTTCATTATGGGCTGGTGGAATATTTACAACCTCAAGGGTTGCTTTGGGGATGGGGACAATCCCATTTTCCACCAATAACGGAGGGAAGTCACCGAACTGCATCAAAATCACATTTGCTGTAACTGTCTTGTCTTTAGGTGTTAATGTCACAGCTCCTGATTTGATCATTTCTTGGATCTTTCCTTTTAACACAAAGCAAGACCGGATTGTATGACCCAGCATTCTGTGATATGGACAGTATTTTGGATGATCTGTCTTGTTGGCTTCATCAGGCTTTTTTATCTCTGGCAGTTGTATCTTGTTACCTTTAAGTAAACATTCGAAGATGCCTTGAACATCGTCATCGTCGAAAGAGTATTCTTCCTTCGGCCGAGGAGGTCTCTGCTGTTGATTTATTGGGGCTGGGGTAGCTTGAGCAGACATGACCTCTTGATTTTTGCTCTGGAGATTGACTTCGAGAGTCTATTTTCCTTTGCGATTGTTGGGTCGTATATTATTGCTAGTACTTTGACTTGATTTATTGGGAGTCATGTGTACCCCCAGACCTTTAAAAGTCTCGGCACTGACTTCGGCAGCTTTGGCACTGACGATGAAGGAAGGCCAATCTTGGAATTGGGTGGATCCTGTCCACATGCGGGTGATTGGTAAGAGATTTGACTTGCAAGTGTCGATAGTGACGGCATCGGGAGTTCCGAGAGGCATTTTTAGAGCTTCTCTTCTGAATCTTTCAATGAAGCTCTCAGTGCTTTCATTATTTTTCTGTTTGATTCGTATAAGAGCTGACATAGTCATGTCGTTAATGCCTTCATAGAATCGTTCTAGGAACATTTGTTTGAACCCGGCAAACGAAGTAATGCACCCATCAGGGAGACTTCGATACCATTCATAAGCAATTCCTTTAAGACAACCAACAAATACCCGAGTAAGGAGGGCATCACTCGATTGTAACTGATCAGTCATCACCTCAAAGTGATTGATGAACTGACTTGGGGAGATAGTCCCATCAAAGAAAGAAATAGTTGGAGGCTTGTATTTTGGAGGGTACGATACCTCCTTCCATTGTATGGGGTAAGGCTGCTTGATACCTAATCTTTGTAAGCCGTCCTTTTGCTTGAACGCTTCGAATTGAGACCGGAGATTTTTTAACTCTTCAGTGACTGCTCCAGAAGATTATGGTGTTGTTGCTTGTTGAGCATAATTGGGAGGAGGGACTGCAGCATATGTACCACCCCCAGCTCCGGACTGACTTGGAGTGGGTTGTATATGAACATTAGACTGTATCCCCGGAATAGTAGAAGGTTCCAGGTTTGGGGCAACAGGAGTATTTAATACTACTGGCGGTGCTGTTTGTTGAACTTGTTGGGTTGTTGCTGAGTTTGCATAAGAGTATGCATAGCAGTCAATGTATCCGCCATAGCTCGTAACTGTTGTTCTAAGGAAGAAATCCTTTGTTCATGAGCCTCAGTGCTAGTCGAAGGTTCGTGATTGCCATCTACCATATAGGTGGTAATCATTCGAGGTATCGACGATGAAATAGTCTATTCTGAATCGTCGCTATGAGAGTCAGCATCTTTTCTGGGGCTATTCACGAGAGTTAATACTGGGAAGTTGGACTCTCCCAGGAAGTCTTTCGTGATCTCAGGATTATTATCTGGATGAGAAGAAGAAGAGATACTGGTTGAAGTTCCGGTTCTGGATCTGGTGCCAAGGTAAACACCGTCTTCAGAATCAGCTCGTATTCTACCCCCAGTATTTTTGGAGGTCATGTTGATGGAAGCATAAAGAGGTTCATCTTCGTCTGATATTGATTCATGTTGAATCCGTTCGAAGACAGATCGCCTTTTCGGTGAACAACAACACTGGATGACAACCCGAGGTTGGAAATTACAACCATGCTCTTCATGACGAATATGGGCAATGTCAGAGATAGATGGAGTGTTGATTCTCAGCTTGTTTTGCAAATGCTCCCGAAGATCTGCAGAAACGGATTGGGAAGTGTTTGAAGATGGTTTCTGTGTAGAAACTTGTCTTTTATTCTTCTGTCTTTTTGGTTCTTGAGTGTATAAACACCGATTGATTTGAGCGATATAATTCTTAGCATATTGTGCATCAGGATCCATTATACTTGTCTCAGTTTGATAAGGCTTCTTTATGTCAGAAGTAGAACCGAGACGATTCCGGTTAAGCTTATCACGAAGGTCCATAGGAGGTACAACCTTGGTATCAGTCTTGGATACTTGTAATTTGTCTTTCTCGGATCGAGAAATTTTGAGAGAAGGAAGATGAAAATTATTCCGACTAGGAGTCGGTAATAATCCATCTTTAGAGGAAGTAGCCAAAAGGCGTTTTCCTTTGTTTGATCTAGTAAGAGTACTAGTCAAATTAACCCCAGAGGTAAAAACCTTAGGAGCAGTAGAGTTGACTAAAGAGTCGTTCTTCTTGGTTGGCACAAGTTGTGCAAGCTGTGGGGGAATCATTTGTCTATTCTGTGGAAGAGAACCCCCAGCTTGGTCTTGAAAATCAGTCAAAGGACTGTATTGGTTGGCATACGCTGTCTTTTGCCTAGCATACGCTGGCTTTTGTTTAGCATATACTGTCTGCTGTCGGCCTTTGCTGTACGCTGCCTTTGCCGTACGCTGCCCTTTGATTGTCTTACACACAGAGTCATTAGTGGCTAAAGAGCCGACTGCTATCGTAGGTGTAGAGACTTTGACATGTCCAGAGATGGTTTTCCTTGGACACGCTGATTTGGCTAAAGAGCCCATTTTATCAGCGTGACTAGGAGAAGCCACTGTTGCTGTATTCAGAGAAGCCGAGGTGTGTTTCGCTGAGGTTGGAGACGTATTCTTGTCAGCGTGGGAAGTGACAGAAGTGTCTCGGACCACCGGAGAAGACTTAGGGACATAAACAGAATGTCCTTTCTTCTTGGCAGAGAGAGAAGTAGAGGAAGCAGTTCGGCCTTCCTTTGTCTTGAGCATTTCTTCGTAAGCAGATTGGTCGAATTGTATGACCATCGTCTTCTTCGTCGAGCCGATCGACGAAATATCGCATTGAGTTGTTGCTGTCTCGTTACAGGAGACGGCTTTCCCCAGCAGAGTCGCCAATTTGTTTTCCATAAATAAATTCACTTTATTTATTATGTTTCTGAGAAAATTACAACTGTAGGAATCTAATCTAGAAGACGATTACTTTATCCCTTGGACGATGCGATGAAGAAGGCTCGAATCTCGAAGAACTTTGACAGCAACTAGGCAATCTCTCTGTACTCTTTGAATTCAATGTAATGTGTTGAAGGTGAAGAAACTCTCTTTTATAGAGTTCTGGATAACTGCTCTGGGCATACGCTCAGTCAGTTACTTGACGTGTGCATAACTGCAGGGACGCGTGGCGAAGTTTGGTGGAGACACGTTGGAGTGCGGTTGAGAGTAGTGGAGTATATCCAGAAGAGATTGATGGCATGAAAGCCACGTTACATAACTTCTGAATGAGTGGATCACTAAGTACAGGACACGTGAAAACGTGTGTTGACTGTATATTTGAAGCCATCCTGAATGTATTTGCTGTGATACGCTGTCTTGTTGAAGAGGAGTCGTATAGAGTCCACACGCTCACTTAGTTGACAAGGAGTCGTATAGAGTCTACACGCTCACTTAGTTGACAAGGAGTCGTATAGAGTACATACGCTCACTTGGTAGACAAGGAGTCGTATGGAGTACATACGCTCACTTGGTAGACAAGGAGTCGTATGGAGTACATACGCTTACTTGGTTGACAAGGAGTCGTATGGAGTACATACGCTCACTTGGTTGACAAGGAGTCGTATGGAGTTTATACGCTCACTTGGTTGATAAGGAGTCGTATGGAGTTCATACGCTTACTTGGTTAACAAGGAGTCGTATGGAGTACATACGCTCACTTGGTTGACAAGGAGTCGTATGGAGTTCATACGCTCACTTGGTTAACAAGGAGTTGTATGGAGTACATACGCTCACTTGGTTGACAAGGAGTCGTAAGCATTGGGGGAGTAGACACGTGGTTGTCCTCAATCTTCTCAAATATGCCATATCTTCCAATAACTGACAAATATCTCTCGAGCGTCGTGTTACGGATATGACGGCTGACAGACTGTCAGAGATGACAGTAATGATGGCTGTACATTTATGATGGCTAATGAGCTGTCCTCGTAAGAGACAAAATCACCTCTCGAAAATCCATACGATGGTTAATCTTCCTAGGACAGCTGTCTTTGCACGAAAGACGAAGTGTCAGATTCATCCTCCATTGAGCATGTGCTGTGCTGTCATTCAAGAAATAATAAAATATTCACTGAGCGTATGGCTTTAGCTGAGCGTATGACTTTGAGCGTATGGCCTTTAAATGAGCGTATGGCTTTGGCTGAGCGTATGACTTTGAGCGTATGGATATTTTTGACTTGGTCTTATGTCAGCGTGTCATAATTTTTCACACCCTACAGAGGTTAAGTCGCAACTTGGCATGGCTTTCTTAGTTAGGACACACTTATGGCCGAGTCTTCCTTGGCATGGCTAATACACTAGTCAAGACACGCCACTGCACTATCCGTGCCATGATTCCTAGTCGTCTGGTGCTTCAAAACTTAACCATGGCTAAAGTCGTCTACCGTAATAATAACTAAACAATTATTTATAAAATTCTAAAAATTACCGTTTAAATCAAATAAATAATAAAAAAAATTCGGGAAGGAAAGCTACACATGTGCATCTCTAAAAGAGCATAGCTAATATATAAAGATACAACTCTTTTGGCCTAGCCGACGTGGAACTAAAATTCCAAATGAAAAAGGCCAAAACCCAACAATCCTCCACATATCTCTATATATGGGTATAAGTGTTCCCCACAATACATGTCCATCATGCATTATGAGAGATGTCGCTGATGACTTGAATCTTCCCGCATGGGTCAAACAACAAACTATAATACAAGAATGGATTAAGCCTTGAATTCTGCATCATAGCTGAAATTCTTCCCACTCACATAATGTAGTTACATGTGCTTCTGGCTTGCACATTAAAGGCTTTGTGCCAGCATTGGTTTCTATGTATAATTTTGGGCGTTTAGTAGTTTATCCTCAAAAGACAGCCTAAGATCTCTGTCCATACACTATAGGTGAGTTCATAATTAAAGAGACATGGTATGAAGCGCTTTGCGCTTCCCTTGCGTTGCTACGCCGCTATGACATGGCTTAAAGTCGAGGCCTTACCCCGTACCGGGAACCTCATCGTAGTGTCATACTACTGTAACATGAGGCAACCACCTTTTTGTAGTGCCAAACTATCCAACATGAAGCCTTAGGCTCCCTTGCGGTGTTACGCCGCAACGACATGGCATGCAAGGTCGAGGCTTTATCCCTAACCAGGTACCTCATTGTGGTATCGTGCCACTGTAACATGAGGAATTCCTCCTCTTTGTAGTGCTGACTACCCCTCTATTTATTTTAACATACAACATTAGGCTAACTGCCTATTTGCGGTGCTACGCCGCTATGACTTGGCTAGCTAGGCCGAAGCATTACCCCATGCCTGGGAACCTCATGGTGGAGTCACCCCAAAGTAGCATGGAGTTTCACTCCTTGTAGTGCTGTTCTACCGTGCTTCCTGTAAAGCACACCAGGCATTCACTCTTCCCGAGAACTCATTAAGGCATTTAAGCCAACCTTCTCACATGATCCATTTTTTGTAGAAAATAATACTAGACAATAATGGTTGTAGGTCCGTAACCTCTTCATGCCCAATAGAACATGCACCCACTGTTTCTGATATTCTTTCGATTAGTGGTCCTCCCTTGAACCAAAAGCTAGATGCCTAGTAGATTTCTCTTTGAACTATTAGCATAAAATTTTATGGTAGGAAAATAATAATACAATATCAGAATGCCTTCAAGCCCATTTTACAAGTTGTGTCGTCAATCAGCTGGCGTTTGACGCCCTTGGTGAATGGATCCGCCAAGTTCTCCTGACTCTGAACGGATCCGCCCTGTGCTTCAACCGCACAGTCCTCTTCTTTCCGTTGAAGAGGTCATTTGATGCCACCGCCGCAGTCGCCTGGTTATCACAGTATATCGATATCACCGGTATTTGTACCCCAACCACTAGAAGATCATACATGAGCTCCCGAAGCCATTCTGCTTCCTCGACTGCGGTATCAAGTGCAAAGAACTCAGATTCCATGGATGACCGCGAGAGCATAGTCTGCTTCTTCGACTTCTACGATATAGCAGCTCCACCCATAGTAAAAATGAATCCACCTATGGACCTCTCGCTCTCCACCTCTGAACACTAGGTGGCATCACTGAAGCCTTCCACTACCGGTGGATCTCCGCTGTAGTACAGTGCATATGTCTAAGTTTTCTTGAGATATCTCATAACCCGTTTTACAGCTTTCCAGTGTTCAACACCTGGGTTGCTCGTGAAACGACTCAGCATTCCTACGACGAAAGCTATGTCAGGCCTTATGGCAGTAGTAGCATACATCAAACTTCCGATTACGCTTGCATACTCCAGCTGCCGGACGCTTTCTCCTGAATTAGGCTTCAGCTTCAGATCATACCTGTAGGGCGTATCGATCCCTGGAAGATCCCAATACCCATAATGAGTGATCATTTTCTCAATATAATGAGACTGTGATAGTGCTAGTCCAGTGTCTGTCCGGATGATCTTGATCCCTAAGATCTCATCAGCTTCCCCCAGGTCCTTCATACTGAACTTGTTCGAGATAAATTTCTTTGTCTCAGTGACACAACCCATATCCGTACCTAGGATAAGTATGTCGTCTACGTACAGACAAACGATCGCACCTCTTGCATCAGCGAACTTCGTGTAAACACACTTGTCCGTCTCGCTGACCATGTAGCAATTTGAATTTATAACTTTTTCAAATTTTTCATGCCACATCTTGGGAGCCTGTTTAAGACTGTACAAAGATTTTACCAACTTGCAGACTTTGTCTTCAAGACCCTTGATGACAAATCCCTCTAGCTGTTGCATGTAAATCTCTTCGGTCAGCTCACCATTTAGGAAAGTCGTTTCTACATCCATCTGATCTATCACCATCTTATGTATTACTGTGAGAGCAATCAATATTCTGATGGTGGTCATCCGGGCTACTGGATCATACATGTCAAAGTAGTCATTCTCCTGCTTCGGAGAAAACCCTTTGGCTACCAACCTAGCCTTGAACTTGTCAATAGTTCCGTCTGCTTTCATCTTCTTCTTGAAGATCCATTTGAATCCGATGGGTTTCCCTCCTTCAGGAAGATCAACCAACACCCAAGTGTTATTTGAGGTGATGGAATCAATTTCATTGTCAATCACCTCCTTCCATAAAACCACGTCTCTGGTCTTCATCGTCTCATCATAGGTAAGCGGATTTGCTTCCACATGATAGGTGACAAAGTCACTTCTGAAGTCCTTCATGTTAGGGTTATATACTAAAAGCATCACTTTTGTAGTAACCTTATTTCCTTAAATTTTGAATGAGAATCATATGGGCGAATGTTTGCATATTGTATTTCTTGCAAGTGTTAATGCAAATGTCTGATATTCTATATTGTAGATAATATGGTGTGTGGTGTCACACAGAAGATCATATTATCAGTTTCCTATGGAGTATATAAATAGTTCACAACCTAGATGGATTTGGACAATCTATTGGAAAGGTTGTAGTGTAATCTGGTATTAGTCTATCTTGACTATAGGTTTACACTAGTACACTTTGTGTGTATTGAACAGGACCACTTGAGGTTGTTCTCTTTGTACTGACTACATAAGAGAACAAACACCTCTGTTATTATGGATGCTTGTACTCTTAATCCGAATATAATAATGGACATGTATATACAATGTGCATTACTTTGACTCATAAAAGAGTGAGATTCATTATGGATCAACAACCTCTATGAATTGGGTAATAACATTGTATGTATGATGGACTGTTGATTATAAAAGGAATCCATGTCCCGATACATCGGGTTGATGATGTCCTCTTAAGGAGCTCATAAGGATTGTCATGTAAACCCTGCAGGTGGATTATATCCGACATGACAAATAAAGTTGAGCGGTACTTCTTAAGAATAAAAGATGTCGAATCAATATAGTTGTCAGTAACTTAATTTGATCGATGGACATACGATATCTTAACATGGGGAGCCAAACGAGCATATAATAAAAGAAGCCAACAAACATAATTTGGGATTAGGTTGGTAGTGCAACAATAGCTCATTAGTGGACCGAGCTATTGTTAATGGGCCTGGATTGTGTGTTCGGGCTGAACACGGGATATCCAGACCCGTTAGGAGGCCTAACCCTAATTTTTCCTTATGGTCCCTGCCGTAGCCTATATATATCCTCTATTCTCTGGCCGCCAGATTACTGATCAGAAATCTAAATTTTTTTCTAAATTCGTGATTCACATAAGGAGAGAAAGAGAGTGCTGCCAAGAAGAAGAAAAGGTTGGAAGATCGTCGCCCATACGACGTCCAACTCGAGGAAGGAATACGTACAGAAGATCTTGGGGTCGTCCGTTCGAGATTGCCAGGAATTACTTGTCTCCTTTCCGCCGCAGGTATAATTTGTGAACCCTAGTTTCCGCCTATGAAGGGTTAGAACACGTATTAGATATGTTTAACTTTCTATCGATTAATACGCACACCAAAGGAAGGGTTCTGGGAATCCCCAGTTCCAACACTTCGGCCTCCTCACACGCTTAGCTGACGGCTCAGCTTGTTTTGGTTCAATCGTTGTTTCAACAACAACATCTTCTTGGACCACATCTTTATTGAAGACTTCAGTTTCCTGCGCACCCTCATTGTTCTCCGGTACATCCGCAAGAACAATATTCTTGTGCCTTGCAAATTTGTCTTCAAAATATTCTGCGTTGCGAGATTCAATGATATGATTTAACTCAATATCAAGAAATCTTTGAGCATCACTCTTCTCAGCATACCCCAAGAAGATCGTCTTAGTAGTCCTTGTTCCAAGCTTCTAAATCTTTAGATCTGAAAGCTTGACATATGCCAGACACCCCCACACTCGAATGACATTCAAGTTAGATCTGACCTTGAACCAGAGTTTATGAGGAGTAACGTCTGAAGTTGCATGAGGCACTCTATTTAAAATAAAAGTGGCCGTCAATGCAGCTTCTCCCCAGTAGCACTTAGAAGACCCATAGTCAATATCATTGAGTTAATCATTTCTGTTAACGTTCTGTTCTTCCTCTCTGCTACTCCGTTTGATTGAGGAGAGTATGGAGTCGTAGTCTCATTGACAATTCCATGTTCTTTGTAGAACGATGCGAATTCATGAGACCTGTACTCCCCACCTCGATCACTTCTTATTATTTTGAGTTGTTGTCCAGTTTGCCGCTCAGCTTCGGTCCTGAACTCCTTGAACTTCTCGAATGCTTCGTCTTTAGCCTTCAGCAAGTAGACGAACGCATACTTTGAGAAGTCATCGATAAAAGTTATGAAATACTTCATCCCGACCTTTGTAGAGAATTGTTTGAAGTCACAGATATCGGAGTGTACTAACTCCAAAAGATCTGTACTTTGATTAACCCGAGGAAAGGGTTTCCTTGTGATCTTTGTTTGAGCACAAACTTTATATTTCTCTACCTTACCCCCAAACTTAGAGATAAGTCCTAGACTAGACATTCTGTTTATTCGTTTACAATAAATATGTCCTAGTCTATTATGCCACAACTTAAGAGTATAAGCAGAAGGAGTGATTGCATTAATAAAATTGGACTGATTTACAAGCTAAATTTTGAACATTCCTTCGATATAAAAAGCTTTCTCGAAATAT
Source organism: Iris pallida (assembly GCA_029216955.1). Lineage (NCBI taxonomy): Eukaryota > Viridiplantae > Streptophyta > Magnoliopsida > Asparagales > Iridaceae > Iris > Iris pallida. The sequence goes on along the minus strand of JANAVB010022600.1, from coordinate 1,557,798 downwards.
GTTCTCTTAATAGACATCACCATTTGGCCAGCATTGATGTCCATTCTGTGGCCTGCGTTGCAGAGTAGGCCTCCTGAGATCAGGTTCTTGGCGATAGCAGGTACGTGCTTCACGCCTTGAAGCACTTCAGTTTATGCCTGGTTTGCCACCATAACTACTTCAGAAGTAGGTGTGTAGGTGGTGAACCACTCCTTGCTGGAACAGACATGGCAGGTGGTTCCAGTGTCTAACCCCCAGTCAGAGTCAGTCCCTACCATATCAACCTGCACAATCATAGCAACAACGTCAGTGATTATAGATACCTTGCTAGGCTCTCCTTGCTCTGATTGCTTGGTCTTTGCTTTACATTCACTCTTGAAGTGGCCCTTCTTGCCACACTTGAAGCAAACCAAATGAGACTTTGGCTTCTTTTGCTTGAAGGAAGTTTCCTTCACTTTCATATTGTCAGGGTCCTTCTTTTTGCTGTAGGAAGCCGCCTGCTTTCTCCTTGGTTCCTTTGTATGAACCTGATTGGAGTTAACCAATTGCTTGGACAGTGCGTCCACCCTCAGTTGAGCCCGCATATGGTCCTCAACATAGATTTCCTGCGAGAGATCTTCAAGGCTGATCTCAAGCTTCTTCCTATACATGTTTGCATAGAACTTACTCCATCTAGCGGGGAGCTTCGAGACAATCTCTCCAACAATAAACTTGTCAGGGAGGGGCATCGTCTCGTCTTCCAGCTTCTGTCGCAGCTTCAAAAATTTCTTCACCTGCGGCAGCATGGACTTTTCATCCTCAAAGAGCCATTTGTGATATTTTTTAACCACAAATATCTTGTTCTTGTTTTTGTATTCTTCGTATAGTTTCTCCAGAGACTCCCATATGTCTCTGGCAATAGTCTTCTTACTGTAGGATTCTGCTAGGGAATCCTCTATAGCATTCAGGATAAGCAGTCTGCAAATGCTATTCTCCCTACTCCACTTGGCCTGAAGTTTAATAGCCACAATGATTGCGGTAGCAGACCCAGTATCTGGAACAGTAGGCTCCTCTTCAAGAAGCTTGTGATCAACGTCTCTGAGTTGAAGTGTGAGATAAACCTTTGTCTTCCAGACTTGATAATGCTCTCCATCAAACTTTTTTTAACTTACAAAAGTCAGTATTGAGGAGTGAATCATTAAAGTTTTCCATCGTAGCAATATAGCTTTGAGATTGTTAGAGCCGGGGCACAATTTTTTGATGGAAAACTGAAAAGATGAAACAATTATAAAAATAATATTCCAATGCAACACTTCTAGGAAGGTTGCACAAGTTTAACGTAGATCTAAGAATATCTCGTTACAGCAGCATATGATATTACGAGAATCTAAAAAGATTTTATAATCCACAGCAGCGAAGAAGATGACAGGCGATTGATGGATGAATATCCTGCTGGGGTGAATGATCACCGTTGGACAAAGCTATATTCGTCCCACACGAATAGCTTCCAGGAACCAGCAAGTTCGTCGGTGAACTTTGGAACACTCCTTCTCTTCTGACTCCTAGGATCGTATACGGACTCCCGTGTAAAAGCAACGCTGGTGCAACAATTCTCTTCTCTCTCAAGACTTCTGTTTACTTATGTTAAGAAACACATGTAAACTTTTGTAACTCACTGTATATGCTTGTATTAATGCCTGTGGGAGAGAAAAGAACTTTTATAGGCCCGAGTAGCAACTGCCGGTTAGCACAACATTCGGGACGTGGTAAAAACCACTCCGAACGTGCAGCAACCGCTCAGATCATGCACAGGCACGATCTGAAGCAAGTTGTGCACCTCACGCACCCCGCGCTCCTTGTACACCACGCGCTGAACACACACTGAGCCACCTGCATGCCCTGCATACCATGCGCCACCCGCACAACTGGGCGGGCACCTGTGCACGCAACTGGTTGCGCCACTGGGTGCGCACCTGGTCGCGCAACCTGGGCCGTGCAACCTGACAGCGCACCTGGCCGCGCAACCTGGCCTGCGCAACCTGGCCGCACAACCTGGCAGCACAAGTGGCTCGTGCAACGAGCGCAACTTAAGCGCACTATGCACCTAGCAACGATGCTGACGTGCTAAGTGTAAAGTGCGCCAACAAAATACCATATTACGCCTCATGAGCCAATGAGCCCGAGTACGAGTCGCTCCCATGGAAAAAAAATTTCCAAGAGCAAAAATCATGAATGCTTTCAATTGTTTATTTAGCCTTTTCCTATTAGAAAAATAACCCCACATGGCACACTCATGTGCACCTCCACACCACATGTGCAACTCTAAAAGAGCATAGCTAATATGTAGATATACAACTATTTTGGCCTAGCCGACGTGGGACTAAAATTCCAAATAAAAAAGGCCAAAACCCAACATTTTCTGTATAAGTACGCCCCCGTGCCTCCCCTCCGGCTGCTGTTGATAGACCCTCCCTCCGGCCTGCTGGCATCGGAGAGAAAGGGGGGCTGAGGAAGAGAGTGGGAAGAGAGAATATGGTAGGGGTAATTTTGTCCATTTACATATTTGTTATCGTTAGGACAAAAATGAGAGGAGGGTATCAACTTGATGCTTATAAAAATTGAGGGTATTAAGTTGAAACTTTTGAATAGTTGAGGGTATTGTAGCTCCCCTTCACGAAAATTTTAAAAATATTTTATTATTATTTATTTTATTAGAATTGTGATTTTATCATTATTATTATTATTTTCAATGTTATTGTGATTACTATTATATAATATTATTTTATTATTGGTTGTATTATCTTCGTCTAAATGTTATTATATTCATAATTTTAAAATAGGCCCTAATCTAGGAATAGGTATTATTGGTAATTTAATTAGATATATGGATATTATTATACCATCATTCATATGAATAGTTATATATATATGTATATATTGATATATATAAAAAAATATATATATATATATATATATATATATAGGAAAATGTAAAGGGATATATATATATATATATTTTGTGTATATATATATATATATATATATATATATATATATATATATATATATATATATATATATATATATATACATATATATATATACATATATATATATATATATATATATATATATATATATATATATATATATATATATATATATATATACTATATACGTGTTAAGGTGTATGTATATAAATATATGATATATTATGTGTGCATGTATATATAAATATAGATTATATACGTATACGTGTATGTATATACAAAGTATATATATATGAATATATAAGTGTATATGTATAGGCGTAAATATAAATATCTATGGCTTATATGCGTATGAATATATATTAATATACATAAATATATATGTGTGTATATATATGAATATATATATATATATATATACGTACGTATGTGTATATATATGTGTATATATATATATATATATATGAATATATATATATAAATAGTATTAATTGCTAAAAGAAAAAAAAAGAAATAAAAAAAAACAAAAAACAAAAAAAGAAGACTAAACTAAAAATCCCAAACCCCAGTTCAGCCTGAGCCCGACCCAGGGACCCAGGCAAACCGAAGCAGGCCTTTCCCCTCTGTTATTTTGAACAGCTGAGCAAACCCATTCCCCAGCTAAAGCCCCCACCAGCCGAGAAGGCCAGCCACATGGACCACCCAAATATTAAACTTAGCTCTGTTCGAGCATAACCCAGCCCACCTCAAATTCTCCAAACCACAAACCCGACCCCCCCTCCCCATGCTAAAGTTCACCCGAGAGAACCAAGTATTTATACTACATATAAGAGTTGTCGAGAGAACACAGGGGCAGACCGGCAAACCCTAACACAAACCCTATCGCCACCACACCCCGACGCGTCGCCACCACCTGGGCGCGGTCCCTGCGCGCGCACGCCGCCGTGTGCGGCCGCGCGAGCCGCCGGAGGGCGCACGCACAGCGCGCGCGCGGGAAGAACGACAAAAGTAGCGCGGTGTCTCGAACCGACTTCGCAGCGACTGTTCGTCGCGCACCGTGGATCGTTTCGTCTCCCGTCTTCTCTGGTAAACTCACAACCTATACGCCTTCTAATGTCTTCAAATGCTTTTCTTTAGATCGCGTTAATCTGTCCGTAAAATCCTTGTAAAGATCGATGAAATTCTGCTCAAAACAGAGCAGTTTCAAAAGGCAAAACCACTGTTTTGGAAGGCCAAAATTGGCCAATCCAGTTAGGGTTTTCAAAATCTAATTGAACACATATATTGACAACATATACGAGATGGAAACCCCACTTATAGATTTATTTTTCATCGATTACAGTGTTGTTAAACTATTTTCAAAGTTCATGAAAAATCTGTTTAGAAATCAATAAAAATCGCTCCACACGACGTCCGCCCTGCCATTCCGGGCGACGTGGTCGCGAACCGAAAGCATCGAAAGCTGCATAACGGTTTCGTGGTCGTGTGGGCTTTGACGGAACTCGAATTGGTCGCGTGTGCGCGACGAATTTGATGCGTATCCGTCGAAATTCCCCGTATCGTGCACTTGGCAAATTTCTCAATTACTTTGTGCACGCTCGTCAGATTGAGACAAAACTTGCGCCAACAGAACCGTATCATTTTTCTGGTCTTGTATGCCAAGTTTGGTCCAATTCTGAGACAGTTGAATCCGACGTCGTTTTGTGGGCCCCACGGTTCCACTCAACGGACGATTTTGTGCACAGTCCGCCGGAATCCAACTTTAGACATACGGTTGGGTTCGTATCGGAAAACTGGATCCGTAGACATATAGTTTGACGACTTTAGAGACCGTTGACTCTGGCACACTTTTCAGTGCAAAGCGGGTCCAACGGCGGACATCGTTTTTGTCCAAAATTACCGTTTTGCCCCTGTGTCCAGAATTGGACTTAAGGATAGGCAATCCTAGCTAATTAGACTATTCTGAGATCATTGGTATTATTTATTTTAGCTTCCGGGGACTGTTGTACGGGTTTGACTATAGTGGCACATTGAGTAGTTCAGATTGTCGGTTTCACCAGCAAAGGACCACAGGCGAGTACAGTTTATTGTCTGCATTTCGATATTGATTTTCACTATATTTCATTGGTTGGTTTCATTAGTTATGTGATTATTTTCTATTATAAATTGTTGAGTCGGGAATGAGAAGTACCAACGATGTGTGATCTGACCTTAGACCGTGTAGACCGTGTAGACCGTGTTGCATTTATTTCTTGTAGACCGTGTTACATTTATTTCTTGTAGACAGTGATTTATTTATTGCAAGTAGACCGTGTAGACAGTGATTTATTTATTGCATTTAATCTGTGTAGTTCGTGATTATTATTCTGTAGACAATGTTTTTTTATTGCAATATTTTTTGTAGACCGTGTAACTGTAGACCGTGTAACTGTAGACCGTGTAACTTTAGACCGTGTAGACCGTGTCGCATAATTGTCCCGAGACCGATCACATATCAAAGGTACTTCTAATGGTGGAAAAGTATATTGGTCTATTTATTACTATTGATTTTTCTTACGGCTTTACTGTTTATTTTCAAACCCATGATTGATGTCTAACCTTTATCTTATAGTCATTTTCTTTATTTGAAATTGCATTCAGTGAATTGTGCTCGTTCCATTCCTGACTGGAAACCAATATTTTCAGGTTAGCCGTGGATTCACTTAGCATGGGAGATATGGGGATATTTGCAGCCAGAAGCCTAGAGACTAGCTAGATAGTTGAGTTGTAGTCATTCTATAATTGTACAAGTTTATGTTTTATGCAAAAGTAAAACTTGTGATCTTTGTAAATTAAATTAATCTTGTGAATGAGTATTATTTGTGATTTTGATCTTCATGGCCGTGACAGCGTACTACCGCCGACACTGCGGCGTAGGCTGGCTTGGACACGTCTCGTATTCGTTTAAAAAAAACGGGTGCGGGTCGTGACAGGTATCAAGTTGTAATTTAGCCTAATTTTTAATATAATTTAACCACGAACTCAACTTTGGGCCCGATCCATTAATTCCAACCGAATAAACCGAATTTATTATCCAGTTCGGATTCGATTTTGGCTAATTTGGTTCGATTTTGGTTTTAAATTATTAGAATTTTGATTTATTCGACTTTTGTAACGCCCCAGTCCCAAAATATGTAGGACTAGGAACGTAGACATGCCAACTGTATTCATACGAAGTACGTAGGCCTCTTATGGATACATAAGCTGTAAAATGTAGTAGAACCATAACTAATCTCATCCACACAAAATAAAAGAATAAAATATGTCATATAATGATAATGAATTGTCTTGATGCAATATAGTAGGCGGAGATAAATCCACTACCAACAAGTAAAGGAAAATACATGAGAAAAGAAATAATTTTGGCGAGCGAAGCGAAGACGATCAAAGCACAATCATCCCCGAAGAAATGGAGATGGTCACGGCTAGAGCTAGAGCACCTGCGAAAGACAAGAGCACACACTTGACGAGATAACCAGGTCCTCAGAGGGACGTAACAAGACATATAATATCATGCCATATAAACTGAATAAATATTGCTCAAATAAATAAGTCAATTGAATTATAACATGGTCCAATACACACCTATTGAACTAGCTTACCATCCCCCAACCAAACAAGGACAAGAGATGGTAAACTAATTCATGGTGATGTATCTTTCCATGCTATGAATCCAATATAGTATCCGGACCCCAACAAGGTTCAATACCTTCTCATCGGAGTAGTAAGTCACACCTACAACCAAACAAGGACAAGATGTGACGAACTAATCCGCGACAAGTTATTATTCCAAGCCACAGTCAGATACAAGTACCCAAACCAAAAGTACTAGTACCTAACGGATAAAGGTGCCTAACCGTTCTAAGTGAAATGTAGTTAAGAATAATTCATGGTCGCATGAATACCAGGTCAAGTCAAAAAAATACCAATGCAGTACCTAAGTAGTGAGTCACAACATCATATACTATTCCTCAGTATCGAGCGAGTCTATAGCATATAGTGTACCTATCATTCCTCAGTAGAGAGCGAGTCTACGATAGATAGGGTGGTAGTCAACTTTCAATCATGTTCTCCCCGCCCAATGCCAACTCATAACTGCTAAGTCTTCTAGCATGCAATTCTATTAGTAGTTATTCCCTAACGCACGGCTTATACGTACTGGTGGCCAGCCAATCACGCATGTCCGAGTCCTATATGTAACTCACAACAACGTGGTATAAACGTGTCAAGGCCTATGAATGCAACACACAAAGGGTGGTCCCTTAATTCTAAGTTTAATGTGTAAGAAAATAATACATAGCAGAAAATATAATTGAACAATAAGTTCTAACAGGTTATGCCATGTATCACTGTTTATTTGCATAAAGAAAATAATGAATAATGCATAAAATATGAGCTAAAATAAATAAACAGCGAATGGCAATGTGTCTTGCCTGGTAGGACGCCTGGTGTGCTGCGATGATCAAGCTGGCATGAACTGTGACTTCGGTGCAACAACTATGCATGGTGACCTCGGGTAGTGACACGAAAAGTTTTCAAAAGGGTCAAATTAGTTAGGGTCAATAGGTGGAAGGAAAGAATTGGCAAGGGATAGGAAGATTGGTTACGTACATGAGAAAAATCAAAGAAATAATGGATAAATATTATTTATACAAATTTCAGAAATACTTATAATTCCTAAAAGGTTGTTTTTTTATGAGTCTAAATATTTATAGGAAAAATACTTAAAAGTACTTACAGTCAAGAAACGCATTTTCGACAAAAAATCTAAGTTCGTCGAAAATAGAATTGGTAGAAAACTATATTTTTAATAGTAAAAATACTTTTAGATAAATATACGAAATTATTATAACTTATCAAATATCATAAAATCACATATTTTAGGGTTCTAACTAGATTTTAAAACTACGTATGAGGCCTAGGCCAAACTATATATTTATATATAAAAAAAACTACTATAATAATATATCTATGGCTTCCAGCGCCTAGTCCCTTTTGTTATAAAATAGTTTAAAAAAAATTAAAACATAAAATACTTAAAGTGATAATGCTTTATAATACATATATATATATTTATGGTATAATACTATGGTACAATAGGAATTAATTTATAATGCTGTAACAAACCTATGAAACAACCAGAAGTAATAATAATAATAATAATAATAATAATAATAATAATAATAATAACAATAAATAATGTATACTAATTGTAGTAATAATAACAAAGAATAAAAATATTAAAAATCTTTTTTAAAAGAAAATCAAGGCAAAATAACTCAGCTGCTCTTCCCTACAAAAGTAAATGTTCAGAGGAAGAGGAGAAAGAAAGAAAAGTAGGTCGAGAGAGAGAGAGAGAGATGAGAGCGGGAGAGAGAGGGATAGCAAAGGGAAGGCACGAGAGAGTGAGATGGAGCTGGATCGGGAGAACGGAGATGAGCGGGAGGAGGAAGACGGAGGGCTGCGGTCGGAAGAGAGAGAGTTCGGGGGTGGAGCGCGAGCACGCGGCGGCGGAGGCTGCACGAGCACGCGGCGGTGGAGATCGGCCGGGATGGGCGAGCGAGGCGGAGAGGGTTTGTCGGCTCGTGCGGTGGCTGGCATCGCAGCCATGGGGGCGCGCGGCCGGCTGAGCGCACGAAGTGGGGCAGAGCTCGAGAGGGATGCGGCCAGAGAGAAGGAGGAGGGGCGGTACTCCGATCGCGGAGGAGCTAGGGGTCCGCAGTTTACGGCGGTCCGGTGGAGGAAAAGCTAGGGCTCCGAAGACGATGGCTGACGAGGCAAAGGATTTGTAGGCGACGGTGGTTTGTGTGAGGCTGCAACGAGGGTGTGGCCTGATGGTCGACATGGCGAGGCTCGGGTCTGCGGGGTCGGTGCTCGGCTACAGACGCCATACTTCGGGGATGGCGGTCAGAGGTGAGTCTTTGGTTAGCGTTTTAATTTCCTTCTTATTCTCGATGGTGGTGGCGGCCGTTTGGCTGGTGGTGGCGAAGGGGGTTGGTGGCGTTGGTTTTGGTTACGGTGTTGACTGTGGTGGTCGAAAGTTTTTGGGGGCCGACGGATGACTCCGGTAATGGTGGTGGTATAGACGGGCAACTACGGGCTTGGTCGGAGAGGGTTGCGTCAATGGTGGTTTGGGGTTTTGGCTGGGCGGAGGCGGATTTTGGTCGGGATGCTGACGATTGTGGTGAAGGAACGACGAGGAAAGGTTGATGGTGGTCGTGGTCGAGAGAAGAGGTCGTAGGTCTTAGGATTTTGGATATGTATTTGCGGGTTAGGGTGGTGTCGTGTCGGGTGTGTCTGACACGACGGGGTTAATGTATATGTAAATAGATGGAACCCGGGGTCGGACCCGAGGCCGTCACGGCTGACACGGAGGGAAATGGCCACAGACACGATGCATGTACTTCGCTGGAAAATTTTGTGGAGTAAACTGTAGATGTGAGGAATTTATGGAGGAGTACCTGCCTATTTATAGGATGTGGGAATTCCCAGTTGGATAAGGATTAGGAATATTTAAACCCAAAAATAGATAATTTGCTACTTAATTTAAAATCAATCAAATCCAAATCCAAATCAAAATCTAATTTAAATCTAATTAAATTCCATCTTTTAGTTTAAAATCAAATAAAATAAATTAATTTCAATTATAGATATTAATTCAACTATTTAAATAAATCCATAAAGTCAAATCAAGATTTAAATTGTCACAATAATTTCAAAATAAGTTTTTCCAAAAATACTAATAATAATAATTTTGAAAATTAAATTATTATTTAAAAATAACTAATAAATAATTACGTAATATATATGTATCACAAAAATATTTACATAAATATACTTTTCTAGTATGCCATTTTATAAGATAATTATTTATTATTATAACTGTATAAATGAAAGGCCTTTTTAAATAAAATAAATAAAATAATAACTTGAAAACTTTGGTACAATAGCTAAAATAATTATTCTATATATTATTTTGAAACTATAAAAATAGAAAAAATATTTTTCTAAAAATATGTACGCTCGCACATATTCGCACTCGTCGAGCAATTACGAAAAAACAAAATTTTGTGCGCGACATACAATGCAACTACGCGACGTACAAATACAAATTTATAAAAAATATAAACAATACCAAATTTAAATAAAAAAATAGTAAAAATTTAGGGATTTTACATCCTACCCAACTTAAAAGAATTTCGTCCTCGAAATTAAGAATTAGTATGGGAGGTGAGAAGGTACAAGGGGTATATCGGTAATGAGAATATGGCAAGTCTTCGGGCGAGGCAAAAAAACAACACCTTAGCATAAACAAGCATTTAGTAGGTCATTATTTTGATAAATTTGAAAATAGTCATGGATATGGAGGGTTTCTAGTTAAAGCAATGAAATCATGATAACACGAATTGAGTGATAACACGAATTGAGTAGATCAAGGAATTAATTTTAGTGTTTGTAGGAGAGGTAGTTCCTTGGAAGGAATTTGGGTAGTGGACGTCCAGGTCGAAAGCAGGAAAATAGGAGCACGATTAGGATTATTCAAATGATTTAGAAGGTCCCGATGGTAGGTTTAGGATCAAGGAGAAAGACGAATAGTTTTAAGATAAGGATGATATAGCCACGGGTTGGTAATGACTAATTACATTGGTCATAAGTGATCGGACAACTAAAGGGAATACTCGACACGAGAGATTTCGTCCTTCTAAAATAGGAGGAAGACGAAAGCGATAAAGGATTCCAAAGGTGATATTATCGAATACGAATATATAGTTCAAAGGCGGCCGAATAATTTCAAAAGAATTGTCAAGGCAGTCATGGAGGAGACTCTAGAGGCCAAGTCTAACTATGCCTCCATCCACGTAGGACGATATATAACAAGCGAACCAAGGAGCACTCGGTTGATCAGACCATTATGCACCGGTTCTGATTAGACAATATGCTAGTGAGCGCTCAATAGCATATGTCATGAACAAGCTCGATAAATGTATAAGCTTGCAAAACTAGATTATTGAAGCAACATTAGTCTAGATAGTAGAACATAGGCATAAGGGTAGATAAAATAAGAACAAATGTGAATAGTCTAAAAGCCATAAAAATCTAAGTCTTGTTTATTCCTATATAATCATTCTACGGTCTTATTGTCAAAGGCTTGGTTGACCAAATGGGTTAAATTCCTCCAGTCCTTATACTCTAGATAATCCTATTTGTATTCTCCTTAATGTTCAAGGGTGTATCAGGTCGTGGGGTATTCTACCCAACTTAAAAAAATTAAGCTAAGGGTGTTTGAGATAGCTAACTAGTAGGGTCAATCTCTAGCAAGCACGAAGGGAAGATAAGAATAATGATAGAAGGAATCAAGCAAGATGCAATCGATGAGTCGGTCGAATATGGAATCGAAGAAAAAAGTCAAGTATGTGGATGAGATCCTAGACTTCTAATCCTATTCACAGGCTTGCTTGGTACGGTAAAGTAACCAAACATTTTATCTTGACCTGCATGGGCCACCACAAAAATATGTAATGCTCCAGTCCCAAAATACGTAGGACTAGGAACGTAGACATGCCAGCTGTATTCATACGAAGTACGTAGGCCTCGTACGAATACATAAGCTGTAAAATGCAGTAGAACCATAACTAATCTCATCCACACAAAATAAATGAATAAAAGATATCATATAATGATAATGAATTGTCTTGATACAATATGTTGGGCGGAGACAAATCCACTACCAACAAGTAAAAGAAAAATACATGAGAAAAGAAATGATTTTGGCGAGCGAAGCGAAGACGACCCAAGCGAATCATCCTCGAAGAAATGGAGATGGTCACGGCTAGAGCTAGAGCACCTGCAAAAGATAAGAGCACACACCTGACGAGATAACCAGGTCCTCAGAGGGACGTAACAAGACACATAATATCATGTCATATAAACTGAATAAATATTGCTTAAATAAATAAGCCAATTGAATTAAAATATGGTCCAATACACACCTATTGAACTAGCTTACCATCCCCCCAACCAAACAAGGACAGAAGATGGTAACTAATTCACGGTGACATATCTTTCCATGCTATGAATCCAATATGGTATCTGGACCCCAACAAGGTTCAATACCTTCTCATCGGAGTAGTAAGTCACACCTACAACCAAACAAGGACAAGATGTGATGAACTAATCTGCGACAAGTTATTGTTTCTAGTCACGGTCAGATACAAGTACCCAAACCAAAAGTACTTGTACCTAACGGATAAAGGTGCCTAACCGTTCTAAGTGAAATATAGTTAAGAACAATTCATGGTCGCATGACTACTGGGTCAAGTTAAAAAAATACCAATGCAGTACCTCAGTAGCGAGTCACAAAACCATATACTATTCCTCAGTATTGAGCGAGTCTATAGCATATAGTCTACCTATCGTTCCTCAGTAGCGAGCGAGTCTACGATAGATAGGGTGGTAGATAACTTCCAATCATGTTCTCTCTGCCCAATGCCAACTCATAACTGCTAAGTCTTCTAGCATGCAATTCTATTAGCAGTTATTCCCTAACGCACGGCTTATACGTACTGGTGGCCAGCCAAACACGCATGTTCGAGTCCTATATGTGACTCACAACAACGTGGTATAAACGTGTCAAGTCCTATGAATGCAACACATAAAGGGTGGTCCCTTAACTCTAAGTTAAATGTGTAAGAAAATAATACATAGCAGGAAATATAATTGAATAATAAGTTCTAACAGGTTATGCCATGTATCATAGTTTATTTACATAAAGAAAATAATGAATAATGCATGAAATATGAGCTAAAATAAATAAACAGCGAATGGCAAGGTGTCTTGCCTGGTAGGACGCCTGGTGTGCTGTGATGATCAAGCTGGCATGAACTGCGACTTTAGTGCAACAACTATGCATGGTGACCTCGGGTGGTGACAGGAACAGTTTTATTGGGTCCAGAAGGGTCAAATTAGTTAGGGTCAATAGGTGGAAGGAAAGAATTGGCAAGGGATAGGAAGATTAGTTACGTACAGGAGAAAAATCAAAGAAATAATGGATACATATTATATATACGAATTTCAGAAATATTTATAATTCCTAAAAATTAGTTTTTTTATGAGTCTAAATATTTATAGGAAAAATACTTAAAAATACTTAAAGTCAAGAAAAGCGTTTTCGACAAAAACTCTAAGTTCGTCGAAAATAAAATTGGTAGAAAACTATATTTTTAATAGTAAAAATACTTTTAGATAAATATATGAAATTATTATAACTTATCAAATATCATAAAATCACATATTTTAGGGTTCTAACCAGATTTTGAAAATATGTATGAGCCCTAGGCCAAACTATATATTTATATATAAAAAAAACTACCATAATAATATATCTATGGCTTCCAGCGCCTAGTCCCTTTTGTTATAAAATAGTTTTTAAAAAAATTAAAACATAAGTGATAATGCTTTATAATACAAATATATATATTTATGGTATAATACTATGGTATAATAGGAATTAATTTATAATGCTGTAACAAACCTATAAAACAACCAGATGTAATAATAACAATAATAATAATAACAAATATAATAATAATAATAATAATAATAATAATAATAATAATAATAATAATAAATAATGTATACTAATTATAGTAATAATAAAAAAGAATAAAAATATTAAAAATCTTTTTTTAAAAAGAAAATCAAGGCAAAATAACTCAGCTGCTCTTCCCTACAAAAGTAAATATTCAGAGGAAGAGGAGAGAGAAAGAAAAGTAGGTCGAGAGAGAGAGATGAGAGCAGGAGAGAGAGGGATAGCAAAGAGGAGGCGCGAGAGAGTGAGAGGGAGCTGGATCGGGAGAACGGAGACGAGCGGGAGGAGGAAGACGGAAGGGCTACGGTCGGAAGAGAGGGAGTTCGGGGGTGGAGCGCGAGCCCGCGGCGGCGGAGATCGGCTGGGATGGGCGAGCGAGGCGGAGAGGGTTTGTCGGATCACGCGGTGGTCGGCGCCACGGCCATGGGGGCGTGCGGTCGGCTAAGCACACGAAGAGGGGCGGAGCTCGAGAGGGATGCGGCTAGGGAGAAGGAGGAGGGACGATGATCCGGTCGCGGAGGAGCTGGGGGTCCGCTGTTTACGGTGGTCCGGTGGGGGACAATCTAGGGCTTCGAAGACGATGGCTGACGAGGTGAGGGATTTGTGGGCGACAGTGGTTTATGTGAGGCTGCGACGAGGGTGTGGCCTGATGGTCGACATAGCGAGGCTCGGGTCTGCGGGGTCGGTGCTCGGCTACAGACGCCACACGTCGGGGATGGCGGTCATAGGTGAGTCTATGGTTAGCATTTTAATTTCCTACTTATTTTCGAATGTGGTGGCGGACGTTTGGCTGGTGGTAGCGACGGGGGTTGGTGGTGCTGGTTTTGGTTGCAGTGTTGACCGTGGTGGTCGAAAGTTTTTGGGGGCCGGCGGATGACTCCGGTGATGGTGGTGGTATAGACGGGCAACTACGGGCTTGGTCGGAGAGGGTTGCGTCAACGGTGGTTTGGGGTTTTGGCTGGGCGGAGGCGGGTTTTGGCCGGGATGCTGACGGTGATGGTGAAGGAACGACGAGGGAAGGTTGATGGTGGTCGTGGTCGAGAGGAGAGGTCGTAGGTCTTAGGATTTTGGATATGTATTTGCGGGTTAGGGTGGTGTCGTGTCGGGTGTGTCTGATACACGACGGTGTTAATGTACATGTAAATAGATGGAACCCGGGGTCGGACCCGAGGCCGTCACGGCTAACACGGAGGGAAATGGCCACAGACACGATGCACGTACTTCGCTGAAAAAATTTGTGGAGTAAACTGTAGATGTGAGGAATTTATGGAGGAGTACCTGCCTATTTATAGAATGTGGGAATTTTCAGTTGGATAAGGATTAGGAATATTTAAACCCTAAAATAGATAATTTGCTACTTAATTTAAAATCAATCAAATCCAAATCAAAATCCAATTTAAATCTAATTAAATTCCATCTTTTAGTTTAAAATCAAATAAGATAAATCAATTTCAATTATAGATATTAATTCAACTATTTAAATAAATCCATAAAATCAAAATCAAGATTTAAATTGTCACAATAATTTCAAAATATGTTTTTCCAAAAATACTAATAATAATAATTTCAAAAATTATATTATTATTTAAAAATAACTAATAAATAATTACGTAATATATATGTATCACAAATAATATTTATATAAATATACTTTTCTACTATGCCATTTTATATGAAAATTATTTATTATTATAACTGTATAAATGAAAGGCCTTTTTAAATAAAATAAATAAAATAGTAACTTGGAAACTTTGGTACAATAGCTAAAATAATTATTCTATATATTATTTTGAAACTATAAAAAAAGAAAAAATGTTTTTCTAAAAATATGTACGCTCGCACATATTCGCACTCGTCGAGCAATTACGAAAAACAAAATTTTGCGTGCGACGTACAATGCAACTACGCGATGTACAAATACAAATTTATAAAACAATAAACAGTACCAAATTTAAATAAAAAAATAGTAGAAATTTAGGGGTTTTACAACTTTGGCTAATTCAGTTCGGTTGAAACCGAATAGACGGAACGCTCACCCTTAGTTTATGAAGAGGAAGGACTGAAGGATACATGAAAGTAGGAATGCGCTGTGGTAGATCGGAAGGGTGGCAGGATGAGGGAATGGTGATGGTAGTGTGACAGCGCCGGTCGGAGGAGTCGGGGAAGGGGTGATCGTGTGGGACGCGTGTGAAGAAGAAGCAGCGCCTGGAGATGGTGGCGTTTGGCACCGACATGGCCGACACGGTCCGGTACGACGTCGGCTGGCCGTGGGTTCTCCGGTACGTCAGCACGAATTGGCACACGCGTCGACATGTCCTACAACGAGCTTGCGGTAGAACAGTGGTGATTGGGAATGATGGGATTGCGGTTAGTTTGGGCTGTGGTGGTGGTGTCCTCATCAAAGATTGGAGGATAGATGTTGTGCTAAAAGAAACAATGTAAGGAAAAGAATATTTAAGCAGTGTGAAGGGAATATAAGATATATAGTATGTTGTGCTTAGTTTTTTTTTTAAACCAAAGTCCATGGACTAAATTTATCCAGCCGGCTGTTACCACTGCCATCCAGCCGCTCCCGTGGGGTCTGATTCCGAGGCCTCATTCCACCGTGCCAACGATCCTACTGCTAGACCGTGTGGCATTGACATTTGTGCTTAGGGTTCATGTAAAGAAAAATTATGAGTAGGCCCTTGGGTTTGGGCTTACAACAGAAATCTAAAAACCAGGTTGGCTTTGTTGTTAGAAATAGAAAAAAAGAAAATGGATATTGGGCTTAGCCTAACATGTTAAGAAGATTTGTATTAGATATAAATGGGCTTAGAAAAATAAGGTAAGAATTGAAAAATTATATGATCGTAGACGTATGTTAGATAAGATAGGAGGCCCAAGGCTAAATATATATGGGCATAGGGCCCAAAAAAATAAATTATTAGAAGTGATTTTAAAGCTCAAGCAATACATACTATTTATATGGATTTTAAACAAGCAGGAAATCATTATCATTAATATTACTAATATGACTATTGTTAAACATTATATCAAAGAAAATATTTTCTTTAAAATCTTAATAGTTTTTTTAAAAAAAGGATATAAATTAGGTTTAGTAAATAAATACAATAAATTTAAGGAGGGGTCTTACAATGTATGGTAACACTAATTCATGCAAGGTTTATAAAAGGTTGATGCATGCAAGTTGATAAAATAAGAGAGAAAAGAAAAGGAAAAAAAATATGATAAGAGTGTTTTGCAACATTAGGAGGAGAAATGAGAGATGTACGACATGTTCTAAGAGAGGATTGTTTCGGATAATTCTATTTCTCGTCATCTTTGTTCTTCGTGTGTCCGTGATTGTTTTTCTATTCCAAGAGGAGTTGTGATACGTGTTGGATCAATAAAGAGATTGTAGAGGGTACAATCTTCTATTCCATTAGTGGAGGCTTTTCAGAGTTGGACTCTGTTCGTCCCGTAATTTTTTTGCAAGGATTTTTCACGTCAAAAATTCTCTGTGCATGTGATTGGTTCTTTGTGATTTTGGCGTGTAGTTTTGTGCGTTGTTGTTGCTCAGTTTTCTCGCAGGCTTTCTTGGTTTGGGGGAACGATTTTCATGTTTTGTTCCCAACACGTGGTATCAGGGCATTGGTTTTGTTCTGGCTGATAACAATATATGGTATCAGAGCTTTAATTTTCAGAGGGTGTCAGGGTTGACAGTCTAATACTTCTACATTAAGATAAAAATAAAAAGTTATAACACTAAATAACCCTATTTTTAATTTTTTTCTAAAGAAAGAGGTGATCAGTGTAAGCAGTTTAAATGTAGGATCACACCATGTTATAAACTCAAAAATTAGGAGTAGTTAGTGTAAATAAACGAATAAATAAAATAATGTTGCTAGGGAAGGAGAAAGATATGTTAGAAAGCAGATGGTGCTTATATATCATGCTTTGCAGGGGAAAGTTGGAAGGGATATATTCGTTGTCGTTTATAATTGATTTATATTTATAAAGATTAGGTCTTCTAGGATTTGGAATCTTGACGGCGGTAGCTAATATACACATATGTAAGTTTCACTATATTTATTTTAGGAATGATATAGGCTTTTATCTTTACCACAATTGATGTTATATAGATTTACCTAACTTGATTAGTTCAAATATTTACTTTATTTAATTAACCATCTCATTTTTTCTTTTATTTGCTTATAAAACGTATTCACTATTCAATTAATTAATTTTGTTAACATTTATCAATTTATGTGAAAACTTATAAGTTTTTTTTACAATAATTAAGTTTATATTTCCTTTACAAAAATGATATTTTGTCCGTGGTTTGTAACCGCGAGCATGACCACCGGCTGACGTGGCAGCCACCTATTGCCCCTGCTATCTCCAGGCCCTACTCGGACCAGGGGGCCAATGGCCGGCCGCTACGTCGGCAGACGGTCATGCTCATCGTTATAAACCGCGGGTAACATAGCAGCTTCGTTTCTTTTAACAAGTTTGTTAATATCCTAATTAATGTGAGAAGAAAATTATGGAAAACTAAAATATGGGATAGAGGGCTTACATCCTCCGCTTCATTGTGGCAAAAGACAGTCCCCCTATTTATATCACTTTGTTAGTGTTCTCGGACTAACTCCATTATCTCGACCAATTGTTGTCGTCTTCTCCTTTGTTAATTCTATTCAGGATCACGTCTTGGTACTCATAGTTGGTAAGCCTCAACGTGGGATATGATCGTGCATCTTTTTCCCCACTCGTGAAGGGTGGTTAGATCTGAATTATTCTATGTTTGATGCTGCAGAGACACGAGAGTTAACTTTGCACCTTGGCCACTTTTGTCGCCCTCATTCCGGGAACGCGAACACGTAACAAGCGTCCACCCGCCGTCATAAATACCATATTTCTCATGTTGAGAACCAGAGTCATCATTGCTACCTTCTTTCATTAGGTATACACACACACGCTGTTATTAGAAGACTATCCTCATTTGCATTTAAAGAAACATGTTGTGTCTTTTCTCTCCCTCCATCATCAGTCGAACGAAGGGAAGAAATAGTAGAAGGGCATGCCTAACGTAAGGCAGTTGTAACGCCCTAGTCCCCAAATATGTAGGACTAGGAATGCATATACATGCCAGCTATGTATCAAGCAGGCTCCAGCCCAGCTCGAATACGTATAAGCTATACAGTAAGGACCAATTATCTATACTATTCAATAATATCTGAGTCTCAATCCACAGTAAGATAGAATACAAGAATGAACAAGATATAACATATTGTGCACCCCATGCTACATTTGTCCGAATAGACTCGAAAGAATAACTTGAGTCTACAAATACTAGGCTAACAAGCAGAATGCAATTAAACATATATTGAATATGTAACCGTAAGATATACCTGAAACAGTAAATAGCAACCATCATGATCAACAACCAACTCTACTCAGTGGAATACCTGGAGAGATCACCAGGTACCTAGGGGACTAGCAAGGTACATAATATACATGTCAAAGTACAAATATGAACTAAGGCAATCTACTGTATTCGTCTATGTGCTGTGCAAGTAAGAAACTCTCCTAGAATACCAGACCTCACCACTAAGGCTTACAAACACCTTAGCAGGATATTATCCCCAGTACCGTGTCTTGGGACCAAGGACAATCAATTTTCGACAGTGATAATCCTCTACTCTGCTACAAAGCTAAAGGGTCACTAAATAATAGGCTACACGATAATAGGTCTGGTACAGTAGTCAAGTTCTTCCCATCCCCATGTCTAGTCTGTACAGTCATATCGATTGTAGTACCCCGTCCCGTTCAGTCAATCGAAGGAATCAAAATGCCAACGACATTTGGACTTAGTCATGCAACGGCTGCTTGAAGACCCGTTCAGTTGAGGTGACTCCTCGCTCAGGTGGGTAGCTTCGGTGAACTTGCCTCAGCTTGGCCTTCGTACTAATAAAATAAAAGTTTTCAAATGCACAAGTATGCTTGATAATAAAAGAGATGCATCCACATAGCTAAAGAAATAATCCCAACTTGGGTCAAACTGAGTTAAAACATGGAAAAAGGTCCCACGGTCGGCTTAGAAGTGTTGCACGATGGCTTTAAAAATGATACTCGGTCCTTCGTTCCGTGGCTTAGAAGAAGGAAAGTTAGTCTTCACCACAAAGCTATGAATTAGCCTAAGTCATAGGCGTCGTCCGCATAAATGCTTGATAAAGCATGCACGGTTCCAGCATTTGAGGCTTGCCATAGCCTTTGCACACCCTACGGGTTAAGTTACATCGCACGACTTATGGCATAAGTCTAGGCTTCCAAAGAACTTGGTTGTTCAAGTTCGAATGCGTGTATGACACGTTCCCATGATGCAAGGCTTGATGCAGCATTTGCTCGTCAAGTTGTTACACACTTAAGTTAGGCAAAGTTATGTTAGCCTATCGAAGTCATAGCAAGCACTGTCCCATATTTTTTACGGTTGTCATAACCACATAGTATAACCACCACTTTTCAAAAACAAGGATAATTTTGAACTTTTGTAAAATAATCATTTAATAATAGGATTTAAACCATGTTAGTGATTTATGGTAAATTTTAATTAATTTAATACTATTTAAATTGGTGAATTATAATTTTGGTGTTTTACTAGTGTAACCCTAGAACTACTTAGCCTTGAGACTGACCATGACCATGGAGACCTATCCTATGTGATTAGATAAGCTAATTACCACTTTTTAGGCTAAGGGTATTTGGTCATTTTATGACTTTTTAATTAATTAGAATTTTGATCAATTAATATGTGCTAAGAGTTATATCAGGCCTTAACCTAGAATTGCCCTAACCTAGATATTAACGATGAGCCTAGATATTATATTAGAAGCTTCCATCATATGACAAGGTTAGTAATATCTAGATATTATGCTAAGGTTAGATATTTAGCTTAGAAACCCTACTTTACATGGGCCTTTACCTAGAAAGCTTTGATTTCAACCATAGGAAGCCCAATTACTTGAAGGGTACCATGCCCTAACCCTATGAGACCTTGTGGCCGGCCAAAAGGTACCCCTCCCCTATTTAAACATCTCCTTAGCTCCCCTTGCCTCTTTTTATTTCACCTACAAATCCTAATTTGTGTTTTCCCCCAAATTCATCCTATTTCTCCAAATCAACTCTAAATTGAGTCCAATCAATTGCAACACACTCCCCTACTATAGAAGAGGTCATTAATGGATAGCTAGTAAGGATTGGAAGCAAGTTGACCATTGGAAGTGGAGGAATTTGGCTCTCAAGTGCAATTTTATTGAGATTCCAACTCTCAATAGGTAATAGCCTCTAAACCCATTAATATTCTAATTTCTTTCCATAGATGCATTCATTTAGGGTCCTCCTAGCTGTAGGCCAAGTTTGGTAGGAAACCAAATCCATTTAGGGTGCGTATCGGAGGAGTATCGAGTGATATATAAAGTATTTGGTGAAATGCCACATAGAAATGAATGTTAATAATTTTCAAAACTAATTATATAAAATTGTAGCTAAATATGTGTAGATTGATATTCCATTCGATGAGTCAATTTTTGGACACTTTCGTGTCAATTTTATGGCACGGGGACACAGCACGAGGTTGTGGTGCCTTCCCCTGCTACTCGTGTCCTGTTTCTCACTGTACACGACTCATCGTGACACAAATTTTTGTAGACACATGATGGGGGCAACCTCTGATAGCATGCCCCCAAAGTTTCGGTCGAATTGGTTTCGTATTCACAAAGTTATTCCACCTACACTGGTTTTGCTCACACACACACACACACACACATACACACACACACACACACACGAGAATTGAGGCTCTGACAAGGCCTAGAAACTAGGATACGACACGACTTGGACACTAATCAGTTATATGGAAACGTGCACCTAGACCTAGGCTACCATAGGATACGCCCCCATGACTATTAGTTGGACACACGTGTTCCTAGACTGGTCGACCCACACGCACCATACCCCCTGTGTACTGTCTATACACTTACAGTTAACACCTCTGTTTGACACTATATTGGACACTTCATGGACACGCACATGACACTTGGACACTCCCTAACATGCTAGACACCTTGACACACACTTGTGTTTATTCTTCTAATGACACTCGAGCATATACTTCACCTGTACACTCTTATACACCATTGCACTTCACTTTGCTGTGACACTCTCACTCACTGCATTCACTTTGCTACGACACCTTGACACCACCGTGTACTGCTCGACACAAATTTTGACACTATATGTACACACTTGGATACTGGTGTAGGCAGTTTTGGTTAGGCAATTAGGCTTATGTGACAGTATCATAGTGTAGGGTTTAGTAGTTGAGTATATTATGTATTATACATATATACATATGTTAGGATTTTGTTTATGGTACATGTTGAGTTCAAGATTTGTGACGAGATGAGTATCAGATTTATGAGTTGGGGTTTACATTTTAGTGTTGGTGGTTAGCTTGGGTTTTGGCTTGAGCCTTAGTTCATTACATCAGCAGATTGCAGCAATACAACAGGGCCAATGCAGCAGCTGTAGCATGTAGCATTGCATCTTGTAATGTAATGCAATGCAAGTAGCAGCACCAGCAATCTAAGAAAGCATTTGCGGAGCTTTACTTTTTATTGTAGCAGTAGCAGCAACAAAGACAAGTAATTGGCCTTAGTTAGTACCTGTGGGAGAGAGTATGGCTTGAGTGTGCCTTGATGGCCTTAGTATCAGAGGTCTGGCTTTGGTATCAGAGTTTGGGTATGTGGGACGTAGGTTAAATTCAGTTTTCTAAGATTGTATGTGAGTGTGTTCAGTTGGGGTTCCTGGTTATTGGTTTGTACATGAGATGAGAGAGTGGGAGTTGAGAGGTTGGGGATGAGTCCCAGGATCAGTTAGTTGGTTAGTAGGGCAGTGGCCATGTTGTATCAATTAGTAATGGGGATAGAAGTGGTGTCATGGGAGGGTTTGCACTTCATGAGATGCGGTACATCTCTTACTTGCCAATGGAGATCCCCCATATGAAGAATTTGTCCCAACAAATGATGAGTTGGACAAACTCCGAAAAGAGAACGCAGAAATGGTAGCAGTCTTCGAAGAACTGCTATGTCATTATAAGATCTGTTTTCTGTTCTATAAAAGTGCTACATCAAATACCTGCTATTCCTCAAAATGGTTACCTTATATGTTCCTTAACCACATTAAAGAACCGAAGACCAAGGAACATGATAGATGCTATCCTGACTTCTTTAAGCCTTTGAGCAACACAGAAGTGATGAAGTTGATGGAAGAAAGTGGCAATTTTGATGAAGAGATGAAGGACTATTTTTATCTCCCTGTCACACACGGACACAAGATGGATTCTTGTGCAATACATCATTTATGCATATCTTGTTTTTCTAGTGATAATCTCCTGACATGTAGGGACACGTTTTAAGGACATTGTGCTTGAATCTTGATTACAAATGAAATCATAACATTTGTTTTGTTAATTGGTTCAGATTCCTTCTTTTGGCCGCTGTAATTGGTTCTAATTAAGTGGACGAAATACTTTGTATTGTATGTGCTTGGTAGGTATAATAGACCCTTCTTGTAATAGTTCCCCAACGTTCCAGTTCGTATACCTAGAAAGACCAAACTTAACTTTGTTAGACCTGAAATATAAAGGCAAATGCAAGAGTCCTTGAATATGGAAGGTCCATGAGGTATTCAAAGTTTATGTTGTATAATCTTTACTCGCAGAGGACGTAGAAGCGACTGATGATTTTCCTGCTCGATATGGGATTTAATGGCCATAAAAGTAAACTTCTATATCATGGCCACCAGATGTTTGATGTAGTGTAATCCATTGCAGTAAGATGATCAAATGATAACCTTCAGCACGAGGATTGACAAGATGCGGTAGTCGCATGTTGTCTTAGAGGAGCGAGTGGTGAAGATAGGAATGAAAGAGGTATATTAACTGCTATATTTAGACACAACACAGACACGACACACGATGATAGAGGAGGGCCATGCGATACTCCTGTATTTAGACCCAATGCACGGACACAAATGATGACTCAATATGGACACTGCATCGACACAACTGTCCACTTTGATGTGTCCTAGTATGCATGTTTTCGTGTTACTTGATTCTTTTGGATGAAAACTGTTAAAATTGACATGCATGCGATGACCACGTGCCTTATTTTTTCAGGATTAGTTTGTCATTTTTTCAAGTTTTTGTTGTTGCACTATCACTTTTATAAGAATATTGGTGTTCTAAGAAATTCTACATAAACTTGAAAAAATGATTTGTTCACATGACAAACTAATCCTGAAAAATGATAGTCCAACAACAAAAACTTGAAAAAAATGATTTGTTTGAAGACCAAAAAAGTGATAGTCCAAAAAAGTGATAGTTCGAAGGCCAAAAATGACTTGAAAAATTGACATCCGATAAAATAAAAAAAGGCACGTGATTATCACATATCGAAACGGAACCTGTTTTAGACATTCTTTAAATCAAAATACAAAACTTAGATGCCAAATTAACCAAAAAAGTTCAATCACCAAAATCGCAGACCACGACATTCCTATGCGCCATTTGGACAATTAACTCTTTTTTTTTATGAAAAAATGAATAGGGTTTGGAGATTCTGAAAGCTTCCCTCCAGTCGAAGATGGTGCTCACCGACGTTTTCATTGGAGATAAAAAAGAGAGGAACAATACCAAATGATAGAAATAGTAAATGAAGGAGGAGAAGTTTGGTGATCCACCTCAAGGACTGTATCTCTACTCTTTAGTTTCAGTTCAACTTGTGTCTCTTTTATTGTAGCCAGTAAGAATACTTTTTTATCTGTAAATTTGATGATGGCGCTAGCTTTGGAGGATATTTGGCACTTTTGAGCCATTTATGTGTGTGTTGAGAATCATATGGAAAAAATGGTTTTCTTAGATTATCAAATCTTGCCCACTAACCATTACCATTATGTTCCCTTTGTATCCTCATCTCAATGAAAATCCTATTTCACCATTTTCCATGCTCCAATCAAATCACTAATATCCATCGAACTCAAATGATCCTTGTGGTTACCGAAACTCAATTGATCCTTATGGTTACTGGAGAGAGATATGAGAGTCCTGGCTGGATGGTGGAAGATCGATAGATCGAGTAATGGAAGCGTATTTTCTTTTCATTTATAAAAAAATGGTAGAGCTAGCGACAGTAGGCCCAAAAGGAACATATTATTCCTTCCACTTGTAAGAAATAAAAATTCAAACCAAGACCCAAAAAATTCAAAAAATGGTTAAGTTGGGGGTAGTGGGCCCAAAAGTAACTATCTTTCACAGAATGGTAATGAGTGGCAATTTGCTCCAACTTTTCGATATTTGTATTTTCTTATATCAATAAAAGCGAAATAACGACCAACGAAAGAAATATGATTTGTTAACAGATATTTATGGCGAACGTCTTCCACTGGAAATCGATTTCCTTTCCACTGGCTCTCAGAAAAAATATATATATATATATATGTGTGTGTGTGTGTGTGTGTGTGTGTGTGTGTGTGTGTGTGTGTGTGTGGAGAAAGAGAGAGAGAGAGAGAGAGAGAGAGAGAGAGAGAGAGAGAGAGTAATATCCCAAACCGCTAAATTGTTCGTTCTCGCATCGATTCAGCCGATCGATCGTCCTCGCTGGGGCATGATGCCGTACGAGTCTGGAGTTGCACTCGTACAAGGCAAGATGAAATCTTAAAATGGTTATCTCAATCAAACATTTGCAGCGGAAGAAAGCAGAATCATATTGAAGTTACACGGAGTATACAAAAACAATTCTCTTTATTGAATAAGCAGCGAAATGCAAAAGGCTCTTGCTAGCCCCAATGATTTTGCCAAATTGGCTTACAACACTTATGGTCTCTCAAGCCCACAAAGGATCTTGACGTTTTATACATCATGTCTTTTATATCCCGGCCGCGTCAGCCTGTTGCAAGTCTAAGTCCTAACGCCTCAACACGTCTATGTCACTTCAGTACATGGGGGTTGAGGTATCAGTACACATATTGTACTGATGAATGGAAAGCCGACTCGCCTAAACCGACACTAAATAATGTTGTGAAACATGCTGCTTAATTTGTGATCTTTCTATCTTTGCCTTAGGATCAGTTTTATGGCTTCTTACAAAAGCAGAAAAGCATATAATCATGGTAAACATGTTATACTTGATAGAATATGCAAAATTTTAAACATTTTGAAATCTGTCGCCTTACGGCGACTTCTTACCAACATCAACGCACACCCTTGCGCTGATGCAAGGTGAATACTTACCATCCATCCTTTCCTGTCATGTTAAATGTAATATTTGTGTAGGATCTTTGTTCATGCACCATTCAGCCCACTGGCACCTATCTATATGAAGGTTATTGGTTTACTAACACCATGAAGGACTATCATATGGCCACTACGACACGCCCTTTCAGTCTGGGTTATGAGCCCTACTGGAGGTCCTGCAATACCTCGTGCCAAAGCACTAATCTTACTCCCCCTAGGTTGGATGGTTCTCAGTGCCCCGACGATACTGTTTTAAGGAAGTCATACCTTGTGCACAAGTTGTCCATGACCATGCAATATGCGTGATTATAAAACTATAAGACACAATCATGGTAATGGATATATAATAGTATTCATATCTTAACTCATGTATCCATACTTCATTTCGTAACATTTTAGCATCTCGTGATGTCACGACCCAGTCCTAAAATCATAGTACCAAGCTACATGGCAATGGCCATCACATCTCCAATGGGCCAACCTATCTAACAGGCTTGTTAGAGAGTACTTAAGCTGTATTATAAATCTATAAACCACAACACAAGTTACAGATCACATGGTAAAGTGCTAATCTCATCCACGCAGAATAATCATGACATAAAGATAACGAAGTATCAAGTAATAATAATAAAACTGTCTAGCAGTAAAGAGTAACGAGAAATGTATGGAAAAAGATAGCCTGTGATCACACCATGAAAATAAAAGACAATATCCAACTAATAGTCTACTGGAAAGGAAATGTAAATGCCATGGAAAGGTAAGCAACATGAACTAGAACTATCTTGTCGTCCTGAGTAGGTAAGGCTCATGTCTCAGCTCCTGACCCGTAAACCTATGGATAACACTCCTCGTCAACACCTGAAAAATGACCAGGTCCTCATGGGACATAACAAGGTACAAGAAAAAATATGCCAAAATAACAGTAAAGAATGTACAAATACTGAAAGATAACTAAAATAATTATTTAAGCAAAATGCACATGAGAACACTTTCTAGATATCAGGCTTCAACCATTGAGTTCTCACAAGCTCCTCAGCAAGACTAACGCCTAAGGCACCATGTCGTGGGACCAAGGGTATACATGTCAATAACATCAAAGTTCTACTACAGATACAATGGTAAATGAGTAGGGTAACAACCAAGTCCCGTCTATAGAGACGAGGTTAAACGTGTTATGGTATCCTGATACTACGGTAATGTTCTTCCCACCCCATGGTCTAGATTTATCTAGTCGAGTGATGTCAAGTCACGTAAAGTCTCAATAGCAAGTATCAAATCTTGTAACCTATCACAGAGTCCATAACGATGAATGTCTCACGTAAGACTCTGTATCATGATCGTGTCAGTATCCTACGATCTATCGCATCAATTGAAACATGAATATACATGCAACGCCATGTCTAGTGTCGATACCCAATATCTGCATACTGACATCGAAACCTGAATACAAATTGGACGCTAAGTACCAACTAGTATCCTACGTCCAATCTAGAACCAAGAAATAAATAAACAACAAGTAATAAAAAGTACAACACATATAATGAAACTTCAGTAAGGTATACTTGCCTGAATCTTCCAAGTGAGGGTACTAGGGTCCGACTTCAATACTACCAATCAAACCGTCATGAACTCCTAAAACACAATAATAAATATCAATCAACTATGGCACTAATGTATGTTGCAAATCAACCATATCAATTCCATCTATGGTCTAAACTAGGTCATAATATAATTGGTCTAATCTAAAACCAAAGTTAGATATTATATACTTTATAGGTAACGTGCTACACCATTAAACTACCATATTTATAATCATAAAATATGATATATTTTTGGAATAAATATGAAAAATAATTTTAAACATAATCTATTTATATCATTTACAAGAAAATATGGCAACTAGTTAATATATTCAACTAGTCGCACACGGTTGCCAAATTTCGGGTTGATTGGAAACTATCTAATCATACAAAATAGTAGATTTATATTCTGAAATATTTCGCAAGTATAACGAATGTTCATATATTAAATCACGAGGAACCGTGTTTATGAACAACGAGAATTTTATGGCAAATTGGTGCACAAAACCTAGCATGTCGATTTATGAAGATTCAATAGATTTTGATGACGAATACTTCGAAGATTCGGACATAAAACTATATAAAATCTAGTGAGCAATTTATACACATGGAAGGATGTTTCGAGGGGGATGTTAGTGTTGGCTGTGTGTACTCTCTTACACAGAGCAAAAGCTCAAGTTTAGTCCCACATCGGTAGGGAGAGGGAGTCCACTTGTGCTTATATCACCTTGCTTTATTTTGCTTCACTGAAGTATTGTGTGGAGTCCTATGGGGCCACACGAGTGCGCCGCCGCCGCTGCCCGGCCCGGCTCGATTCGGTTCGGCGCACGTAATGGGTGCGGGTACGTGTCCACATCTGCAGGCCCCGAATGCCGATTCGATTTCCTCTTCGGGTTCGGGCTGAGACCCTAAATAACTTCTGCTCTTCATTATTTTTTTGACCATTACTATTCATTTTATTTTTGTAACGTTGGACACTTCAAATTACGTCCAGATTCTTTGATCCACATGGTTCACATTTGTTTAAATTGTAAACGGATGTAACATCCGGCTTAAATGGTAATCAATTTTCTGTCCGTTAGAGATATCTCATCAGCCTATATATTGTGTCCTTTTTCATTCTTTCAAACATAGAAAATTTCTACATGCAAACTCTCTCTAACTTTCCACCTTCCCGAATTTCGTCCGTTCTTCGTTGTTGTTCTGGGCAGAGCTCTGTCGTGGGTCACTCTCTCCACGTCGTGTGCGGCAAGGAGATTCCAGTGGAGCGAGAATTTTACCACTAGGAGCGTTCGGATACAGTCTGTACATAGATCCGGACTAACTCTTAGGACAGTACTGCGTGCACGACTTTTTCGGAGGCCGGCAACCATTTACTTATTTTACTTTGTTGTAGATTTAAACCGAAGAATATTAAAGTTATTCGAACAATCTAAGAGTTAGTACATAATATTTGCTTACTATTACATATAAAATTGGACAACTGTAACATATAAAATTGGACAACTGTAGCAGGCTTCCGTTCTTTATTCAACGAATTGCTTCTGCTGTAGGCTTCAAACAGTAATAGTTGCTTCAGTTAGTACAAACGTATAAAATTATAGGCTTCTGTTGTTTACTCAATGAATTGCTTCTTACAAACAGAATAGTTGCTCCTGTTGCTACCAAATAAAAAATTTCAGCCTACTATTACATATAAAGTAGCCTACTGTTACATATAAAGTTGTTTTCCATATAAAATTGTTTGCATTCCATTAGCTTTGCAGTAGATATTATAAAATTGACTTTTGGTAGTATACTGTTAGTAGAAAAATTTGTCCCCTAGTAACAAATTTGTTTCCTACTGACAAATTTGTTTCCAGTAGCTTCACACTCATTACATATTCCTATTTGAAAAATTATTGCTAGACAATTTTCCTTTATATAATTGTCCTCATTTAAAGCAGCATATTGTTAAGAAATCCTTGCTAGACATTAATAAAGGAATTGTCCAATTTTGATAAATCTTCATAAGACTATATCAGTACTTTTGTCGATGCTAGTTTTTCCCTTACTCAATTTTTGTAAGCCGAAATAAACAGTTAATTGATTTAGTAAATTCTTTTAATTTTGAAGTTCTAAAGTGGAGATTTGTTTGGAAACAAGCCAAAAGGGTCCTGTAGGTCCTAAAAAATCAAGTTGCATACATCAACAAAGTCAGAAAATCAAGAAATACAACTTTAAGATGAACTGCGTAGACATCAGATTGCGTATTCTTCAGATTGCGCACCCTGGACTGCGCACACTCCCAAGCGCGCAGGCTGACATGGCAAAAAATCATCATTACCTGACACAATCAAATCTTTCTGACAGCTGACAGCACGAAGAACGAGGAGGCTGTTCGTTTATTGCGCCGCACAGCGCTCGAGAACGGTTGACAGCTGGCAGTGTAATCCATTCCTGCGCAGTCCAAGTTTGCGCAATCCAAAGCCAGCGCAATTCAGTGTGCGCGTTCTATCAACACAAATGACAAAATACACGTGGCATTCATGCCATCGATTGCTCATTACGTGGCAACCGTCTATGCACGATCATGCGCATTTCAATCAAATAATGCCATGTGTCCAAGATAGTTGGCCCATGATCCAGCAACTGCCTGCACAGTCTATTGTTGCGCAATCCAACTGCTGCACAATCCATTATGCGCAGTCCAGAATAACTAAAAGTTAGTTATTTCTCAGAATTCTATAAATAGAGTTTTAAGTCTCCATTCAAGGGGATCAAAGAAAAAGATCAGAGATCAGATCATAGAGAGATCAGAGAGTCCAGGAGTTCTTGCCCAAGTGCTGCTGCATTCTTCCAAGGCTTTTGCCTTCAATTTTCGAGGCTTTTCGCCTTCAATTCCAGAGTTGTCTTCAACTTCAGAGGCTTCGTCTTCAGAGTTCACATCGTCCAAGGGATAAAGCAATCATCATCTAGATTGGATTCCTATAGTTGTACTTTCTTTGTGCTGTCAGCTGTCAGGAAGATTTGATTGTGTCAGGTAATGATGATTTTTGCCACGTCAGCCTGCGCGCTTGGGAGTGTGCGCAGTCTAGCATGCGCAATCTGAAGAATGCGCAATCTGATGTCTGCGCAATTCATCTTAAAGTTGTATTTCTTGATTTTCTGACTTTGTTGACGTATGCAACTTGATTTTTTAGGACCTACAAGACCCTCTTCAAAGTTTTCGAAAGTTAAATTTATTCAAAATTTCGAAATACTTTGAATTTTGAAATTGAAATCAATTTGCGCATGTAGTGAGCTGTCTGTGCAATCTGAGGGATTAGCCCCATTTTTAGGCGCAATCTAAGGCGGCCGTTTCGATTCGAAAAACTATAAATAGCTCTTTAATCCCTTTGAAGTATTCTTTACTTGCTTTCTTCGTGTACTTGAGAGAAAAATTTTCGAGCTCTTTCTTCCTTTCTTCTCCGACAATCTCGATGGCTCCCCGACGATCCTCCGTCGCTGCTAAGGGCAAGGCCCCCGCCGAGTCATCGGCTAGGGCTGTGCGACGTGCTTCTCGTCACGAAACTGCTCACCCAGCGCTGCGAGGTCGATGATGTAATCAAAAACTCTTTTTAGGGTTTTGATTTCACTGTTCCTTCAGAATCCATCTTTTTTTAGAGATGTGATCATACTGTGCCACCCTTTTTAGGGTTCTGGTTGCACAAATCAGTTCGTTCTTTATTTTTATGAAGGATGACTCTCTGCGCAATCGGTTGAACTGCGCTGGCAAAAGTCAGCGCAATTTGCTGATTTGCGCGGGACTGCCAGCGCAAACTGATGACTGTTTGTTTGCGCAATCAGATTATTGTGCAATCTGATATTGCACAATCTGATGTTGCGCAATCTGATGTTTGCGCAAACTAAATCTTTGACTTGACTTATACTGAATTTTTGTTTTCTCTGTCTGATGCAGTTAATACCAGAGAAGATCCTGGATATGAGGACTTTGTAGGAACTCTTTCAGAATCAGAATACAAAAAGGACCTATCTCATGTGCACTATCCTCAATATAATCTGCCAACCTCCCGTCAGGCTATTTTGATATCCCAAGATAATGAGACACTGCAATATTTGATGAATGGACAACCTCTGGAGTCAGCAGACGCTGTCATTCACAAGCAGCCATTATTCCTGTTCGGCGATGCTTTTGAGAAAAGCTCTCAACCGAGACCAAGGATGGAAGAAAGGATTGTCCATCAGACGGATAAGTCATTCTCGATACCAGATACTTCCCGCTGCCTCCCCTTATCCCGGTATGCTCATGCGAGCTATCCAAGGAAGATGGAATGGAACCTTAAACCTTTCCAAGATGCCCGCCCAGGAAGGATTTTTGTGAAGAAGGGGCCGAACAAGAAGGACATGTTCTACAGTTTCTCAGAACGGTACAGTGTCTTGTTAAGAGGTTTGAGACCCGGTTGTATTCCGCCGGAGAATTCTTTCTTGTTAATGCATGTCAGAACTCCAATATTCGTAAATAAGTTTGCAAAAGTCAAAGGAAGGTATCCTGAGCAGGACATCAGATTAACTGGATTGGTGAATCCAGATTTTAAGAGATGGAACTGCATAGCAAACTGGATTCTAACCAAGTTTGAAAACAAACTTCAGCAAATCAACTGGTACCAAGCAGTGCATGCCACTGTTTATGGTTTTGCCCCTAACCCGCATCTGTTCTTGGCTCTAGCAGAAAGGTACAATTACAGAACAGGGACTTTCATGACTCAATGTCCTCCTTTGAAGAAAGGAGATACTCTCGAGAGTTATTTGAGAGTAGGATATAGATCTATGTCAAAAGAAGCCCAATTAGCAGGGTTTCTGATATATTGCATGGCTCCGTCGGTTTGTAGTCCCAGGATCGTGTGCTGTAGACCGCTTCCATCGCGGTGTTCTTTTTGCCGCCGTTAGATTAGTCTTCGGCTACATGATGGATCTTTTGTCAGCGATGACTTGTAGGTTGAATGCCGGTCTTCGTCTGTACGTCGATCTGATGTTGAAAGCTAAGGATAAAAAAGAATTTCCTCGGTTGGAATTGCCATATACATATCTATTTGGGTGGTTGCTTCTTCACCATCCTACTTTAATGGACCCCCGCATGGGACCGGTCGACGACAGCTTTTTGCGGAGATACTCTCATGGTAAATGGAAATACACTGCTCTAAGAGATTGTAGATATGCTCTGAACCTGAGCAAAGGATGGAACTTTTGTTGCACTCCTCCTCCTGCTGGACATGAACAAATGTCGACAAATATGATTGACTCGAAGATGCAACCTTTGAGCCGTGCAGCTTTTGAGTGGTTGACGACAATTCGACCGTCTCATTTGGTGTATCGGTTTGAAGAAGAATGTTATTTAGAGCCATATCCCCCCAGTCGATTTGCTCGACAGTTCGGGTACGACCAATTCCATGTGGGAAATGCTATCACGTGCCTTCAAGGAAAGGGTTTTTTGATAGATAGGGCCCGAGCTCGGGCTTATTATAATGCTCGAGATACGAAAGTAACGTTCTCGATGCCAGTAAATAGCAATCATGGCCCTCGGATGCTATTTACATACTCAGTATTCTATACATCTTCGAACACCTTTGCTGAAAATTTCAATCTCGCGGATAGCTTCGCGTCCTCAACAAGATTGAAGAGGGGAGGAATCGCCATATCACTCCCAGGAAATGATGAGGTGCATGAACCAATAGATGCACCCCTGGAAGCTTCAAGGGACGCTATGTTTCCTGAAGAAGTTAACGCACCATTGCGTATTTCTTTGAAGGTGGGTAAATCTCCAGCCAAGAAGAGGAGAAGAGAGGAGCCTCCTGCTCCGGAAGCAAAGAAGAAACTGATCTTAGATCATTCTTCTGAAAAGATTACCACAAGATCTCAATCTCGGCAGCTGGCCGAGACAATTCAGCAAGAAGAGGCTACCACACCGACCTCTATTCAAAGACAAGTTTAGACTGTAAACATAGAGAGCCCTGAGAGGCCTCTGAAAAGAAAGAAGCTGGCCCAAAGAAGAAATCGAATGGCCTTTCCTTCTAGACGAGCTCCGTCTTCAGTAGTAGTGGATGCTGCGGCGGGATTCACTATGCCATCTCCCACTCCTATTTCAGAGTCTAGGAATAAAACTCCTAGTCCAGAACATAGGGAAGAGATCGAGCAGAGGGAAGATCCTAATCCGAGAACTGAGGCCGAAGAGCCCAGAGGAAATATCATAGAGGAAGAGCAAGATGTTGTACGATCTCTTTTACCTGCTGCGGAGATGACTCAACTTCCTCCTACTCCAAGGACCCTCCGTGAAGAGGAAGATCATGAAGTGATTGTGGCTCTAGAAGATTGCAACTACAGCCCAATGGAAGACTCTTTTTACCAAGCTGCAACTGCCATCGGAAATGCACCAGAAGAAGGTGAAGATGAGGAAAGCTCTTCGTCCGAGAATATTGAAGAATATATGCAAGATCTTGAAAGGGATGATGAAGTGCATATATCTCCTAATGCCGTCGATGATACCTTAAATCCTGAAGAGGATGCTGAGGTAGAAGTACCTCCAGAAAACATCGCTGATACCTTAAATCCTAAAGAGGATGTTGAGGTAGAAGTATCTCCAAAAAAAGCAGCAGATGAAGAAGCTCCGGAGGAAACTCCCGTCACTCCGATGTGCACGGACATAGTGCCTATAACGACGGTGATTGTTAGTAGCAGTCATCATTTATCTTGTGGTTCTGAAGCGGGCAGTAGCCAAGCTGTTATGGCTGAAGCTACTTCTGCTCGGCTAGAGGCTATTCCAGCGGATGATAGGCTCATTGCTGGATTCAACCATGGTAAGACAGTTTACATCTTTAATCTTCTTGGACAATAGCAAACAATAGGCAAAATAACAATTTTTACTTTTGCAGAGGAACAACCAGGAGGGGCAACTAGCTCCACTTTGGCTCCTTTATTCAAAGAGCCCGCTGTCCAGACGCGAGAGATTGAACATCCCGCGGCCTCATCATCAACAAGAGTAGCTGCAACTCCTGGTGCTATAGCAATTAATAATCTTGTAATCCAATCTTTTACCAGATGCTTTTTTGAGTCTTTGGGTCCTCTAGTAAATAGAATGATGGAAAAAGAGGGTACTGATTTTTTTATGGTTAGAGGTCCAACTTCTCTCTTAGTAAGGGCTATCCGAGAACAAGGTGACGAGGCTCAGGCCACTTTCCTGGATCATATTTTGAATGAGCTAGAAATTTCCATCAAAAACTATAAAGAGCTCAACCAAGGAGACGTGGAGTCTCTAGTGCAGGCAGAATTCGAACAACTGGCTCAGGCAGCTGACATTGAAAGGGTGAATCTCCAGAACCTTTTGGAGGCTTTCTCTGTAAAATCTGCTGAATATAACTCCAAGATGGAATCAGTGACCTTGATGGCTGAGAGAAAAGAGAAGAGAGCTGCTGAGCTGAGGGCAGAGATTGCTCGTCTCCAGAAGGAGTTAGAAGATGAAGTTGCTGATCATCATGTTGCAACCCAACAATTCAATGCTCTGATTCAAGAAAGGGATGAGTACGTGGCAGCTCATAATGCTGAGATTACTCGCCGAATGGTGGCCATGCCTGTTTTTAATAAAGAAATCGGGATAGAAGAAGCCAGAAGGATAGTGATGTCATCTCGTGAAGAGCGACTACAGACTCTAAAACAACAGATTGCTAGTCTGATAACACCTCCACCTCAGTAGAACATTTTGTATCTTTATGTCTTTTGTAGTACATGTGTTTTTGTAATGTCTCATATTTTAATTAATAAAAGACATTTTTGCTGTGGCTCCATTATTTGTTGCATATCTTGTTCAGATATAAATAATAGAGATAGAAAGTATATTCAGCGGTACAAGATATGATATATTTCTTGATAATTTTGTAGAAAAATAATTATATTTATTATATCTGCTTAGAGGTAACATGGACGTGGCAGAATATACCGAATATTATTATCTCAATTGACAACTTAATCGAAACGATAAGTTGCTGATGTGGATGTGAGATGAACGGGAAAACCGTTAAATGATGGAATGAACGGACAAACCGTCAAAATAGAAAATAACGAACGGATGAACCGTCAAGTGATGATAATGAATAGACAAACCGTCAGGTGGTAAATGAACGGATGAACCGTCGAATGAATGTGAATGGATGAACCATCGGATGAATGTAATGAACGGACGAACCGTCAAGTAAATTGAATGAATGGATGAACCGTCAGATGATGATGAAGGAACGGGTAAACCGTCGGGTGGTAAATGAACGGATGAATCGTCGAATGAATGTGAATGGATGAACCATCAGGTGGATGTGTTGCTTCGTTATCTGCCTATAAATAGAACAGAATTTTAGCAGAAAGGAGCACTTTCACTTTTCAACATAAAAATGTCATCTGGAGATGCATCCCAGAAGGCTGAACTTGCTCCGAAGGTTGAGAAGGGTACTAAAGAATGTCCTGTCGATCCAGTTCAGCCAAAGGAGGCAGAAGCAGGCGAAGGTTCGTCTGCACCCAAACCACAGTGAGACATCCTGGACTTTCTGCTTGAACCAGGAAGGACTGAAGAAGAGGAAGCCATGAGGATGGCCGCTTGCAAGTTCCTAGTGGGTTCCAGCAAGGAGGTTCTCAGCTCTTTTGCTGACCATGTTTTTGAAAAGGACGGCAGTGGTCCGCGTCCAAATGTAGACAAGGATGATAGTGACCTTCCTTAATATCATGTACTATCATTCATGATGAAGTAAAATTTTATTTATGCACTTGAACTTGTTTGATGATTTACAAGCATTTATATTTACACATAATACTTTTTAAGGAACTTGCCATTGATAGGCATCATTGTAATTCGTCCATCCAGTTCTGAGAGTTGATAAGCTCCATTTGAGAAAACTTTGCTTACAACGTAGGGACCTTTCCACTTTGCGTCGAATTTGCCTTTGCTTATATGAGTCATAGTCATAGGATGTTTGACTGTTAAGACAAGTTCTTCTTGCTGAAAGGCTCTGACCTTAACTTTACGGTTGAAAGTCTTAGAAATACAAGCTTGGTATAACTCAATATGTTGTTGAGCCATTAACCGCTTCTCATCAAGTACCTCTAATTCTTGAAGTCGAAGAAGATCATTGTTCTCTGTAGTGAGCTCGTTAGCAATGGCAATCCTTAAAGAAGGAATTTGAAGTTCCAGAGGAAGAACAGCTTCACAGCCATATACCAAAGAGAAATGTGTAAAACCTGTAGGGTTGCGGGCCGTAGTTCGGTAGGCCCATAGACATTCGCCAAGCTTTTCACTCCAATTCTGTTTGTTAGTGGATACAAACTTCTTGAGGAGCTTGATAATGGTTTTATTGAAAGCTTCAGCTAATCCATTAGCAGCAGGATTGTAGGCTGTTGAAGCGACATTGTCAATCCGGTGATCATCGCAGAATCTGGTAAATTTCTGGCTGATGAATTGAGGTCCATTATCATGAATGATCCTTTGAGGTACACCGAATCTGTATATGACATAGTTTTAACAAAGTTGATAACGCTACTAGTCTTGACTTCAGCCAGAGGTATAGCTTCAGCCCACTTGGAGAAGTAGTCCGTTATTGCCAGTATGAATCGATGTCCTCTAGAAGAAGGAGGATTAATAGAACCTATGACATCCATGCCCCAAGCTTCGAAAGGCCAGGAAGCAGCAGTCGGATGAAGGAATTCCGATGGTTGATGAATGAAATCCGCATGTATTTGACAAGCTCGGATTTTCTTACGTATTCGATGGCATCTGATACCATAGAGGGCCAGTAGTAACCCATTCATCGGATGCGATCCTGTAGTTTAGGACCAGGTTGATGTGCTCCGCAGACACCGTCGTGAGCCTCACGCAGTACTTATTTTGCTTCATCACCAGCAAGACAACGTAAAAGAAGACCGTCAAAAGTT
The DNA here is from genome assembly GCA_029216955.1 of Iris pallida. NCBI lineage: Eukaryota > Viridiplantae > Streptophyta > Magnoliopsida > Asparagales > Iridaceae > Iris > Iris pallida. Next base: position 1,520,364 of record JANAVB010022600.1, on the reverse strand, counting down.
CGCCGATAAAGAGTCTTAGTGATTTGATTGTAGTAGAATCGGAGAGATCATCGTCGAACACTTGTAGCCTCCTTAGGATCTTCGGGGAGTATGTCGTGAACCACGAAGTCGATGAAAGGAGTTCTCCAGTCTTCATCAATAACGTTGACTTCAACAAAGTTGCTGAACTCAATATTACGATTGTTTTCAATGCAGAATAATTCTCGGTTAGAGATAACCACCACTTGTTGTCTTCTGATGGGAATGGCTAAGACTGTTGCAAGATTGGCCAAAGCATCTGCCTCAGTATTGCATGCTCGGTGTACATATTCAATGAAGAAAACTTTGAATGATATAGCCATGTTGATCGCTGCTTCATGATAAGGCACCAAATCTTGATGTCGAACTTCATAGGTTCCTCTAACCTGATTGACAACCAGCTTAGAGTCGCCATAAACTTCGAGATATTCGATGTCCAATTGCTTGGCTAACTGAAGGCCGATGAGTAGAGCATTATACTCTGCTATATTGTTGGAACAAGGTTTATCTAGAGAGTAAGCTCTTTGGATGGTCAATCCATCTGGAGAAACGAGAACAACTCTGACTCCTACTACAATAGCACCATTGGGTCCAATTCTGGATGCTCCGTCAAAGAATAGACGCCAGGTTGGAAATTCTTCAGAGATCATGTTGACTTCCAACGTCTCGTCTGGAATTTCATCATAAAGCTTGGATGTTTCTGGTACGGGATGAGCCGCCAAGAAATCTGCCAACGCTTGACCTTTGACAGACTTTTGAGGAACATACACCATGTCATATTGGACTAGAAGAATGGCCCATGTAGCCAGCCAAGAGTTGAGCGTGCTAGGCTTTTTATCAGTACCCGAAGAGGATTGACTCGGGATATGACATGAATAGTTTGACCGATGATATAATGCCTTGTCTTTTGAACAGCGAACATAAGGGCTAGACATTCTTTTTCAACCGGACTATAACGGTGTTCAGCACCAATCATAGTACGACTGAGATAGTAGATGGCCTGTTCATGACCTTCTTTATTCTTTTGGGCGAGTAAAGCACCCAATGAATGATCCATAGCACGGACGTACATTAAGAATGGAATGCCCGAGATTGGTGGCACCAATACTGGTGGGTTCATGAGATATCGTTTGATATCGTCGAATGCTTGTTGACATTCTTCAGTCCAAATAAAAGATACACCCTTCTTCATTAGTTGAGTGAATGGTCTGCAGCATCCAGACAAATTTGAAATGAATCTCCTGATGTACGCAAGTCGACCTTGGAATCCTCGTAGCTCTTTTAGGTTGCATGGAGGACGCATCTCTTGAATGGCTTTGATCTTCTCGGAATTCACGTGTATACCCTTAGAGGTAATGACGAAGCCGAGAAACTTACCACTAGAGACACCCAAGAATGACTTGGTGGGATTCATCTTGAGCTGATGTTGGCGCATGAGATTGAAGATTGTTCTCAAATTATGGATATGATCTTCTTTCAGACGACTTTTAACAGCGATATTTGTTTTCCATAAATAAATTCACTTTATTTATTGTGTTTCTGGGAAAATTACAACTATAGGAATCTAATCTAGAAGACGATTACTTTATCCCTTGGACGATGCGATCAAGAAAACTCGAACTTTGAAGAACTTGGACAGCAACTGGGCAATCTCTCTGTTCTCTCTGAATTGAATGTTGTTCTTGATGAAGATGAAGAAACTCTCTTTTATAGAGTTCTGGATAACTGTTCTGAAGCATACGCTCAGTCAGTTACTTGACGTGTGCATAACTGCAGGGACGCGTGGCGAATTCTGATGAAGACACCTTAGAGTGCGGTTGAGAGTAGTAGGATATATCTAGGAGAGATTGATGGCATGGATGCCACGTTGCATAACTTCTGAGTAAGTGGGTAACTGAGTACAGGACACGTGAGAACGTGTGTTGACTGTACGTTTGAAGTCATCTTGAACGTATTTGCAGTGATACGCTGTCTTTGTTGAGGAGGAGTCATACAAAGCTGATACGCTTACTTGGTTGACAAGGAGTCGTATGGAGTCCATACGCTCACTTGATTGGCAAGGAGTCGTATGGAGTCCATACGCTCACTTGATTGGCAAGGAGTCGTATGGAGTCCATACGCTCACTTGATTGGCAAGGAGTCGTATGGAGTCCATACGCTCACTTGATTGGCAAGGAGTCGTGTAGACACGTGGCTGTCCTCAATCTTCTCAAATACGCCATATCTTCTAATAACTGACAAATATCTCTCGAGCGTCATGTTGCAGATATGATGGCTGACAGATATGATGGCTGACAGACTGTCATAAATGTCAGTAATGATGGCTGTGCATTTATGATGGCTGATGAGTTGTCCTCGTAAGAGACAAAATCAATTCTCGAAAACCCATACGACGGCTAATCTTCATAGGGCAGCTGTCTTTTGTACGAAAGACGAAGTGTCAGATTCATCCTTCATTAAATGTTTGCTGTGCTGTCATTTCACTAATAAAGTATTCACTAAGCGTATAGCTTTGACTGAGCGTATGGCCTTGAGCGTATGGCTTTGGCTGAGCGTATGGCTTTGGTTGAGCGTATGACCTTGAGCGTATGGCCTTGGCTGAGTCTTATGTCAGCGAGTCATAATTTTTCACACCCTACAAGACCCCCTTCAAAGTTTTTGAACTTTATAAATTTCAAAAGTTCGAAATTACTTTGAACTTTAAAGTGGAAATAAGTCTTGACACGCTGGCATGATTTCCTCAATATCAGTGCAAATCTTTAGGGATTCTGTTTAAAGAACGGTCGCCGTTTCAACTTCTCTTTTCTTCTATAAATAGGTCTTTCAAGACCTAATTCATTTCTTTACTTTTGCATTTGCCTTCAAGAGAGAGAGAAAAACTCCAAAACTCAAAGCTTCTTCTTCTTTGACTCAATCTCCATCAATGGCGCCCAAAGTTGATGCTGCTGCGAAGGGAAAGGGGAAGGCTCCTGCTGAGTCATCTCAGCCTGCCGCCGCTGTCACTAAGAAGACTGTTGATGAGCGTCTTCGACGAAGTGAACGCCCATTGAAGCCCCTCTATGGTGAGGATGATGAACAGTAACTATCCCCTATTTAGGGCTCTGGTTAGGACAAAATTATAAAACGTATCCCTTTTTAGGGTCAATACATTTAGAAAATACGCTTCCCTCTTTAGGGTTTAGCCGTATTCTATATTTTTCGTTTATACGAAAAATATGTTTGGAGCGTATTCTGTAAAATACACGTATCTTTGATAGAGATGTCAAAATACGCTGTTTTGAAGGAATACGCTATGTCAAGTTGTCTCACTGAGATACGCTAACTCCTTTGTTAGCGTATTTTTGATGAGCATCTTGTCAACCATACGCTAATACGCTTTTAAAATTCATCATACGCCTAAGATAGACTGAGCGTAAAAGTGATCTTTGAATCTGCCATACGCTTAGGATAGAGTGGGCGTATGTTGATCTCTGAACTCATCATATGCTTAGGACAGAATGAGCGTATGTTGATCTTTGAACTCGTCATACGCTTAGGACAGAGTGAGCGTATGTTGATCTTTGAACTCGTCATACGCTTAGGACAGAGTGAGCGTATGTTGATCTTTGAACTCGTCATACGCTTAGGACAGAGTGAGCGTATATTGATCTTTGAATTTGCCATACGCTTAGGACAGAGTGAGCGTATATTGATCTTTGAATCCGCCATACGCTTAGGATAGAGTGAGCGTATGTTAATCTTTGTCATCTCTTTGTGTTGAAGATTTCTAACTTCTTATTCTTCTTTTGCAGTGGATATTCTGGCTCAAGATGCACAATTTAAAGGATGTGTAGGAAACAACTATAACAGTGACCTATTACATGTCCGTTTTCCTCAATTTGATGGGCCTTCTATAAGGATAGCTATTCTGACAAATCAGGAGAATGACACCCTGCTGAACATGATGAGTGGATTGCCTCTGCAGAGTATGGATAGTGCTATCCACTCGAAGCCAGCATTTCTTTTCGGAGATGCTATTGATATAAACTCCCAGCCTGCCCTTGATAAAGTATCATATTCATATTATAGAGATGGTGATGCGAATCAGCCAATGTATCTGATTGGTTTGTCCAAAAGCATCAACATAGCTCGCTTATTCTACGCACGTCATCAAAGGCAAATGAAGTGGGACATCACTCTATTCCATCAAGCAAAAGCTGGATGGATAGGATACAGATAAGGAAGATTCTGCAGTGGTACTGAACCACATGTCTCAGTTTTGCGAGGATTGCTGCCAACTACCATTCCTCCTGAGGACTCGGCACTTCTGAAGCTAGTTAGAGTCCCAATCTTCGCAAATGAATTTGTTCAGTTAGCAAATGTTGTTTACCTAAAACAGTCTATGAGGCTTACTGGTCTGGTGAATCCGGAGAATACCCGATGGACCGTTCTTATAAGGTGGATTCTGAACAACTTTGGGGAACAATTAAAGGCAATAGGCCTATATAATGCCATTAAGTGCACAGCTTATGGTTTTAGGCCAAACCCCGATTTGTTTTTGGCATTAGCGGAAAGGTATAATTACCGTACTGGCACTTTCATGACTCCAAAAGGCGAGATGGGATTCGCCCTCCATGAGATTGCATACATTTCTCAGCTGCCAACAGGAGATTTGCCATATAAAGAGTATATTCCTTTCATTGATGAAATGAATAAAATTTCCGAGGCCAACCCACTGGTTCTTCATGTATTTGAAGAATTGATGTGCCATTACAGTATATGTAAGGCTTTTTATAAGGCACAAGGTGCAGAGGGAGGTTCCAACTGCTATTCTTCCAAGTGGATGGCCTATTTATTCTAAGGCCGCACTGAAAAAGTCCAGAAGAAGAAGAAGACTGATCAATATATCGGTCGCTTTAAACCCTTGAGTCAGGCTAAGATTGACAAATTAATCCAGGACACCACTCACGACGACATCATTATTGAAGAAGACGAAGACACCTACAAAGCTGGTGATAGGTTGGAGACCTATATAAAACAAGGTGGCCGGACATTATCTGATGAAGGTCATCTAGCTGGGTTTATATCCCTCTGGCTGAGAAAGTTTGTAGTACCCGGCACCTGTTCAGCAGACAAGATGCACAGAGGAGTTGTTTTTGCAGCAGTCTGTCTGACTTTTGGGTATAAGATGGATTTGCTGACAGCAATGACATGCCGTCTGAATGCTGGCTTAAGAGCATATACAGACAGGATGTTTGAATTGGCGAAGAAGAAGCTCACAACCTTTCTCCGGGTAGAAATGCCCTTTACATATTTATTTGGGTGGCTGCTTCTCCATTTCGAATCTCTCATGAGTGTTGGAATGGCCAGACCTGACGATACTTTTTTGGAAAGATATCGTCACACACCAAAGTGGAGGTATGACACTCTGATAGATTGTCAAACCATATTAAACAGGGGAGAATTATGGAGTTTCACTTGTGTTCCTCCACATGTTGGTTATGAAACCATGCCTGAGATGTTGATTGACGGCACTGGTGCTAATGAGTTAGATGATATTCAACATGAATGGCTGAAGAGGATCATGCCATCTTACTTGATCTGTCGCCGCGACGATGTCACTTATCTGGATCTGTATCTTCCGAGTAGGTTTGCTCGACAATTTGGTTATGATCAGTTGCATGTGGGAAATGCAACGACATGTTTTGGCCACCAAGACGGATTAATCGATGGCGCCAGAGCATGGATATACTATATGGCTAAAGGTACCGGGGCTATCTTTTCTATGCCAGACCCGGTTACTTATCGGAGAGGAGCTAGAATGTTGGCATCTTATGCCAAATTCTATGTATCGGCTAATACCTTTGATGAAAAATTCAGCATCTCAGGTAAAAGCTTTATCCATGTTAATAAGAGATCAACCAAATCAGCTCTGCCAAGAGATTGTCATGACCGAGAAGATCCTCTGGCTACTGATGAAGGTTATGATGAAGTTTTAGAGACTTTCTTCTCTGATGAACTTCATCAGCCATTACATGTACCTATTGGAAGTACTGAAGAGAGTATCTCTGCCGACAATACACCAAAAAGAAAGCAGGACAAAGATGCTTCTGGACCTGCTCCAAAAAGGATTACTCGGGCAGAAGCTCGTAATCGTGGAATCCGAATCAGAGACGCAGATGAAGCAGGTAGTGACTCCAAAGATGATTACCCTACTATTCCTCTAACAAAAAGAATAGGAAGGAAAGTGATAGTTTCAAAGACTAAATCTGTGATTTGTCTCGATGCAGAGAGTCCCACCAATCGTGCGGAGCGATTGGCTTTAGAGAAGCAAGCTGCCTTTGCTTCTACTGTAAAGATAGAGCCTATTGAAGAGGATGTGCCTGCACCTGCTGAACCTTCTATACCTTCTGATATGGAGTTGACTCCGCCAACGGCCGATGATGCGCAGGTGACTAGTCAACCTACGGTAGAGGCCGAGAATCAGACTAAAACAGCTAATGACTTACTGATTTCGAGAGAATTAGTGAAGGAAGCCACTACTCTCAAGCCAATTGCTGAAATTTTGGAGAGCAATAAGAGTGATGAAGAGCAGGTTGACTATGAATCTTCATCTCGTTCCTTTGAAGATGAGGACATGGAGATCGAAGATGAGTCACCGACTGAAACTTATATTGATGTACTGAAGACAGCTGGTCAACATTCAGGGTTGACTCCAGAGCCGAAGAAATTTCTAGAAATAGAAGTCCATGTTTCGAGTACTTCTGGGGCGGACAGCAGTGAAATAAATCCAGTGTCGGAAAATACTCTGAACAGACTACGAGCTGGGCTGAATGATCCAAAAGAAACAGAATATGAACCAGCTTCAGGTAATATTTTATTCAGAAAAGTTTTGTCTTTTCCTTGCTTTATTGTCTTTTAATTTTGATCATGCTTTTTGGATCCCAACAGTTGTAGGAACTGCACCGGCAATGAGCTCGACTCAAGCCCCACTTGTTCAGACTGATATAGGTGAGGGGAGCTCATATTTGCCTAGTTCCTTAAAAGCACCTACTTCAACTCCCAGAACAGAGGCTCCTTCTGCTCCTTTCTTTACAGTTGCAGAAACTCCCGGTTTTGAAACAGGGATAGCAAAGGTCATGGGAATGTATTCAGATATTATTTATTCATACCTGGATACATTCTCAAGACGACTTATGAAGGATGAAACTATGCCTTTTTCGAGTCTTCGAGCGGCAATTAATTTTCCGCTTTTAGCTTTGAGACAGGCTGGTTATGAGACCCAGTGTGTCTTCTTTGAACATCTCCTGAATGATTTAGAAGCAACCATCCATAAGTACTGGGAGATCAAAAAGGAGGATATTAAGTCTTTGACTGCAGCTGAGATTGCCCAATTAGAAAATGAAGCTCAAGCTCAGCATACTGCTTTGAAAGAATTCCTTGCTCTGTCTTCTGAAGAGTTAATGGCGAAAGATGAAGAAATAATAACCGCTCGTCAGAATATGGAGTGTCTAGAGAAAGATGAAACCTCAAAAGCTGAAGAGCTTAAGGAGTTGAAAGAGGAGTTGGCTCGTCTTCAAGAGCGAATTTCCTCCATAGAAAAGGAGCAATCGGAGATTGCCACTGCTCGTACATCTGAAGCCGAACACTACCAACTTTTACAGCAAGAACGGGAACTGATACAAGCTAACCAGATTGAAGAAACAAACCGTCGTAGCTTTATTATCGCGGATTATGACCAACGAATGGTTGGAATTGAAGCAGCAGAGCGAATCCAAAAAGCTCATGAAGAAAAGATGAATAATGTAATTGTTCGTATTCAGGAGATAATTACTCCTCCTAAATAGATCTTTTACATTTTTCATGTGTTGAATTTTTGATATCCACTTGTAACCAATATTTTGATTTTGAAGAAATGAATATCTTGACTTGATTTCAATTTTGTGGATGAAATTTTTGTAGAAAATATGTTCAGAGGTAAATAATACATGACATATTTCAATAGAATAGAACATACAAATAAACTTTGTAATTCTATCAGATGATATTAAACCAAAGATAATTTTAGTTTAATACTGGTTTAGAGAAAATAGAATTCAGATATAAAGACATCTTTGGACTCTATTTTCCATGATCTTTGAACTCAGAAATCAAAAGACTAGATATCATTTTCATAGAATAGAAAATATGATATTGGGATAGAAAATTCAGAGGTAATATGGACGTTATTTTCTATACGAGATCTTTATTAAACCCACTGGGGATCTAATAAGACAGAATATCAAATTCTCTGGGAAGATGATACGTGATAGAATATCAGTTTCCTCTGGGGATAATGATATCGAGATAATTTTTGTAGAGAAGAATTTATATTTGCTGGAGAATAATGAAAATATTATATATTGATGAAATTTATACATAATATTTCTTTAAAAATTTGCCATTGATAGGCATCATCGTGACTTTACCATCCATAGAGGCAAGCTGATATGCTCCATTAGAGAAGACTTTGTTTACTACGAATGGGCCTTCCCATTTCGCGTCGAATTTGCCTTTGCTCATATGCGTCATGGTCATTGGACGTCTGACGGTAAGGACCAGTTCTCCCTTCTGATATGCTCTGACTTTCACTTTTCGGTTAAAAGCTTTTGAAATTCGGGCCTGATATAGCTCGATATTTTGTTGAGCATACAATCGCTTTTCATCTAAAGCTTCCAGCTCTTGAAGTCGAAGACGATCATTATTTTCTGTTGTAAGTTCATTAGAGATTGTAATTCTCAGAGAAGGAATCTGGATCTCAAGGGGAAGAACAGCTTCACACCCATATACCAAAGAGAAAGGCGTACATCCAGTCGCGTTGCGAACTGTAGTGCGGTAGGCCCATAAACATTCACCAAGCTTCTCGCTCCAGTTGCGTTTGTTGGAAGAAACGAACTTTTTCAAGAGTTTGATGATCGTTTTATTGAAAGCTTCTGCCAATCCATTAGCTGCTAGATTATATGCTGTAGAAGCTAAATTATTGATTCGATAGTCGTCACAGAATCGAGTAAATTTCTGACTGACGAACTGCGGTCCGTTATCATAAATAATACGCCGAGGAACACCAAATCGATATATGACATGATGTTTGACGAAGTTGATGACATTGGAAGTTTTGACTTCAAATAACGGGATTGCTTCAGCCCATTTGGAAAAGTAATCAGTTATTGCTAGAATAAACCGATGTCCTTTTGATGATGGTGGATTAATAGGACCAATGACATCCATGCCCCAAGCCTCAAAGGGCCACGATGCCGTGGTTGGATGTAAGAACTCTGATGGTTGATGGATAAAGTCTGCATGAATTTGACAGGCTTTACATTTTCGAGCATATTGAATGGCGTCAGCCACTATTGTGGGCCAATAATAACCCATGCGTCGGATACGATCTTGAAGTTTAGGACCTGGTTGATGGGCTCCGCAGACACCATCATGTGCCTCACGGATAATCTGTTGTGCTTCTTCACCAGCAATGCATCGGAGGAGAAGACCGTCGTAGGCCCGACGATATAGCGTCTTCGTTGTATGATTATAGTAGAATCTGTGAGAACGACGCCGGATAGATGCTGCTTCACTCGGATTGTCAGAAAGTATGTCATACAACACAAAGTCTAAAAACGGACGTCTCCAGTCTTCAGTTATGGCTTCTGTTTTGTTAGAAAAGACATATTCTATAGTAGAATCGGAAGAAGACGAGGACACTCTGTCAAACTTTAATCCAGTATTAAAGTCAGATGAAAGTTCATCAAGGTTGAGAGAATTTTCGTCTGGATTATGGGGAAAACCCAAAGCCAAATTATTCTCAACGTAGAATAGTTCTCGGTTATGAACCACTATCACTTGCTGACGTCTAATTGGTATGGCTAACACAGCGGCAAGAATAGCCAAAGCATCGGCTTCTGCATTATAGGCTCGTTGAACATGTTCAATAAAAAAAACCATTAAAGGAGGAGGCCATAGAGAGTGCTACTCGATGATAAGGTATCAAATCTTGATGACGGACTTCATACGTTCCTCTGATCTGATTGATGATAAGCTTGGAATCTCCATAAACTTCTAAATATTGAATATCCAGATGTTTAGCAAGTTGAAGACCGATGAGCAATGCATTGTATTCGGCTACATTGTTTGAACATGATTGATCCAGAGAATAAGCCCTCTGAATAGTTAGTCCTTCTGGGGATACGAGAACAATCCCAACTCTGGCGACAATATCGCCATTAGGACCTATTCTAGATGCTCCATCAAAGAATAGACGCCAGGTAGGAGTTTCTTCAGAAACCAGATTTGAATCCAGAACTTCATCTGGAATTTCATCATATAATTTAGAATCTTTTGGAACCACATGAGCTGCCAGAAAATTGGCAAGAGCCTGTCCTTTAACTGACTTCTGAGAAATATAATGCATGTCGTATTGAGCTAACAAGATTCCCCAATTAGCTAATCTGGAGTTGAGAATACCGGGTTTCTTTATCATGATCCTGATGGGATTCACTCTGGAAATGACGTGAATCGTTTGACCGATAATATAATGTCGCGTCTTCTGAACGGCAAACATTAATGCTAGGCATTCTTTCTCAATTGGAGAATAACGCGGTTCAGCACCTGTCATTGTGCGACTGAGATAATAAATAGCCTGTTCATGGCCATCTTTATTTTTCTGGGCGAGTAATGCACCGAGAGAATGATCCATGGCTCGAACATATAGAAGGAATGGTATTCCCGAGACGGGAGGTACCAAAACTGGAGGGTTCATGAGATACTGTTTGATATCGTCAAATGCTTTTTGACATTCTTCATTCCAGACGAAAGATACACCTTTCTTCAGAAGTTTGTTAAATGGTCTGCAGCGTCCTGATAAGTTGGAAATGAATCTCCTGATATAAACAATTCTTCCTTGAAATCCTCGTAGCTCTTTTAAGGTGCATGGAGGACGCATCTCTTGAATGGCTTTGATCTTCTCGGGATCCACGTGTATACCTTTAGCGGTAATGACGAAGCTGAGAAATTTACCACTAGAGACGTCCAGGAAGGACTTAGTAGGGTTTATTTTAAGTTGATGCTGATGTATTAAATCAAAGATAGTCTTCAAATCTTGGATATGATCCTCTTTTCGTCGACTCTTGACTGCAATATCATCAACATAGCATTCAACTATCTTCCGAAGATGTTCACGGAATATAGTGCTCATTGCTCGCTGATATGTTGCTCCTGCATTTTTTAGACCAAACGGCATCACTGTATAACAGTATGTACCAATTGGTGTTCTGAAGGAAGTATGTTTCTCGTCATCTGGAAACATTTTGATTTGATTGTACCCTGAATACCCATCCATGAATGACATTCGTTCGAAACCACACGTGTTGTCAATCATGACATCGGTAATTGGAAGAGGAAATTCGTCTTTAGGACAAGCCGCATTAAGATCGCGAAAGTCTATACAGACTCGGATCTTGCCGATCTTTTTGAGGACAGGAACGATGTTAGCCATCCATTCAGGATGTTGTTCCTCTCGAATAAATCCGGAAGCCATAAGCTTGTTAACTTCAGCTTCAATCGCATCCATAATGTCTGGACGAAATCGTCGTTGTTGTTGTTTAACCGGTTTAGCGTTTGGCATGATATTAAGTTTATGCGTAGCGATCTTCGGATCTAGTCCTGGCATATCCTCGTAGCTCCAGACAAAGACATCGATATAATCATGAATAAGCTTAATCATGTCTTGCTTATCTGTTTCTGAAAGACTTTCGCTAATGAATATTGGTTTGGGGGACCCCTCTCCACCAACATCAATTTGGATCAATTTATCTTCAGTGGGAGGCTCTCTTTGTTCGAACCTGAATTCCCATTGGTTATCTAATCTTTGAGCCCATTGTTCTGACTCGGGTGATATTTTAAAATCATCCTCATCTTCATCATTTTCTTGCGGGCCATCGACAGAAACCATATTGATGGATAAAATAGAACGATGAAGATCGCCAATACTTGTGTCAGAATCCCAAGAGAGGGAATCGGAAGACTCAGATCGTTCGTCTCCATCGGATTCTGAATCCTCATGGACTGTATTGATAAAAGAGATAGGAGCAACGTAACCTAGACCACATTTTGTCCTTCCGTATTTCAATGGAGGAATTCGAACAGGCATTCTTCTTCCTTTTCCATTATTGAGGCTGGTTCTGAAGTCATAACCCATATTCTTGATGATATTTTTGGACTGCTGACTATAGCGACGTAGTTGTAGTCTTCCAATATCGTCGTTTTTGTCATCTTCTTCCAGATTAGGAGGATTCTGGGGTCCTTTATAGAAGAATATTGGATTTTCTCCCAACTTTCTAATAGGGACTATGAAGTATGATTTTTGTATAGACTCTAATGATACTTCTGTGTGAAGAGTTTGAACAACTCCTATGGTTAATGGCTCTAAGCTATCTAGCAATTATAAATAACTTTGTACATGATTACAGACATCAATATACTGTAAAGGAGAAGCTTCATTAATATTAGATGATGTATTTACAGAAGAAGGCTGAGCCTTATCAGACTTAGTCAAATTAATAACTAAAGGAGGAAAAGAAGAGTGATCAGAAGTTTTGTTTCGGTTCAAATCGATAACAAAAGGCTCAGAAGAGGTGAGCTCCCTTGAAGAAGATCGCGGATAAGTAGTACGTCCACTGACCGGAATGACTAGAGTATCTGGTCTAGTCTGAGAAGATGAAAGAGGAGTAGTACGTCCACTGACAGAAATTATCAGCGAACTTTGTGGAGCTTGAGAAGACAATGCAGTAGTACGTCCACTAACAGGAATTATCAATGAACCTTCTTCAGATGGTTAAGAGACTGCGGATGAGTGATACGCCCTTTTACAGGAATAACAAAGGTGTTGACTTTTGATGTCTCATCATCGTCATCCATAGCTTGCAAGACTTTTGAGTATTCATCTTTGTACATGCGAGCGTCATTGAAGTAAGCTTCGACTCCTCTGAATGGATAGAGATCTGTCACTTCCTTTTGAACCTCTCCATTATCATCAACATATTTGAAGCATTGATGAAGAGTCGAAGGAACAATATTATGTTCATGCAAGAATGGTCTCCCCAATAGAGCATTATATGAGCAACCATGATTGTCGATGATGTAGAAAGTAACCTTAGTGTGAAGATCGCCTATTTGAAATTTGAGGCGAATCTTACCCAAAGGCTCACTTTTTCTTTGATTAAATCCCAAGATGGTAGTGATAGTACTAGAAAGACTATGCACGGGTATTTTTAGTGCATCTAGCATAGTCTTTGGCATAATACTGAGAGTGGATCCTGGATCAATCAGTAGACGATCAACCTTCATAGAATCGACATATCCTGTAAAATATAAAGGACGGTCATGTCGATTATCCTATCGTCCTGCGTAAAGGTAATGTTTGGAATGAATTCCAATACATTATGGCAATGAAGACGAGGGACTGGTTCCGTTTCTGGCTTCTTGAGGAAAGTTAGGCAGGTTTCTGCTTGCAACAGCGCTTCACTCAGAGTTTCTCGAGTCTCTTTAGAGAGGCATAAGAGCTCGAAGATTGACAATTTAGCTGGTGTATTGGCTAGTTGGGCCAATATATCAAAATTATAAGGCCTTTCAAGTCCGGTAGGAAATGACTTCTTTAATGGTTTGTCGAAACGGACTTGTTGTTTGCCTTTATCAGCTGCTGTTGGTTTAGAAGGAATTGTCTCAACAGGAACATTTGAAGGTTCTTCATTAGGGATTGTTGTTGGAGTTGTAACTGGAGGGACATCAGGAGTTTCTTCAAGAATTTCAGCATAATCTTTCAGATATATTTTTTCTGACCGAGTTTCAACAAGAACTTCGCCTTCAGGCTTAGGTTCAGGGTCTACCGAAACCATGTTGCAATTCTTCATCTTGCTCTTGGCTCTTTTGTGCTTGATGATAGTTTCATTCCAGAAACCAAGGCCAACACGAGATTGATTATGTCTCATAGTGATGGCTAAAGGTGCTTGGAGTCCTTTGCCAGAATTTAAACCAGGAGCAGTGGCTAGATCATAACCCATCTTCGCCATTAATTCACGAGATTGTGAACTATGTAGGTGGAATGCAGGCTTGTATCTATCTTCAAACTGAGGTACAACTTTTACCTCCGTAGGGGGTAAATTTCCTGCCAAGATAAAAGTAGGGGTTAGAGAAGGATTGGGTGTGATACTAGAAGTCACATTACACGACTTAGTCTTCCCAGGCTTCTTTTTAGACAAAGGAGTCTTCCGAGGAGAAGAGGAAGACGTCTCGAACTCCGTCATTAAATCCGGGTGAATCCACATGATTTCTCCCTTCTTAGTTGTGACAGGAACAAGTCCTTCATTCTGTGCAGGTGGGATGTTCACAATTTTCAGAGTTGCTTTGGGGATAGGAACAATCCCACTTTCCACCATTAATGGAGGGAAGTCACCAAACTGCATTGAAATCACATTTGCTGTGACTGTCTTGTCTTTAGGTGTTAGTGTCACAGCTCCTGATTTAATCATTTTCTGGATCTTTCCTTTTAGTACATAGCAAGACAGGATTGTATGACCCAGCATTCTTTGATATAGACAGTATTTTGGATGATCCGTCTTGTTGGCTTCATCAGGCTTTTTGATTTTTGGCAATTGAATCTTGTTACCTTTGAGCAAGCATTCAAAGATACCCTGAACATCGTCATCGTCGAAAGAATACTCTTCCTTCGGTCGAGGAGGTCTCTGTTGTTGTTTTGTTGGAGCTGGTGTAGCTTGAGCAGACATTACCTCTTGATTTTTGCTTTGTAGATTGACTTCGAGAGTCTCTTTTTCTTTGTGAGTGTTGGGTCGAGCATTATTACCAGTACTCTGATTTGACTCCTTGGGAGTCATTTGTACCCCCAGGCCTTTGAAGGTCTCAGCACTGACTTCAGCGGCTTTGGCACTGACGATGAAAGAAGGCCAGTCTTGGAATTGAGTAGACCCTGTCCACATGCTGATGATTGGTAAGAGATTTGACTTGCAAGTATCGATAGTAACAGCATCGAGAGTTCCGAGAGGCATTTTGAGGGCTTCTCTTCTGAATCTTTCAATGAAGCTCTCCGTGCTTTCATTATTATTCTGTTTAATTCTTATAAGGGCTGACATGGTCATATCGTTGACGCCTTCATAGAATCGTTCTAGAAACATCTGTTTAAATCCAGCAAATTAAGTAATACACCCATCAGGGAGACTTCGATACCATTCGTAAGCGGCTCCTTTAAGACAACCGACGAATACCCGAGTGAGGAGAGCATCACTTGGTTGCAACTGATCAGTCATTACTTCAAAATGATTAATGAACTGACTTGGGGAAGTAGTCCCATCAAAGAAAGAGATGGTCGGTGGTTTATATTTTGGTGGATATGATACTTCCTTCCATTGTATGGGATAAGACTGCTTGATACCCAATCTTTGTAAGCCATCTTTTTGCTTGAATGCTTCGAACTGAGACCGAAGATTTTTTAACTCTTCAGTGACAGCTCCGGAAGATTGCAGTGTTGTTACTTGTTGAGTATAATTGGGAGGAGGGACTGCAGCATATGTACCACCCCCAGCTCCAGACTGACTTGGAGTGGTTTGTATAGGAACATTAGACTGTATTCTTGGAATAGTAGAAGGTTCCAGGTTTGGGGCAACAGGAGTAGTTAATACTACTGGCGGTGCTGTTTGTTGAACTTGTTGAGTTTGCTGTTGAGCTTGCATAAGAGTATGCATAGCAGTCAATGTATCTGGCATAGCTCGTAACTGTTGTTCCAAAGAAGAAATTTTCTGTTCATGAGCTTCAGTACTAGTCGAAGGTTCGTGATTGCCATCTACCATATAAGCGATAATCGTTCGAGGAATAGACGATGAAACAGTCTGTTCTGAATCATCGCTGTGAGAATCAGCCTCTTTTCTAGGGCTATTTACGGGGGTCAATACCGGGAAGTTGGACTCTCCAAGGAAGTCCTCTATGATCTCTGGATTATCATTTGGATAAGAAGAAGAAGAGATCATGGTCGAAGCTCCAGTCCTGGATCGGATGTCGAGGTAAACACTATCGTCAGAATCTGACATAGCATCAGATCGCATTCTACCTCCAATGTTTCTGGAGGTCATGTTGACAGAAGCATAAAGAGGTTCATCTTCATCCAGTATTGGTTCATATTGAATCCGTTCGAAAACATATCGTCTTTTTGGTGAACAACAACATTGAATCACAACCCGAGGTTGGAAGTTACAACCACGCTTTTCATGGCAAATATGAGCAATGTCATAGCCAGATGGAGTGTCGATTCTCCGTTTGTTTTACAAATGTTCCCTAAGATCTGTAGGAACAGATTGGGAAGTACTTGAAGATAGTTTCTGTGTAGAAACTTGTCTTTTGTTCTTCTGTCTTCTCGGTTCTTGAGTGTATAAAGACTGATTAATTTGAGTGATGTAGTTCTTGGCATATTCTGCATCAGGGTCTAGTATACTTGTCTCAGTTTGATAAGGCTTCTTTAGACCGGAAGTAGAACCGAGATGATTCCGGTTAAGCTTGTTACGAAGATCCGTAGGAGATAAGACTTTAGTATCAGTCTTGGATACTTGTAATTTGCCTTTATCAGATCGAAAAATTTTGAGAGAAGGAAGATGGACATTATTCCGACTGGGAGTCGGTAATAATCCATCTTTAGAGGAAGTAGCCAAACGGTATTTTCCTTTATTTGATCTAGTAAAATTACTAGTCAAATTAACTCCAGAGGTAAAGACCTTAGGAGTAGAGGAGTTGACTAAAGAGTCTTTCTCCTTAGTTGGCACAAGATGAACAAGTTGTGGGGGAATCATTTGTATGTTCTGTGGAAGAGAACCCCCAGCCTGCTTTTGAGAAATAGTCAAAGGACTGTATTGGTTGGCATACGCTGACTTCAGTTTGGAATTCTGGTCATACGCTGCCTTTTTACTAGCATATGCTAACTTTGGCTTAGCATACGCTGCCTTTGCCGCACGCTGCTCTTTGACTTCCATACGCACAGAGTCTTTAATGGCTAAAGAGCCGACTGCTGTCGTAAGGGTAGAAGGACAAGAGACTTTGACATGTCCAGAGATGGTTTTCCTTAGACACGCTGACTTGGTTAAAGAACCCACTTTGTCAGCGTGACTAGAAGAAGCCACTGTTGTCGTGTTCAGAGAAGCCGAGGCATGCTTCGTCGAAGTCGAAGACGTATTCTTGTCAGCGTGAGTGACAGAAGTGTCTCGGGCCATCGAAGAAGACTCAGGGACATAGACAGAGTGTCCCTTCTTCTTGGCAGCAGGAAGAGCGGAGGAAGCAGTTCGGCCCTCCTTCGCCTTGAGCATTTCTTCGTAAGCAGATTGATCGAATTGTACGACCATCGTCTTCTTCGTCGAACCGATCGACGAAGTATCGCATTGAGTTGTTGCTATCTCGTTGGAGGAGACAGCTTTCCCCAGCAGAGTCGCCAATTTATTTTCTATAAATAAATTCACTTTATTTATTGTATTTCTGGTAAAATTACAACTATAGGAATCTAATCTAGAAGACGATTACTTTATCCCTTGGACGATGCGATGAAGAAAACTCGAACTTCGAAGAACTTGGACAGCAACTGGGCAATCTCTCTGTTCTCTCTGAATTGAATGTTATTCTTGATGAAGATGAAGAAACTCTCTTTTATAGAGTTCTGGATAACTTTTCTGAAGCATACGCTCAGTCAGTTACTTGACGTATGCATAACTGCAGAGACGCATGGCGAATTCTGATGAAGACACCTTAGAGTGCGGTTGAGAGTAGTGGGATATATCTAGGAGAGATTGATGGCATGGATGCCACGTTGCATAACTTCTGAGTAAGTGGGTAACTGAGTACAGGACACATGAGAACGTGTGTTGACTGTACGTTTGAAGTCATCTTGAACGCATTTGCTATGATACGCTGTCTTTGTTGAGGAGGAGTCATACAAAGCTGATACGCTCACTTGGTTGACAAGGAGTCGTATGGAGTCCATACGCTCACTTGATTGGCAAGGAGTCGTATGGAGTCCATACGCTCACTTGATTGGCAAGGAGTCGTGTAGACACGTGGCTGTCCTCAATCTTCTCAAATATGCCATATCTTCTAATAACTGACAAATATCTCTTGAGCGTCGTGTTGCAGATATGATGGCTGACAAACTGTCATAAATGTCAGTAATGATGGCTGTGCATTTATGATGGCTGATGAGCTGTCCTCGTAAGAGACAAAATCAATTCTCGAAAACCCATACGACGGCTAATCTTCATAGGGCAGCTGTCTTTTGCATGAAAGACGAAGTGTCAGATTCATCCTTCATTAAATGTCTGCTGTGCTGTCATTTCACTAATAAAGTATTCACTGAGTGTATAGCTTTGACTGAGCGTATGGCCTTGAGCGTATGGCTTTGGCTGAGCGTATGGCTTTGGTTGAGCGTATGACCTTGAGCGTATGGCCTTGGCTGAGTCTTATGTCAGCGTGTCATAATTTTTCACACCCTACAATATCATCAACATAACATTCGACTGTTTTACGAAGATGTTCTCTAAAAATGGTACTCATAGCCCGTTGGTAAGTTGCACCAGCGTTCTTGAGACCAAATGGCATCACTGTGTAGCGGTAGACTCCACGAGGAGTGCAGAAAGATGTGTGTTTTTCATCTTCTGGATTCATCTTGATCTGATTATATCCAGAGAATCCATCCATAAAAGATATTCGCTCGAACCCACAGGTATTGTCAATCATGACGTCCGTAATAGGGAGAGAAAATTCATCTTTTGGACATGCTTCATTAAGATCCTGAAAGTCGATGCAGACTCGGACTTTGTCGGTTTTCTTCAAGACTGGAACCACGTTGGCTACCCAATCGGGATGTTATTCTTCTCGAATAAAGCCACAAGCAATAAGCTTCTTGACTTCATCATCAATTACGTCTATCATTTCATGCTTGAATCGTCATTGCTGTTGTTTGACTGGTTTAGCATTAGACAGAATGTTCAGTTTATGAGTAGCAATTTTGGGATCTAAACCTGGCATATCTTCATAACTCCAAGCAAAGACATCAAGATATTCTTTAATAAGAAGAATCAACTCTTGCTTATCTGCTTCTGGAAGATTCTTGCTACTAAAGATCGGACGAGGTGACCCGCTTTCTCCTACATCAACTTGAACTAGTTGATCTTCAGTAGGAGGTTCTCTTTGTTCAAATCAGAGTACCCACTGATTATCCATCTATTGAGCCTAAGGATCTGTTTTAGGATTTTTTTCAACGTCCTCATCATAGCCTTCCAGAAGTTCAACGGAGACCCTATTAGAAGATACGATCACACGATGGACTTCACTAATGCTGGTGTCAGAATCCCATGACCTGGAATCAGAAGAATTAGAACGTTCTTCGCTATCAGAGTCAAAAACTGCTGGAGATAACATCGGAGGAGAAGCATATCCGAGACCTCTTTTGGTCTTGCTATAGTACATATCTGATTTTCCTTTTGGAACAGCCGTACGAATAGGAGTTCGTCTGCCCTTACCGTAGTTGAGGCCATTTTTAAAGTCATAACCCATCTTACGGATGATGTCTTTTGATTGTTGACTATAACGACGGAGTTGTAGATGTCCTGTGTCGTTAAGCTTGCTAACGTCCGTATAGTTGAATTATTGTTCTGGTCCTTTACTAAAAAGTATTGGACTTTCACCTTTCTTTCGAGCAGGGACAATACGGTAAGAGTCATCTGGATCTTCAAATGAGACTTCTGTTTGAAGAGATTGTACAACTCCCATTGTAAATGATTTTAAGCTATCTAACAAATCCAAATAGCATTTAGTATGATAAATAACATCAGTATACTGGAAAGTAGATACTTTTTCATTAATTTGTACATCTGTATTTACAGCAAGAACTTTAGCCTTAGCAGGCTTGGTCAGATTAATTACAAGAGGGGGAGAAGAAGAACGTGGAAGAGACTTGTTACGACGGAGGTCGATGACAACGGCTCAGAGG
This sequence comes from Iris pallida, assembly GCA_029216955.1. NCBI lineage: Eukaryota > Viridiplantae > Streptophyta > Magnoliopsida > Asparagales > Iridaceae > Iris > Iris pallida. The sequence continues at coordinate 1,500,302 of JANAVB010022600.1, read as the reverse complement.
AGGTGAGCTCCCTTTTTTCCTTGTTGTGAGTTAAATCAACAACAAGAGGCTCAGAAGAAGTGAGCTACTTTTTGTCCTTATTACGACGTAAGTCGATAACAAGTGGCTCAGAAGAAGTGAGCTCCCTTTTATCTTGATCGCCATCAACCAGTTTTTTTTGAATTGGCAAGTGAATAGCCAGTGGTTTAGAAGACTAAGGATGAGAAACACGCCTTTTGACAGGTATAATAAGAGTGTCTTTGGGCACTGCTTCTTGGTCTTCTTCAGTATCCATGGCCAATACCACTTTCATAAATTCTTCCTTATACATACGAGCATTGTTGCAATACGCTTCGACGCCCTTAAAAGGATAAAGGTCTGCAACTTCTTTATGAACCTCTCTTTTGCTATCGACATATTTAAAGAATTGATGAAGAGTTGATGGAACAATATTATGTTCATGGAGGAAAGGTCTTCCCAGAAGAGCATTGTAAGAACAACCATAGTTGTCGATGATATAAAAGGTCACCTTTGTGCGAGGATTGCCTATTTGGAGTTTTAAGCGGATCTTGCCTAAAGGTTCACTCCTTCCTTGGTTGAATCCCAAGATAGTGGTGATTGTGCTTGAAAGACTATGAACTGGTATCTTCAATACGTCCAACATCGTCTTAGGCATGATGCTGAGAGCAGACCCTGGATCTATCAGGATACGATCGACTTTCATTGAATCGACATATCCTGTATAGTAAAGAGGACGATCATGTCTATTATCCTCCAGCAGCATATCATCCTGAGTGAAAGTGATATTTGGAATCAACTCCAGGATACTATGACAGTGACAGCAAGAGACTGGCTCTGATTTCGGCTTTTTGAGAAGAGTTAAGCAAGTTTCAGCCTGCATCAGAGCTTCACTTAAAGTTTCTCGAGTCTCTTTGGAAAGGCGCAAGAGCTCGAAGATTGATAACCTAGCCGGTGTATTGGCTAATTGGGCCAATATATCAAAGTTATACGGCTTTTCAAGTCCTGTAGGAGATGATTTCTTCAGGGGTTTATCAAAGCGGACTTGTTGCTTACTTTTGTCAGCAACCACCGGTTTGGGAGGAATAGGCACTAAAACTAGTGAAGATGTGAAGGAATCTCTTCAGTAGAAGCAGGTTGTGCTGGAGTAAGTTCAGAAGAAGAAGCAGGATTCTCTTGAGCTTCAGAATGATCTTTCAAATAGGCTTTCCCTGATCTGGTGCCTAGCAGAATTTCTTCATCAACTATGGGGTCAAAGGACACCATGTTGCAAATCTTCGTCTTGCCTTTAGAACGACCTTTCTTCTTAGAAGAAGAGAAAACCTTAAATTCGGGAGCAAGGTCAGGATGAATCCAAATAATTTTGCCGTTGTCAAGAGACAAGGGAACGAGACCTTCATTTGGTGGAGGTGGAAGATTCTCAATCTCTAGAGTAGCCTTTGGAATAGGAATGATACCGTACTGTACCATCTGCGGAGGAAAGTCACCGAACTGGACCGAAACCATGTTTGTAGTCACGGTCTTCTTGTCTTGTTGCAGAGTAACGACACCAGCATTGACAAGCTCTTGAATTTTGCCCTTGAGCACGTAGCATGCTCGAGTGGGGTGTCCAATGAACCTATGGTAGACACAATATTTAGGATGATCTGTCTTACCGACTTCATCAAGTTTCTTTGGGTCTGGGAGCTGAATCTTGTTGCTTTTGAGTAAGCAATCAAAGATGCTTGCAGTGTCATTCTCGTCAAAGGAATATTCTACTTTCGGACGAGGTTCTCTCGGTGGAGGTGCAGAAGGAGTAGAAGTGGATATAGGCGGAGCCACATTGACAGCCAAAGATACTTTATTCTTGTTCAGATTGATGTTCAAAGTCTCTTTTGCTTTGCGATTGTTCTGGCGGTTGCCACCACCTGATGTCTGGTGTTCATCTCGATCGGGGTTAGACATTTGTACCCCCAATTGCTTGAATTTTTCAGCACTCACTTCCGCAGCTTTGGCGTTGACAATGAATGAGGGCCAATCTTGGAACTGGGTAGATCTTGTCCACATACTGATGATAGACAAAAGATTTGCTTTACAAGTATCAATAGTGACAACAGCTGGAGTCCCGAGAGGCATCTTCAAGGCTTCACGGCGGAACCGTTCGATAAAACTCTCAGCAGTTTCATTGTGTTTCTGTTTGATTTTGTTGAGAGCCGACATAGTTATGTCGTTAAATCCTTCATAGAACCATTCCAGGAAGATTTGCTTGAGGCCTGAGAAGGAAGTGATACAACCATCGGGCAAACTTCTGTACCAGTCATACGCTACGTCGGCTAAACAACCGACGAACACTCTGGTAAGAAGAGCGTCATTTGGCTGGAGTTGAACGGTCATTACCTCAAAATGATTGATGAACTGACTATGAGAAGTACTGCCATCAAACAAAGAGATCGTTGGGATCTTGTACTTCGGTGGGAACGGGACTTCTTTCCATTCAACTGGATAGGGCAGCTTGATCCCCAATCTTTGCAAGTTGTCTTTCTCTTTGAAAGCTTCGAATTGGGTTCGCAAGAGTTTGACAGCTTCATTGGCATCTTCAAATGACGAAGAAGGAGCAGGTTGAGTAAGAGTGGTAGGAGGAGGAACAACATTGTAAGCACTACCCCCAGCTCCTGACTAACTAGGTATAGTTTGAACTTGTACTTGTACATGAGGCATTTGAGGAGACACTACCCCCAGCCCAGTATTGGCAGGTACTGAGGATGCTATGATCTCTGGATTTACAGCAGTAGGTACAGTCGGTGGTGTGGCATGCTGTGCTACTATGATAGAATGCATACTAGCAACTATTTCAGCCATAGTTTTTAGCTTGTCTTCTAGTGCAGCGATTTGCTGTTCCTGATTTACAGAGGTTGAAGCATCTGGATCTTCATTGACAGCATAAGCTGTCACTTCTCTTGGTACAGTGGAAGACACTGTTTGTTTAGATCTTTCACTGTTTGCATCATAGTCGGAGAAAGAGTCGTCTCCTGACTGAGAAGTAGGAAGATAACCTAAAGAGTTTTGAGGAAGATTCCTTTGACCGATTGTATCTCGGCTTCGAGAACGGGTATGTCGAAACACTCCTTCAGAAGATTCTTGGAGTAATTCTAAATATCGTAGGCTTGGTTTATGAGGTTTGCCATGCTTAGAACACCTTCTACCCCCAGTGTCTCGGGAAGTCATGTTGATAGAAGCATACAAGACTTCATCTTCTTCAGACATAGCTTCAGATTTAGCAAAAGTCAGACGATCGAAGATAGATCGTTTTGTTGTTTGACAACAACATTGGATGATGACTTTGTGATTGCAATGATGATGAGATGGTTGAACTGGAGATGTTGAGACGTTGTCCCGCTTTTGTCTGAGATGTTCTCGGAGATCGGGAACAACAGCAGGATGAGAAAAACAATGAGGGATTTGTTCTTTGGTAATGTTCGAAACATGATTTCGATTCTTCAAATATTTAGTCCCTTGAGTGTACAGGGAAGTGCTCACTTCATTGGCATAAGTGTCGGGATTTTAACCCTGGAGATTTGTTTTTGATGATGTTTGGTCTTCAACATTGGCTGTTTGCGTTTCACCGAAGTGGATCTGTTGAGATAAGTCCTTAGATCTGCAAACTCACCCCCAGGGGTTTCTGTTTGAGACACCAGCAGTTTTCCCTGCCTAAAACGGGAAATCTTGAGAGTTAGGAGGTCCTGGAATTCTGCTACCGGGGTAGGCAGAATACCTCTTTGGTTAGTACAAATTCTCTTGTCATAAAGGAAAGAAGAATCCTTGTTTGAAAGAGTTCTAGTACTGATTGGTGCCGAGGCACGTTCAGATTGATCTTCTTCAGTAAAAACTGAAGAAGATTGAGAAAAGACCAAAGGGCCTTTTCCTTTATTTTGAAGAGGAAGAGGAATAGCCAAAGGACTACCCCCAGTAGATTACACAGGAGCAATAGTGTGTTTGGAAAGAGGAGCAGAGCCTTTTCTCTTGTTATGGGAAGAAGAGAGTTTAGCCAAAAGGTTGTCACTCTTGGATTGCGCAAGAGAAGTTTGCGCATGAATGGATGGCGCACTGGTTTTGGCCACAGAAACTGTGGTTTGCGCATCAGGAGTTCTTGCTACAGAGTGCTTAGGGTGGACTCTGGATGCTGGAGCGTTAGTTTGCGCAGACATATTGGCAGCCAATTACGCCAAAGGCATAGTAGTCTTGTACTTGACTAAGGCAGCATATGAAGTCTTCTGTGTACTGGCAACAGCAGATTGTGCAGCAGTAGCAGAGACAGATTGTGCAGCAGGTTTGATGATAGAAGCTTTGGACTGTACAACAGTCTTGATAGCAGACTGCACAGAAGTCTTGCTGGCAGCATCAATAGACTGCACAGCAGTCTTTGGGACCGTCACTGGGCGCACTTTGCTTGTGGCAGAAGTGGTTGCAGTGCGAGGAGTGGTCTTGGAGTTGATCATAGCCTCGTAGGCTGTCTGGTTGATCTTCACAACTAGTGTCTTCTGCGTCTTTCCGATAGACGTTACGTCACATTGAGTTGTCACTTTCTCGTCGGAGGAGAAAGTCGTCCCCAGCAGAGTCGCCATTTTGTTTGCAAAAAGGTCCTTCTGTCAACAAGGTGAAACATCGTCTAAGCGACCGGTATTTAAGTGTTCTTAGTGAACCTTCGCTTGCTGGGATCCGGCCCCTACAGCTAACCCAATCTCATCAAAACTTAAAAAACTAAAATTTTGAAGGTCTATAATAAAATCATTTGAATTGTTAATTTTAGCTTAAGCCATCTTATTGAGTAAATATAAATTTTTACAGACTTTAGAAAACATGGCTGCCAAAGAAGAGACCTACTCTGCGAAGCTTGCTAAGTTCAATGGCACATACTTCAAGAGGAGGCAGAGCCAGATAAAATTTTGGCTTACCAGTTTAGGCCTGATTTCTGCCATTGATGAGTTCACACCCATCATAAATGATTCTGATAAGACTGAGCTGACGTAGGGGTATCCAAGTCCTCTTCATCTACCAAACCTAAGACCCCTAAGGAAATAGACTACTACTGCTTCCACAGAATCTTAAGTGTTATGTCCGAGTCACTCAACGACATATTTTTTAAATATAAAAGCGCTAAAGAACTCTGGGATGCTTTGGAAGATTAATATGGTTGTGATGATGCTGGAATTGATAGATTCAATTCCTCCACATTCAACAGATATGTCATGATAGATAACAAGCCTATAAATGACCAAATTCATGAATTTCAAGAATACCTTAGACATGTTCAAGCCAAGGGAACATTCTTTTCCACTGAGCACAAAATATGATGCTTGATAGACAAACTCTCTCCATCTTGGTATAATGTGGCAAATGATCTCCTCCATCTACAAGGAACTATTACATACTCTTAAGCTTTAAAAAGACATAGAACAGAATAAGAATATAGGTCAAAGTCCAAAGCTAGGTCTAGTGCCACAGCTAGGGTAAACCTTGTAGAAAGCCATGGTAAATCCAAGGCTAACAACTATCTCAAACCCAAGAAAAACTCTTTAAAAAAGAAGCAGAGTTTTCAACCAAATCACCAAAACCCTCATCATCAAAACCCTCAACACCATCAACCTCAGAAATCTAGAAACTTTGGTCAGACTCAGGATCAGAGAAGATTTTGTTTTGTATATGGTAGAACAAACCATACGGCCATCAACTGCTTCCAAAGGACGAAAGAACCTATCGAGACCTCCTTCAAAGGAAAAGACAAGCCAAAGGTTAACATGATTCTGAATGAGTCTTCCAGTTCCTTCAGGTCTGTATGCTATCAACCTATAGTAAACCTTTCTTTCCATTCTGATGATTGGTGGTTGGATTTCGGAGTTAATATTCACGTTTCATTTGATCGCTCCTATTTTTTAACCTATCAGGAATCATGTGGAGGAGGCGTGACTTTAGGAGATGGTTCAACATCACAAATTGTAGGAAGAGAAATAATAGATCTGAAGATGATATCAGAAAAAATTCTACCTCTCCATGATGTGCTTCATGTGCCATCTGTTAGAAGAAACCTAGTTAGTGGATCATTACTTGTAGCCGCAGGATACAAAATTGTAATAGAGGCTAATAAAGTAGTTTTTTCTAAGAATGAATTTTTTGTGGGGAAAGAATTTGTAAAAGATGGACTCTTTATTTTAAGTACTATGAATAAAAGTTCAAATCCTTCTTTTATTGCAAATGTTGAATCCTTAAATGTTTGGCATGGTAGATTAGGTCATGTAAATTTAGAATCTATTAAAAGGATGATAAACTTAGATCTTATATCTAAGACTCCTATTGATGATGAACACAAATGTAAAATTTGTCTTCAATCCAAACATACTAGACTACCTTTCAAATCTGTTCATAAGGATTCTGAACTCCCAGAACTTATCCATAGTGATGTTTATGATTCCAATAGAGTTTTAATCCTAGGTGGTAGAAAATACTTTGTTTTATAGATGACCATTCAAAGTACTGTTACACCTACCTTCTTAAGACCAACGATGAAGTTCTAGACAGATTCAAAGTCTATAATTATGAAGCTGAAAACCACTTAGATAGAAAGATTAAGATTCTTAGATCAGATCGTGGTAGAGAGTATATCTCAAATAAAATGACTAACTTATGTGAAGAACATAGAATTATTCATGAGGTAACTGTTCCTTATTCACCGCAGTCCAACGGAGTTGCTGAAAGAAAGAATCGCACTCTGTTAGACATGGTCAATGCCATGCTTCATGCTTCTCAGCTCAGGTGCCTCTGATAATCTTTGGGGAGAAGTCCTTTTGTCAGCATGTTATATTCTTAATAAGATATCCATTAAGACTAATGATAAGACACCATATGAGTTATGGAAAGGTCGAACCCTTAGAATTAATTATCTTAAAGTTTGGGAATGTCTAGCTAAGGTAGGAATTTCTGAACCCAAAAAGAGGAAAATAGGACCTAAGACTGTAGATGCTGTGTTCATAGGATATGCCCTAAATAGTAATATTAATAGATTTTTTGTAACCCATTCTGAAGTAAATGAAATCTCTAATAACACAATTATAGAAGCTAGAGATGCATTTTACTTTGAGAATATTTTTTCCTTCAAGGATAGAACTCCTCCAACCTTTCTCTTACTCCATCTACTAGGTCTCATGATCAAATACCAAGTTCACAACTTGAACTAGTCATAGAACCTAGAAGGAGTAAAAGAGAGAGGATTGAAAAGAATTTTTGTGAAGAATTCTTCATATTTTTCATAGAGTGTGATCCCTCAACTTATGAAGAAGCCATATCCTCTCTTGATGCCCCTTTCTGGAAAGAAGCTATTAATAATGAATACAACTCCATTATGGAGAACAATACTAGTTTTTAGCAGATCTTCCTTTAGGTAGCAAACCCATAGGTTATAAGTGAATTTTCAAAAAGAAACTTAGAGCTGATGATACCATAGAAAAGTACAAGGCTAGGTTAGTAGCCAAAGGTTTTACCCAGAAAAAGATATTAGATTATTTTTGATACCTACTCTCCTGTAGCTAGAATCACTTCTATTAGAACTCTCCTAGCCTTAGCTTCCATTCATGATATGCTGATCCATCAAATGAATGTAAAGACAATATTTCTAAATGGAGATTTAGAGAAAGAAATATATATGAAGCAACCTGAAGGTTTTATTGCTAAAGGTCAAGAAAAGAAGGTTTGTAGATTAGCAAAATATTTTTATGGCCTAAAGCATGCTCCTAAGCAATGATACAACAAATTTGACAAAGTCATTTTAGAATTTGGTATTATGCCAAATAAATATGACAAATATTTGTATTCTAAAAATACAAATAGAAGTTGTGTTATCTTATGCTTGTACGTTGATGATATCCTTATTATAGGATCTTCACTGGAATTGTAAATAACACTAAAAATTATTTATCTAACCAGTTTGATATGAAAGACCTAGGTGAAGCAAACTTGATCCTAGGAATGTAAGTATCCAAATACAAAGAGGGCTATACTTTATCTCTAGCACATTCAATTGAGAAAATGTTAAAAAAGTTTGAGTATTTTGACCAAAAATCTGTCCTTACTTCTTATGACAGCAATGTTGTTCTCAAGAAGAATGAAGAATCACCTATAGAACAACATAGATATTCACAAATGATAGGGTCACTTATGTACATAACAAATAGGACTAGACCTGACATTGCATTTGCCATTAGGAGACTAAGTAGATATACTAGTAACCCAAACCAATCACATTGGACTGCATTAGACAGAGTATTTAGATATCTTAAGGGTACTCTAGATTATAAACTTCATTATACTAGACATCATGATATCATAGAAGGTTACTCAGATACAAATTGGGTAACTGATTCACATGATGTGAAATCCACTACTGGATATATTTTTACCATAGCAGGAGCTGCAATCTCCTGGGGATCATGTAAAGAAACTATCATAGCCAGAAGTACAATGTACTCTGAAATGATAGCTTTGGACACTACTTGTACAAAAGCCGAATGGCTTAGAAATCTTATTATGTATATACCTGTTTCTGTTCATTATGTTCCTGCAATTTTCATAAACTGTGATAATAAATCTGTTATAGAACTACTAAAACATAATTCTATAATTGCTAAGATGAATAGGCACTTGCAGCTGCGTTTCAAATAAATAAAGAGCCTATTGGACAAATATGTGATTCTTGACTATATAAAGTCAGAAAAGAACCTTGCAGACCACTTGACGAAGGGTCTGTCTAGGACATTGATCCTAGAATCATTGAGGGAGATGGGGTTAAGCCCACAGTATAGTCACCAGCAGTGGCAACCTAACTGAGTCTGACTGCAGATCCCAAGAAGTCGGTTCAGTGGGTTAGAAACAAGCTGAACTAGGTGACTATTATGGAACACTGACCTTGAGATTAAATTCTCTTTAAAATAAAAATTCCAAGAGGCTGTACATGTGTACATTGATATCCCATCCCTATGGTGACAGTGTTCCTTGTGTTATATGAATATGGTGAGTTTAAACTCTTAATAATTCCAAGCATGATATGCAGGGTTGATTTCTATCACCAACCCTTAATTGACTTACCTATATGAGAGGTCGTGAAGGCCGCGACTATAGGACATGGTGATCCTAGACAACTCTCATGAATATATAAAAGTGCGCATGGCCAACCAAACTGCCACCCGATAGACCCAAGTACCTTTACCGTACTATGTGTGCTATTTTCTGAATCTGTTTCAAGAAAACTGATTCAAGGCGTAGTCCATCAAGCTCTTCTTCAGACAAAGACAATAGTTATTACGTGAGATTCAAGGCTGTAGTCTATCTCATTTATGCATAGTATACAACTGCCCAGAAATTCTCTAATTCCTCTCTTATTTTCTTTTCCTCCGTTAGTTTAAAACTTGACTCTTTTTTTTTTGGGAGGGGGGGGGATTGTTGGCTGTGTGTACTCTCTTACACAGAACAAAAGCTCAAGTTTAGTCCCGCATCGGTGGGGAGAGGGAGTCCACTTGTGCTTATATCACCTTGCTTCACTAAAGTATTGTGTGGAGTCCTATGAGGCCACACGCGCGCGCCGCCGCCCGGCTCGGCTCGGTTCGGTTCGGCATGCATAACGGATGCGGGTACGTGCCCACATCTGCGGGTGCCGAATGCCGATTCGATTTTCTCTTCAGATTCGGGCTGAGACTCTAAATAATTTTTTGCTCTTCATTATTTTTCCTGACCGTTACTATTCATTAAATTTTTTTAACATTGGACACTTCAAATTCCGTCCAGATTCTTTGAACCACATGGTTCACATTTGTTTAAATTATAAACAGTTGTAACGTCCGGCTTAAATGGCAATCAATTTTCTGTCCGTTAGAGATATCTCATCAGCCTATATATTGTGTCCTTTTTCATTCTTTCAAACACAGAAAATTTCTACGTGCAAACTCTCTCTCACTTTCCACCTTCCCGAATTTCCGTCGGGCATTTCCTTGTTGCAGTATATCAGTTACTTGAACTCTATTGGATCCATCAATTTATGTCGGTAACAACTATATATCTTTGTGGCAGCATGTTATGAAAGAAATATGGAAAGAAAGATATATATCAAGTTACAGAACTCATGGTAATCTCCATATGGGAGACATGATATGTGGAGCTACTATGGTCGAATTGCAGGTTTTACCATAGGATTTTGGAGTTTGGGGGGAACTTTACTGCTCAAAAGTTCTTGGAGGTATTTCCTATTTTGAGTTTGTTGACCGCATCACACGTTGTTGGATGTAATGTTTTCGAAAATTTGGGTAAGTAGTCATACACATGACCTCGGCTTCTTCTACATGATTACTCTATGTGTTCCAGGTTGTAGGAAGTTGCAGATAAAACCGAAAGAAAGGTTTCAAGAAATTAATGAAGGTAAAAAAAAAAAAAAATCTAGGATGATCTTCATGTGTCTACTTGGACATTGTTTACTACTAAGATCATAGTATTAACCTTGTATGACCATTGTATTAACCCTGACGATACAATAGAAATAATTTATTAACCTTGTATGACCATATTATTAACCTTGTATGACCACAGTATTAACCTTGACAATTCAATAGAAAGAGTATATCTATTGGTCAAGTTATCTAATTCTTCTATGACACATTTCGATAGACACGAATCTACGTGGCATAGATTATAAACTAATCTACGAGATGGTTACAATTATGTTGAAGTGATCTCAGCTCACGCAAATGTCTGACATCCAATCTTGGTCCACACGGATGATATGAACCAATTAGAGTCTAGAAACCCTTTCCTCGAACGTTCGAACCCACAAGTAAACACTTGTTTTACCTAAGAGCCATTTGTACTACCCCCCAATTTTCATTAGATGTTGCATTTGACACAATTTCTATATATTTTCTCAGGTTTGTGTCTTTGATAGAACAGTGCATGTTAGACTATGAACACAAGGTTTTAGGATTCTTCAGTACAGACAACGAATTGGAATAAAAAACTTTTGCATATATATATATATATATATATATTTTTTTTGCATATATATATATATATTTTTTTTTTTTTTTTTTTTTTTTGCATATATATATATATATATATATATATATATATATATATAAAAAAAAATATATATATATATATATATATATATATATCAAATGATCTCTAGCCTAGTGGTTAAAAGAGATGCATGCGGCCCAAGTGGTCAAGAATTCGAGTCCCAGTGGAGACGAGTTCGCCACAATTGTCCATTGCTTCAAAAAAAAAAAAATTAATCCATTGCTTCAAAATATATATATATATATATATCATGCCAAAGTCCAACTGCAGACTTCAGTCCAATATATGTCATATAAGATAACAATGGACTTCAGTCCATATATACTACTATATATGTGTCTCACTAGCAACCAACCACGGACATATAAGATACCAAATCATAGACATGTCGTAACCATCGGTCAGAGCTTCTGGACTCTTCCATACAATATTTCTTTTCTATGGCCATGGGCTTATAATCTTCTTCTGCACTCAGTTAGTTTACAGTCTTTTTTAATATATATTTTAAGGTTTGTGTTGGTATTTTCTCAGGTTTGTCTCAGTCTTTGATAGAACAATGTATGTTAGACTATGAACCCAAAAGGTTTTAGAATTCTTCAGTACAGACAAAGAACTGGAATAAAAAAAAAAAAACTTTTGCATGAATATATATCCAATACACCAAAGTCCAACTACATACTTCAGTCCATGCACTGGCGGACCCACATGAGAAGCACTGGGGTGGGGCCCCCAGTGAATTTTTTTTTTACTGTATTATTATACTCCAAAAAAAAAATTTAAGCCGCATTTTTCAAACCCCTTTATAATTGTGCCCCAGTGAATTTTTATCCTGAATCCGCTAGTGAGTCCATGTAACTATTGGTACGGACATGTGTCTCTCTAGCAACCAGCTACGTGCGTAAGATATCAACTCATAGACATGTCGTAACTATCGGTTAGATATCAACTCATAGACATGTCGTAACTATCGGTTAGATATCAACTCATAGACATGTCCTAACCATCGGTTGGAGCTTTTGGACCATATAATATGATCATTTCTATGGCCTAATACCTTTCATGGGCTTATAATCTTCTTCTGAACTCAATAAGTTTACTGTTTTTTTAAGATATTTTAGGGTTTATGTTGGTATCTTCTATATATTTTAGGGTTTCCAAGAATTCACCGACAATTATGGATGGGAGTCACTTTTCGACTGCTTGGTGCCTATGTATGCAAACATATACAATTACCTCTGGTGGGACAGGACCCGGTCTAGAGTTTTTCGGAACCCAGAACAAAATTTAAAATTATGTCCTTTAAAAAAAAACTGAAATCACTTATAAAAAAAAGGCAAATAGCTTGGACTTGAATCCATGACCTTTAATATAGTAGATACACGTGAAAACCAACCACATTAAGTAAGTTACTATGATATTTTGTATGAACACTAATATTTAACATATTACAAAGGTTAAATATATACAAAAAAAAATTGAGACCTTCCTAATTTGTGGGCCCTGGACGGTCGTCCTGGGCCAGGGCTGACCCTGGGACAGGTGGTACCAAGCCGAATCCATCAATGGAGATTTTCAACTCGATCGTGGACAATGTATAAATTATAAATTCTTTTAGTATGATGGTATTTCTAGTCGAGCAAAATGCATAAGACAAGGCTCTCATTTGCTTTCCTATTTTATCTTGGGTAGAGACCCATAGAGCTGCCTTCAATTTGGCCTTCCTTTTTAAATCTCCACAAATGTCACCCATACTCACTTTTGGCCTTACATTCAAGTCATATTTTCCAAATTTATACAATTATGAGAGGGTGGAGTCGATGATAGAAGGAGAGGTCAATGGTTGGCTACCACGCAGGTCCATTGTCACGTCCCCGATCACAAACTTTGGGCAAAATATTATTTTCGTAATATACATACTGCTTAGTTTGTTTAAAAAAATAAGACATTTTCCATCTTTGTGATGAGATGAGAATAAACTAAAAATGGAAGAGAAGAGAAAATAAGAAAGATTGCACACACACAAGATTTATCGAGGTTCAGCTCAATTTGAAAGATTAAAAGGGTATTCTCTCAAGTTTGTACAACTTAACTTGATGATCACTTTCTCTCACAAACTCACTTGAAGTGGATTATAAGTGTGAGGAATACAAGTTGTATGTGGTTATGTTGTTGTTCTTCATCTTCTTCTCAATCTTCACCATCTCCCTCCTATTCATAGAGATGATATGCCTATTGGGTACACCACATTCGTTTCATGGTGAAGACCAAAGAGCATCCCTTCCATTTTCCAAGGTTCGTTCTTCCTTCCAAGATCGTTCTTCTTTCTTCAAGGTTCATTCCTCCTTCTTCAAGGTTCATTCCTCCTTCTCCAAGGATTGTTGCATGGAGAAAGGTAATGCATTAAAGTTGCATGTAGTCATCATTAGTATGGACCCCGTTCCAATCAATCTCCCCCTCCATCCTCACGTGGAGAAAGATCTCAAATAATAGTTATACCTGTCATCCTTCGGCAAAAGTCATGCTTCTCTTTTGGTAGAGGATTCGTCATCATATCAGACGAATTTTGGCCTGTATCATTCTTTTTAACCTGCATAAGGCGATTCTCCGAAGCATCTCGGATCCAGTGATAGCGTACGTCGATGTGCTTTATTCTTGAGTGATATGTAGCACTTTTTTACTTAAGTCAATGGCACTCTGACTATCACAATATAGAGTGTACTTCTCTTACTTGAGAGAGAATTCCTTTAGAAAATTCTTCATCCATAAAGCTCCTTACTAGCTTCTGTAGTAGCATATATTCAGCTTCTGTGGTTGATAAAGAAATACACTTTTATAGCTTTGATTGACATGATACGGCTCCCCCTACAAAGGTAAAAAAGTATTCGATGTGGACTTTCTTTTGTCCAAGTCACCTGACATGTCAGAATCAGTGTAACCTTCCAAGATAGGTTTGTCATCTCCAAAACGTAAAGAATATTTATAGGTTCCTCTAAGATATCTTAGGATCCACTTTACTGCTTTCCAATGTTCTTTACCCGAATTGGTAAGAAAGCTACTTACTACTCCAACTGCATGTGCTATGTCGGGTCTTGTACAAACCATAGACGCATCAAGCTTCCGACAATCGAGGCAAATGAATGTTCTTTATCTTCTCATTTTCCTTCTTATTTCAAAGACTTTGTTGTATACTTAGCTTAGAATGAGCTGCTAGCAGTATGCTGACTAGCTTGGAGTTCAACATATTGAACTTCTCTGGAACACGTTCAATGTATCACTCTTGTGATAGCCACAACTTTTTTGTATTTCTGTCTCGAGAAATCTTCATCCCCAATATATGTTGTGTAGGTCCTAAGTCCTTCATGTCAAAGGACTTTCTCAATTCCTTCTTCAACCTGTCAATCTTGGATATATTTTTTCTAACAACAAGTATATGATCAACATACAAAGAGAGAATAATAAAATCATCATCAGAGATCTTATGGAAATAAATACAGTGATCTACAGATGTTCTTTTGTACCCATGCTCAAGCATAAAAGAATTAAACCTTTTATAACACTACTGCGGTGCCTGCTTGAGCCCTTACAAGCTCTTTCTTAATTTGTAAACCAAGTGTTCTTTGCCTTTTAGCTTGAAACCCTCTGGCTGCTCCATATATATTCCTCCACCAAATCACCATGGAGGAATGATGTCTTCACATCTAACTGCTCAATTTCAATATCTTGAGAAGCAACAAGACCAAGAATAGTGCGAATAGAAGACATCTACACAACTGGAGAAAATATTTCTTCATAATCAATACATTGCTTTTGACTGAAGCCTTTCACCACAAGGCAAGTGTAAGCCCACTTCCCGAACTTATTTTAAAATTTTTATTTATTTTTAGTTTTAAATACTTTTTGAGTTAGAAAATATTTTATTATTATTTAAATCTATAAAAGGTATCTAAATTAAGGAAGGGCCTTATCGATTTGTTTTAGAATTAATTGTATTTAGGCTTAATTGCATCTTGATACCCTCAACTATTCTAATTTTTCAACTTGATATCCTAAATTTTTTATTTCTTCATAATCAATACATTGCTTTTGACTGAAGCCTTTCACCACAAGGCAAGTGTAAGCCCACTTCCCGAACTTATTTTAAATTTTTTATTTATTTTTAGTTTTAAATACTTTTTGAGTTAGAAAATATTTTATTATTATTTAAATCTATAAAAGGTATCTAAATTAAGGAAGGGCCTTATCGATTTGTTTTAGAATTAATTGTATTTAGGCTTAATTGCATCTTGATACCCTCAACTATTCTAATTTTTCAACTTGATATCCTAAATTTTTTACTCGACAACTTGATACCATCAACTATTTAATATTTTCAAGTTGATACCCAAAATTTTCAAAAAGATAAAATTATCCCTGCCTTCCCACCTCCCACGCCACCCCGCTGCCCTGCTCCCGCTCCCCCTATCCCCCTGCTGCACCCCCCATGCCCCTCTTTCTTCATGTGCGTGCAACCGACGACATCATGGAGAGATAGGCAGGGGGGTTGACGGTGGTGCAGTCGAGGGTGGGGGAGGGGAAGGAGGGCTCGAGGTGGGTGGGGGTAGGCAAGGCGTAGAGGTGGTGGGAATGGGGAGTAGGGGGGCAGGGCTGTAGGGGAGGAGGAGTAGTTTTAAGTTTTAAACATGAGTTTTTTGGTCATAATTTTTTTCAGGGTATCAAGTTGTTAGAAATTTTTTTTAGGATATCAAGTTGAAAAATAGAATAGTTGAAGGTATCAAATTGTAATTAAGCCTTGTATTTATAGAAAAATATTCTAGAATTTTTTGACTTATTATTATCAATTGTTATTGTACAATTTGATATTTATTATAACATACTTGTAGAATTATTTGGTTTATTACTATCATCTATTTTAAAGATTTGACTTTATAAATATATTTTAAATATTATTTGAGATAGTAGATAATATTTTAAATTAATTATTGTTATTAGTTAATGGATTGGGATTTGATCAATCCAATTGATTGATATAAACCTATGAAAATATTTGTTCCATAAACCCAATCCTTTCCTATCAAGGAAACCCCCACTCATATATATATAGGGGAGGCTTTCCTTTGTTTTCTCCATAAATTTCCCATACCAACATAGCTAATTTCTATCCACCATGATTATCGTATTGTGCACTGTAAGCCCCTGATTTTCAAATTCAATTTTTATTTGTGTTAATTAAATTTTAAATGTCATTTATAGCCTTAAATAATTATTAGGAATTTTTAGGAATTTTTCTAGAATTTTTAAATGATTTTAAATGAGTTTTAAAATACAAAAATATTGATTTGTAATTTATTTAAATGTTTTAATATCAATTTGCAATTATTAGAATTGTTTTAATACTGTTTTGTAATTATTAGAATTGTTAATATATTGGTTTGCAATTTCCCAATTGTTATGTGCAAATTTCTTTTGCACATAAACAGTGCGGGATGAATTATGCAAATATAATTTTGCACTTAGAAACTATAGGGACCTATTTGCAATTACCTAAACTACAGGGACCTAAACGCTAATCCTAAACCTACCCCCCCCCCCCCCCCCCGACCGACGACCGCCACGTCGACGGGCAGCCCCCGCCATTTCCGGCTGCCCGACCGACCTATCAACCGCCCTCTTCCCCTATAAAACACCGCCCTCTCTCCCCCAGTCAAAACCCTAGCTCTACACCCCACCACGACCGCCCACGCCACCATCACCTCCACTTTTCCCCCCACCGGAACCCTAGCTCCGGCTAGACCCGAGCGCCGCCCCTACGATGTACGCCACCACCTACCACCACCGTCACAAGGTTCGCCGCAGTGAGGCGAACACGTCACCACCGGAGCACCCTGACCCCGACGTCTCCTCCGCCCGTCAGCACCATCGAACCCCCCTACGACGGCCGGACACGTAAGTTGCAAGTGTCACGACGTGTCGTGCGTGTCTCGTGTTGGGTCGAAAGTGTTCGCCGTGTCCTGGCGAACACGAACGCAGACGAGGACACACGAAACTCGCGTCGTACGTGTCGTGCTAAGCGAAGACACGTTGATACCTGTGTCCTTAACTGTCAGGACACAGGACCGATAATTATATATTTTTTTTATTATTAATCTAACCTAAAACTAATAAAACTAACCTAAACTCTAACCCTAACACTGAGCTCGGGCTGACCCCCTGGCCAGCCCGACCCGATTAAACCCCCCTTCCTGAGGACAGGGTTCGAGCCCCCCACTTCTTTCTGTTTCCTTTTTCTTTTCTTTTCTGTTTTCTTTTTTTTGTTTTGTATTTTTATATATATATATATGTATATATATATTAGTATATATATATATACTGTATTTTAACAGTATTTAATATATATGTATATATTTTATAGTTAGTAAATTCTATATACATATGTTAATATATATATTTTCATACGTATATATATTATATATATATATACACTATATTATTAAGTGTTTTCTTATGTATATATATATATATTTGTAAATATATATATACTCTATAAATTAAGTATTTTTCCTTATATATCTATACATACTTTTAGCATAGGTATGTATATATTCTTTTGTACAAATTAGCCTTATTAAAATAATAATATTTATTTTGCACTATCACCAAATTATATTTTTATTGTATTTAAATTACTGCAACCATTTGGTGTCCAAGCCTAGCTTGGGTATTTGGGCTCAAATGTATTTTCACACATTCAAGACCTGTACAAGTCATATTGGACTTGATTCATGGCCTTGGGTCCTGTATTTGAACTTTGGTTCAAATTATATACATGGACAAAATACGCAGATAATTAATTATTGTGTGCAAAGCTGTTTTTGATTTTCTAAAAATACTTAAAGTATTGCTAAAATTATGGAAAAATAGTTTTTAGATACTATGTTAAGTTAGCTAATTTAGTATAATTTTTGTAGCATTTAATTTACTGTTTTGTCCCTAGTTTGGCATATGAAACCAAAACTCATATTCTGTATACTTAGGAAAACTGATTTTTATAAAATATTTGTACTGGTTAATAAATTCCAGAAAAATTATAATAAATTTCTATGATTAACAAGGATCACTTTGATACTTTACTTTAAGAAAAACTAGGCTTTTTGTCTACTACAAATTGTTAGAACACAATGATCTTTTGATTTATTTATTGATTAATTACGACTTGTAGCTTTTTGTGTTATTTGGAGTTTTAGTCGTGTTGAACCCCATCCCTCACTAGTATAAAGATCCTAGAAGGTTAGTTAACATAGTGTGTCACCCCACATTGGTCTCCTATGCCAAGTCATCATTTTGGCTAGGTACCCAGTCACAAGTCGTATCGCACCAATTAGTGTCCTAGTGTTTTAGCTTAGTGTAAAACTAAGTTATTATATTTTACTTCTACAGCGACGAGTTACTGGACATCCATAGCATTGTTATCGCAGCTTGTTTTGTTTTGCTTTGCTAGAGGCAAGTACTTTCTACGAACTTTACATATCGTTACATAAATGAACTGCAAACTCCACCATGTTAAATGCTGATCCTTGGGGTAGCAAGTTAGAAACTCTACATGTTGTACTTCCAGTTACTACCATGCTTAGAACTGTCTTTATGTATCTCTCACATGATAGAATACGGGTTATGGGAAAATTGATGGTAGAGTACGTGATCATGACCCCCCTATAGTAGCGAACGAGGTCGCATTTTATATGCATACTTTGCCGTAGACCATTATCCCGCATTTCTGTACGGATGTACACCTATGCTTGTTGACTTGTACGTATGTACATTTTATTTACATGTACCACAGTACATTGTACATCTATTGACCGATCACGTACTTACTACAGTTTTAAACATTACATATACAGCTGTTTCTATGACATATGTATCCTTGCCATGATAGACTATGTGATGCCATGCTTTCCAGTTATTCCTCTCATGTTCATTTCCATGTTTCATATGCTAGTTTGCTAGATTTAGTACTTGCTCCCGTCCTGACAGGATAACGTTGTAGGTGTCCTTACTGAGGAGGAGTTACTCTGCGACTCATACTATGGAGTTACTGCCGAGGACCCGGCTCTGCTTTACGAGGATGTTCCTGCAGGGAACCTCGCATAGTTGTCTTTTGTTTACTTAGACTTTTGAGAGTAGACATGTATTAGACTATATCATTTTGTAACTGGACATGTATCCAGTTTTACATTTTAGTTTACTTGTACTTGGATATTTTACTATATACGACGACTTTTGTGTTTGGAGCATTTATGATTCTTCTTCACTTATAGAACTGTTAGCACATTTAGTCTTATCCTGATGTCTTTAGAACAGCTTACTACGTTTTATCTCAACGTAGGCTGGACATGACTCGGCCTGGCCCAACAATTTGGGTAGCGGGTCGTGACATGTTTTTAGTGGTGGCCCATGCAGGTCCTGACTAAACTGTTTGGTTACGTTATTGTACCAAGCATGCCTGCAATTAGGAACTTAAGGTAATTAGACAACATTAGAAAAGACGCTTAGAACACTTAGAGGAATGCTAAGATTGCAACATAGGAAATACATCACATGTTTGCTATTATAATTAGAATTTCTTGCATATGATTGCTTACTTTAAATAAGTCCTTATAAGTCTTTTTTTATGTGTAATTTAGATGGTGCTTACTCGTTCATCCCAGTATGTTACCCCCGAGAATGGGGCCCTCCATATCCAGTCAGCTGACCTGTTGACTGATACACCTCCACCTACCACATTCCTCCACTCCACAGATCCACAGACCCAGATACCACCTTCCACATCCCAGGCCCGGCAGGACCCGGTACTTCCACCACCCCCTATCACTATACCCACCCAGGCTTCCGTCACTCTCGACGGGACCCAGCTGCTCACACTGATCCAGGGGTTCCTAACAACCCATCAGGAGCAGACTACCCTACTCCGCCAGAGCATGGAGCGTTCTGAGGGACGTCCCGTGGTCCCACCACATGTAGAGCCACGGCAGAGAGCGGGGACGGTCAAGGACTTCATGGGTCTGAATTCCAAGGAGTTCTCAGGGACTGAGGGCATAGTAGTAGCTGATGACTGGCTAGATTCTGTAGAGAGGAAGCTTCTGGGAGTTAGGATGCCGGATGACCTTCAGGTCGAGGCAGCAGGATTTCTGCTGATAGACTTAGCCGGAGTCTGGTTCAGGAATGAGCCATTGTTCGCGAGAGGTAGAGCCACCTGGGACCAGTTCAAGACCCAGTTCAAGAAGAAATTCTTCTCGACCACTGCTAGAGTAGCCATGGGGCTACGATTCCAGAACATCCAACAGGGGAACCGTTCTGTTGATGACTATGCGGGAGAGTTTAGTCGCTTGAGCCGTTTTGCTCCTAGTCTGGTTGCTGATCCAGAGGAGATGACCCGTAGGTTTTGCCATGGTCTAGTTCCAGACATTGGCATTCTTATAGTGGTAAACGGTACGACTGACTATTACCAGAGCCTAGAGTTAGCCCGGAGCATCGAGGAGCGTCTTCTGTCATGCAAGAGGCCAGCTTCTGTACATCATGAGGGACCGTCCAAGCGTCAGGCTTTCCAGCAGAAAGCACCGATGCCACCCCAGCAGACTTATCGTCCCTCTACACCACATCATCAGACCCCGCCAGTTAGAGCCCCGGGACCCCAGCAGCAGCAGCAGCGAGGAGCTATATGTTCTTTCTGCGGAAGACCAGGGCACGATAGGTCCATTTGTAGGAAGAGATTGGGGCAGTATTTAGTTTGTGGGTCTGCCACCCATCAGCTTCGGAACTGTCCAGCGGCGAAGGGACCTAGAGGACCACTCCCGACTCAGCAGCAGAGGTTTGGGCAGTATCTGCAGCAGCAGAAGGGACCTCAGGGGAAGGTCTATAGCCTAGCCATTGAGCCGGAGCCGGAGCAGGTTTCGGAGCCGGATTACTTAGCTGACGTCATCACAGGTCATGTTTATTTGCATACTTTTCTAGCTGTATGTTTGTTTGATTCTGGTGCATCTCATAGCTTCCTATCATTAGAGTTTATGCATAAACATCATATAGTAGCTACACCTACTGCGGAGATTAGTAGAGTGATGACGGGAGGAGGACCAGTGCCTATTAGATCTATCTATAGATGTTCTATTTTTATAGCCGGGAGAGAGTTCAGAGGGCGATTCTTTGTGATGCCACTCCCCGATTATGATATCATATTGGGGATGGACTGGCTTAGCTATGCCCATGCATCTACAGATTGCTATGAGGGTAGTATTTTGTTCAGTCCCCCAGGCACAGCACCATTCAGTGCCAGAAGGACAGGGCCGGAGATCAGCCTAGAGCCGAACTGTTGTGCTATAGTCGAGGATGCAGTACCGCCACACCCTATCATTAGGGAGTTTATGGATGTATTCCCAGAGGATCTTCCAGGACTTCCGCCTGACAGAGATATGGAGTTCACTATAGATCTAGTACCGGGTTCATCACCAGTATCCCGGGCTTGCTATAGAGTGAATCCCAAGGAGGCCATAGAGATGAAAGAGCAGATTGATGACCTGTTGAAAAAGGGTTTCATTCGATCCAGTGCTTCTCCATGGGGAGCGCCAGTGCTCTTTGTGCCTAAGAAGGATGGTACAGTCCGGTTGTGTATTGACTATCGGGCCTTGAATGCCATCACCATCAAGAACAAATATCCTCTGCCCAGGATAGATGATTTGTTCGACCAGTTGAGCGGGGCGAAGGTGTTTTCCAGGATAGACTTGAGATCCGGGTACCACCAGGTGAAGGTTAGGCCAGCAGACATCCAGAAGACGGCGTTCAACACGAAGTACGGGCAGTACGAGTTTCGGGTGATGCCATTTGGTCTCACAAATGCGCCAGCTGTCTTTATGAACTTGATGAATAAGACATTTCACCAATATCTGGATAAGTTCGTCGTGGTGTTTATCGACGGCATCCTGATATACTCGAAGACGCCGGAGGAGCATGCAGAGCACTTGCGGATAGTTTTGGGGATTCTGAGGCAGGAGAGATTGTTTGCCAAATTGCCGAAGTGCGAGTTCTTTTTAGACCGAGTAGAGTTTCTCGGCCATGTAGTCACTGGAGATGAAATCTCGGTGGATCCCAGGAAGATTGCTGCAGTTGAGACGTGGAAGGCTCCGACGTCAGTTTCAGAGATCAGGAGCTTTCTGGGTTTAGCAGGCTATTACAGAAAGTTTGTCCAGGACTTTGCTAGGATAGCTGAACCCATGACGAAGCTGACGCAGAAGGACGCAGAGTACCTCTGGTCAGAGGACTGCCAGGCGGCATTTGAGGAGCTGAAGAGGAGGCTGACGACCGCTCCAGTTCCGACTTTACCTTCAGGTTCTGGAGGTTTCACCATTTTCAGCGATGCTTCTGGGAAGGGGCTAGGATGTGTCCTACAGCAGCATGGGAAAGTGATTGCTTATGCATCTAGGCAGTTGCGGACTCATGAGAGGAATTATCCTACC
Source organism: Iris pallida (assembly GCA_029216955.1). Classification (NCBI taxonomy): domain Eukaryota; kingdom Viridiplantae; phylum Streptophyta; class Magnoliopsida; order Asparagales; family Iridaceae; genus Iris; species Iris pallida. Next base: position 1,477,713 of record JANAVB010022600.1, on the reverse strand, counting down.
CATGACCTTGAGCTAGCTGCGGTGATCTTTGCACTCAAGTTATGGAAACATTACTTATACGGAGAGCGTGTGGAAATCTTTACTGACCACAAAAGCTTGAAGTATATGTTCACGTAGAAAGAGCTGAACATGAGGCAAAGACGATGGTTGGAGTTGATGAAGGACTTCGACATCGATTTACAGTATCACCCCGGGAAGGCAAATGTGGTGGCGGATGCGCTGAGCAGGCATCCGATGGCATGGTACCTGATGATTGATCGGCATTTGCGGGAGGATCTGGAGAATCTCGGTATCGAGCTAGTTCGGCCAGGATCAGTGATACAGATGATGGCGCTTGACATTCAGTCAGGTTTGATGGAGCAGATCCGGGAGGCACAGTCTACAGATGAGAGTCTTCGCAGACTTCGACCCCAGGCATTAGCTGGATTACTGGATGACTTCACTATAGCAGAGGATGGATCCCTGAGGCATGGCAGCCGATTGTGCGTGCCGAAGGGAGAGCTAGTAGAGGCAGTTTTGCAGGAGGCGCACCGATCGAGATATTCTATTCACCCTGGTGCTAACAAGATGTACCGTGACTTGCGAAAACATCTTTGGTGGCACGGGATGAAGAGGGATGTGTCACGTTTCATCTCGAGATGTCTAGTTTGCCAGCAGGTCAAGGCGGAGCGCCAGAGGCCAGCTGGTTTGTTACAGCCGTTACCCATTCCTGAGTGGAAGTGGGAACATATTACGATGGACTTCGTTTCAGGGCTTCCTCGTTCCCAAGGAGGGAAGGATGCCATCTGGGTCATCGTAGACAGGCTGACGAAGTGTGCGCACTTCATACCCTTCAAGGTGGGGCTTTCCACCGAGAAGTTGGCGGAGCTATACATGCAGCAGATAGTTCGCCTACACGGAGTGCCAGTGAGCATCGTGTCAGACAGAGACAGTTGATTCACATCCCACTACTGGAGGAGCTTGCAGGAGGAGTTGGGCAGTAGGCTCAAGTTCAGTACGGCGTACCACCCACAGACAGATGGGCAGTCCGAGAGGACGATACAGATACTGGAGGATATGCTGAGGACTTGCGTGCTGGACTTCGGAGGATCATGGGAGAGCCATCTGCACTTGGTAGAGTTTTCATACAACAACAGCTACCAGGCCAGTATTGGTATGTCTCCTTTCGAGGCGCTTTATGGACGACGGTGCCGGACACCGTTCTTTTGGGATGATGTCGAAGACAGAGTTATGCTCGGACCAGAGATGATCACGGATGCAGCAGAGAAAGTCGGGATGATCAGAGACAGGCTCAGAGTAGCTCAGGACAGGCAGAAACACTGGGCTGATGCTAGACGCAGGCCGATGGAGTTCGCAGACGGTGATATGGTGCTAGTGAAGATATCACCTACTCGAGGGACGATCCGGTTCGGACGAGGAGGGAAGCTGAGCCCCAGATACATCGGGCCATTCGAGGTGCTTGGCAGGATCGGAGAGGTAGCTTACAGGGTTGCACTTCCACCCAACCTAGCAGGAGTTCACGACGTCTTTCAGTATCTCAGCTGAGGAGATATGTTCCAGACCCCAGTCATGTGCTTGATCATTCAGAGTTGGAGGTCGGACCGAGCCTTACAGTTTCTGAGCAGCCAGTGGAGATATTAGACCGGAGAGAGAAGAGGCTGAGGAACAAGGTTATACCCCTAGTGCGAGTAGCTTGGAGCCGTCACTCCCAGGTGAATCTACTTGGAAGAGGGAGTCGGACATGAGGGAGAGATTCCCTTACTTGTTCGATCCAACCGCTGCGAGGGAACCACCCGTTCCCGCTTGATACCTTAGAGGTTAGTTTCGATCGCAGCCTTAGTCATTTTGTTGTATTGCTTGCTATGTTAGAATATTGTAGGTCTTCAATCCTTGTGAATTTTGAGGACAAATTTTTTCAAGGAGGGAAGACTTGTAAGCCCCTGATTTTCAAATTCATTTTTTATTTGTGTTAATTAAATTTTAAATGTCATTTATAGCCTTAAATAATTATTAGGAATTTTTAGGAATTTTTCTAGAATTTTTAAATGATTTTAAATGAGTTTTAAAATACAAAAATATTGATTTATAATTTATTTAAATGTTTTAATATTAATTTGCAATTATTAGAATTGTTTTAATACTGTTTTATAATTATTAGAATTGTTAATATATTGGTTTGCAATTTTCCAATTGTTATGTGCAAATTTCTTTTGCACATAAACAGTGCGGGATGGATTATGCAAATATAATTTTGCACTTAGAAACTATAGGGACCTATTTGCAATTACCTAAACTACAGGGACCTAAACGCTAATCCTAAACCTACCCTCCCCGACCGACGACCGCCACGCCGACGGGCAGCCCCCGCCATTTCCGGCTGCCCGACCGACCTATCAACCGCCCTCTTCCCCTATAAAACACCGCCCTCTCTCCCCTAGTCAAAACCCTAGCTCTACACCCCACCACGACCGCCCACGCCACCATCACCTCCACTTTTTCCCTTACCGGAACCCTAGCTCCGGCTAGACCCGAGCGTCGCCCCTACGACGTACGCCACCACCTACCACCACCGTCACAAGGTTCGCCGCAGTGAGGCGAACACGTCGCCACCGGAGCGCCCTGACCCCGACGTCTCCTCCGCCCGTCAGCACCATCGAACCCCCCTACGACGGCCGGACACGTAAGTTGCAAGTGTCACGACGTGTCGTGCGTGTCTCGTGTTGGGTCGAAAGTGTTCGTCGTGTCCTGGCGAACACGAACGCAGACGAGGACACACGAAACTCGCGTCGTATGTGTCGTGCTAAGCGAAGACACGTTGATACCTGTATCCTTAACTGTCAGGACACAGGACCGATAATTATATTTTTTTTTATTATTAATTTAACCTAAACTTAATAAAACTAACCTAAACTCTAACCCTAACACTGAGCTCGGGCTGACCCCCTGGCCAGCCCGACCCGATTAAACGCCCCCCTTCCTGAGGATAGGGTTCGAGCCCCCCTCTTCTTTCTGTTTCCTTTTTCTTTTCTTTTCTGTTTTCTTTTTTTGTTTTGTATTTTTATATATATATATATGTACATATATATTAGTATATATATATATATATACTGTATTTTAACAGTATTTAATATATATGTATATATTTTATAGTTAGTAAATTCTATATACATATGTTAATATATATATTTTCATACGTATATATATTATATATATATATACACTATATTATTAAGTGTTTTCTTATGTATATATATATATTTGTAAATATATGTATATACTCTATAAATTAAGTATTTTTTCTTATATATCTATATATACTTTTAGCATAGGTATGTATATATTCTTTTATACAAATTAGCCTTATTAAAATAATAATATTTATTTTGCACTATCACCAAATTATATTTTTATTGTATTTAAATTACTGCAACCATTTGGTGTCCAAGCCTAGCACGGGTATTTGGGCTCAAATGTGTTTTCACACATTCAAGACCTGTACAAGTCATATTGGACTTGATTCATGGCCTTGGGTCCTGTATTTGAACTTTGGTTCAAATTATATACATGGACAAAATACGCAGATAATTAATTATTGTGTGCAAAGCTGTTTTTGATTTTCTAAAAATACTTAAAGTATTGCTAAAATTATGGAAAAATAGTTTTTAGATACTATGTTAAGTTAGCTAATTTAGTATAATTTTGTAGTATTTAATTTACTGTTTTGCCCCTAGTTTGGTATATGAAACCAAAACTCATATTCTGTATACTTAGGAAAACTGATTTTTATAAAATATTTGTACTGGTTAATAAATTCCAGAAAAATTATAATAAATTTCTGTGATTAACAAGGATCACTTTGATACTTTGCTTTAAGAAAAACTAGGCTTTTTGTCTACGACAAATTGTTAGAACACAATGATCTTTTGATTTATTTATTGATTAATTACGACTTGTAGCTTTTTATGTTATTTGGAGTTTTAGTCGTGTTGAACCCCATCCCTCACTAGTATAAAGACCCTAGAAGGTTAGTTAACATAGTATATCACCCCACATTGGTCTCCTATGCCAAGTCATCATTTTGGCTAGGTGCCCAGTCACAAGTCGTGTCGCACCAATTAGTGTCCTAGTGTTTTAGCTTAGTGTAAAACTAAGTTATTATATTTTACTTCTACAGCGACGAGTTACTGGACATCCATAGCATTGTTATCGCAGCTTGTTTTGTTTTGCTTTGCTAGAGGCAAGTACTTTCTACGAACTTTACATATCGTTACATAAATGAACTGCAAACTCTACCATGTTAAATGCTGATCCTTGGGGTAGCAAGTTAGAAACTCTACATGTTGTACTTCCAGTTACTACCATGCTTAGAACTGTCTTTATGTATCTCTCACATGATAGAATACGGGTTATGGGGAAACTGATGGTAGAGTACGTGATCATGACCCCCTATAGTAGCGAGCGAGGTCGCATTTTATATGCATACTTTGCCGTAGGCCATTATCTCGCATTTCTGTACGGATGTACACCTATGCTTGTTGACTTGTACGTATGTACATTTTATTTACATGTACCACAGTACATTGTACATCTATTGACCGATCACGTACTTACTACAGTTTTAAACATTACATATACAGCTGTTTCTATGACATATGTATCCTTGCCATGATAGACTATGTGATGCCATGCTTTCCAGTTATTCCTCTCATGTTCATTTCCATGTTTCATATGCTAGTTTGCCAGATTTAGTACTTGCTCCCGTCCTGACAGGATAACGTTGTAGGTGTCCTTACTGAGGAGGAGTTACTCTGCGACTCATACTATGGAGTTACTGCCGAGGACCCGGCTCTGCTTTACGAGGATGTTCCTGCAGGGAACCTCGCCTAGTTGTCTTTTGTTTACTTAGACTTTTGAGAGTAGACATGTATTAGACTATATCATTTTGTAACTGGACATGTATCCAGTTTTACATTTCAGTTTACTTGTACTTGGATATTTTACTATATACGACGACTTTTGTGTTTGGAGCATTTATGATTCTTCTTCACTTATAGAACTGTTAGCACATTTAGTCTTATCCTGTTGTCTTTAGAACAGCTTACTACGTTTTATCTCAACGTAGGCTGGACATGACTCGGCCTGGCCCAACAATTTGGGTAGCGGGTCGTGACACGTGTGCACCGTGTCCGTGTCCTTCTATTTTCTTTCTACTATTTCTATTACAATTACAATATCTGTCGTGTCTGACAATCTCGGACACGAACCTCGAATTTTCTCCGCTATGTCGGACAACCTCGACACAGCCAAACTCTAATCCTAATTCCCAAATAGTATCCCTAATTTTAATTCTAACCCTAACCCTAAACCATGGCCGCCAGCCACCGTGCTCCCCTTCCTGTTGAGCGCGACCACCGTCGTCTTCCGCCACCGATTCCTAGCCATGTGCAGCCTCGCCAAACACCCAAACACCATTTGCCACCAGGACTGTCCTCTCACCTTGCTTGACCCCAGTTCATGGGCAGCCCTGCCACGTACCCATGCCTCCGGCCACTTGCCTCGAGCGCCCAGCAAGCCAACACACCACCTTGTTCCCAACTCCGATGAACCCATAGATCACCGCCACCAACAACACATTTCAAGCCACCACCTAGTCGATCGACCACCCATAAACTACCGCCATGATCATCATCAACACCACCAAAAAGCACCACATTAAACCAAAACCCTAGCTCTACCGTCGATCGAACAGCCTCGACCGTGCCCTAACTACTCGCCAGCACCAAACCAAATGCCACACCAGAAAGCAAGATGAATTACTCAACTTGTCGAGACTTGACCATCATGACCGCCGCTGTCCGGAGACATGGCTACCTCTATGACCCCCACCACCATGACGCAGCCGACATCGACCCATAACCTGGCAAACGTCGCTCCTCTCAGCGTCGCGGTGAGCCTCCATCTTGCGAGACCTACACCGCCGTGCCGTGCTCAATCCCATCCGAGCGGTCAGCACTTCCATGTGGGATGACGACCCTATCCGAACCTCCACGCCTAACTGGCGATCGTTGCCAAGATCGGGCGACCGATCGAGTCGAGGCAACACCTCTGCTCCAAATCCGCCGTGACTCGAACTCCTTCGGCGCTAGCCTACCGCTTAGCGGTGAGCCTCCCCTTGATTTCTCCTCTCTTTTTTCTTCTTCCTCTGGTTCTTTTTTCTTCTTCTCTATTGCTTGTGGCTTAGAGATATGGATAGAGAGAGAGAGTCTTCTCTTTTCTGTTGTTTGGGACCTTGGCGCCTCCGGCGGGGGCGTGGTGCTAGCGGCGACGGGCCTAACGGCGGTGGAGCGAGTGATGGAGGTTCTAGGGTATCGCGGGAAACAACGGTTGTGGAGGCAGGGGGTAGCAGTAGGGATGACGGAAGCGCCGACGGGGACGGCACCGGCTTGGCTGCTGCCGGTGGTCGCAGAGGCAGGGCCATGGGTGTCCAATCGATGGCGACGAAGGTAGTGATCGGGGCTGACCGAACGGTCCCAGACCTGAGGGGAACCCGGATTTTCAACCTGGAATCTGTTCTGGATCTCAGGGAGGACAGTTGGAGGGGGAAGGATGGACGACGGTTACGAGATGTCGGGGTACCAAGGCTAGGGACAAGGAGGGCGGCGTGCAGTCTCATCCAAAGGCACGCTATACTTCAAAAAAGAGATCGGGTGAGGGTTCGGGGTTGTGGAGGCCGCCCCATGGTCCTGCGATCTCTTTCCGAGAGGGGAATAGTACTGCTGGGAGATCGGTTGGATCACGCCCCAAGGCGACTGCGGCAGAAAAAGGGAAGGATAAAGCGATTGACCTGGGAGGTCAGGGAACAGGGCCATCTACCCCTGGTGTCGCTCCTCATTCACAGAGGATGACCCCCGCCCTGTGGGATAGTCCTGGGCTGACATATACAAACCGGTGGGTACCACAAGCCCTACATCCATGGAGTTCGTGCCACCGAAGAAGGTAGGGAGTAGCTACCGAGCCTTGTTCCCTACGGAGGAGATTGAGAAGGTGACAGCCTTCTGGAAAAATATGCTGGTGCTGTACACACTACAAGAAAAATGATTTTTTCCAACGTTTTATTAGCGTTGGCAAAACTGTGCAAAACGTTGGCATAGGCGTTACCGACGTTTGTTCAACGATTTTTGCAAACGTCGTCGTTGCTCTAGTTGGCAATTTACAACATTTACGCAAAACGTTGGCATAGGGTTTAGACGACGTTTATAAACGCCATTAATTGTTCTATAATGATTACAATATTTCCAACAGTTTCTCACAAAAACGTCGCAAAAGGGAACTTTCCAACGTTTTTTGAAACGATGAGTTTTCCCAACCTTTTCCAAAAACGTCGAATTTTGATTTTCTAACCATTTTAAACAAACGTTAGGTTTTGTATGGCCAAATTTTTTCAAAAACTGTTGGATTTTTTTTTTTGGAACCAGGTAAATTGTTTCTGGAATCGCTCCCACTGGAATTCGAACTCCTGACCACTCGGGCCGCATGCATCTCTCTTAACCACTAGGCTAGAGGTCATTTGCTATATGTATAAAGCAGACTTTTTAATTTAGTCAATGGTTCACCTTAATTTCCATAAACAAAATCTGCCTAATTTATGTAGGATTAGAAAAAAAAAATTCCTTCACACGTCAAATAAGTGTAAATGCCCAAAAAAAAAGTCAAAGAAATGTCGAAAAGGGTTTCCAAATATGTGACATGCTTCACAAAACGTTGGTATATTGCTCGACGTTTAAAGAAAAATGCAGGTAATTAACAACGTTTGTTTTCAAAATGTTGGTATATTTCTCGACGTTTAAAGACAAACGCAGGTAATTGTCAAATATTGGTATATTGCTCGACGTTTAAAGAAAAACGCAAGTAATTATCAATGTTTGTTTTAAAAATGTTGGTATATTTCTCGACGTTTAAAGACAAATGAAGGTAATTGTCAACCTTTGTTTAAAAACGTTGGTATATTGCTCAATGTTTAAGGGAAAACGTAGGTAATTATCAATGTTTGTTTACAAACGTTGGTATATTGTGCGACGTTTAAAGACAAATGCCGGTCATGACCAACGTTTTTTTAAATACGTCGTTATATGCTAACTTAGCCAACGTTTACAAAAATGTTGGAGAAATAAACGTTGGAAAAGACCTATTTTCTTGTAGTGACATCCTGGGAAACAAGTCCTTCTATGGACAGATCCGGGGGTATGCGGCTCGTGTCTGGTAGCCTAAAGGAAGCATGAAGATATTTACTAGAGAGAATGGCTTCTATTATGTGAAGTTCGGACTAGCGGATGATGTCACCCGGATCCTCCAAGGAGGGTCGTAGATGTTTGATGGCAGGTTGATCATCCTGAAAGAGTGTATACCTGATCTGAGATGTGAGAGGGAAGTCCATAATGCCATCCTTGTTTGATACGCTTTTCGGAGTTCCCTGTACGGTTTTGGAGCATTCCATTGCTTATGAAGCTAGCCAGCTTGGGGGGCAAACCGATCAAGGCTGATGATGCTACAGCCTTTCGATCGAGGCTGATGTATGCTCGAATGTTCATTGAGATCAGGGCGGGTGGGGAATTATCGAGTGTATTAGCGTATGAAGTACCTTCTGGAGAGGTCCTAACCCAGAAGGTGGAGTACGAATGGGTCCCCCCAACCTTTTTATATTGTGCTTGCTTTGGGCACCTGGACAGTACATGCCCGACAGGAGGTCCAAAGACGGTGCCGCCTTCAGAATCTACTGAGGAGCATGGCCCATCACGGACGACGGAGACTATCTCCGAAGACGAGAGAGCTAAGGGCATCACGCAAGAGGGGGACCGACCGATGGATGAGGCTAGTGGCCTGTCACGACCCATACCCGCTTTTCGGATACGAAGCTTGTCTAAGCCCAGCCTACGCCACAGTGTCGGCCGTAGTACGCAGTCTATACACAAGTCACGGCAAACTAGAATCTCATGGTAAACTATATCTCATCCACAGAATAATCATGTCACAATCAAGATCAATACAAAAGACATGAACTGAACAATAATGAATATAACTGAATATCAAGAATCACTGTCACGTTCGGTGGACACAAATCTACTACCAATAGACGGAAAAATAGAGAAGTACATGGAGTAACTAACTGAATAAAACTGCTAATCTAGACCACCTCAACCGCAAGCACTACGATCTGATGCTGGCTCAAGCCCGCTCGTCTGCTCCTGACTCAAACTCGGCTAACCTGAAGAGATCATCAGGTCCTCAGAGGACTAGCAAGATACATAAAAATGAGCCTTTCTAACAGTTTATTATGCATGGAGAAAAATACAGAATAAACAAGTAAAACTGAGCAATGAATAAACACGAATCTGTACACTGTCTACACATAAATGAACTGCTGGAGAAGAACAAGAGGACACGATATGACGATGTCAACGGATAGCCAAACCGAATACTCAAACCCTCGCCCCTAGTGTGGACTCGTAGGTTTGATCAAACTTCTAGCCCTCGCCCCTAGTGTGGACTCGCAGACTAGCATCACCCTCGTCCCTAGTGTGGACTCACAGGTGTGAACCATATACTACTAACCCTCGTCCCTAGTGTGGACTCGCAGGTTAGCAACACCCTCGCCCCTAATGTGGACTCGCAGGTGTGGACCAATAACTACTAACTCTCATCTCTAATATGGACTTACAGGTTAGCTTCACGATTTCAAGACAAAAAGGTAAAGCAGTTCAGTTCATGACTTCTGGACCCATGGCACGACTCAATCAAGGCACAAGTGTACACGACCAATAAGACACAAAGATAACTGTGATCACGGTCTACAAAGCAATGATACAAATATATAAGCAGGATATGAAAGATACATGTCAATAATATAAGAAAAACTGGATAATAATAAAAAATAGTGCATGTAAATAAAGCTGTGTAGAAAGGCAAGGTATACTTGCCTGTGGTCCTGAGCTGCTGGTACGGGTCAAGTCCATATCTCGGTCCAAGTAACCTATTTATATCATATGCATAATGTCAATACACAATTAATATTAATATGCAGCCTACCTATTCATTGGTTGGGTTTCTAGGTCATGCTACTCCTTTTACCTTCCTAATAGGCCTCTAGATAAGTTATGCCATATACGAGTATCTATCTATGTATCAACTAATGCTTGACATAAACCTTAACCCTTCTACTATTAATTTGCACATCCTTGCCTATACTCACATTTAAAGTTACCTCCCTTGCCCTACAAGTAAGATTTATACAGTTACAACCTTAATTTGTTACTGCCTATGCTAGGCCTAAACAGGGAGTCCCCTGTCCCAGTCTTATTGCTGCTTCATGGTGCAGCCTTGTATCAATTACCATATATATTGCTTGTTGATCCCAATTTCCAGATGAGTGAAGTCTATCTAATGTGCCTACTGGTGTATTCAGGATCACTTTACAAGCTTGTTGTCATAGCTACAAATGCCAGGTACATATAACAGTCTCTATATAGAAATTGATACAAGATTAGCATGTATCAAGAAAAGTGTACAAATGTAAGGTAATGTATATGCTAAGAGTGAACGGAGTGCAGTTGGTACTTCTCCAGGATTTTGGGGTATCTAATGCCTTTTCTCGAGTACATCACTTCCTCTCTTCCCTCACTACATATCACCTGTCACTATTATTTGTACACAGGTCAGAGGCTATGTCTTTACCTGTGCAGACTACCCAACCCCTCTTGTCCATGTAAGAGTTTATATACTGGTTCTTCTCATCTGTTTTCCTATTCAGTACAAGCTTGCCAAGCCAAGTACAGGCTGGTTTCCTATTGCTACCCAACCCCTGGCCTACTCTGTTATGGCTACCTGTCCCATTTGGTAATACCCAGGGCTACTACTGAACCCTGTGTACATTCCAGTTCAGGTCAGTTTCATGTACACATAAGTAACCTCAATTTGATACACTGGTTGCCATATATATAGGAAAGGACTGAACCTGCCTATGTCCCATTAATGTGGAATATCACAAGATATCTGATACTCCCTATAATTCAATCTACCTGTATATAGATATTGGTCACTACAAGTGATCTCAGCAGAGTGGATTGATATAACATCCCTCTCTGCAGGGAGTGTCCTAATTCAATCTTAGGTTTGAGGGATTAGGGGCCCTAGACTACAGAAAATAGGGGGTCAAGTTACACATATTTCCAGACACATGGTTAGGCTTTCAGATACATGGTTATATCCTTACTCAAATCCTGACCATCTCAGGAAGAAATGATAACACTGGTACTCCTTATATCAAGTCCTTCAATGTTTAACACAACTCAAATAATATCTTAACCAAGAGTGTCAAATTAATATCCTAGCTTGAGGAACTATGGTTCAAGAGGGACTGGGATGTGAAAGCTGCTACCTGGTGATGTAGGACCAATAAATAAATGCAGGGACTGGGCTTCACATAACCTAATGAAGGGTGGTCTAATATTTGAGGGGCTGATGCAATTATTTAGGACTGAACTTGTGTTCAAGGATCAATCCCTAACAAACCAAGATTGAATATCAAGTGTATACGTTGGGTGGACAGAACCACACTACTCCTTGTTTGCAAAAACAAAAGTATGAAGAACTTTATTGATACAAACTTTGTAAAAATTACAATTTGAATTCTGGGAATGGTACAACTTTAGGAATCCAATCTAGATGACTATTGCTTTATCCCTTGGATGATGTGAACTCTGAAGACGAAGCCTCTGAAGTTGAAAACAACTCTGGAATTGAAGGCAAAAACCTCTGAAGTCGAAGGCCAAAGCCTCGGAAGAATGCAGCAGCACTTGGGCAAGAACTCCTGAACTCTGATTATTGATTTGTGATCCCCTTGAATGGAGACTTGAAACTCTATTTATAGAGTTCTAAGAAATAACTAACTTTTAGTTATTCTGGACTGCGTATGATGGATTGTGCAGCAAATGGTTTGCGCAGCAATGGACTGCGCAGGCAGTTGCTGGATTATGGGTTAACTGTCTTGGACACATGGCATCATTTGATTAAAATGTGCATGATCATGCATAGGCAGTTGCCACAAAATGAGCAATTGATGGCATAAATGCCACGTATACTTTATCATTTGTACTGGTAGAACGTGCACATTGAACTGTGCAGACTTTGATTGGGCCGGCTTGATTTGTGCAAAAAATGGATTGCGCCAACTCGGATTGCGCCAACCTGGATTGCGCTGCCAGCTGTCCTCGAGCACCGTACTGCACAATTAAACGAATGGTCGCCTCGATCTTCGTACTGTCAGTTGTCAGAAGATTTGATTGTGTCAGATAATGATGACTTTTGCCACGTCAGCTTGCGCAGTTGAGAGTGTGCGCAATCGATCCTGCGCAATCTGAATGATGCGCAATCTGTTGTCTGTGCAAGTCATTTGAAAGTTGTATTTCTTGATTTTCTAACTTTGTTGATGTGTGCCACTTGATTTTTTAGGACCTACACTCCTTTTACTGCTCTACATGGAACATGCCCCCTATCTTCACAATGTACCATACTGCTACTGATGTAGGTTTAAATGGAATTCATCTAATATCCTCAAGTTCAGGACATATACACGTATATACCAGACAACCCACTATCCTTAAGGATCAACATACCTCTGCTTAGCCCTTCCCTACCACTCCCTGGTTATATCTGATATACCAGTCATCATCTGGATAACTGATACATCCCCAGCTTCTATTGAGCTCGTTTAGGTATCCTGTATAACCTTACTGTCCTGACACTATGTTGACCTGCAGTTCAAGTCATTCTCCTGGATGTATAGATATAGGGTTCGCTAAGATTCTATAGTAGAAACCAAGGCAATGGAGTACAGCATACCCTAAAGCATCTAGGCATTGCCTGTGGGTGAGGATGCAGGACAAGGTGTAAATGAGGTGATGACTAATGGAAGTGCAATATAATGGACATGAACTATTAGGTACCCCTCATAACTCACACATACACCTTATGTTTTCCCAACTGAGAGTAATTAGGACACCTTCAGAGGTACTGACTCCATATACCCTATATGACAATCAAAAATATATATCTATAACACCATTTAACTTTCCTAAGTCATCATTAACCCAGACTAATAACTATGAGCATAGCTATGTATAATCTCCCAGTATGGCATCCCATATAGACACAAATCTCATGATGTTTGACACATGAACCTGTGTCATACGCAATTGCTACCTGGATTTTTCCTCTTATTTTATTGATGAAAAAATTAATACGAACTCTTCTACTGCCTCTTAGGCTTTATATCGAATACTTGACAGTCCTAGATTCAAATTCTTCCAATAATAAGAATTTTAAATACTCAAGATATAGGGGATGTTACCTTGATGAGTACTGGCAGTCGGCCTATCCTCTCATGATGGCTGTGCTTTCTGGTTCTCCGCGCAGAGGATGGTGGCCGCTAGGGTTTTTCTGAGGACAGGGATCAACTGCCTTTATACTGGCACTGAGGCTACGATCGAATCCCTCCGGCAGATTATACTGAGTTTAAATCAAACTTGATGACATCAGGATTTGAATCAAGTTGCTTCTTATCCTAATGGCCGTTAAATTTGAAAGGGGAGTCGGCTTAGAACTGGGTTTAAACTTTGGGGTTTTTGCACAAAGCCCCCTGTCTATCCAAATATCCTCTTTTGATCCTCATTTGATCCTCATTTGATATATTTTAAGTAAAACAATATAAAACATAACAATGAGAGAGAAAATAAAGAGAATGGTTTTCAAATTAATAAATTTGAGAATAATTTGGTCAAGGGGTTGACATGGCCTGAGTCTGTTTATCCCACTTCAGTCGGTTCACACTAGCGGGACTATGGTCACCTTCTTGACACAGAGAAGCATGGTCACCAGAGGTATGTTGGCTTTGGGAAGAGAGCATCAAGGAGATGGAGGATCGTCCGAGGAGAGAGTTTACAACAGGAAGAGACGTGCTGGACCGCTGCAAGACGGTCCCCCAAGGGAGGGGGATATTCCTCTGTTGCTGATGAGGCGTTATGTGTGGACAATCTGGCTTGGGCACTAATGCTCTAGCAGGCAACAATCCAGCTTTCCTCTACTTCTAGGGCAGAGGAGGACATGACAGCGACGGACGTGGTACCAACCCCGGGTACTGATCCAGGGGAAGTACAGGGGAACCTCTCTCTTAATAATTAATAGCGGTAATCGCCTGGAACGTTTTCTTAGGGAGATGGAAGGAGATCTGTGGGATCTTACGCAGGAAGCAAAGGCTTCCAAAGGAAAAAAGAACCTATCAAGACCTCCTTGAAAGGAAAAGACAAGCCAGAGGTTAACATGATTCTGAATGGATCTTCCAGCTCCTTCAGGTCTGTAAGCTATCAACCTGTAGTAAACTTTTCTTTTCATTTTAATAATTGGTGTTTGGATTCCGGAGCTAATGTTCACGTTTTATTTAACCGCTCATATTTTTCAACCTATCAGGAATCATGTGGAGGAGGCGTGACTCAAGGAGATGGTTCAACAACACAAATCATAGGAAGAGGAAGAATAGATTTGAAGATGACATCAGGGAAAATTCTACCTCTCCATGATGTGCTTCATGTGCCGTCTGTTAGAAGAAACCTAGTTAGTGGATCATTACTTGTAGCCTCAGGATACAAAATTGTAATGGAGGCCAATAAAGTAGTTTTTTCTAAGAATGAATTTTTTGTAGGAAAATAATTTGTAAAAGATGGACTCTTTATTTTAAGTACTATGAATAAAAGTTCAAATCCTTCTTTTGTTGCAAATGTTGAATCCTCAAATGTTTGGCATGGAAGATTAGGTCATGTAAATTTAGGATCTATTAAAAGGATGATGAACTTAGATCTTATACCTAAAACTCCTATTGATGATGAACACAAATGTAAAATTTGTGTTCAAGCCAAACATACTAGACTACCTTTCAAATCTATCCATAGGAATTCTGAACTCCTAGAATTTTTCCATAGTGATGTTTGTGATTCCAATAGAGTTTTAACCCGAGGTGGTAGAAAATACTTTGTCAGTTTTATAGATGACCATTCAAAGTACTGTTACACCTACCTTCTTAAGACCAAAGATAAAATTTTAGACAGATTCAAGGTCTATAAATATGAAGCTGAAAACCAGTTAGATAGAAAGATTAAGATTCTTAGATCAGATCGTGGTGGAGAGTATACCTCAAATGAAATGACTAACTTCTGTGAAGAATATGGAATTATTTATGAGATAACTGCTCCTTATTCACCGTAGTCTAATAGAATTGCTGAAAGAAAGAATCGCACTCTGTTAGACATGGTCAATGCCATGCTTCTCAGCTCATAATCTTTAAGGAGAAGCCCTTTTGTCAGCCTGTTATATTCTTAATAGGATACCCAGTAAGACTAATGATAAGACACCATATGAGTTATGGAAAGGTCAAACCCCTAGGATTAATTATCTTAAAGTTTGGGGATGTTTAGCTAAGGTAGGAATTCCTGAACCCAAAAAGAGGAAGATAGTACCTAAGACTGTAGATGCTGTGTTCCTAGGATATGTCCTAGATAGTAATGCCAATAGATTTCTTGTAACCCATTCTGAAGTAAATAAAATCTCTAATAACACAATTATAGAAGCTAGAGATGCAATTTACTTTGAGGATATTTTTCCCTTCAAGGATAGAACTCCTTCATCTTTCTCCAACCCTTCTCTTACTCCATCTACTAGTTCTCATGATCAAATACCAAGTCCACAACCTGAACAAGTCATACAACCTAGAAGGAGTAAAAGATAGAGGATTGAAAAGAATTTAGGAGAAGAATTCTTCACATTTTTGATAGAGGGTGATCCCTCAACTTATGAAGAAGCCATATCCTTTCCTGATGTCCCTTTCTGGAAAGAAGCTATTAACAATGAATACAACTCCATTATGGAAAACAACATTTGGTTTTTTAGCAGATCTTCCTTTAGGTAGCAAACCCATAGGTTGTAAGTGGATTTTCAAAAAGAAACTTAGAGTCGATGGTACCATAGAAAAATACAAGGCTAGGTTAGTAGCCAAAGATTTTACCCAAAAAAAGGGATTAGATTATTTTTGATACCTACTCTCCTGTAGCTAGAATAACTTCTATTAGAACCCTTCTAGCCTTAGGTTCCATTCATGATATGCTGATCCATCAAATGGATGTAAAGAGAACATTTCTAAATGGAGATTTAGAGGAAGAAATATATATGAAGCAACCTGAAAGTTTTATTGCTAAAGGTCAAGAAAAGATGGTTTGTAGATTAGTAAAATCTCTTTATGGTCTAAAGCATGCTTCCAAGCAATGACATAACAAATTTGACAAAGTCATTTTAGAATTTGATTTTATGCCAAATGAATATGACAATTATTTGTATTTTAAAAATACAAATGGAAGTTGTGTTATCTTATGCTTGTGTGTTGATGATATCCTTATTTTAGGATCTTTACTGGAATTGATAAATAACACTAAGAATTATTTATCTAACTAGTTTGATATGAAAGACCTAAGTGAAGCAAACCTGATCCTAGGAATGTAAGTGTCCAAATACAAAGAGGGCTATACTCTATCCCTAGCACATTCAATTGAGAAAATACTAAGGAAGTTTGAGTATTTTGACAAAAAGCCTGTCCTTACTCCTTATGACAGTAATGTTGTTAATTCTCAAGAAGAATGAAGGATCACCTATAGAACAACATAAATATTCACAAATGACCGGGTCCCTTATGTACATAACAAATAGGACTAGACCTGACATTGTATTTGCCATTGGGAGACTAAGTAGATATACTAGTAATCCAAATCAATCACATTGGACTACATTAGACAGAGTATTTATATATCTTAAGGGTACTCTATGTCACGCCCCGATTCCGTCGAATCGATAGTCGTCCCCCGGGCGTGATGCCATGCGAACCTAATTTGCGATCGCACAAGGCCTAGTCATAAGGTAATCCGAGACACGAGATCTAAGAGAGTACGCAGAAAAATTAATACACACAATAAATAAAGGAAACTTGATTCTTTATTGATAATGAACATCATTTACAGACTCCGGTACAAGACTCATTGCCGCGCGGGCTACAACATTACTCGATTACAAAAGAGTGCCGATGAGATAGCCGATCCATACATTGCACACATCCCTCAAGATACACAAGTACTCCATTGACCTTGATGGGAGGGACGCTGAGTCATTTGCCTTGGACTGTCGAGAGCCTTCAAAAGTGAAGTCACAGAGTAAGTCTTCGACGCACGGCCGAAGCTTCAAAAGTCACGAACGCCGCCGAGCTAGCTGGCATGTCCTTCCTGGTTTGCGGGACCTGCAAAGAGCGAGGATCAGCACGAAACACATGTACTGGCGAATGGCTAATTAAATCCAAGCTCTGTATTTGATTCAAGAAGTTTCGTAAACATGTTAGCTAGCTATTTCAATGATCTTTCTAACCATCCTGTTCGATTCGCATGTTAACATGTTTTTGAGGCAAGCATATGAACTTGTATATCATTAAGCAATTATCATGTTCATCCCGTGTCCCGTGCACCTGTTAAGCAGTAAAAGGGGAATAAAGGCCACTGGCAAGGTCAAGCCATCGCGGACTATAGCATTTGGTTAGACGACGCCCCTTTCGCATCGGGTAGCGAGCCCTTTTGCGAAAGTGCCCGCATAACTCGCGCCGATGAAGGGTTGGCGCTGCTACACTCGTTCCTCCCGGGCCGAATCGGTTCCTTGGCCTAGGCAACCGTTCGAGGAAACTTCACCTTGTCGACAAGTTGTCCAATGACCGTTTTACTTTGGACTTAGTTGATTTGCTTTACTTAGCCGTATCGTTGCGATAAACGTTAATCGATTCATTCATTGTTTGCATAGGCTAAGTGGATTTGTATAAGAAAGCGTGTTTTCTATTTTCAAAACCAGCAGTTTGATAGCAAGTGTTTCGTGAAGAATCGTGCCACGATTTCTTTGATTCTACACTATTATGACAAGCATTCATTTACTTCATATATTGGGTTTTGAAGTAGAGGGACGAGACGAAGGAGGTCAGCCGCTCGCCTTAGTCTTGCTTCAAGCGAGCGACCGGTTGGCTGCGCTGACGTCGTCTACGCGATCACCTGAAATCGCATAAGCAACTGATTAGAATACTGTATAATCCATGGATATTCGATATGAATGCGAAGCTCGAAAATGTGTCACGAAAACCCATCGAAAACATTCACGAAAAATGCATTCAAGAAAACCAAAGCCAAAGCCAAATCAAGTGCGGCATGAAAACCAGAGCAATGGAAGGTCTCTCCCAACTCAGCCGCAGATCCAATCCTCGAGGCGCAATCCGCTGAATATGGGACCTGGTTCCGAAGAAGCCATTCCATAACATGGAATGGATCTTAATTCAACCGTTCACGTTCGATCAACTCGGCCGATTCTGACCTATCGGTCCCGACCGAATCGATAGCGACAGTGTTCCTTTCTCGCGCACCCCGTGGACGGAGACGGGGCACGATGTAGGGACGGGGCACTACACCATAACCAACTAATAAAAAGTTTCGTCCTCGAAACTTAAAGATGGAACCTACCTCTACGAGAACAATGAAGGGAATTTATCCTTCATCTCCGATTCAAGCTCCGACGTCGACTCTTCGACCGAGTGGTTCTTCCAGAGGACGCGGACGAAAGGGATCGCTCGATTTTGCAGCAACTTATCCTTCTTTTCAGCGCAGTCTATGGTTGCGTTGTACGGACCGAGCCAATCCATCCCCAGAATGATATCATAGGCCTAGGCAACCATTCGAGGAAATGTCACCTTGTCGACAAGTTGTCCAATGACCGTTTTACTTTGGACTTTGTTGATTTGCTTTACTTAGCTGTATTGTTACGATAAACGTTAATCGATTCATTCATTGTTTGCATAGGCTAAGTGGATTTGTATAAGAAAGCGCGTTTTCCATTTTCAAAACCAACAGTTTGATAGCAAGTGTTTCGTGAAGAATCGTGCCACAATTTCTTTGATTCTACACTATTATGACAAGCATTCATTTACTTCATATATTGAGTTTTGAAGTAGAGGGAAGAGACGAAGGAGGTCAGCCACTCGCTTTAGTCTTGCTTCAAGCGAGTGACCGGTTGGCTGCGCTGACGTAGCCTACGTGATCACCTGAAATCGCATAAGCAACTGATTAGAACACTGTATAATCCAAGGATATTCGATATGAATGCGAAGTTTGAAAACGCGTCACGAAAATCCATCGAAAACATTCACGAAAAATGCATTCACGAAAACCAAAGCCAAAGCCAAATCAAGTGCGGCATGAAAACCAGAGCAACGGGAGGTCTCTCCCGACTCAGCCGCAGAGCCAATCCTCGAGGCGCAACCCGCTGAATATGGGACCTGGTTTCGAAGAAGCCATTCCATAACGTGGAATGGATCTTAATTCAACCGTTCCCGTTCGATCAACTCGGCCGATTCCGACCTATCGGTCCCGACCGAATCGATAGCGACAGTGTTCCTTTCTCGCGCACCCCATGGACGGAGACGGGACACGATGTAGGGACGGGGCACTACACTCTAGATTATAAGCTTTATTATACTAGACACCCTAATATCATAGAAGGTTACTCAAATGCAAATTGGATAACTGATTCACATGATGTGAAATCTACTACTGGATATGTTTTTACCCTAGCAGGAGCTGCAATCTCCTGGGGATCATGTAAAGAAACTATCATAGCCAGAAGTACAATGGACTTTGAAATGATAGCTTTGGACACAACTTGTATAGAAGCTGAATGGCTTATAAATCTTATTATGCATATACCTGTTTCTGTTTATCATGTTCCTGCAATTTTCATAAACTGTGATAATAAATCTGTTATAGAACTACTAAAGTAAGATTCTGTGAATGCTAAGATGAATAGGCACCTGCAGCTGTGCTTCAAATAAATAAAGAGCCTATTGGGCAAATATGTGATTCTTGACTATATAAAGTCAGAAAAGAACCTTGTAGACCATGTGACGAAGGGTCTGTCTAGGATATTGATCCTAGAATCATCGAAGGGGATGGGATTAAGCCTATAGTATAGTCACCAGCAGTGACAACCCAGCCGAGTCTAACTGGAGATTCCAAGAAGCCGGTTTAATGGGTAAAAACAAGCTGGACTAGGTGACTATTATGGAACACTGACCCTGAGATTAAATTCTTTTTAAAATAAAAATTCTAAGAGGCTGTACATGTGTACATTGATATCCATCCCTATGGTGACAGTGTTCCTTGTGTGATATGGATAGGGTGAGTTTAAACTCTTAATAAGTCCAAGCATGATATGCAGGGTTGATTCCTATCACCAACCCTTAAGGACTTACCTATATGAGAGGTCGTGAACGCCGCTACTATAGGACATGTCGATCCTAGACAACTCTCATAAAAATATAAAGTACGCATGGCCAACCAAACGTGCCACCCGATAGACCCTATTTGCAAAAAATAAAAGTATGAACTTTATTTCACAAACTTTGTAAAGAAGATTACAAGAATTCTGGAAAAGTACAACTGTAGGAATCCGATCTAGATGGCGATCGCTTTAACCCTTGGACGATGTGAACTTCGAAGACGATAGCCTCTGAAGTTGAAGACAACTCTAAAATTGAAGGCAAAAGCCTCTGAAGAAAGCAGCAGCACTTGGGCAAGAACTCCTGATCTCTCTGATTTTTCTGAACTTTTTTTTATGTCTGATCCCCTGGAATAAAGACTTGAAACTCTATTTATAGAGTTCTAGAAATAACTAAATTTTAGTTATTCTGAATGGCGCAAGCTGGATTGCGCATGCACTGGATTGTGCAACATCAGACTGCGCTGGCAGTTGTTTGATCGTGGGCCAACTATCTTGGACACGTGGCATCATTTGATTGAAATGCACATAATCGTGTACAGACGGTTGCCACATGGTGAGTAATTGATGGCATGAAGTCCACGTGTACATTTGTCAGTTGTCTTGATAAAGTGCGCCACATGAATTGCGCTGACTTCAGATTGCGCAAGGATAGAACGCGCAACAGTGAGTCTGGCGAATTGTGCTGCATGTACAGCTGTCCTCGAGCGCTGTGCTGCACAATAAACGAAAAGTTTCCTCGTTCTCCGTGCTGTCAGTTGTCATAAGATCTGATTCTCTGCCAGGTAATGATAACGTTGCCACGTCAGCTTGCGCACTTGGATGAGTGCGCAGTTCAGTCTGCGCAATCGAGATGGTGCGCAATCTGTCTTCTGCGCAGTTTATTTGAAGGATGTATTTTTGATTTTTCATAACTTTGTTGATGAGTGCAACTTGATTTTTTAGGACCTACAAGACCCCTTTAAAGTTTTCAAAAATTGAATTTATTCAAAGTTTTGAAATACTTTGAATTTTGAATTTTAAATCAAGTTGTGCATATGATGACCTGTCTGCGCAATCGGAGGAATTAGCCCCAATTTATTCGGCGCAATCTGAGGAGTCTGTTCATTCTCGAAAACTATAAATAGTTCTCAATTCTCTCTCTACCATTCTTTACTTGCTTTCAAGCTTTCGAAAGAGAAAACTTCCCGAGGTTTTCCTGATTCTTCTTCTTCTTCTTCTTCCCTTGGATCTTCATGGCTCCAAAGCGCTCCACCGTCGAGAAAGGCAAGGCCCCCGTCGAGTCTTCAGCTCGTGTTGCGCCGCGCCCTTCTCGTCACGAAGCTGCGCACCCCGCACTTCAAGATAGGCAACTGATCGAAAATCCTTTTTAGGGTTTTTTCGACATTACTGAATCTTGAAACCTATCTCTTTTTAGAGATTTGGTCATACTGCACCACCCTGTTTAGGATTTCGGTTGCACAAACCCAATAGTCTTTATTTTTATGAAGACTATTTTCTTGCACAATCGGTTGAATTGTGTTGGCAAAAGTCAGTACAATTTGCTGATTTGTGCAAGATTGTCAGCGCAAACTGTTACTTTGCGCAAGTTATTCAGCGCAATCTGATAGCTTGCGCAAGTGGATGAGTTGGCACAAATGGACAGTTTGTGCATAGAAGCTATTGTTGTGCAATCTGATACTTGCGCAATCTGATGCTTGCGCAATCTGACACTTGCACACTTTGTTGAATTTTTGAACAGACTTCTTTGTTTTGACATGTGCTAAATTTTATCTTTCTGTTAGATGCAGTTAATATCAGAGAGGACCCAGAATATGAAACCTTCGTAGGGACTCTTGCAGAACCAGAATTCAAAGAATATTTGTCCCATGTGCTTTTCCCCCAATATGCTCTGCCATCCTCCCGCCAAGCCATCTTGGTAGCTCAGGACAATGAGACTTTATTAAGTCTGATGAATGGACAGCCCCTGCAGTCTGCTGACGCCATTATCCATAAGAAACCCATGTTCTTATTTGGTGAAGCTATTGACAAGAGTTCTCAGCCGCGACCCCGTGTTGAGCAGAGACTCTTCCAAAGAAAAGAGAAACTAATTATGTTACCTGATATTGCTAGATGCCTCCTTCTAGCCCGCTATGCCCATGCAAGCCATCCCAGGAGGATGGAGTGGGATATTACTTCCCTCCAGCAGGCAAGGATAGGAAAGATTTGTGTCAAGAAAGGACCAAACAACAGAGATATGTTCTATAGCTCTTCTGAGCGTCATAGAACTTTGTTCAGAGGGTTGAAGCCAGGCTGCATCCCTCTAGAGAACTCTTCTTTCCTGCTGCCGGTGAGGACGTCGATTTTTGCTAATGAATATGCAAAGGTTGAGGGCAGATACCCGGATCAGGACATCCGGCTGACAGGTCTGGTGAACCCAGACATCAAGAGATGGAATTGCATAGCTAACTGGATATTGGTCCAGTTCGAAGACAAGCTTAAAGAGATCGATCTATATCCTGCGGTATACGCTACCATATATGGATTCCTCCTAAATCCTCATCTGTTTCTGGCCTTGGCAGAGAGGTATAATTATATGACAGGGACATTCATGACACCCTGCGGGGAAATTGGATTAGCCCTTCATAAGATGAAATACATCTCATGCCTACTAACGGGAGACTTCCCTTATGAGGAGTATGTTCCAACAAACGACGAGTTAGACGGACTACGTCAAAAAAATACAGAGATGGTGGCAGTTTTTGACGAACTACTGTGCCACTACAACATATGCTCTCTGTACTATAAGAGCGGTTCTTCCGGCACCTGTTATTCATCAAAGTGGTTGACTTATCTTTTCCTTAATCATATCATTGAGAAAAAGACTAAGGATCATGATACTTGCGACCCGACTTTCTTCCAATCCCTCAGCCACAGTGATGTGATCAGTTTGATGGAAGAAAACAAGAAAATGGATATCAAAGTTAATGATGAACATCAATACCCTCCACTCAAGACCGGATATTTTGTCGAGAGTTTTATAAGAATGGGCTACAGGTCCATGTCAAAAGAAGCCCAGTTGGCGTGTTTCCTGACATACTGCCTCCGTCGATTCGTCGTTTCCGGAGCGAGCGCCGTGGACCGATTCCACCGCGGTGTACTCTTCGCTGCCGTCCGGTTAGTCTTTGGCTACCGGATGGATTTACTGTCGGCGATGACCTGTAGGGTGAACGCAGGTCTTCGTCTTTATGTTGACTCCATGATCAAATGGAAGGGAAGGGTGAAAAGGGGAACTTCCCTCGAATGGAGTTGCCTTACACCTATTTATTCGGATGGTTACTTCTGCACCATCCGTCATTGATGAACCCCGCCATGGGAGCAGTCGGTGGTAGCTTTCTGCATAGATTCTCCCAGAGCAGATGGATTTACACCAGTCTGAGAGACTGTAGACATGCTTTGAACCTTGGAAAGGGATAGAATTTTTATTGCGTTGCCCCTCCAGCCGGTTATGAACATATGGCAGCAAATTTAGTTGACCTTGGGAGGCAACCGTTGGATCGGTCAGCATTTGACTGGCTAAGAACGATCAGGCCGTTCCACTTGGTATATAGATTTGAAGAGGAGTGCTATCTGGAACCATATCTGCCAAGCTGCTTTGTCCGTCAATTTGGTTATGACCAGTTCCATGTAGGCAACGTTATAACTTGCCTACAAGAAAAGGGGTATCTGATTGATGGAGCCAGAGCATGGGCCTATTACGACGCTCGAGACACAAAGACAGTATTTTCGATGCCGACAAAGACTGATCATGGCCCCAGAATATTGTATATGTATTCGCTCTTTTATACAGCAGCGAATACATTTGCTAAAAACTTCAGCCTTATTGATAGTTTTGCAACAGCGACACGTCTGAAGAAAGAAGCCACTGTCATACTAGCTCCAAATAACGACGAAGAGCATACACTAGTGGATGATCCATTGGAAGCCACACGAAAAGCTAACTTCCCTGAGGAAGTCAATCAACTACTGAGAATTTCTCTGAAAGTTATTAAATCTCCGGCCAGGGAGAGAAAAAGGAGGAGAGAAGAACCTTCTTCTCCAGCTGCGAAGAAGAAGTTGATCTTGGAACAATCATCAGAGAAGGTCACAACTAGATCACAATCTCGGCAACTGGCCAAGTCAATCCAACGAGAAGAGGCAACCACACCGACTTCTATTCCAAAGCCGGTTGAGGTAGTAGATGTGGAGATCCCAGAAAGGCCTCTTCATAGAAAGAAACTGGCCCACAGAAGAAAGAGGGCGATCACTCCTTCAAGACAAATTCTATCCTCGGTAGTGGTGAATGCTGCAGCTGGACTCACCATGCCATCTCCTACACCTGCCCGGAGCCTAGGCATGAAACACCTAGTCCAGAGCAGAGGGAGGAGACCGAGCAGAGAGATAAGACCGCAAAGCCCAGAGACAATATTGTAGAGGAGGAGCATGACGCTTTACGATCTCCTTCACCGGCGGTGGAGACTACTCAACCTCCTCCTACACCTGGGACACTCCGCGAAGAGGAGGATCGTTTAATGATTGAAGCTTTTAACGATTGCGACTTCGGCTCGCAGGAGGATTATGTTGATCAGGCCGCTACAACTGTCAGCGGGGAAGCTCCGGAGGAAAATAAAAGTGAGGAGAGTTCATCATCAGAGGCTGTTGAATCTCTGTTGTTGCTGTTTAACTAGTTTTGCATTAGGCAAGATATTCAGTTTGTGAGTAGCAACTTTAGGATCTAGACCCGGCATGTCTTCATAACTCCAGGCAAAGATATCGATGTATTCCCGAATAAGAAGAATTAATTCTTGCTTATCTGCCTCTGGAAGATTTTTGCTGATGAATATCGGACGAGGTGACCCACTCTCTCCTACGTCAACTTAAACCAATTGATCTTCGGTAGGAGGTTCTCGTTATTCGAATTGGAGTTCCCATTGGGTATCCATTCGTTGAGCCCAAGGATCTGTTTCGGGATTTTCTTCAATGTCCTCGTCATATCCTTCTGGAAGTTCGGCAGAGACCATATTAGAAGATACAATCAGCCGATGAACCTGACCAATGCTGGTATTAGGATCCCATGATCTAGAATCAGAAGAATTAGAGCGCTCTTCACTATCAGAGTCAGAGACTGCTGGGGATAACACCGGAGGAGAAGCATATCCGAGACCTCTTTTGGTCTTGCTGTAGTACGTCTCTGACTTTCCTTTTGGAACAGTCGTACGAATAGGGATTCGTCTACCCTTACCGTAGTTGAGGCCACTCTTGAAGTCATAACCCATCTTTCGAATGATGTCTTTTGATTGTTGACTTTAACGACGGAGCTGAAGATGTCTTGTATCATTACTCTTGCTATCATCCGTATAACTGAATTTTTGTTCCGGTCCTTTACTAAAAAGTATTGGACTTTCACCTTTCTTTCAAGAAGGAACAACAAAGTATGAATTGTCTGGGTGTTCCAATATGACCTCCGTTTGAAGAGCTTGTACAACTCCCATTGTAAACGACTGAAAGCTATCTAACATATCCAAATAGCATTTAGCATGATAAATGACATCAGTATACTGGAAAGTAGATACTTTTTCATTAATTTGTACATCTGTATTTACAGCAGGACCTTTAGCCTTAGCCGGCTTGGTCAGATTGATTACAAGAGGGGGAGAAGAAGAACGAGGAGGAGGCTTGTTACGACGAAGGTCGATAACAAGTGGCTCAGAGGAGGTGAGCTCCCTTTTTTCTTTGTTGCGAGGTGAATCAACAAGTGGCTCAAAAGAGGTGAGCTGCTTTTTGTCCTTGTTATGACGTAAGTCGATAACAAGTGGCTCAGAAGATGTGAGCTCCCTTTTATCTTGATCACCATCAGTGGGTTGCTTTCGGACTGACAAGTGAATAGCCAGTGGTTTGGAGGATTGAGGATGAGAAACTCGTCCTTTGACAGGTATGATGAGGGTGTCATTGGGCACTGCTTCTTGTTCTTCTTCAGTGTCCATGGCCAATACCACTTTTATGAACTCTTCTTTATACATACGAGCATCGTTGCAATATGCTTCGATACCTTTGAAAGGGTAGAGATCTACAACCTCCTTTTGAACTTCTCCTTTATCATCGACATATTTGAAGCATTGATGGAGAGTCGAAGGAACAATATTATGTTCATGAAGGAATGGTCTTCCCAGAAGAGCATTATAGGAACAACCATGGTTGTCTATGATGTAGAAGGTCACCTTTGTACGGAGATTGCCTATTTGGAGTTTTAGGCGAATCTTGCCCAAAGGTTCACTCCTTCCTTGATTGAATCCCAAGATAGTAGTGATTGTGCTGGAAAGACTATGCACTGGAAACTTTAGTGCATCCAACATTATCCTTGGCATGATGCTGAGAGCTGACCCTGGATCTATCAGAATACGATCGACTTTCATCAAGTCGACATATCCTGTATAGTATAGAGGACGATCATGTTTATTATCCTCTAGCAGCATATCATCCTGAGTGAAGGTGATGTTTGGAATCAGCTCCAACACACTATGGCAATGGAGACAAGAGACCGGCTCTGCTTCCGGCTTCTTGATAAGAGTTAGACAGGTTTCTGCCTGCATAAGAGCTTCACTCAGAGTTTCTCGAGTCTCCTTGGAGAGGCACAAGAGTTCGAAGATTGACAGCCTGGCCGGTGTATTGGCTAATTGAGCCAAGATATCGAAATTGTATGGCTTTTCAAGTCCAGAAGGAGATGATTTCTTCAAAGGCTTGTCGAATCGGACTTATTGTTTGCCTTTGTCAGCAGCCACCGGCTTGGGAGGAATAGGTACTACAACCGGTGAAGATACAGAAGGGATATCCTTATTAGGGACCGGTTGTACCGGAGCAGACTCCGAAGAAGAAGCAGGATTCTCTTGATTTTCGAGAATTTCCCGTAGGTAAGCTTTCCCTGACCTTGTGCACAGTAGGATTTTTTCTTCAACTATGGGGTCAAAAGACACAATGTTGCAGATCTTCGTTTTGCATTTGAAGCGGTCTTTCTTTTTGGAGGAAGTGGGAACTTCAAAATATGAAGCAAGATCAGGGTGAATCCACATAATCTCACCATTGTCAAGAGACAAGGGGATGAGACCTTCACATCGCGGAGGAGGGAGATTCTCGATTTCGAGAGTAGCCTTAGAAATAGGGATGACACCATGCTGTATCATCTGCGGAGGGAAGTCACCGAACTGAACTGAAACCATGTTTGTAGTAACAGTCTTCTCGTCTTGCTATAGAGTAACAACACCAGCATTGACGAGCTCTTGAATTTTGCCCTTGAGCACATAGCATGCTTGAGTGGGATGCCCAATGAACCTGTGATAGACGCAGTATTTAGGATGATCAGTCTTACCGACTTCATCAGGCTTCTTCGGGTCCGGAAGTTGGAGCTTATTGCTTTTGATTAAGCAATCAATGATGCTTGCAGTGTCGTTCTCATCAAAGGAGTACTCCACTTTCGGACGTGGTTCCCTTGGTGGAGGGGCAGAAGGAGTAGAAGTAGACGTGGGTGGAGCCACGTTGACCGCCAGAGATTCTTTGCTCTTCAAGTTAATGTTCAAAGTTTCTTTGTTCTTGCGGTTATTCTGGCGATTACCGTCGCTCGATGTCTGGTGTTCATCCCGGTCAGGGTTAGACATTTGTACCCCCAGTTGTTTGAACTTCTCTGCACTCACTTCAGCTGTCTTAGCGTTGACAATGAATGACGGCCAGTCCTGGAATTGAGTTGACCCCGTCCACATACTGATAATAGGCAAAAGATTTGCCTTGTAAGTGTCTATGGTGACAGCAGCTGGAGTCCCAGGAGGCATCTTCAAGGATTCTCGGCGGAACCGTTCAATGAAACTCTCAGCGGTTTTGTTGTGTCTTTGTTTGATTTTATTGAAGGATGACATGGTCATGTCATTGATTCTCTCATAGAACCGCTCCAGGAAGATTTGTTTGAGACCTGAGAAGGAGGTGATACAACCATCGGGCAAGTTTCTGTACCAATCGTATGCCACGTCGGCTAAACAGCCGACGAATACTCTGATAAGAAGAGCGTCATTTGGTTGAAGTTGGACAGTCATTACCTCGAAGTGATTAATGAACTAGCTTGGAGAGGTGCTGCCGACAAACAGCGAGATTGTTGGAATTTTGTACTTGGAAGGAAACGGGACTTCCTTCCATTCAACTGGATATGGTTGTTTGGTCCCCAATTTCTGCAGGTTATCCTTCTCTTTGAAGGCCTCGAATTGAGTGCATAAAAGCTTGACAGCTTTATTAGCATCCTCCGATGCTGAAGAAGGAGCACGCTACATGACCGTGTTGGGAGGAGGAACAGCATGATAAGCACTACCCCCAGCTTCTAACTAACTGGGTGTAGGTTGAATTTGTATATGGGATATTTGAGGAGACACTACCCCCAGCCCTGGATTGACAGACACCGACGATGCTATGATCTCGGGATTTGCCACAGGTACAGTTGGTGGTACTGTATGTTGGGCCACAATGATAGGGTGCATACTTGCGACCATTTCAGCCATGGTCTTCAGTTTGTCTTCTAGTGCAGCAATTCGTTGTTCTTGATTAGCCGAACTAGAAGCATCTGGGTCTTCAGTGATAGTATAAGCTGTCACTTCTCTAGGTACAGTGGAGGACACTGTCTGTTTAGAGCTTTCACTGTATGCATCATAGTCAGAGAAGGAGTCATCTTCCGAATGAGAAGTAGGAAGATGACCAAAAGGATCTTGAAGAAGATTTCTTTGACCGATTGTATCTCGGCTTCGGGAACGGGTATGTCGAAATACTCCTTCAGAAGAATCTTGGAGTAAATCTAAATACCGCTGACTGGGTCGGCAAGGCTTACCGTATTTGGAGCACTTTCTACCTCTAGTGTCTCGAGAAGTCATGTTGACGGAAGTGTACAACACTTCGTCTTCATCTTCTGACATCGATTCTGTGGTTGCAAAGTTCAAACGATCGAAAACAGATCACTTTGTGGTCTGGCAACAACATTGGATGACTACCTTATGGTTACAATGGTGCTCGGGTGGTTGCACTGAAGGTATTGAGGCATTGTCCCGCTTTTGCCTGAGGTGCTCTCGGAGATCAGGAGCCAGGCCGGGACGAGAAGATGTTTGAGGGATATGCTCTTTGATAATATTCGGAACGTGGTTCCGGTTCTTCAGATATTTTGTCCCCTGAGTGTACAAGGAAGTGCTCACCTCATTGGCATAGGTATCAGGATTTTTGATCCTGAAAGTTTGCCTTTGATGCAGGTTTATCTTCGGCATCGGCTGCTTACGTTTTGCCGAAGTTGGCCTATTGAGATAAGTTTCTAGATCAGCAAATTTACCCCCAGGGGTTTCCGTCTGAGACACCAACAATTTTCCCTGTTTAGAGCGGGATATTTTGAGAGTTGGGAGATCTTGGAATTCTGCTACCGGAGTGGGTAGAATACCTCTTTGATTAGTACAAGTTCTTTTGACATGGAGGGAAGAAGAATCCTTGTTTGAAAGAGTTCTTGTACTTACTGGTGCCGAAGCACGTTCAGATTGATCTTCTACGGTAAAAATCGAGGAAGACTGAGAAAAGACCAAAGGGCCTTTTCCTTTGTTGTGTGAAGAAGGGTTAGCTAAAGAGCGTTTCCCTCTGTTGTCTTCCAAGTCCTGGAACGAGAAAGTTTGAGAAAAGACCAACGGGCCTTTTCCTTTGTTCTGTGGTGGAGGAGGAATAGTCAACAGACTACCCCAGTGGATTGCGCTAGAGCAACATGGTGTTTGGAAGGAAGAGCTGAGTCTTTCTCCTTGCTATGAGAGGAAGAGAGATTAGCCAAAGGACTGTCTCTCTTGGACTGCGCTGACACAGCTTGCGCATGGGGAGCTTTGACAGTATCCGTACTGGCTGATTGTGCAGGAAGGGTTTTGGCAATTGGTCTTCTGGTTCTGGCCACAGACACTGTGATTTGCACATCAGGAGTTCTGGCCACAGAGTGTTTGGAATGCACTCTGGTTGCTGGAGTAGTAGACTGCGCAGGAAGAGTGGCAGCCAACTGCGCCAGAGAAAGAGGGGTCTTACACTTAGCCAGGACAGCATATGAAGTAGTTTGTGCACTGGCCAGAGCAGACTGTGCATGAGAAGTAGAGATAGACTGTGCAACAGTAGACTGTGCAACAGTAGACTGTGCAACAGCCTTAGAAATAGAGATGTTAGATTGTGCACCAGTTTTAGAAGCAGACTGTGCAACAGACTGCACAGCAGTCTTGGCAGCAGAGAGATCAGACTGCCCAGCAGTCTTGGGGACCCATACTGGGCGCACTTTGCTCGTGGCAGAAGTTGTTGCAGTACGAGGAGTGGTCCTGGAGTTGATCATTGCCTCGTAGGCTGTCTGGTTGACCTTTACAACCAGCGTCTTCTGCGTCTTTCCGATAGACGCGATGTCACATTGAGTTGTCACTTCCTCGTCGGAGGAGAAAGTCGTCCCCAGCAGAGTCGCCATTTTGTTTGCAAAAAACAAAAGTATGAACTTTATTTCATAAACTTTGTAAAGAAGATTACAAGAATTCTGGAAAAGTACAACTGTAAAAATCCGATCTAGATGACGATCGTTTTATCCCTTGGACGATGTGAACTTCGAAGACGATAGCCTCTGAAGTTGAAGACAACTCTAAAATTGAAGGCAAAAGCCTCTGAAGAAAGTAGCAGCACTTGGGCAAGAACTTCTGATCTCTCTGATTTTTTTGAACTTTTTTTTATGTCTGATACCCTAGAATAAAGACTTGAAACTCTATTTATAGAGTTCTAGAAATAACTAAATTTTAGTTATTCTGAATGGCGCAAGCTGGATTGCGCATGCACTGGATTGCGCAGCATCAGACTGCGCTGGCAGTTGTTTGATCGTGGGCCAACTGTCTTGGGCACATGGTATCATTTGATTGAAATGCACATGATCGTGTGCAGACGGTTGCCACATGGTGAGTAATTGATGGCATGAAGGCCACGTGTACATTTGTCAGTTGTCTTGATGAAGTGCGCCACATGAAGTGCGCTGACTTCAGATTGCGCAAGGATGGAACGCGCAACAGTAAGTCTGGCGGATTATGCTGCATGTACAGCTGTCCTCGAGCGCCGTGCTGCACAATAAACGAACAGTTTCCTCGTTCTCCGTGCTGTCAGTTGTCAGAAGATCTGATTCTCTGCCAGGTAATGATGACGTTGCCACGTCAACTTGCGCACTTGGATGAGTGCGCAGTTCAGTCTGCGCAATCGAGATGGTGCACAATCTGTCTTTTGCACAGTTCTTTTGAAGGATGCATTTTTGATTTTTTTATGACTTTGTTGATGAGTGCAACTTGATTTTTTAGGACCTACAGACCCAAGTACCTCTAGCATACTATGTGTGCTATTTTCTTAATCTGGTTCAAGAAAACTGATTCAAGGTGTAGTCCATCAAGCTCTTCTTCAGACAAAGACAATAGTTACGATGTGAGATTCAAGGCTGTAGTCTATCTCATTTATGCATAGTATACAACTGTCCAGAAATTTTCCAATTCCTTTCTTATTTTCCTTTCCTCCATTACTTTAAAACTTGATCTTTTGGGGGAAGGATTGATGGCTGTGTGTATTCTCTTACACAGAGCAAAAGCTCAAGTTTAGTCCCACATCGGTGGGGAGAGGGAGTCCACTTGTGCTTATATCACCTTGCTTTATTTTGCTTCACTAAAGTATTGTGTGGAGTCCTATGGGGCCACATGCACGCGCCGCCGCCTGGCCCGGCTCGGTTCGATTTGGTGAGCGTAACGGGTGCGGGTACGTGCCTACATCTGCAGGCAATGGATGCCGATTCGATTTCCTTTTCAGGTTCGGGCTGAGACCGTAAATAACTTTTTGCTCTTTATTATTTTTTTTGACCGTTACTATTCATTTAATTTTTATAACGTTGGACACTTCAAATTTTGTCCAGATTCTTTGAACCACATGGTTCATATTTGTTTAAATTGTAAACGTTTGTAACGTCCGACTTAAATGGCAATCAATTTTCTGTCCGTTAGAGATATCTCATCAACCTATATATTGTGTCCTTTTTCATTCTTTCAAACACAAAAAATTTCTACGTGCAAACTCTCTCTAACTTTCCACTCCCGAATTTTGTCCGTTCTTCGTTGTTGCTATTGGCAGAGCTAAGTCGTGGGTCACTCTTTCCACGTCGTGTATGGCAAGGAGATTTCGGTGGAGCGAGAATTTTACCACTAGGAGCGTTCAGATCCAGTCTGCACATAGACCCGGACTAACTCTTAGGGCAGTGCTACGTGTGCGGCTTGCCCGGAGGCTGGTAACCATTTAGTTATTTTACTTTATTACAGATTTAAATCGAAGAATATTGAAGTTACTCAAATAGTTAGTGTGCTCACCAAGGGTGTCGGGGCTGTTGTGGGGCTTCACAAAGTTATGAGGATGGCATCTTCGTTAGACAAGGTTTAGCTTGGACACCTTGTCGTATAACTCGTGCTACGGATAAACGAAGTTGATCTACGAACTGTGACTTTGAAGAAAGATAGGAATACATAGGGGTACATATTAGAGTTGGTTTGATTAAAGTTATCAAATATGACAACGCGTAATTGCTTCTTTCTAGTCCTCACTAGTTCAGATATACACAACTTTTAACTTCTGACTTTGATGGCTTGTTGGACTGCTGCAGGTATCATGACAGGCCAATCATTCTTTGAGTATATCTCATTTGGGCTTCCATATGGATATGAATGTTTTCCTCAAGTCATAAAATTAAGCTTCTGGTGGTTGTCCATATCCATTGGACAACATCTGGCCAGCTTACATGGCTTCTTGCAGCATCATTCCTATAAATTGGCCGCACTACATCAGCCGAAGTTCCATTTATGGATCAGCTTTTGCTGAATTCTGCAAAAGATGATCCATAAATGGATCTTCTGCTGATGCAGGGCGACCAGTTTACAAGAATGATGTCGCAACAAGCCATGTAAGGATATGGACAACCACTAGAAGCTTAGTTTTATGACTTAAGGAAAACATTCATATCCATATGGAAGCCCAAATGAGATATATCTCAAAGAATGATTGGCCTGTCATGATACCCACATCAGTCCAACAAGCCATCATTGTCAGAAGATAAAGTTGTGTATATTTGAACTAGTGAGGACTAGAAAGAAGCAATCAGGCATTATCGTATTTGATAACTTTAACCAAACCAGCTCTAACAAGTACCCCTATGTATTCCTACCTTCCCTCAAAGTCACAGTTCGTGGATCAACTTCGTTTGTCTGTGGCACGAGTTATACGACAAGGTATCTAGGCTGAACCTTGTCTAACGTAGATGCTATCCACACAACTTTGCGAAGCCCCACAACAGCTCCGACATCCTTGATGAGCATACTAACATCCCTCTTAAACCCCCTTGCAGAGTGAATCGTCAGTCCTCGCTAAATTGGCGGTGCATGACAGAGTGGCTAGTCCTCCCTCATTGATTTGGTGACATTTAGTGGCGTCCACCTCGGAGTCGCTACAACGACGTATATGGACCTTTTTTTTCATTGAGCGACTAGCAAATTTTTGACTATTTAATTCACCATTAATTACATTGCTAAACACATTTAACGACACTTTTCTAGGTTTAGCGATAAAATATGGAGTCGCTAATTTCCTATATTTTGGTAGTGATACGTCAGGTATTGTTCTCCCCACCCAATGCTCTTATCTAAGTCGCATCCACGATCATATACCTCTACTAACTGCTAAGTCTCCTAACATGCTTCTATTAGCAGTTAGACCTAACGCATGCGCACGGGTGATCAGCCAACACGCAAGGAGACTTAGCAGTTAGTAGAGGTATAAAACTGTTATTTTTAGTATTTCACACATACTCGTGGTACAACTGTGTCAAGGTATATGCGATACAATACAAATGGTAGTCCCTTAACTCTAGGTCCATATGCAAACAAAAGATAATAAAATAAAATAGAACTAATATCACTGAGCAGGTAGTAAGTCATGAACTATAATAATGGTACAACTCAAAAATGAAAATGAATAGACAGTGATATGCAATAACTAAAGAAATGATGACTGAATATAAACAGTATAAATGGCAAGGTATCTTGCCTGGTGTATTGTCTGAAGTGGTACGATGATCTGACAAGTTCCGATGCGTCCAATAGCTATGGTTGGTGTGCAAGGTTCCAAACTTCGCGAGAAATAGGATTTTTTTGATTAGTCAAGATCAATGGATTATTCGAGGGAAAATTATGGAATATGTATACTATACCTTTCTACAAAATATCTATAATATTTTAAAGCTAGATTTTTTTTATTTGTCAAAATCTTTGGTAAAAAATTTTATAACACTAGAAGAATCATTGTATAAATTTTGGTAATTATTTTTAGTAAAATATAGTAGATTATTCGAGAATTTGAAAGTATAAATTTTGGTAAGCACTGAATAAAAATAAAAATAAAAATATTTAGCACTACACTTAGTCTAAGCCAAATTCTACATTTGTGTCACAGAACTGTGTAATAATATGCTGAAATACTAATAGTAATAATATGCTGTGTAATAATATGGTCATGGTACAACTGTGTAATAATATGCTGAAATACTAATAGCAGTAATATGCTAAAATACTTTATAATAATATGGTCATGGTACAACTGTGTAAAAATAACAGTTTTATACACTACTTTATAATAATATAATAGATCACCCGTGTTGGCTAATAATAATAATGGTAGCGAAATATATTAATTGTAATAATATACTGAAATACTAAAAATAACAGTTTTATACACTACTTTATAATAATATAATAGATAACAATGCTTTATACTAGTATATATTAATACTGCTTGAAAAGGTTACAATAATAATATAATAAAGTAAAATATAATAGAAAGTAGCTTTGGCCCGCGAATGCACCGCAAGCACATTGCCTTTACTTCTTTCTATTCGTGAGTACTCTTTCATAAATAACCCATAAAAGGATCACTGTAAGAGCATCATTAGTAGTTGGGACTCTCCAATGCAATTTGGAGCCCAAAATTTAAAAAAAAAGGTAAATGTAGAATGAGTTGGGTTTGTATGAGAATAGTAGGAAATGATAAAGTGAGCTCCGGTCCCAAAAATTATGTGGTCAAAAATTAATGTAGGAAAAAAATAATATAAAGTTTAGAATCTAGAAAGTTGGGCTCCAAATTGGAACTTACTATTCTACAAAACGAGTTTCTACAATCTAGAATCTAGAAATTGGGAGGCCCAACCCTTAGCACCCATGGATGGGTTGGGACCGAAATTGTAGAAATTGGGACTAGGAATGAGACTTATTATTCTACAAAATGAGCTCCTACATTCTAAATCTAGAATCTAGAAAATGGGATGGGCCTTACTAATGATGCTCTAAGAGAAAGGGGAAAGGTTTTAATTAGAAATAGTGAGAGAGAGAGAGAGAGAGGAAGAGCAAGAGGCTTACAGAGCGGGGGCGTGCCTGCGGGGGCTCGGCGCGGTGGCTGCCCGAGCACGATGGAGGTCGGGTCTAGCCGATGTGCGCTCGCACTCGTGAAGGCGGTCCAGAGCGGCACGACGGCTCGGATTAGCCGCTGCTCGCAGGGCGTGATGTCACGGCGGTAGCACACCGGAGCAGAAGCATGGCACTGCGTGGTGGTCCAGCAGCGAATGACGGGGTTCAGTGTCGAGTAGAGGCGGATGGCCTAGAAGGAGTGCGGCCACAGCGGTGGTCGGCCACGGTTGTTGGATCTTGGCGGAAGGAGTCTCCGTCTCCAGATCTGGGTGGGAGGCATAGTCCCGGCACGGTGGCGTGGTCCCGGTCAGGTTAGGTTTCCTCCCCCGTTCTTTTAACTGTTGGCGATGGTGGAGGTGTTGAATTTGGGGTTTCGGTCGGATGTTGATGTTGCCGATAGTGGTTATCGGAGAATTTGGTAGCAGTGGTCATGGATCGGGTCTGGGGATTAGAGTACTGGTGATGGAGTCGGCCATGGTAGTGCTCGGCTGGTGGTGGTGGTGCGTGTGTGGTTTGATCGGATAAGAGGCTGGGATGATTAGGTTTTGCCGAGATGAGGCTGTTGGTGGCGATGATGGTGGTGGGCCGGAGGGGTGTCTTCATTTGATGGTGGTGTTTGTCGCGGGTAGCGGTTCATGGTGACAGAGGTGACGGTGTTGTGGGTGAAGGACGGAATGGCGAAAAAGAGACGGGGGTTGGCCGGAGAGATGATGGTGGAGACGGGGTGGCAGTGCTTGTGGTTTCCTATCGGAGAAGATGACAGGGGTAGAGTCCTAGGTGGTCGGTTCTGGCGATGGACAGTGGTTGGTAGCAAAGAGGTTGAGGTCATAGGTTTTAGGATTTATTGTGTCAGGGTAGGTGTCCGACACGAGGAATCAATGTATATGTATAATAGAATAAGAACAGGTGGTCACAGACATGATGCACGATCTTGGTTGTAGAATTTGGAATTTGTGGAACTTGTTGGAGAAGAACAAAGGAGTCTCTCCTTATATAGGAGGTGAATGCTCCTAATGAGATATGGATTACTAGTAGTTTAAATCTCTGATAGATAGGTCACCCCTCCATTTAAATCTAATTAAATCCATTTGATCATTTCAATCCAATTTTAAATCTAGGTAAATCATATCTTTGATTTAAAATCCAAAATAACTCAAAAATTAATTTCTAGAATTAAATCGCCATAATTTATTTAACATTAAAACAACAATTTCATGATATCTTTTCATAAATAATAAAATAATACTAATAATTAATTTCAAAAAATTTAAATATATACATGAATTTAATTCATGTACCTAGCATAAAAGTATAAAATTTTCATAAAACATAGTTATATTGTACAGGAAAATATATAGCCTTTTTATAATAATTAAATGGATAAAATTTGCAAGTCTCGACGTGATCAAAATAACAACTTTATTTTGTTATGAAAATATTCTTATTTCCTATATGAAGTAATCTATAATAAAATGTTTTATAAAAATATGTACCTCGCACATATTCGCACTTGACAAGCAAATACAAAAAAATAAAAATAAATCAATACAAGTTTAATTAAAAAAAATTGTTGTAAAAATTTAGGGGGTTTACATCCTACCCAACTTAAAAGAATTTTGTCCTCAAAATTTAGGAATAATTAGGATAGGTAGGGTTGTGAAGATAGAAGAGTTTATCGATAAGAAAATCACGACATCGAGCGAGGAGAGAGAAAAGCCATAAGACAAAAACATGCCTCTTAGATATCTAGAAAAATAATAAGGTATATAGTTAAGAAAAATGATCATATACATGACTTTCCATTGGCGTCTAAGTTTTGATCAACACTATAGTAAAATCCATAATTGTGTAACCTCAAAAAATAGGTATTAAATTTTCTTAATCACAGTATATAATCCATAACCCAGTATTCAAGATTCAATCTCTCCATAACCTTCGAATCGTCAATATCACCTTGCCAATCCGCAAGTCTAATTTAGTGTCTCTCCTCAAATTCCACATTCTACAAAATTTAAATTCTTTGAAACACATTTTCTTTTTTTTTTTGATTCAATTTTTACTTTTATCCATAAAAATTTTAACTCCCCCAAAAACTTTAAACATTTTAATCTCTCTTCTTCTTCTTTTTTTCTTTTTTTTCCAATCAATTCCTCATCTCATAATCTCCTTAGAATTTCGTATTCAGTAAATCTCAAAAAAAATTCATCAATGAAATTCACATCTACAATCATCATAGAAACTTGATTCTTAATATCAAGGATGTAAAAATTTTATCTTCAAAAATTGATCAACCATTGAAAACTAATACCATCAAAGCTTTTATTTATCGGCCGCAATCAGCCAGCAAAAAGATACCACGATGGAGAGAAAAAGTCCAAGGGGAAAAATAAGACAGACAATGAACAACACCGGAGAACTGAGTGTACCTTCTACGGTCGTCGCGGACACACCAAAGAAGTCTGTCATTTTGCCAACAAAACATGTTTTGTATGTGGTAGTCAAGACCATATCATTAAGAACTGCCCGAAACGAAGGAATGATACTGAGGAGCATAGGCCATTGAGGGACCCACCGCTAATCAGAGACAACCCGTGTAATCAGCGACAGGGAAATGCTCGTGTTTTCAACCTATCCACCTAACTTGATCCAGAATGCAATAATAATGGAGGTGAGCTTGTTTCTTAAGTTTTGAGAAAAAAACTTTTTTTTCAGTAGCATATTATGTAGTGTCCCGCTCCTCGCAGTCCACTATGTAATACTCACGACTTGCTGACTCGGTCCTGAGCTGAGTATTTGGGGAACCATTACTGTAGGTCCTAGAAAATCAAGTTGCACCCATCAACAAAGCAATAAAAATCAAAATGTGCACCCTTCAATTGAATTGCGCAGGAGATAGATTGCGCACCATCTCAATTGCGTAAGCTGAATTACGCACTCATCCAAGTGTGCTAGCTGACGTGGCCTTGTCATCATTGTCTGACAGAGAATCAGATCTTCTGACAGCTGACAGCATAGAGAACGAGGAAACTGTTCGTTTCTCATGTAGCACAGCGCTCGAGGATAGCTGTACAGCCAGCGCAGTCCAACCCAGCGCAGTCCAATCTAGCACAATCCAAACCCAGCATAATATGAAGCTAGCGCAATTCATGTGGCGCAGTCCATCAAGACAACTGAAATTCTGTACGTGGCATGCATGCCATCAATTTCTCACCACGTGGCAACTGTCTACACACGATCATGCGCATTTCAATGAAATAATGCCATGTGTCCAATACAGTTGGCCCACGATCGAATAATTGCCAGCGCAGTCTAAGTCTGCACGGTCCAATGCTTGCGCAATCCACTTGCGCAAGTCAGAATAACTAAAAATTAGTTATTTCCAGAACTCTATAAATGGAGTTTCAAGTCCTTCCTAGAGGGGATCATATAGAGAGATCAGAAAAATCAGAGAGATCATGAGTTCTTGCCAAAGTGCTGCTGCTTTCTTCATAGGCTATCGCCTTCAACTTCAGAGGCTATCGTCTTCAAAGTTCACATCGTCCAAGAGATAAAGCGTCATTTTCAGATCAGATTCCTACAGTTGTACTTTCCCAGAATTCTTGTAATCTTCTTACAAAGTTTAAGAAATAAAGTTCATACTTTTGTTTTTGCAAACAAAATGGCGACTCTGCTGGGGAAGACTTTCTCCTCCGACGAGGAAGTGACAACTCAATGTGACGTTGCGTCTATCGGAACGACGCAGAAGATGCTGGTTGTAAAAGTCAACCAGACGGCCTATGAGGCAATGATCCACTCCAGGACCACTCCTCGCACTGCAACAACCTCTGCCAGGAGCAAAGTGCACCCAGTGTGGATTCCCAAGACTGCTGTGCAGTCTGTTGTCTCTGCTTCCAAGACTGTTGTACAGTCTGCTTCTAAGACTTTTGCGCAGTCTACCATCTCTTCTTCCAAGGCTGTTGCACAGTCTGCTGTTGCACAGTCTGTCTCTACTCTTCATGCGCAGTCTGATGCTGTTCCTTCTGCCAGTGCACAAACCATTTCATATGCTGCTCTGGCTAAGTGCAAAACTCCTCTTCCTTTGGCGTAGTTGGCTGCAACTCTTCCTGCGCAGTCCACCACTCCAGCAACCAGAGTGCAACTCAAACACTCTTTGGCCAGAACTCCTGCTGCGCAAACTACAACTTATGTGGCCAGTAAGTCATCTGGAAAAGCACCTCATGCGCAACAAACCAGTGCGCCCACTACCACCCTAACTGCTGCGCAAGTTACGCCAGTGCAGTCCAAGAGGGACAGCCCTTTGGCTAAATTCCCTTCTTCTCACAGCAAGGGGAGAAACTCTGTTCCTCTTCCCAAGCTTCCTGTTGCTCCAGCACAATCCACTGGGGGTAGTCTGTTGGCTATTCCTCTTCCTCTCCAGAACAAAAAAAAAGACCCGTTAGTCTTTTCTCAATCTTCCTCGTTCCAGGACTTGGAAGACAACAGAGGGAAACGTTTTTTAGCTAACCCTTCTTCACAAAACAAAGAAAAAGGTCCTTTGATATTTTCTCAGTCTTCTCCGGTCTTTACCGCGGAAGATCCATCTGAACGTGCCTCGGCACTAATCAGTACTAGAACCCTCTCAAACAAGAGTTCTTCGCTCCCTGTCAAATGTACTGATCAAAGGGGTATTCTGCCTACTCCGGTAGCAGAATTCCAAGATCTCCCAACTCTCCAGATATCCCGCTCAAAGCAAGGCAAATTACTGGTGTCTCAAACGAAAACCCCTGGGGGTGAGTTTGCTGATCTATGAAGTTATCTCAATAGACCTCGGTCTACGTCAACTTCGGCAAAATGCAAACAGTTAATGCCGAAGACGAACCTGCATCAAAGGCAAACTTCCAGGATTAAAAATCCTGACACCTATGCTAATGAGGTGAGCACTTCCCTGTACACTCAAGGGATAAAACATCTAAAGAACCGGAACCACGTTCCGAATGTTGTCAAAAAATATATCCCTCAAACTTCTTCTCGTCCCGGCCTGGTTCCCGATCTCCGAGGGCACCTCAGGCAAAAAACGGAACAACATCTCGACATCTCTAATGTAACCACCTGAGCACTATTGTAATCATAAGGTGGTCATCCAGTGTTGTTGCCAAACAACAAAGCGATCTGTCTTTGATCGTCTGAACTTTGCAACATCCAAACCAATGTCAGAAGATAAAGACGAAGTGTTGTACGCTTCCGTCAACACGACCTCTCGAGACACCGGGGGTAGAAAGTGCTCAAAGGACGGCAAGCCTCGCAGACCCACCCAGCGGTATTTAGATTTACTCCAAGAATCTTATGAAGGAATATTTCGACATACCCTTTTCCGAAGCCGAGATACAATCGGTCAAAGGAATCTTCTCCAAAATCCTTCTGGTCATCTTCCTACTTCTCAGTCGGGAGATGATTCCTTCTCTGATTATGATGCATACAGTGAAAGCTCTGAACAGACAGTACCTAGAGAAGTAACAGCTTATGTTGTCACTGAAGACCCAGATGCCTCTAGCTCGGCTAATCAAGAACAACGAATTGCTGCACTAGAGGACAAGTTGAAGACCATGGCTGAAATGGTCGCAAGTATGCACTCTATCATTGTAGCCCAACATACAGTGCCACCGACTGTACCTATTGCAAATCCCGAGATCATAGCATCATCGGTGCCTGTCAATACAGGGCTGGGGGTAGTATCTCCTCAAATACCCCCTGTACAAGTTCAACCTACACCCAGCCAGTCAGGAGCTGGGGGTAGCACTTACCATGCTGTTCCTCCTCCTAACACTATTATTGCCTGCTCCTTCTGCATCATCGAAGGATGCTAATGAAGCTGTCAAGCTCTTGCGCACTCAATTCGAGGCCTTCAAAGAGAAAGATAACTTGCAGAGATTGGGGATCAAACAACCCTATCCAGTTGAATGGAAGGAAGTCCCATTTCCTCCAAAGTATAAGATCCCCACAATCACCCTGTTTGATGGCAGCACTTCTCCGAGCCAGTTCATCAATCATTTTGAGGTAATGACTGTCCAACTTCAGCCAAATGACGCTCTTCTTACCAGAGTATTCGTCGACTGTTTAGCCGGCGTGGTATACGATTGGTACAGAAGCCCGCCCGATGGCTGTATCACCTCCTTCTCAAGTCTCAAACAAATCTTCTTGGAGCGATTCTATAAGGGAATCAATGACATGACCATGTCGGCCCTCAACAAAATCAAACAAAGACACAATGAAACCGCTGAGAGTTTCATTGAAAGGTTCTGCCGAGAAGCATTGAAGATGCCTCTTAGAACTCCGGCCGCTGTCACCATAGACACCTGCAAGGCAAACCTTTTGCCTATCATCAGCATGTGGACGGGGTCAACTCAATTCTAGGACTGGCCGTCATTCATTGTCAACGCAAAAGCAGCTGAAGTGAGTGCTGAGAAGTTCAAACAGTTGGGGGTACAAATGTCTAACCCAGACCGGGATAAACACCAGACATCGAGCGGCGGTAATCGTCAGAACAACTGCAAGAACAAAGAAACCTTGAATATCAATCTCAAGGGCAAGGAATCTCTGGCGGTCAACGTGGCTCCACCTACATCTACTTCTACTCCTTCTGCCCCTTCACCAAGGGAACCTCGTCCGAAAGTGGAGTACTCCTTTGATGAGAACGACACCGTGAGCATCTTTGATTGCTTAATCAAAAGCAATAAGCTCCAACTCCCAGACCCGAAGAAGCCTGATGAAGTCGGTAAGACTGATCATCCCAAATACTGTGTTTATCACAGGTTCATCGGGCATCCCACTCGAGCATGCTATGTGCTCAAAGGCAAGATTCAAGAACTGGTCAATGCTGGAGTTGTTACTCTGCAACAAAACGAGAAGACTGTTACTGCAAACATGGTTTCGGTACAGTTCAGTGACTTTCCTCCGTAGATGATACAGCATGGTGTCATCCCTATCCCCAAGGCCACTCTTGAGATCGAGAATCTCCCACCTCCACGAAGTGAAGGTCTGGTCCCCTTATCTCTTGACAATGGTGAGATTATGTGGATTCACCCTGATCTTGCTTCGGAGTTCAAAGTTCCCTCTTCCTCCAAGAAAAAACGATGCTCCAAAGGCAAAACGAAGATCTGCAATATGGTGTCTTTTGACCCCATAGTTGAAGAGGAAATCCTGTTGGGCACCAGATTAGGGAAAGCCTATCTACGGGAAGTTCCTAAAAATCAAGAGAATACTGCTTCTTCTTCTGAGTCTGCTCCAGTACAATCGGCCTCTAATGAGGATATCCATTCTGCATCCTCACCGGTTGTAGTACCCATTCCCCCAAGTCGGCAGCTGCTGACAAAGGCAAACAACAAGTCCACTTCGACAAACCTTTGAAGAAGTCATCTCCTTCTGGACTTGAAAAATCGTACAACTTTGATATCTTGGCTCAATTAGCCATTACACCGGCCAGGTTGTCAATCTTCGAGCTCTTGCGCCTCTCCAAAGAGACTCGAGAAACTTTGAGTGAAGCTTTAATGCAGGCAGAAACTTGCCTAACCCTTCTCAAGAAGCCAAAAGCAGAGCCTGTCTCTTGTCTTCATTGTCACAGTGTGTTGGATCTAATTCCAAACATCACCTTCACACAGGATGATATGTTGCTGGAGGACAATAGACATGACCGTCCTCTATACTATACAGGATATGTCGATTCGATAAAGGTCGATCGTATTCTGATAGATCCAAGGTCAGCTCTCAGCATCATGCTAAAGACAATGCTGGATGTACTGAAGATCCCACTGCATAGTCTTTCCGGCACAATCACCACCATCTTGGGGTTCAATCAAGGAAGAAGTGAGCCTCTGGGCAAGATTCGCCTAAAACTTCAAATAGGCAATCTCCGCACAAAGGTGACCTTCTATATCATAGACAACCATGGTTGTTCCTACAATGCTCTTCTGGGAAGACCATTCTTGCATGAACACAACATTGTTCCTTCGACTCTTCATCAATGCTTCAAATACTTTGATGATAAAGGAGAAGTTCAAAAGGAGGTTGCAGATCTCTACCCTTTCAAAGGTGTCGAAGCATATTACAACAACGCTCGTATGTACAAAGAAGAGTTCATGAAGGTGGTATTGGCCATGGATACTGAAGAAGAACAAGAAGCAGTGCCCAATGACACCCTCATCATACCTGTCAAAGGGCATATTTCTCATCCTCAATCCTCCAAAACCA
The DNA here is from genome assembly GCA_029216955.1 of Iris pallida. Taxonomy (NCBI): domain Eukaryota; kingdom Viridiplantae; phylum Streptophyta; class Magnoliopsida; order Asparagales; family Iridaceae; genus Iris; species Iris pallida. The sequence goes on along the minus strand of JANAVB010022600.1, from coordinate 1,433,491 downwards.
CTGGCTATTCATTTGCCAGTCCGGAAGCAACCAACTGATGATGGTCAAGATCAAAGGGAGCTCACCTCTTCTGAGCCACTTGTTATCGACTTACGTCGTAACAAAGACAAAAAGTAGCACACTTCTTCTGAGCCACTTCTTGATTTATCTCGCAACAAGGTTAAAAGGGAGCTCACCTCCTCTGAGCCACTTGTTATCGACCTTCGTCGTAACAAGCCTCCTCCATATTCTTCTTCTCTTCCTCTTGTAATCAATCTGACCAAGCCTGCTAAGGCTAAAGGTCCTGCTGTAAATACAGATGTACAAATTAATGAAAAAGCATCTACTTTCCAGTATACTGATGTCATTTATCATGCTAAGTTCTATTTGGATATGTTAGATAGCTTTCAGTCATTTACAATGGGAGTTGTACAATCTCTTCAAACGGAAGTCATATTAGAACATCCAAAAGACTCATATCGTGTTGTCCCTTCTTGGAAGAAAGGCGAGAGTCCAATACTTTTTAGTAAAGGTCCAGAACAAAAATTCAGCTACACGGATGATAGTAAACTTGACGATACGGGACGTCTCCAGCTCCGTCGTTATAGTCAACAATCTAAAGATAACATCCGAAAGATGGGTTATGATTTCAAGAATGGCCTCAACTACGGTAAGGGAAGACGAACTCCTATCCGTACGGTTGTTCCGAAAGGAAAATCAGAGATATACTACAGCAGGACTAAAAGAAGTCTTGGATACACTTTACCTTCGGTATTATCCCCAGTAGTCTTCGAATCTGATAGTGAAGAGCGCTCTAACTCTTCCGATTCCAGATCATGGGACTCTGACACCAGCATTGGTGATGTCCATCGGCTGATCGTATCTTCTAACATTGTCTCCGCCGAACTTCCAGAAGGCTATGACGAGGATATAGAAGAAAGTCCAGAAACAGATCCTTGGGCTCAACGAATGGATACCCAATGGGAACTCCGATTCGAACAACGAGAACCTCCTATCGAAGATCAATTGGTTCAAGTTGACGTAGGAGAGAGCGGGTCACCTCGTCCGATATTCATTAGCAAGAATCTCTCAGAAGCAGATAAGCAAGAATTAATTCTTCTTATTCGAGAATACATCGATGTCTTTGCCTGGAGTTATGAAGACGTGCTAGGTCTAGATCCCAAAGTTGCTACTCACAAACTGAATATCTTGCCTAATGCAAAACCAGTCAAACAACAACAACGATGATTCAAGCCTGAAATGATGGACGCAATCGACGATGAGGTCAAGAAGCTCATCGCTTGTGGCTTTATTCGAGAAGAACAACATCCTGATTGGGTAGCCAACGTCGTTCCAGTCCTGAAGAAAAATGGCAAAGTTCGAGTTTACATCGACTTTCGAGATCTTAATGAAGCCTGTCCAAAAGATGAATTTCCTCTTCCAATCACGGATGTCATGATTGATAACACCTGTGGGTTCGAGTGAATATCCTTCATGGATGGATTCTCTGGGTACAATCAGATCCGGATGAATCTTGAAGATAAAAAACATACTTCTTTTCGCACTCCTCGCGGAGTCTACTACTATACTGTGATGCTATTTGGTCTCAAGAATGCTGGTGCTACTTACCAACGTGCTATGAGTACCATTTTTCGAGATCATCTGTGCAAGACTGTTGAATGCTATGTTGACGATATTGCTGTCAAGAGTCTTCTAAAGGAAGATCACATCCAAGACTTGAAAACTATCTTTAATCTCATGCGCCAACATCAACTCAAGATGAATCCCACCAAGTCATTCTTGGGTGTCTCTAGTGGCAAATTTCTTGGCTTCGTCATTACCTCTAAGGGTATACACGTGGATCCCGAGAAGATCAAAGCCATTCAAGAGATGCGTCCTCCACGCAACCTGAAAGAGCTACGAGGATTCCAAGGTTGACTTGCGTACATCAGGAGATTCATTTTGAATCTGTCTGGACGCTACAGACCATTTACTCAACTAATAAAGAAGGGTGTATCTTTCATTTGGACCGAAGAATGTCAACGATCATTTGAAGACATAAAGCGGTATTTGATGAACCCACCAGTCTTGGTGCCACCTATTTCTGGCATACCATTCATAATGTATGTCCGTGCTATGGATCACTCATTGGGTGCGTTACTTGCCCAAAAGAACAAATAAGGTCATGAACAAGCCATCTATTATCTCAGTCGTACTATGATTGGTGCCGAACACCGTTATAGTCCGGTCGAGAAAGAATGCCTAGCTCTTATGTTCGCTGTTCAAAAGACGAGGCATTACATCATTGGACAAACTATTCATGTCATATCCTGAGTCAATCCTCTTTGGGTACTGATGAAGAAACCTAGCACACTCAATTCCCGGCTGGCTACATAGGCCATTCTGCTAGCCCAATATGACATGGTATATGTTCCACAAAAGTCTGTCAAAGGTCAAGCACTGGCGGATTTCTTAGCAGCTCATCCTGTTCTAGAGACATCCAAACTCTATGATAAAATTCCAGATGAGACACTGGAAGTAAACATAATCTCTGAAGAATTTCCTACCTGGCGTCTATTCTTCGACGGTGCATCCAGAATCGTACCAAATGGTGCCATTGTCGCAGGAGTTGGAGTTGTTCTTGTTTCTCCAGACGGATCAACTATCCAAAGAGCCTACTCCCTAGATGAACCCTGCTCCAACAATGTAGTAGAATACAATGCACTACTCATCGGCCTTCAATTAGCTAAACAATTAGATGTCGAATATCTTGAAGTCTATGGCGACTCCAAGCTGGTCGTTAACCAGGTTAGAGGAACTTATGAAGTTCCTCATCAAGATCTGGTGCCTTATCATGAAGCAGTGATTAGCATGGCTACGTCATTCGAAGCCTTCTTCATCAAATATGTTCGTCGAGCGTGTAATATTAAAGCAGACGCTTTGGCCAATCTTGCAGCAGTCTTAGCCATCCCCATCAAAAGACAGTAGGTGTGGTTATCTCTAACCGGGAATTGTTTTGCGTCGAAAACAATCGTAATATTAAATTTAGCAATCTTGCTGAAGTCAATGTTATCGATGACGATTGGAGAGTTCCTTTCATCGACTTCGTAGTACATGATATACTCCCTGAAGATCCTAAGGAGGCTACGAGTATTCGCCGACGATCTCTCCGGTTCTACTACAATCAGACCACCAAGACTCTTTATCGGCGAACTTATGACGGTCTTCTATTGTGCTATCTTGCTGGTGATGAAGCCAAGCAGGTATTGCGTGAAGCTCATGATGGCGTCTGTGGAGCACATCAACCAGGCCCTAAGTTACAGGATCGTATCCGACTTATGGGTTACTATTGGCCCTCTATGGTATCAGATGCCATCGAATATATAAGAAAATACCGCGCATGTCAAACCCATGCAGACTTCATCCATCAACTGTCGGAATTCCTTCACCCGACTGCTGCTTCCTGGCCTTTCGAAGCTTGGGGTATAGATGTCGTAGGTCCCATCAATCCTCCTTCCTCTAGAGGACATTGGTTTATATTAGCAATAACCGACTACTTCTCCAAATGGGCTGAAGCTATACCTTTGGCTGAAGTCAAGACCAGTAGCGTCATCAACCTCGTCAAACATCATGTCATCTATAGATTTGGTGTACCTCGACAGATCATTCAGGACAATGGGCCACAATTCATCAGTCAAAAGTTTATAAAGTTTTGTGAAGATCATCGGATTAACAATGTCGCTTCTACAGCTTACAACCCTGCTGCTAATGGTTTAGCTGAAGCCTTCAACAAAACCATCATCAAGCTCCTCAAGAAGTTTTTGTCTACTAACAAACGAAACTGGAGTGAAAAGCTTGGAGAATGTCTTTGGACCTATCGTACTATGGTCCGCAACCCCACAGGCTGTACACCCTTCTCTCTGGTGTACGGTTGTGAAGCAGTTCTACCTTTGGAACTTCAGATCCCATCCCTATGGATTGCCATTGCCAACGAGCTTACTATAGAGAACTACGATCTTCTTCGACTTCAAGAGTTGGAGGCGCTCGACGAGAAGCGGCTATTAGCTCAACAACACATCGAGTTATATCAAGCCCGTATATCTAAGACTTTCAATCGCAGAGTTAGGGTTAGAGTCTTTCAGAAAGGAGAACTTGTCCTAACAGTCAGACGTCCTATGACTATGACTCACATGAGCAAGGGCAAATTCGATACAAAGTGGAAAGGACCATATATCGTGAGCAAAGTCTTCTCAAATGGAGCCTATCAACTCACAGAGCTGGATGGTCGAGTTGCAATGATGCCTATCAATGGCAAATTCCTTAAAAAGTACTATACATAAATGTAAAAGAGATTGTTTGTAAATATCATCAGACAAGTTCATAAATAAAATATAAATTTTATTTCATCATGAATGATAGTACATAATATTAAGAAAGATCACTATCATCCTTCTCAACATTGGGATGCGGACCACTACCGTCTTTATCGAAGATATAATCAGCAAAAGAACCGAGAATATCCTTGCTTGAACCCACCAGAAACTTGCAAGCAGCCATCCTCGTGGCCTCTTCTTTTTTACTCTTCCCTGGTTCGAGAAGGAAATCCAAGATGTCCCTTTGCGGCTTGGGTGCAGACGAACCTTCATCCACCTCTGGCTGTTTTGGCTGGGCTGGCTCAATTAGACGCTCCTCAGTGCCCGCTTCAACCTTTGGGATCATCTCAGCCTTATTGGATGCATCTCCAGACGACATCTTTGTGTTGAAAAGTGAGACCGATCATTCCATCTAGATTTCTGTCCTATTTATAGGCAAAGATTCCTGAAATAATGAAACGACGCATCTTTCGCAACGTTCATTACATCATCTGACGGTTCGCCCGTTCATTCCATCATCCGACGGTTTGCCCGTTCATTACATCATCTGACGGTTCGCCCGTTCATTACATCATCCGACGGTTCATCCGTTCATTATATCATCCGACGGTTCACCCGTTCATTACACCATCCGACGGTTCGCCCGTTCATTAAATTTATTTGACGGTTCACCCGTTCATTCCCTTACCTGACGGTTCGCCCGTCCATTTGACAGTTTACCCATTCATTACATCATTCGACGGTTTACCCGTTCATTATATCATTCGACGGTTCACCTGTTCATTCAATTCATTTGACGGTTCATCTGTTTATTTTTGACGATTCATTTCGTTCATTCATCCATTCATCAACATGAGCAACTTGTCATGGAGTTATTATCTTTGATCAAGTCGTCTACTGAAATAATGATATTCAATAAATTATATTCTGCCATGTCCACATTACCTCTGAGCAGATATAATGAATATAATTATTTTCCGAAATCAAGAAATATATCATGTCTTGCACCTCTGAATATATTTTCTATCGCTATTATTTGTATCTGAATAAGATATACAATAAATAATAGAGCCACCAAGAAAATATCTTTTATTGATTGAAAGATATTACAAAAATACATATCATAAAACAAGAAGATACAGAGAATCTTTCTATTCCGCTGGTCGGGTCATCAGGCTAGTCATCTGCTGCTTTAAAGTTTGCAGTCGCTCCTCACGAGAGTCCATCACTCGCCGCCTTGCTTCCTCCATTCCAGACTTATCGTCGAAAGTCGGCATGGTTATCATTCTGCGAGAGACTTCAGCTTGATGAGTTGCAACATACTCATCTCTTTTATGAATCAGAGCGTCCAGTTGCTGAACTGTAGCCTGATGTTGGGTGACCTCCTCTTCCAGAGCGAGCTGAACAAGTCTCAACTCTTGACGGGCAGATTTTGTTTGCAGCTCAGCAACTTTCCTTTCTTCCTCCTCGGCAACAGACGCTATTGTTTCCACTTGAGAATTATACTCAGAAGACTTGGCAGTGAAAATGTCTAAGATAATCTGGAAATTAACTTTCGAGACTGCAGCTTCTTGAGACATCTTCTCAAATTCAGCCTGTACTAAAGGCTCCACCTCTCCCTTATTAAGCTCTTTGTAGGACCTAAACGACGCCTCCAGCTCATCTAGTATATGTTCAAGAAAAATAGCCTGGGCTTCGTCACCTTGACCTCGGATGGCATTAATCAAATAAGAAGTTGGACCTCTAACTGTGGAGAAGCCCGCATCTTCTTTCTCTATCACCCTATTTACTAAGGGTCCCAACGAGTCAAAGAAAAAGTTGGTGAATGAGCTAATGAAAAATCGGTTAGTTGCCAGGGCGCCAGGAGTAGCAGCTACTCCCGTTGACGATGAAGCAGCAGGATGTTCAGCTTCTTGCACTTGGGTGGAAGGCTCTTTAAACAAATGAGCTAAGGTAGAGCTGGTTGCTCCTCCCGGTTGTTCCTCTGTAGAAAGTTAAATATTATCATTTTGCCTATCATTTGTAAACTGTCGAAAAGGATCAAAAGTAAAAGCAATCTTACCATGGCTTGGTCCAGTGACGATTCTATCATCCGCTGTTGCAAGTTCCAATCTCGCAGAAGTAGCCTCAGACATTACTGCCTGGCTACTACCTGCCTCTAAGCCGTCCGACAAATGTCGGCTGCCACTGGCTATTGCTGTTATCGGTACTATAGCAGTGCAAGCAGGAGGAATTGGAGATGATTCGATTTCTACATGGATCAAAAACAGAGATGTCAGCCGTTAATCTATGAAAATAAGACTGATAATTTCATTCAATACCTTTGGGATCATCGGTAGTAGTTTCCTCCGGCACTACTTCCTCACCCACATTCTTTTCGGAAGACACTTCCACCTCAACATCCTTTTCAGGATCTAGTGTGTCGTCAACAGCTTCAGAAGATATATGGACATCAATGTCCTCTTTCTGATTCAAAGTATCGTCAACAGCTTCTGTTGATGTATCTTCAGTGCTCATGCTATCCTCAGGTGCTTCCTCGCTGGCAGTTGTAGCGGCATGATCAACATCATCTTGTAGATCGAAGTCGCAATCATTCAATGCATCAATCATTAAGCGATCCTCCTCTTCGTGGAGTATTCCTGGTGTAGCAGGAAGCTGTGTAGTTTCTACCGTCAGTGAAGGAGATTGTAAATCTTCATGCTCCTTCTCTACAATATCTTCCCTCGGCTGTGCAGTCTCATCTCTCTGTTCAGCCTCCTCCCTCTGCTTAGTCTCGTCCCTCTGTTCTGGACTAGGAATTTTATGCCTAGGCTCAGGGCCAGGGGTAGGAGATGATATGGTGATGCCAGCAGCAACATCAACCACCACCGAGGACAGAATCTGTCTCGAGGGAGTGACCACCCTCTTTTTTCTGGCGGCCAATTTCTTTCTATAAAGAGGTCTCTCTGGACTCTCTATATCTACTATATTGACCTGCCTTGGAAGAGAGGTCGGCGTAGTTGCTTCTTCTCTTTGGGTTGACTCGACCAGTTGCCGAGATTGTGATCTAGTGGTGACTTTCTCTGATTGATCCAAGATAAGTTTCTTCTTTGCAACCGGAGAAGAAGGTTCGTCAATCCTTCTCTTCCTCTCCCTGGCTGAAGACTTAACGACTTTCAAAGAAATTCTCAGTGGTTCATTGACCTCCTCAGGGAAGTTAGCTTTCCTTGAGGCTTCTAACGGGTCATCCACCGATTCATGCTCTTCGTCATTTACTGGAGCTGATATAATAATGGCTCCCTTCTTCAAATGCGTCGCTGTCGTGAAGCTATCAACAAGGCTAAAGTTCTCGGCAAATGTATTCGCTGCTGTATAAAAGAACGAATATGTGTATAACATCCTGGGGCCGTGATCGCTTTTGGTTGGCATCGAGAATATTGCTCTTGTATCTCGAGCGTTATAATAAGCCCAAGCTCTGGCGCCATCAATCAGATAGTCTTTTTCTTCTAGGCAAGTTATAGCATTGCCTACGTGGAATTGGTCGTATCCGAATTGCCGCGCAAAACGGCTCGGAAGATACGGTTCCAGATAACATTCTTCTTCAAATCTGTAAACCAAATGTGACGGCTGAATCGTCTTCAGCCATTCAAATACTGCATGACCTAGAGGCTGCCTCCCTAGATCAACCAAATTTGTTGCCATATATTCATAACCAGTCGGAGGGGGAATACAATAGAAATTCCATCCTTTTCCAAGATTCAAAGCCCGTCTGCAATCTTTCAGACTGTTATATATCCATTTTCTCCGAGAGAATCTCCACAGATAGCTACCGCCGACTGCCTCCATATCAGGGTTCATTAATGACGGATGGTGCAGAAGTAACCATCCAAACAAATAAGTATAGGGAAGCTCCAGTCGAGGGAAGTTCTCCTTCTCGCCCTTCCCTTTGAGCATTGATTCAACATAAAGACGAAGACCAGCGTTTATTCTGCAGGTCATCGCCGACAGTAGATCCATCCGGTAGCCAAAGACTAACCGGACAGCAGTAAAGAGCACGCCGCGATGGAAGCGATCGACGACACTGGCTCCAGGGATGACGAATCGTCAAAGCCAGTATGTAAGAAAATCTGCCAACTGGGCTTCCTTGGACATGGACCTATAGCCCAGTCTTATGAAACTTTCAATAACATCTCCTGTCTTGAAATGAGGATATTGAAGTTCATCATCAACCTTGATGTCCATTTCCTTGTTCTTCTCCATCAGTCCTAGCACCTCACTATGGCTGAGTGGTCTGAAGAAGCTAGGGTTACACTTATCATGATCCTTAACCTTCTTCTTTACGATGTGGTTGAGGAAGAGATAAGTCAACCACTTTGACGAGTAGCATGTGCCAGAAGAACCACTCTTATAATACAAGGAGTAGAACTTATAATTGAAGAACAGATGGCAACTCTAGAGGAGGGTGAATAGAGTTTATAGCAATAATAGCCAATTAAAAAATTAACTCTTTCACAATCTAAAATTAATCAAAGTAAATGCGAAAGTAAATAAGGAGCAAGAGAGCATACGCAAACACAGCCGATTTTAACCTGGTTTCTCTCGTGGAGGACTAGTCCAGGCCTGAGAACTCTAGCTCAGGGTTAAATCCACTATTTGTGAAATAGTAGTTACACCCCGTGCCTTTTTTTCGGAAGAGCACGTCAACTTCTTTCAATGGATCGCAGTGGCGATGCTTGGAATTTTCCAAGCTACTTCTTGAACTCTTGCACAAGACTCATAACTGAGAGATGCAGAGCACTCGAGACTTAGGAAACTTGTGGCTAGTAGATGAAGAAGGGTATGGCTTATATTGAGCTTAAGAGAGAAGAGAAGAGAAGATTGGATGATTGAAAATGAGAGAATTCTTGGCCTATTTATAGGTTTTTAGCAGGCAGAATTCGGCCAGAATTCTGGTAGGAATTTTCAAATATTTGGCCGTTGGACAACTAGCAACCAGCCAGCCCTAAAAATTAGGGTGCTGATTTTTAGGGGACAGAGTTCGGCCCGAACTCTGTGTGAAGGCAAAGTTCGGCCCGAACTCTTTCTCCAGAGCACAGAATGTGTCCAAGGGTCCAGTGGGCTGATTTTGGATGTGGAGCTTTATGGATTTGGATAGGTTATGGGTTGAGTCTCAAGAGCCCAGCATAATCAGCTTACAATCATTCTAGACTCAATAAATATAAAAGTACAGACTCGAAAAATGACTCGTATTTGCAAAACTGAGCTGTTGTCTGGCTTGAGCTGGATGTAGTCGTCGTGTGTCGTATTGAATTATCACAAGTATTATTTAGTCAATGTTATCAATATTTGGTTGACTGTGACTTTGTGTCAACAATCTCCCCCATATTAATAATTGACAAAATAATAATTGTATATTCAATATCCATACCTGGACACATATAACGACATAGCTCCCCCATAATTAGTGCCGAGCTTAAGAATAGCTCCCCCATAAACAATGCTGTGAATCTTGTTGGCCTGTTAATAATATTCTTCCAAAAGCACATATAAACCAAACAGAACATAATATACACATATCTACCCCTTTGGCATTTAGCAATATGAGATATATAAATAATAACTAGCAAACACACCCAAAAGAGAAGAAACTGCATATAAACTAAGACAATAACCAAGAGTCATAATGACATAGAACAGCCAAAGTCTCAAAAGCACAACTCATAATAAGTCTACTACAAAGTAAGTACAGAAAAGCAACTAAAGTAAAATGCATAAACATAATCTAAGATCCTCAGTAGCAGCATCAAAAGTAGTGCATATCCATCATCGAGCATGAGAGGGCCCGGCGTCGTCCGAAGCATCAGTAAAGGAGCGACGTGGGTCCACAAATGTCGCATCCAGATCCATGTAGCGACGAACCCAAGGGTCATCGATACGGAATCCCTCACGACCTGGGTCTCGCTCCATAGGAATAGGCATGGAAGGATGACAAGACATGGAATACCGAATATCATGCAGTGAGTTGCTGATAGCACTCATCTGCAAGGTGGTCCGATAATCCAGCTGAGTCCATCGATCGTCCTCCAAAGTAAAACGATCTCGAAGCATAGTCTGAAGAGACTCGAGAGTGGCAGAAGGAGGAGGAGGATCCTGTCTGAGAGGAGGGGCATCTGGCTCATCATCAGAATGCTTAGATACGACCGATGAGCCAACGGCCGCATGAAGCCTCCTTGCCTTAGAGAGGAAGGCAGGGGCAGGTAAGAATGGACACTCATCAAGCGGTACATGGAACGCACGAAAGATCATAGGAAGGTATAATGCATAAACCAAAGATTTTGGTTTCTTCCTACAGTTGATCATCCAATCCATTATTGTGCATGGAAGATTAAATGGAACATGGAAGTGGAGATGGTATAAGGTCGAGATCTCAAAATAAGTGACTTCATCGGTAGAACCCGCTTTGGGTAGAATGGTGTTGAAAATTATCCGATAAAGTTTATAAAAATAGGGATTGAGGAATTTTGGCAAAAGCTTACGAGGACGTGTGTTAGGGCTACACAGGTCGTCCTTGAAGCTTTCGAGTAAAATTCTTTCGGGAAATTGGAAGGATCTAGCTTCAACAAGCTTTTTCCAAGAATTTGGCTCTTGAAGTTCAAGATATTCGGCCAATTCAAAATCATCAAATGAGATATCAATTCCTGCAACTCGTGAATAAATATGAGTGTCATCATGGGTCTAGTTGCAGTAAAACATTTGAATGGCACTACGATAAATGACCAAAATTGAGGTAACGAGTTCATCAAGGCAAAGGTCATGAAATAGTGCATCATATTGTGAGAATATAGTAAAGTTGATAGGGTGTCCCGCAAATACTGGACGTGTCCGAAAATTACTAAACCAATTATTTGAGGCATCTAGTGATACAAAAATTCGGTTGTCGTAAGTGTTTGGATCATGGAGACGTGAAGGATTGCACAATGGATGGATTGGTGGTTGTTGTTCAATGGCCGGTGCAACGGGTGGTACAACGGGCGGCTCAACGGGAGGAGGAGCATTCGACGAGGATGCGCCCTCAGTCCGAAGTCTCTTTCCGCGGTTGAGCAATCGTGGAGCCATAACACAATAGATAGAAGATGCTAAATGAAATTTGAGATATAGAAAATGTAACACCCAGTTTTCCAGATGAGGGTAATTTTGAAATTTTATAATTATAATTATTATTATTGATATTTAATTCACATTATGATTTTTAGTGATTTTTAATAAATTTTAAACTATTTTAAAACTGGTTTAAGTCATGACTTGTGATTTTGGTGTGCTGCTAGTGAAACCTGAGAGACTGCATGACCTAGAGCCTAACCATGTCATTAGCATGATTAATTATCACTTTTAGCCTAGGGGTATTTGGTCATTTTGACTTATTTGAATCATTTGATGATTTATTGATTTGGCGAATTCTAGTTGACCTTGACTTGTTGAGACCTAGTGGACTAGCCTGGAAGCTAACCCTAGTTATGACCACTTGGTTAGATTATGAAACCCTAGTTAACCTAAGTTAATGATACTCTAGTCATTAGGATTAAATTGGGGAAATAGAGATAATGAATAGGTTGGTTAATGACTTGTGATTTCATAAACCATGACTTATGGCTTAAGGTCCATAGAGGCCCATAACCCAATTAGTGAAACCAAAACCCTAACCCTAGCATTTATGGCCAGCCACCTAGGGTTCCACACCCCTATTTAATGTCTCTACCACTTAGGGCTAGCCTCCTTTAGGAAATAGCAAAGTTTGGAAATAGAGGTAAAACCCTTTCTTCCCCAATCCATAACTTCTCCATTTCAACTCCTTTTTCCTTCTAATTTCTTGCAGTAGATCCTAATCTCTGTGTATTTCCTGACTATGGTGAGAAATTTCAGTGGAGGAGAAATTTGGAGTTTGGGTGGCAAGAGGAACACCCCCTATTTGGATCCTTTCTTGCATTTTGCACCTATAGATAAAACTCCTCATATTGATTTAAATTGTTGTTTTCTTTGCATTTAGGGCTAGATCTAGGAGTCCCCTAGCTGTCCCTAGAATTTGGGCACAATTCGTGTCGATTTCGTGTCCGTATCAGACACGTGTCATAGTATGCATATAGGTGTTTGATGATATGTCACAAAGGGAATTTAATCATTATTTTTGAAAAGTATTTGAATGGAAATTTTCTTATTTGTGTTTATTGATTTCGTGTCCTACTGAGCACAATTTTGGACATGTTCGTGTCCAAAATTGGACACACACGCACGTACAGGACACAGCACAGGCCCCGTGCAGTCCCCTGCTACCCGACACTCCTGTAGGACACGACACGACACTATTTACCATGAAAACTTGTGGGCACGTGCGAGCACCCACTGACAGGGCCCCCACAAAATTTTGTGGGTTCTCGTTGTCTGTGCATGAAGAAAACGAGGCTGCACTGTCTCGTGCCTGCTCGTGCACGCTGTGCGTGTCCTCTTCATTTCGGGGCTGACACAGGACACGATACTCCACCAAGAGACGTGGAATTTGGTGAGGAGATGGGTCCCATGTCTGACTCGACCCTCACCAAGTTTCGTGGTACTTGGTTGCGAGTCGAGGAAGTTCTCGCGCTCGCATCGAATTGCCCTGACACGCGCACACACGATTTCGAGCCACTGATACGGCTTCGAAACTCGGACACGACACAACTTGGACACGACTCAGGCACCCTAGGACCTAGCCCTATGAATCCTCTATCCCTGTGCACGTGCCCATGGTGTCTCGCACACTGTGTCGAGTCCATTTCGACTCAACACACGTGCATCAGGCTGTGCCTATGCACAGTTCAGTCACCCACTGACACTTAGGTTAGACACTGTTTGGACACTTCGTGTCCACTCATGTGGACACAAAATGACACCCTAGATACGTATGCATGGTAGCTCACATCTGTACCTAAATTTTTGCTGATTTGATTGGGGTGTTGATTCGGTTTGGGTTGAATTTGGTCGAGCTTCCATTCTCTGATACAGTTTATTACTTTTTTTGATTTTTAAGTTAAATTATTAGATTTTTCTATTTTGTAATATTTAAATACCATTATAGGTCACTCATACTTGTATAAGATTACTGTAGGTTGAATTATGTTGGTGTTTGAAAGAGGTATGTTCGAAATGGGATTTTGAATGGATAGGGAAGGCTGCCTGTGTATCTCTGATACCAGGTGTATCAAATTCTGAATATTGGTTCCTTTTAAACTGATTTTAAATATTGTATTTGCAAGGTTATATATGTGGTATTTACTGGGGATTATATGGTTGCATGCTAGGTTTTCTATGTGGGTGTTGGCTGGGGTTGAGATGCATTAGTTTTTCAGTCACATACTTCATTTATACATCTGTCCTGTCCCTTTTACTTCTCAGTTATTTTCCCATTGGTGTATAGACGTGTTGATACTTTAAAACAAAATATACATGCCCAGTTGCTCAGACACTGAATATTGGTTCAGTCGAGCCTTATCTTGTTCACTGTATATCCATCTGCCCTGTCCACACCATGTAACATCATGACCACATTCTTCCATGATGAAGTCTTGCACTCCACACTAGCTGGAATGGCTGTCCATGAGTAAATTCCCAAGCATAGATTTACATCTATCCATTGCAACATGTTTAGCCACTGTATTTATATCGAGCATTGGTCTGACCTCATTACAATCAATCCCTTAGCTTGAAATTGATTCCCTACCTGCATCCATTGATCACTGCACTTACCTTATGATCTGTACAATATGTATACTGAACTACATTGCCTTTAAACTGAATTATGGGTTTGTTTTCTGAGAACACATTGTATTGAACTGTCACATGCATTGTTGTTTTCTGAAATTCACACACACACTCTGTTTTCAGGATACACACATACACACACTGGTTTTTCCCTATCATTCACTGATTACCTGAGAACAGTTCCTTCTACACTATTTTTCATGTACCACACACACAGGTACACACATGACCCCCCTATTTTGACACTTTCACTCTTTTTTTTACTACTGCACATGTATTGCAGTAATGCAAGAGCCATGGCAGCAGTTTGCAAATGCAGCAGCAGCTGCATTAGCCTCAGGTAGCAGGGATTTACTGCCCTATCTCCTTATCAGTCATGTGGACTGATTTGGGTTCAATTGATCCAGTTGGCTTGATTGTTTTCAAGACTCCTTCTCTTTCTTTTTTTCAATTTACCCTTATCCCTTTACAATGGTTATGTTGAAAACAGACTGTGAGCATGTTATGCATATATGGATATGTAATGCATTGGTATATAGGATATGCATGCATTATAAAATCTGCATTCCAGTTCCCCTTCCTTGCCCTCTCTCTCTCTCTATACATATAGTACATGTATGCAATATATGTGAAATCATGTAGAATGCAAGTATGCTAAATATATATATGTATATATGTATGTAAGTAAGATAATGAATGAATGTATACATCTATGTAATGGATGTATGCTATATACATGAGTTTATATATATATGTATGAATGTATATATATGAGTATATGCATATATGTGATGTTAGGTTTTGAGTATATTGACTTAGGCTTGTGTCTTGGTTTAGGCTATAGGTAGAGTAGTAGTAGGCTATAGTGCTAGCTTGAGTTTTCTTAGCTTATGGGCTTGGGTTGGTATTTAGACCTATAAGATTTCTAGCCTATAGCTAGTATTAAGTTTCCCTAGGTTGTTAGCCTAGTATAGAATTTTACTAGACTTAGTAGTTGTGGTTTAGGCCTAGAGTATTGACCATGTTGACCAGAGTTGACCAATACTCTAGAAGTTTGACTTGGACCTAGTTTGACTTCCAGAGTTGACTTAGAGTTGACTTTGACCTAGATTGACCTAGAAGTCATGTTGATTGCATCATAAACATCAATTACCTTATTTTAAACACATTATAACCTGTACTGTTCTATTTAGGATACTATGACTCCGGTGCAGACATCTGACATTACACTACTCTTTTTAGAGTATTAGGCGAGTACATTCTCTGATAGTTCTCTCATTTATTTGTCAGTTACTATATTTCAGTTCTATTTAGTTTTATGTGATTCTCTGATACCACACGTATGGATATTTCTGTATTCATGTATGCGACACACTCACCATATTATCTGGCCTCTATTACTGGAATCACTGGAATCATTCTGGAATCTATTTCTGGAATCATCATATTTTGGCTGGACTCATCTCGATTCTCGTATCGAATTCTGGATTCATTTGTTTACTGGGCGGGGAAATATTGAGTAAGACATGTAGACATACCCCAAATTTGGAATCTTCAACTGGAATCTACTGGAAGCATAGCCATCTCTCGCCTGATCAGTGGGAGGTGTGCCTGATTACCCACAGCCATTTACATGTCGATCTCGGTATTATAAAACACACTATTAGATTAGCTGGACTCACCTGGATTCTTGATCACTACCTAGAATCATCTGGTATTGGATTCATCTTGTATTAGATTCATCCCGTACTGGATTTATAGCAGTTTACACTTGTTTTACATTTACTGCCTAGACTTATCATGTTACTTAGTTCAGCTAGATTTATTTACAGTCGTCATTGCCATCATTTTTCTCTTGTTTAGTTACTTTACTTTCCTTGTATCTTAATATTTCTCTATACCATCACCTGTATATAAACTGCCATATTCATCAATAAAACTGTCTATAACTGCTTATAGTTTCCTGTCTTTTACTTGGGTTTTCTTGATGAGTTGTACTCGTTCCTATCCTGACTGGACCTGTTGAAAATTTTACAGATGACTGCCCTGAGGACACATGCCCTACATATTACTGTGGAGATGGCTTAGCTACCTTTGGCTCCGACAGTCAGGAGTGATTGGGAGATTAGCTAGTGTTTGTTTAGCTTTCATGTTTAGAACTTGAGTTGTATATAGTTGAGATTGTAGTTGAGATTTTAGTTGAGATTGTAGTAGAGATTTTCTGAGTTTATATTTATTAGTTGTTGGTTTTATTCTGTTTTTAGTCTTTAGTTATAACTTCTGTGATATCTTATCGTTCTTAGACTGTGATTGAGATTCATTATATCTATACTTATCCTCCGTTCGGAGTTGAGATTTGACAAGTATATTATATAATTGCGTGAGTTGTTGATTAGATAGTAACCTAGGACAGCGTTCTACCACCGACACTGCGGCGTAGGCTAGGCGTAGTTACGTGCTCGTACCCTCACAGTGGGTGCGGGTCATGACACATTTTTAGTGGTGGCCCATGCAGGTCGAGAGTCGTATTAGTGCGATATCGTGGTAGTACGGCGACTTAGTTGTACTGCCGCGAGCCTGCGATAGGATTGAGAAATAGGCTTTAACGGAGAGGTACTCAATCACAGTTAGGAAAAATTCTGCTTCGATTCATGCCATCTACATATCTTACTGATTGTCTTCTTTGAAATAAACTGTTCGCCTTTGATTTTATCGATTCCTGCTTAGTATTGACTTCCTTTTTGATCTGTCTTCAGGATGGTGGAGACACGATCACATCGCTCTGGTACAGTAGCCGCTGCAGAGGGGTCTTCCACCTCTCACCTTCAGCAGTCAGCCCCTGGTACTGTAGCCTCCGTCATGCCAGCTGGGGTGGGTGTTTCAGCAGTTTTCGGAGATCCACCAGCTGGGGTGGGTGTTCTATCAGCTGAGAGACAGAGTCCGGTGCTTCCCGAGATCCTTCCACCGCAGCAGCCTCCACCTGCGGGGATGGTAGATGCTGCTCATCTATTTTCTTTCGTGGAGAGGATTCTGGCATCTCACCAGCAGCAGCAGCAGACTGCCGATTATCGTCAAGGGATTGACGAGGCCCACCAGCTGGTTCGTGCTACAGCAGAGATGGTGACTGCTCAGGGGAAGCAGCAGCAGCCTCGTCGGAAGGAGAAGGATATACAGGACTTCCAGAAGATGCATCCCAGAGAGTTCCTGGGTACTGAGGGCATTCATTATACAGGCGACTGGATAGAGCATATCGAGAAGATATTCGGCTAGCAGAGATACCAGATCGACTCTATATCAAGGCGGCGGGCAGTCAGATGCAGGACTTAGCCCGTGCGTGGTACCAGACAGATCCCAGAGTGGGAGTTGAGGGCCAGACTTGGGCCCAATTCAAGGAACTGTTCAAGGAGCAGTTCTTTCCTGATGTGGCCTTGGGAGGCACAGAGGCACAGTTTAAGGGTCTAGTTCAGGAAAACCAGACAGTAGCTGAGTACGCTGGAGAGTTTTATCGATTGGCCCGGTTCATAGACGACTTGACTGAGAAGACGAAGGCGAAGAAGTTCCGCCGAGGCTTGATTCGAGAGGTTCGGTCGCTGACTAAGAGCGACCAGAATGCTACCTTTGCAGAGATGTTTTCTGGGGCGATGGCAGCGGAGGACGACCTAGGGTTGAAGTTGAAGAGTGGTCGTGACTTCCAGAGTGGTAGTAGCAGCGGAGGCCAGGCCAAGAGGCCTCATGTTCAGATTCAGCAGACCCGGGCACCAGTGATGGTTCAGCAGGTGCAGCATCAGCATCGGGGTCAGGACCTGAAGACGATCAGTTGTTCCTACTGCAGGAAGTTGGGACACACCAGGAAGCAGGGTAGGAAGAGGCTGAAGGTTTGCTATTCCTGTGGGTCTGAAGCCCACCAGAAGATAGACTGTCCCTTTACAACTCCTCTTGAGGCAGCTAGGCCACCTGTAGCTCAGCACCAGAGGGGTGGAGCTTTTGCGATGGCGGTCAAGGAGACCGACACTGCAGGTGATGGGTTAGCAGGTTTGTCCTTCTCATTCTTCTTTTCCACTTTCCTGTGTGATTCCATTAGTACCTGCCAGGATATTATTTTGATTTCTAGATAGTGTAGCTACCCCGATCGAGACTATGAAATCACGACCAGTAGGATTGTGTTGCTTCGACCTTGATTGCTGGGGGTTTGACCTAGTAGGGATGCGATCATTTTAATTTCGATGACGAAATTTTTTGAAGGTGGGTAGGATTGTAACACCCAGTTTTCTAGATGAGGGTAATTTTGAAATTTTGTAATTATAATTATTATTATTGATATTTAATTCATATTATGATTTTTAGTGATTTTTAATAAATTTTAAACTATTTTAAAACTGGTTTAAGTCATGACTTGTGATTTTGATGTGCTGCTAGTGAAACCTGAGAGACTGCATGACCTAGAGCCTAACCATGTCATTAGCATGATTAATTATCATTTTTAGCCTAGGGGTATTTGGTCATTTTGACTTATTTGAATCATTTGATGATTTATTGATTTGGTGAATTCTAGTTGACCTTGACTTGTTGAGACCTAGTGGACTAGCCTGGAAGCTAACCCTAGTTATGACCACTTAGTTAGATTATGAAACCCTAGTTAACCTAAGTTAATGATACTCTAGTCATTAGGATTAAATTGGGGAAATAGAGATAATGAATAGGTTGGTTAATGACTTGTAATTTCATAAACCATGACTTATGACTTAAGGCCCATAGAGGCCCATAACCCAATTAGTGAAACCAAAACCCTAACCCTAGCATTTATGGCCAGTCACCTAGGGTTCCACACCCCTATTTAATGTCTCTACCACTTAGGGCTAGCCTCCTTTAGGAAATAGCAAACTTTGGAAATAGAGGTAAAATCCTTTCTTCCCCAATCCATAACTTCTCCATTTCAACTCCTTTTTCCTTCTAATTTCTTGCAATAGATCCTAATCTCTGTGTATTTCCTGACTATGTTAAGAAATTTCAGTGGAGGAGAAATTTGGAGGAGTTTGGGTGGCAAGAGGAACACCCCCCATTTGGAGCCTTTCATGTATTTTGTACCTATAGGTAAAACTCCTCATATTGATTTAAATTGCTATTTTCTTTGCATTTAGGGCTAGATCTAGGAGTCCCCTAGCTGTCCCTGGAATTTGGGCACAATTCGTGTCGGTTTCGTGTCCGTATCGGACACGTGTCATAGTATGCATATAGGTGTTTGATGATATGTCACAAAGGGAATTTAATTATTATTTTTGAAAAATATTTGAATGGAAAAATTGTTTTATATGTGTTTATTGATTTCGTGTCCTACTGAGAACAATTTTGGACATGTTCGTGTCCAAAATTGGACACACACGCACGCACGGGACACAACACAGGCCCCGTGCAGTCCCCTGCTACCCGACACTCCTGTAGGACACGACACGACACTGTTTGCCACAAAAACTTGTGGGCACGTGTGGGCACCCACTGACAGGGCCCCCACAAAATTTTGTTGGTTCTCGTTGTCTGTGCACGAAGAAAACGAGGCTGCACTGTCTCGTGTCTGCTCGTGCACGTTGTGCGTGTCCTCTTCATTTCGGGGCTGACACAGGACACGATACTCCACCAAGACACGTGGAATTTGGTGAGGAGATGGGTCCCATGTCTGACTCGACCCTCACCAAGTTTCGTGGCACTTGGTTGCGAGTCGAGGAAGTTCTCGCGCTCGCATCGAATTGCCCTGACACGCGCATACACGATTTCGAGCCACTGATACGGCTTCGAAACTCGGATATGACACAACTTGGACACGACTTAGGTACCCTAGGACCTAGCCCTATGACTCCTCTATCCCTGTGCACATGCCCATGGTGTCTCGCACACTGTGTCGAGTCCATTTCGACTCAACACACGTGCACGAGGCTGTGCCTATGCACAGTTCAGTCACCCACTGACACCTGGGTTAGACACTGTTTGGACACTTCGTGTCCACTCATGTGGACACGAAATGACACCCTAGACACGTATGCATGGTAGCTCACATCTGTACCTAAATTTTTGCTGATTTGATTGGGGTGTTGATTCGGTTTGGGTTGAATTTGGTCGAGCTTCCATTCTCTGATACATTTTATTACTTTTTTTGATTTCTAAGTTAACTTATTAGATTTTTCTGTTTTGTAATGTTTAAAAACCATTATAGGTCACTCACACTTGTATTAGATTACTGTAGGTTGAATTATGTTGGTGTTTGAAAGAGGGATGTTTGAAATGGGATTTTGAATGGATAGGGAAGGCTGCCTGTGTATCTCTGATACGAGGTGTATCAAATTCTAAATATTGGTTCCTTTTAAACTGATTTTAAATGTTGTATTTTTAAGGTTATATATGTGGTATTTACTGGGGATTACATGGTTGCATGCTAGGTTTTCTATGTGGGTGTTGGCTGGGGTTGAGATGCATTAGTTTTTCAGTCACATACTTCATTTATACATCTGTCCTGTCCCTTTTACTTCTTAGTTATTTTCCCCATTGGTGTATAGACGTGTTGATACTTTAAAACAAAATATACATGCCCAGTTGCTCAGACACTGAACATTGGTTCAGTCGAGCCTTATCTTGTTCACTGCATATCCATCTGCCCTGTCCACACCATGTAACATCATGACCACATTCTTCCTTGATGAAGTCTTGTACTCCACACTAGCTGGAATGGCTGTCCATGAGTAAATTCCCAAGCATAGATTTACATCTATCCATTACAACATGTTTAGCCACTGTATTTATATCGAGCATTGGTCTGACCTCATTACAATCAATCCCTTAGCTTGAAATTGATTCCCTACCTGCATCCATTGATCGCTGCACTTACCTTATGATCTGTACAATATGTATACTGAACTACATTGCCTTTAAACTGAATTATGGGTTTGTTTCCTGAGAATACATTGTATTGAACTGTCACATGCATTGTTGTTTTCTGAAATTCACACACACACACTCTGTTTTCAGGATACATACATACACACACTGGTTTTTCCCTGTCATTCACTGATTACCTGAGAACAGTTCCTTCTACACTGTTTTTCATGCACCACACACACAGGTACACACATGACCCCCCCTGTTTTGACACTTTCACTCAATTTTTTTTACTACTGCACATGCATTGCAGTAATGCAAGAGCCATGGCAGCAGTTTGCAAATGCAGCAGCAGCTGCATTAGCCTCAGGTAGCAGGGATTTACTGCCCTATCTCCTTATCAGTCATGTGGACTAATTTAGGTTCAATTGATCCAGTTGGCTTGATTGTTTTCAAGACTCCTTCTCTTTTTTTTTCAATTTACCCTTATCCCTTTACAATGGTTATGTTGATAGATAGACTGTGAGCATGTTATACATATATGGATATGTAATGCATTGGTATATAGGATATGCATGCATTGTAAAATCTGCATTCCAGTTCCCCTTCCTTGCCCTCTCTCTCTATACATATAGTACATGTATGCAATATATGTGAAATCATGTAGAATGCAAGTATGCTAAATATATATGTATATATGTATGTAAGTAAGATAATGAATGAATGTATACATCTATGTAATGGATGTATGTTATATATATGAGTTTATATATATGTATGAATGTATATATATGAGTATATGCATATATGTGATGTTAGGTTTTGAGTATATTGACTTAGGCTTGTGTCTTGGTTTAGGCTATAGGTAGAGTAGTAGTAGTCTATAGTGCTAGCTTGATTTTTCTTAGCTTATGGGCTTGGGTTGGTATTTAGACCTATAGGATTTCTAGCCTATAGCTAGTATTAGGTTTCCCTAGGTTGTTAGCCTAGTATAGAATTTTATTAGACTTAGTGGTTGTGGTTTAGGCCTAGAGTGTTGACCATGTTGACCAGAGTTGACCAATACTCTAGAAGTTTGACTTGGACCTAGTTTGACTTCCAGAGTTGACTTAGAGTTGACTTTGACCTAGATTGACCTAGAAGTCATGTAGATTGCATCATAAACATCAATTACCTTATTTTAAACATATTATAACCTGTACTGTTCTATTTAGGACACTGTGACTCCGGTGCAGACATCTGACATTACACTACTCTTTTCAGAGTATCAGGCGAGTACATTCTCTGATAGTTCTCTCATTTATTTGTCAGTTACTGTATTTCAGTTCTATTTAGTTTTATGTGATTCTCTGATACCACACGTATGGATATTTTTAGATTCATGTATGCGACACACTCACCATATTATCTGGCCTCTATTACTGGAATCACTGGAAACATTCTGGAATCTATTTCTGGAATTATCATATTTTGGCTGGACTCATCTCGATTCTCGTGTCAAATTCTGGATTCATTTGTTTATGGGGCGGGGAAATATTGAGTAAGACATGTAGACATACCCCAAATCTGGAATCTCCAACTGGAATCTACTGGAAGCATAGCCATCTCTCGCCTGATCAGTGGAAGGTGTGCCTGATTACCCACAGCCGTTTACATGTCGATCTCGGTATTTTAAAACACACTATTAGATTAGCTGGACTCACCTGGATTCTTGATCACTACCTAGAATCATCTGGTACTGGATTCATCTTATATTAGATTCATCCCGTACTGGATTTATAGCAGTTTACACTTGTTTTACATTTACTGCCTGGACTTATCATGTTACTTAGTTCAGCTAGATTTATTTACAGTCGTCATTGCCATCATTCTTCTCTTGTTTAGTTACTTTACTTTCCTTGTATCTTACTGTTTCTCTATACCAGCACCTGTATATAAACTGCCATATTCATCAATAAAACTGTCTATAACTGCTTATAGTTTCCTGTCTTTTACTTGGATTTTCTTGATGAGTTGTACTCGTTCCTGTCCTGACTGGACCTGTTGAAAATTTTACAGATGACTGCCCTGAGGACACATGCCCTACATATTACTGTGGAGATGGCTTAGCTACCTTTGGCCCCGACAGTCAGGAGTGATTGGAAGATTAGCTAGTGTTTGTTTTGCTTTCATGTTTAGAACTTGAGTTGTATATAGTTGAGATTGTAGTTGAGATTTTAGTTGAGATTGTAGTAGAGATTTTCTGAGTTTATATTTATTAGTTGTTGGTTTCATTCTGTTTTATTCTTTAGTTATAACTTCTGTGATATCTTATCGTTCTTAGACTGTGATTGAGATTCATTATATCTATACTTGTCCTCCGTTCGGAGTTGAGATTTTACAAGTATATTATATAATTGCGTGAGTTGTTGATTAGACAGTAACCTAGGACAGCGTTCTACCGCCGATACTATGGCGTAGGCTGGACGTAGTTACGTGCTCGTACCCTCACAGTGGGTGCGGGTCGTGACAGAAAAGTAAGAAATTATACCTCAAACTAGTGATGAACTACGGAAGAGAATTGAAAAATAAGCCTTCTCCTTGAGTTTGGGGAAGAATGGAGCACTAAAGAGGAGAAATTATGGTTAGTGTTTTGAGAGAATTGTGTTTGAGAAGGTGAAAAGGTGGTAAGAAAGAATGAGAGGGAAGAGAAACCGAATATAGCGGAAGGGTTTCTCTTGGTCGGACCTAATCATGGCCATTGGATCTAATTATTGATCAACGGCTGAGACTGTTCCCGGTTCTGGAACAGTCGGGCCGAATTCGGCCCGAACTATGGTAGGAGCAGAGTTCGGCCCGAATTTCGGGTCCTGGTCACAGAACAAGAATCAGGCAGAAAAATAAAAATATTGGTTAAGTAATAGACAAACCAATATAAGATATGAGTATAAAGATAGGAAAGATCCAATTAGTAAACAAAAGAATAACAGAAAGTGAGTTTGAAGCAGCAATATGAAATTGAAATCATAGTATTTCAGCATGTGATAAATGAAAATTAACCATATAATAGACAAGGAATTATATCATAATTTAATATTTTGAAGATGCCATGGGTTAGCTGCAGGTGCCGGATCCCAGCTAGCGGTAGTCCTGAGGACTAGTGTACCGTGTCGCTTAGGCTTTTACGCCTTGTTGTCAGAAGGCCCTTTTGGCTTGTACCTATAGCAAGTTCATCATAAGAGATTCACGATATATTCGATATTTATGCAGGTTGATTTTAATTTATTACAGCTTCATCTAAAATTCCAAGTTCACGACAAAGAAAATTGAAGCGCTCTTCGGATAATGGTTTTGTGAAGAAGTCTGCTAACTGATGATCAGTGTCAATAAATTCTAAGTTAATCGTGCCATTTTGCTGATGATCACGCAAAAAGTGATGACGAATTTCAATGTGCTTCGTGCGTGAGTGACAAATGGGATTCTTAGTCAGATTTATAGCACTAGTGTTGTCACAAAAGATTGGAATATGCACGAAAGATAAATTATATTCTTCAAGGGTTTGCTTCATCCACAGAATTTGTGCACAACAACGCCCAGCTGCGATGTATTCAGCTTCTGTTGTGGATAGTGCGACATAATTCTGCTTCTTGCTAAACCAAGAGACTAAAGCTTTTCCTAATAAATGACACGTACCGCTCGTACTTTTACGGTCGACCTTGCATCCGTTGAAGTCAGCATCAGAGTAACCAATGAGGTCAAATGATGTTGACTTGGGATACCATAGGCCCACTGTAACCGTACCCTTAAGGTATCGAAAGATACGCTTGACCGCGGTCATGTGTGATTCCTTAGGATTTGCTTGATATCTAGCACACAGACAAACGCTAAACATAATATCAGGGTAACTTGCAGTAAGATACAGTAGACTGCCTATCATACCTCGATACTTGCGTTGATCTACGGGTTTGCCACTATCATCTGGTTCAAGTTTGGTTGAAGTAGCCATAGGAGTGCTGATTGGTTTGACGTTGTCAAGGTCGAATTTCTTCAGCATGTCCTTTGTATACTTCGACTGACAGATGAAGGTTCAATTTGACATTTGTTTGACTTGCAGCCCAAGAAAGTAGTTGAGCTCCCCCATCATGCTCATCTCAAACTCGGTCTGCATACACTTAGCAAAATCTTGACAAAGAGTTTCAATAGTAGAACCAAAAATAATATCATCTACATATATTTGTACTAAAAGAATAGTGTCTTTGAAAGATTTTATGAAAAGTGTAGTGTCAATTTTCCCTTTTAAAAAACCTTTCTCAAGCAAAAAATTTGCTTAGCCGTTCATACCAAACTCTAGGGGCTTGTTTGAGGCCATACATCGCTTTCTTTAGCTTGAACACGTGGTCGAGAAATTTGTGATTTTCAAAGCCAGAGGGTTATTTTACATAAACTTCCTCCTTAATAAAACCATTCAAGAAAGCACTTTTAACATCCATTTGAAATAATTTAAAATTTTGAAAATTTGCAAATGCACAAAGCATCCGAATGGATTCTAATCTAGCAACAGGAGCATAAGTCTCATCGTAGTCGATACCTTCCTCTTGGTTGTATCCTTGGGCTACTAGACGAGCTTTGTTGCGTGTGACTGAACCATCTTCATTTACTTTGTTTCTAAAAATCCATTTAGTACCAATAATCGAGTAATTAGCCGGTCTAGGAATGAGTTCCCATACTTGGCTCCTCTCGAATTGGTTGAGTTCCTCTTGCATAGCAGAAATCCAAAATTCATCATTGAAAGCTTCTAAAATGTTTTTAGGCTCAATTTGCGAAATAAAGGCAGTGCTAGCAATAGAGTCTCTTAATGATGATCTAGTAGTTACTCCACGTGAAACCTCGTCGATTACCAAAATTTCTGGATGTGATGGCTTGAAAGAGAATTTCTTTGGCATGCTCTCCAGAGAATTGGTTTCGGTTGTGGTGTTCATTGGAGTAGACGTTGATGGCTCAACATCATCATCAAGAGTAGCTGCTGCACTGTTATCTTCGTCAAAAGTCACATTTGTAGACTCTTCCACAATTAATGAGCATTTGTTAAAAACTCTATATCCCTTGCTCTTGGCAGCATAGCCAAGGAAAATACCATCGTCAGCTTTGGCATCAAATTTGCCTAAGTTATCTTTGATGTTAAGGATAAAACATCTACAGCCAAAAACTGTAAAATAAAAAACATTTGGGGTTCTCCCAAACCAAAGTTCATAGGGTGTTTTCTTCGTAATAGGACGAATAAGTACCCTATTTAAAATGTGGCATGCTGTACTGACAGCTTCAGCCCAAAAGTATTTCGGAAGTGAAAACTTGTTCAACATGACTCTAGCCATATCACCAAGAGTCCTATTCTTCCGCTCCACAACACCATTTTGTTGAGGAGTTCTTGGACAAGAAAACTCATGATCAAAACCATTTGAATCACAAAACTTTTCAAAATCAGAATTTTTGAACTCGCCTCCATGATCACTTCGGATACGAGTAATCATGTAGCCTTTTTCGTTTTGAACTTTCTTAACAAAAATCTTGAAAACCGAAATAGCATCACTTTTATTTGCAAGAAAGAAAACCCAAGTAAATCTTGAAAAGTCATCAACAATAACAAAGGCAGAGAGTTTTCCACCAAGACTGGCTACTCTACTAGGGCCAAATAAATCCATATGGAGTAGTTGCAAGGGTCTGGTAGTGCTTACAGAGTTTATGGAATGAAAAGATGACTTGGTTGCTTTATTTTATTCAACTCACATTCGGCACATACGGTGTCCTTTTTGAATGTGATGTCGGACAAGCCTCTAACTAGCTTCTTGGTCGATAGCCTGGATATAGTATCCATATTGGCATGACCAGGACGCTGGTGCCATAGTAACCGTTCATCTTTATGAGCATATACATCTACCTGTATTGTTAGTATTTCTAGACAGATAGAAAATATAAATATTATCCTCTCTTACCCCTTCAAAAGCGATGTCTTCCGTTGACCTATCATAAATAAGGCATTTGTTTTGTCCAAAGTTAATATCATATCCATGGTCAGCAAGATGACTGATGCTGAGCAGGTTATGCTTTAACTCGGTCACTAAGCAGACATCCTTTATTATGGGAGAGGGAGGATGACCAATATTACCATTACCTATAATATAACCTTTTAGGTTGTTGCCGAAGGATACATATCCTTCTCTCTTCATCGATAGTGATGCGAAAAGATTTGCGTCTCCCGTCATATGCCGCGAGCATCCACTATCGAGAATCCACTTACTCTTAGTTGAGGAGGGAAGGTCCACCTACATCAAGAGTAGATGTGACCTTTGGTACCCAAGTTCTTGAGGGTCCTGAAAAGTTAGTTTTTGGAAACCATGCATATATCTTTCTATCTACTAATCTTCTAATTCTACATTGTGGTGAAATGTGTCCATGTAAACCACAATAAGTACATGTAGCATTCCTATTTACGTTAGGAGCATGCTGATGATGTCTATAAGCAGAGTAGTGAGGAGAAGTGTGATGATATGTAGATTCAGCATGGTGATGATGACTATGTGGAGTGGCATGGTGATATTGTCTATATGGTATGGCATGATGATATTGTCTATATGGCATGACATGATGATTTCTATATGTAGAGTGATGTTGATTGTGTCTTTGTGCAACATGGTGATGATTGTATCTATGTGTAGCATGATGATTTTATGACATATGATAATTATTTCTACGTGCATGTGGTTTGTATCCTTTGTGAAAGTGTGTATATATGTAAGCATGGTTACGTGTTGTAGGTGGATGACGTGGGTGACTAGTATGAGAAGTATCATACTTTGTGTGTGTCTCATGATGTTGGGTTTGAGGTTGAGCAACCTGTTTTCCCAATTTAGTCTCTAGTTTCTTAGAGACAGCTTGCAGTTCAGCAATCTTAGCATTCAAACCATGCATCTTAGGAATAGAAATCTTGTGTCTACTCTTTTCTTCTGCAAGCTCCGTGTTGAGTGCTGTGATTTCTTGTGTTTGTTGTTCAATACGTGCTTCGGCATCATGTAAGCTTATTTTAAGCTTAGATACCTCATCAGTGACATCCTGGGTGAAGTGTCTCTAATTTTATCAAGTAATAGAGAAAGTCTTTATATTTCGACTTCATGACTTTTGATTTTGACCTTGGCATGTTTGTATTTACCAATGACCTTTTTGTGATCATTAAGTAAATCGGTGAAAGCATCGCCAAGTTCATCAAAAGTGAAGTCGTCAAGAGTTTCGTTTAATACCTTGTCGGACGTCGCCATTCGGCACATATTAGCCGTATCTTGAGGAGAGTCCTTTTCTTCCTCGGAGTCACTAGCTTCGCTTTCATGCCAAATGCTTGTGTTGGCATATTTTTTTGAGGAGGTCTTCTAGTATGGCTTCTCATAGCGGTTGCTCTTCTTCAAGAATGGACAGTCTTTTCGGACGTATCCAGTCTTCTTGCAACCGTAGCAGGTTGGCTCTTCTTCGCCATCTTCTTGTGGTTCCTTCTTTCTTCGATTGAAGCGAAGGAATCTCTTGAAGTTGCGGACCATGAGAGCTTGATCATCATCTTCTGAGTTGTCGTCATCTGTCTCTTCGGGTTCAGCCCTCCGTCAGTGAGCTTTGAGTGCGATCTCCTTAGCCTTAGGAGCAGGCTCTTCGAAGTCCTTGAGGTCAAGCTCATGAGTCATTATCTTTCCCATCAAGGTCCCCATGGACATGGTTGTGAGATCATTTTCTTCTATGATGGCTGTCATCTTAGGGTTCCAAATTTTTGGTAGCCCCCTAAGTAGCTTGCGAATCTTCTCGTGATTTGAATATTGCTTGCCGAGCGAAGACAGGGGGTTGATGATGTCGAGGAATCTTGTGAACATTTGCGTGATCGTCTCGTTTGGCTTCATCTTAAAAGCCTCGTATTCTTGAGTGAGACGGCTTATCTTTGATTCCTTGACTTGGGTGGTTCCTTCATGCGTCACTTCTAGAAGTCTCCATACTTCGTGAGATGTGGTGCATATAGATACCCTGTTGAACTCATTCCTGTCTATAGCACAGAATAAAGCATTAATAGCTCTCGCGTCTAGACTTGCCTATTTCTTCTCCTCGTCAGAATATTTGTCATGTGATTTCTCAACGAGATCACCATTGACAACTATTCTGGCGGGCTTTTTGTAACCGTCAGTGACGATAGTCCACAGGTCAAAGTCTAGCGACTTGAGATAAAAGCTCATCCTTGTTTTCCAATACGTGTAGTTAGTTCCATCAAATAGGGGAGGCCGATAAGTGGACTGTCCTTCACCGTGATTGGAAATCAAGGATTGTGTGGTTGCCATAGATCAGCTCTAGGATGTAAGTCCTTGTAAAGAGAACAGAGCTCTGATACTAATTAAAGAACAGATGGCAACTCTAGAGGGGGGTGAATAGAGTTTATAGCAATAATAGCCAATTAAAAAATCAACTCTTTCACAATCTAAAATTAATCAGAGTAAATGCGGAAGTAAATAAGGAGCAAGAGAGCATACGCAAACACAGCCGATTTTAACCTGGTTTCCCTCGTGGAGGACTAGTCCAGGCCTGAGAACTCTAGCTCAGGATTAAATCCACTATTTGTGAAATAGTAGTTACACCCCGTACCTTTTTTTCAGAAGAGCACGTCAACTTCTTACAATGGATCGCAGTGGCGATGCTTGGAATTTTCCAAGCTACTTCTTGAACTCTTGTACAAGACTCCTAACTGAGAGATGCTAAGCACTCGAGACTTAGGAAACTTGTGGCTAGTAGATGAAAAAGGGTATGGCTTATATTGAGCTTAAGAGAGAAGAAAAGAGAAGATTGGATGATTGAAAATAAGAGAATTCTTGGCCTATTTATAGGTTTTTAGCAGGCAGAATTCGGCCAGAATTCTGGTAGAAATTTTCAAATATTTGGCCGTTGGACAACTAGCAACCAGCCAGCCCTAAAAATTAGGGTACTAATTTTTAGGGGACAGAGTTCGGCCCGAACTCTGTGTGGAGGCAGAGTTCGGCCCGAACTCTGTCTCCAGAGCACAGAATGGGTCCAAGGGTCCAGTGGGCTGATTTTGGATGTGGAGCTTTATGGATTTGGATAGGTTATGGGTTGAGTCTCAAGAGCCCAGCATAACTCAACTTACAATCATTCTAGACTCAATAAATATAAAAGTATAGACTCGAAAAATGACTCGCATTTGCAAAACTGAGCTATCGTCTGGCTTGAGCTGGATGTAGTCGTCGTGTGTCGTATTGAATTATCACAAGTATTATTTAGCCAATGTTATCAATATTTGGTTGACTGTGACTTTGTGTCAACAATAATGGCATAGCAGTTCTTCGAAAACGTCCACCATTTCAGCATTTTCTCGACGAAGTCGGTCCAATTCATCATTTGTTGGAACAAATTCCTCATAAGGGAATTCTCTCATTGGCAAGCTCGAGATATACTTCATCTCGTGAAGAGCAAGTCTAATTTCTCTACAGGGTGTCATGAAAGTCCCTGTCCTGAAGTTATACCTCTCTGCCAAAGCTAGGAACAGATGAGGATTGGGGTGAAAGCCGTATATAGTAGAGAATAGCGGCTGAAATAGCTCAATCTCCTTGAGCATATCTTCAAACTGAACCAATATCCAGTTGGCTATGCAATTCCATCTTTTGTAATCTGGGTTCACCAGACCTGTCAACCGGATGTCCTGATCTGGGTATCTTCCTTCAACCTTCGCAAATTCATTTGCAAAGATCGGTGTTCTAACCGGCAGCAGCAGCGAGGAGTTCTCTGGTGGGATGCACCCAGGTTTTAATCCTCTGAGCAATGAGCTGTGACGCTCAGAGGAGCTGTAGAACATAACATTCTTGTTCGGCCCCCTCTTTACACAGATGTTTCCTGTTCTGGCCTGTTGGAGGGGAGTGATATCCAGTCAATTCTCCTGGGATAACTCGCATGAGCATAGCGAGCTAAGGGAAAACACCTGGAAATCTCAGGCAAAAGTATTCTCTTCTCGGCTCTCTGGAAGAGTCTTTGTTCAACTCTAGGTTTCGGTTGAGAACTCTTATCCAGATCCTCACCAAATAGAAACAAAGGCTTCTTATGAACAACAACATCCACAATCTGCAGAGGCTGTCCGTTCATCAAACCTAATAAAGTTTCGTTGTCATGTACAACTAAGATGGCTTGACGGGAAGATGGCAGAGCATATTGGGGAAATATTACATGGGACAAATCTTCTTTAAACTCTGATTCAGCAAGGGTCCCCACAAAGATTTCATACTCTGGGTCCTCTCTGATGTTAACTGCATCAAACAGAAAGATAGAATTCAGTATATGCAAAAATCAAAGATTCTGTCCAAACAATCAGCTAATTGCGCAAACATCAAATTGCGCTGTCTATAAAACATCAGAGTGCACAAACAGCAGCTTCCATGCGGAAACTGTCCAGTTGCGCCAACATATTCATTTGCGCAAGCCATCAGATTGTGCTAGCAAACTTGCGCAAGCCAACAGTTTGTGCTGTACAAACTTGCGCAAATCGATAGAGTGCGCTGACTTTTGCCAGCATTCTTCAA
The DNA here is from genome assembly GCA_029216955.1 of Iris pallida. Classification (NCBI taxonomy): domain Eukaryota; kingdom Viridiplantae; phylum Streptophyta; class Magnoliopsida; order Asparagales; family Iridaceae; genus Iris; species Iris pallida. The sequence goes on along the minus strand of JANAVB010022600.1, from coordinate 1,401,924 downwards.
CTGATTGCGCAAGAAAATAGTCTTCATAAAAATAAAGACAATTGGGTTTGTGCAACCAAAACCCTAAACAGGGCAGCGACGATATAACCAAACCTCTAAAAAGAGATTGGTTTGACGGATCAACAGTGTCGAGGAACCCTAAAAAGGGTCTTTGATCATCGAGTTCACTACCTTGCAGTACGGGATGAGCAACTTCATGTCGAGAAATACGTGGCACAGCCCGAGCCGAAGACTTGGCGGGGGCCTTGTCCTTCTCGGCGGCAGAGCGTTTCGGAGCCATCAGAGTCGACGGGGAAGAAGGAGAAGAGAGGGATGAGCTCGAGAAATTTTCTCTTTCAAAAGTTTTGGAAGCAAGTAAAGAATAATAGAGAGAGAAATGGGAACTATTTATAGTTTTCGAAAGTAAACAGATGCCTCGGATTGCGTCGAAGAAATAGGAGCTGACTCCTCCAACTGCGCAGACAGGTCATTTCATGCGTAACTTGATTTAAAACTCAAAATTCAAAGTATTTTGAAACTTTGAATATTTTCAAATTTCGAAAACTATGAAGGGGGACTTGTAGGTCCTAGAAAATCAAGTTGCACCCATCAACAAAGCAATGAAAATCAAAATGTGCACCCTTCAATTGAATTGCACAGGAGATAGATTGCGCACCATCTCAATTGTGTAAGCTGAATTGCACACTCATCCAAGTGCGCTAGCTGACGTGGCCTTGTCATCATTGTCTGACAGAGAATCAGATCTTCTGATAGCTGACAGCACGGAGAACGAGAAAACTGTTCATTTTTCGTGTAGCACAGCGCTCAAGGACAGCTGTACAGCCAGCACAGTCCAACCCAACGCAGTCCAATCCAGCACAATCCAAACCCAGCGCAATCTGAAGCTAGCACAATTCATGTGGCGCAGTCCATCAAGATAACTGAAATTCTGTACGTGGCATACATGCTATCAATTGCTCACCACGTGGCAACTATCTACACACGATCATGCACATTTCAATCAAATGATACCATGTGTCCAATACAGTTGGCCCACGATCAAATAACTGCCAACGCAGTCTGAGTCTGCGCGGTCCAATGCTTGCGTAATCCATCCTACGCAAGTCAGAATAACTAAAAATTAGTTATTTCCAGAACTCTATAAATAGAGTTTCAAGTCCTTTCTAGAGGGGATCATATAGAGAGATCGAAAAAATCAGAGAGATCAGGAGTTCTTGCCAAAGTGCTGCTGCTTTCTTCAGAGGCTATCGCCTTCAACTTCAGAGGCTGTCATCTTCAAAGTTCACATCTTCCAAGGGATAAAGCGATCGTCTTCAAATCGGATTTCTACAGTTGTACTTTCCCAGAATTCTTGTAATCTTCTTACAAAGTTTATAAAATAAAGTTCATACTTTTGTTTTTGTAAACAATTATTGGTATCGATTGATCACGGACAGAATGTAATGACCCTTTCCAACTGATAGACCGACGTCTATTGAAATGAGTCCAATAGTTTTCGTTGGATGTTTTCTTGCGCTGCTTGATTTTGATGAATGTGTTAGTTTTTGATGATTGATTTTCATTGTTCGCTTTTATCGCATTTCGCATTCATTCTGAATCTTGAGAGAAAGATATCAAAGTATGCTAATCGAATGTTGGTGCCAATGCAAGAGGACGCATACGCGACACGTGATCGTTGTATGAAGTCCCTTCTTCTCTCAAACAAGATTCATTTTGGTGAGTTGCTCTAACTGGGCTTGCATTTATTTGCATGCCCTAATAAAAATGATCTCTAGTCTACTCTTTTGTTGCGTCTCTCTGATCAACGATACCAAAAACAACAAAAGATAAGAATAAGAAATGAACTGCATGGTCACTCTTATGACCACTACTTTATGTGTTTCAAATGAATGCTAACGAATGACTGCAAAGGAAATGAATGCTATCGAATGACCGAAAGAGAATTGAATGCTAATGAATTACCGAACGAATGAACAAGGCAAGAAATGAACATGTCGCTACCTGTTGCACCGTTAAGTTTTATTTGATAGAAAGAACAAGTCATGCATTGGTCTCGGACAACTTATGCACAAGGTAATAGTCTCTCGACGATACTGGGGCACATGGAATCGATCGGCTTAGGAGAGATTGTAATAGCACCCTGAGGTAAATGCTACACCTCGCAGAAAAGGGGTGTTGTGCCTATTAGCGATGTGCTGAACCATGAGTCTCAGCGGCTAATCATGGAAACAGACCCATGGACCACCATGTAGTTAGGTGCATGCTTATGAATCATAAGCATATTATTATTGCAAAACCTAATATTGAGCAATGATGGAAAAGTATGCTTCGTATATATGCAAATTGTGCTAACCTGTTTTGTCCAGGGATGACTGTCGGTGATGGATAAGATTATTGTGCAGTGATTTCTACTGTTTATGCTTCTTATGAATTGTTAAAAGAACCTAAACAAGTAGAAAGATCACATAATAATTTGTATGCTAGTTTCACATGTTGACTTAGTGCAGATATTTGTGAGTTCGACTAATAGCTGCTCGCCAGTACGAGATGTGTACTGACCGACGTTGTGGGCATCTTTTTCAGCTAGCCAAGAGACAGGGGATTTCAGGAGAGATACTAAAGCTCATCCAGCCCAGTAGAGCTTGTGGATTGCCTTGAAGCTATTTTTTATTTCCAGTCTAGTTTACAAGTTTCCTTTGAAGGTGTCTTTTTATTTTCGAATATATAATAAAAGGATATGATGTATGGGCATTGTGGCTATTTTGAAAAAGAGTTTTAAGAGAGGGATGTACTCAAATTATGGCATTGAGTCGCAAGCTTTGTACTTTATAATCCTATCAAGTTATGAATAAAAAAAGTGTTTTCTTTTCAAATCTCTGTCCAATTTTTAATTTTCTGCAATAAAATGTGTTGCCTACGTGTGTTTTGCTTTGTCTAGTTGTATTATGCAGGTACTAGCCTTGTGCTAGGGCAACTTAGGCTTGCACGACATCATGGCTTAGCTAGGATGAACGATCCCGCAGGGATCGAGGACTAATGACCCTAGCGGGATCGAGGCATGACAGAGTGGTATTAGAGCATGGCTTTACGTCCTTGGCCTCTTACAAATATCGTTTTCGAACCCTAACCCTAGTCTCGCGCCCCCCAAGGCGATCCCTTTCCTGCACGTGCGCCATCGCAGTGGCCACCGGCCGACGGAAGCAGCAAAAGCAGCAACATCAGCAGTAATAACAACAATAGCAGTCGCCTGCAGAAGTCTAAATTTATGGCCAGTTTTCCGACACTTTGGTTCATCGTTTTACGAACCAATTGAACAAGTATGTAGACAACCTACATGACTCCGCTTTCCTTAAATAGATTCTTTTAATTCGCAACATATGTGACGAAAATCGAGTTTTAAAATTGAGAAAAAAAAACTCAATTTTTTGGATTTAGAAACTGTCCCGAAACCCCAAGTTGGAAGCCGATTTATGACCAGGATATCGCAAATCTTAGAAAATTGCTTGAATAGTCTTGTAGACAACCTAATCGAAAAAAACCCTATTTTTACTTTTAATTCTAGTTGATTATTTTCGGTTTAAAATCGATTTGAAAATCGAGAAAAAAACTAGGAAAACAGTTTTCAAAAATTAAATTTTTTTTGATACGGGGTCCGTCCCGACAATTTGAATGACTTGGTTGTAAGTTGTGAGCATTGAAAGGTGCATATGGATGTTGCGGACATGTGGGCTTCGATGGAACTCGAAATGGTTCTGTGTGCGCGATAAATTCGAGGCCTATCGATCGAGGTACACCGTATCGACCCCTATGCAAAAGCTCTAATTACTTTGTGCACGTACGTCACATCAAGACGAAACTTGTGCCACTGGACTCGTATCATTTTTTTAGTCCTGTGAGCCAAGTTTGGTCCGATTCTGAGAAGATAGACCGGAACGTTATTTTGGCGGGCCTACGATCCGACTCAATGGGCGATTTTGTGCATGGCTCATCGGAATCAAAATCTGGACATACCATTGAGTTTATATCAAAAACTGGACTCGTAGGTATATAATTTGTCAACTTTAGCGACCATTGGTTCTGACATATTTTTCAGTACAAAACGGGTCCAATGACATACACTATTTTGGTCTGAAATTATCGTTTTGCTCCTTTGTCCAGAATTCAACTTATAGGTAGTCAAATTGAGACATTTTTCTTAGACCGAAAACATTGATGATGTCTGTTTCAGCATCTAAAGACGTTTACGAAAGTTTGACTTTTGTGGCTCACAGAGTGATTAGATATTGTTGGTTCTACGTGCTACCACTAGGCAAGTACACCTTGCCAAACTTTATAATATTTACATGTATTTCTATATTGATGTTTCTTTTTTTGTCTTATTTGATTACTTGCCTTTCATGCTTATGTCCTTGTTATTTTCTTATTATACGTGCACGTGTCTTATTTCATTTATTTCATATATCACTGTTTCCTTATATCGATTCTGACCCTGTTGCGTTGTCTTGTGTCATGATTACCTGATATGCCTTGACCTGTACTTGACTTGCACATGACTAGACGTTATAGACTTGACTTTCTAGTACCTTAGGAGAGAATGTTTTATTAGCCGTGGTTATACACTCTATTGTTAGTGCCTCGCTGGGCTGTAGTAGAGAACCTGTTATAGGACTGTTAGTGCCTCGTCGGGCTGCGGTTATTATCACATGTTACTATTAGCCACGATTAATATTATATTGTCATGACATGTCACAATCTATAGAGTTCTTCTATGTTTTATTCTTTTTTGTACTTGTTATTCCTGTCTTTTCATGCATGTTATTACTGTCAAAGTAGGCTTGTATATTATGTGTCTTGCTAGTCCCATGGGATCTGGTGATCTCTTCAGGTATTAGATGAATGTATAAAACATTGATGGATAATGGTTGCTACACCAAGACTTTAGGTGTATTTAGTTGTTGTTATTATCATTCTCTTCTTTATTTATATTTTGTCCAGTATTTGGCAATCGATGTTATTATAGCCTAGTCTTTTATAAGCTTCATTTTTCTTCTAGCTTGTTCATGATAAATATATTATTGGGGATCCACTCTAATATACTTATCAGTTCTAGAATCAGTGTATTACGGTCTGATCAACCTTAGTGCACTTGATTCATTATTTTTTATCATTTTTTAGTAGATTGAGATATTGTTGATTTAGAACAATAAGACAGCTTATACGTACATGAGATGGGCTGGACTCCTCTCGATACGTAGCAGGCATGTATATGATCTCCTAGTCCTACGTATTTTGGGACTGGGGTATTACAACGCCTGTATACCCCCAGCTGCCACAAGCCTGTGCATTCCCAGTACACTGTTGTGCAAGTACACATATATGCACTGCCTTATGCACAGGTGCTGCTGCACTTAGTCCCCTCACTCCACTCCCTATTACACACACTCAAACACCTTCACCTCTATGTGCAACACATGAAAACACACACACATTTATGTATACACACACACATGTGTATACCCCTACTCTAGTGTAGGTAAATACACACACACACACACTGATGTTAGACACACACACACACACACACACACACACACACACACACACACACACACAAACATATACACATAGGTACATGTGGTGTTCAAATGCACACACATGCCTACATGACTCATGCACACTCACTCTATCACCAATATGTGAAATACATATATATATATATTATATATATATATATATATATATATATATATATATCACTACAAGAAAAATGACGATTCTTGACGGTTTATAAGTCGATGGTCGTAAAAAACCGTCAAGAAAATGGGTTATCTTGACGGATTTAGCCTTACGTCAAGAAATGCCTTATTTTATGTTAATTTAGCAATCTTATAATATAATAGTTGATGGTTTTAGATGATTCGTCAAGAAACATCAATTTATTTATTGACGGTTTGGTGATAACCGTCAACTAATATATGTGCGAAAACTTGGCGAAATTTTTTTCAGATGCCATTCTGGTCATTTTTTTAAATTTTTTAATTTGTTGACGGCTGTGGTACTTTTTAATCGAGGAACCCATCAAACTTTTTCCCGATCACCCCTTACTTTCCTCCTCTCTCCCTAACCTTCTTCTTCTACTCCTCTCCTTTGAAGAGTTTCCTACAGAGCCCCCCACTCCTCTCCGCTAAAGAGCCTCTCACTCGTCCCCGAGGTGCGCGCGGGCGGAGTTGAGCAGCTCGTCGAGGTCGCTGATCCTGGTGGTGTAGGCAACGTCGTAGGCCTCGAGGAGGGGGCCAGCGGGGTACTCCTCCTCGAAGCGGGCGATACGGTACTTGTTCTCATCAAGGACTACGGTGCATCCGCCGGGGTTGAGAGAGCACCATAGGAGGGTTTTGTGGCCGAGGTCGAAGACGAGGAGGTTGCATGGGGCACGACAGCTGTAATGCCCCAGTCCCAAAATACATAGGACTAAGCACGTGAACATGCCAGCTGCACATATATAAAGAATACTCCAATATATGGAATCCTAATATATGCACATAAGCTGTAAATAAACAATCACAGGCCAGAATAACATATCTAATCTCATCACAGCTCAACACAGAAGATAATGAAGTCCAAATAAATAAATAAGAGTATCAAAAGATAGCCGGATGAACAAACTCACTCCAAACAGCTATAAAAAATAGTCTCACAAGATCGGAGTCCGACCTCCACAAAATAGAAAGAAAAGAGATGTAAAATAATGTCTACAACTGTCTCAAATATGGAATAGACTAAAAATCAGTAGTAACTGTCTCGTCATCAATGTAAGATAGCTCCAATGCCGCTCCGTACTCCTGTGGAAAATCGTCTAAACCTGGAGGGATAACCAGGTCCTCAGTGGACATAGCAAGATACAAGAAAACACCATGCCATAATAAACTGTGATAATATAATAAGAGGAAAATGGTATGCATGCAATCAGGTTCCTGACCATTCTACTGTGAATATGCAGTTGAGATACAATCCTTCGACGCATGAGCCCTGGCTGAAAATATGATCGACATAGTTCCCATAGAGGGTACCAGGGGCCTACGTCCATAACGCTCGGGAAGCGTCAGAGGGCACCATGTGCAAGGGGCTACGTCCATAACGCTCTGGATAATGTCAGAGGGCACCTGGAGCCTGCGTCTCCGGCGGAGCGCACAGGTAATCATGGAAGTGTAAAGAAGCCCATACGTCAGGTATTGTTCTCCCCACCCACTGCCTAGTATCATCATCTCCATGACTGATATGAACCTCTAGTAACCGCCAAGTCTTCTAACATGCAATACTATTGGCAGTTACTCATATCCGTCGTACGCTCCATACGTATCGGTGGCCAGCCGACTACGCGGAAACGTGTCCTACATGTGACTCATATCACGTGATACAACAAGTGTCAAGGCCATATGAGATATACCAATACCTCAACATCAGTGGGTGGTCAATAAACTAAGTCAATGCAAGAGAATTAATAAAGCAAGAAGAACGACCGATATAGTCGCTTGCACCCAAGTGTGACTTAGACGCACAATTAAAATATCACGAAACAATGCAAAAAATAACAACTGAAAATCAGAATTTAATAATCACATAGTAGGGTGGCAAGGTATCTTGCCTGGTGGTACAAAGTGGCAAGTCCAAGAGTAGCAAGTGTCAGTACCAAAATTCACAAATCACAGATGACTCCAAACGCTGAAACAAACATCAAAAATGGTCTCGGTGAAGAAGATATACCTAGAAAATGCCTGTCCAAAAGTCAAATTCTGGAACAGGGGCAAAATCGTAATTTCAGGTCAAAACGATGTCCGCCGTTGGACCCGCTTTGCACCGAAATGCGTGCCAAAGTCTACAGTCTCTAAAGTCGTCAAACTACATGGCTACGAGTTCAGTTTGAGAAGAGGAATTCAACGTATGTCCAGTTTTGGATTCCGAGGAGCCGTGTACAAAATCGCCCGTTTGAGTGGGTCGCGGGCCCGCCAAAAGTGGGTCCCGATTCGACCTTCTCGGAATCGAACCAAACTTGGCATACAGGACCAGAATTTCGATCCGGACCTGTTGGCGCAAGTTTTGTCTCGATTTGACGACTGTATACGAAGTTATGGACAAGTTTGCAAAACGTCGATACGGGGGTATCTCGACGGATACACGTTGATTTCGTCGCACACACGCGACGAAACTGAGTTCCGTCAGGTCCCACACTTCCGCAACGTCCATACGCGCCTTTCGATGCGTATAACGCGCGAACACATCGCCCGGTTTGTCGGGGCGACGTCGTATCGGACAAAAATTCAGAAATTTTATTATTTCGAAAACAGTTTTTCTCACAAGTTCAACATGGATTTAATATACACACAGAAATCGAAATACTAATCTACCAGTTACGTTTCCATCGTGGTTAGGTTGTCTTTAAACGTGTTCAATTAGTTTTTATGAAAGTTTAATGAACAGCGAGAAAAGTGGCCGACAAGTTGGCTTTTCAAAACAGTTTTTATTAATCAGAAAACTGGATTTTTCTCCAACTTCATCTTGATTTTTGGAGCAAGTTGGATGGCCATGTCAAAATCCACCTGCGGGATCTTGAAGAGGGTCATGAGGGCTTTCTACACGAATTTACGGCTCTAAAAACGGACTAGAATCGAGAGAGAAATCAAACGGGGAAGTTGGGTACCTTGAGTGAGAAAACTGCTCCGTGGGTGACGCGGGGCTGACTTCTAAAGCTCCGTTCATCGCGTACAAAACTCCGTTGCTGGTGAAACGAAGTCGTGGGCGAAGGGGGTATAATCAGCTTCATGTTTCGTTTTGGAAGATTAGGATTTTGAGGCTTGTAGAAAAAATTATATATATACCAAGTTGTAATAAACCTAATACTAATGGGTTTATGTTTTAAGAACCCACAAATTTGGTTTCGCTCGGGTGAGTCGCTGCTGCATGCAGCAAAAAATTTGGGGTGGTGTGGGACCCGCCCACATGGGGGAGGGTTTAGTTGTTTTTAATATTTTTTTTCCTTTCCTTATTCCTTTTCCTTGCTTTATTCCTTTGTTAAGGAAGTAGCTGTCAACTACTTAGTCCCTTTAGGACTTAGAGTGTAGGGTGAGCTCGGTTTTGCAAGGGGTTTGCTTGGGCATATGGGGGTCGGGCCCCACGCAGCTTGCTGCTGCTGTTGTGGGGGCTCGGCCACCACTCTCGTTCCTTTTTTTTTTACTAAACCATTTTATATATATATATATATATATATATATATATATATATATATATATATATATATATATATATATCAAACTATAAATATACATATATTTTAGGCTAGTAAAAATTATCAAAAATTTACCAATAAATTCCTAAAATCCTAGAATTCCTTATATGCCTTATTTAATGGAATATTAACAAGTGCACATATAATACACACACACACATGCATTTATCTACTAATAAGCTAGTATCAATAATTTCATAATTTATAAAATGCATAACCACATTAATTAATTATAAAAATTAATAAAAATATGGGGGTTTACATCCTACCCAACTTAAAGAAAATTTTGTCCTCGAAATTAAACTAATGTCGGGGGTCCAATGCAATGCAAGGAATATAATGGTACTTAATATGCAAGACATACCTTCGCCTTCGAACAAATGCGGGTAGCGGTTTCGGATGTCGTCCCCGTGCTCCCAAGTAGACTCCCCTGGCGAGTGGTGCTTCCATGCCACGCGAACCAATGGAATAGATTGGTTCCGCAACACCTTCACTCGGCGATCGAGGACACCTACTGGTTGCTCTTCGTACGACAAGCTCGGTCCAACTGTGATCTCGGAGTGATCAAGCACATCATTGATGTCCGTCACGTACCTTCTCAGCTGAGATACATGGAATACGTCATGTACTCCCTCTAGTGACGGTGGCAATGCCAATCTGTAGGCAACCTCTCCAACACGTTCCAAGACATCGAAAGGCCCGATGTACCTTGGACTCAACTTGCCACGTCCTCCGAATCGAATCGTGCCTCTAGTGGGGAATATCTTCAAGAACACATGGTCGCCCTCTTTGAATTCCAAGGGTCGACGACGATTATCTGTCCACTGCTTCTGACGATCCTGCGCTGCTCGAAGGTGGTTCTGAATCTTCTTCACTGTCTCCACTGTGCTCAAGACCAACTCGGGACCCAATAGCTGTCGCTCCCCTATGTCGCTCCAACAAACAGGAGACCGACACTTCCTACCATACAATGCTTCAAACGGAGCCATTTGAATGCTCGCTTGATAGCTATTGTTGTAGGAAAATTCTACAAGATGAAGATGGTCCTCCCACGAACCGCCAAAATCAAGCATACACGCTCTCAACATATCCTCTAGCGTCTGAATGGTACGCTCCGAATGGCCGTCTGTCTGTGGATGGTACGATGTGCTGAACTTCAATCGCGTGTCCAAACTCTCTTGCATGCTCCTCCAAAAGTGTGAGGTAAATCTAGAGTCACGGTCCGACACAATACTAACTGGCACACCATGCAATCTCACAATCTGCTCCATGTACATCTCTGCCAATACCTCTGTCGACTGGCCCACTCTAAAAGGCAAGAAATATGCTGACTTCGTAAGTCTATCAACAATCACCCATACTGCGTCACGTCCTCTAGGACTCCGAGGAAAACCCGTGACGAAATCCATAGTAATGTGCTCCCACTTCCACTCGAGAATAAGTAGCGGCTGCAATAATCCGGCCGTCCTCTGGTGCTCCGCCTTCACTTGTTGACATACCAAGCACTTGGCAACAAAACGAGCTATCTCCCGCTTCATTCCGTGCCACCAATAATACTGTCGTAAATTGCGGTACATCTTGGTCCCTCCGGGATTAATAGAGTAAGTCGAACTGTGAGCCTCTGCCATCAGCACCTATCGTAGATCTCCATTGGGTACATAAATGCGATCACCACATCGTAATGTCCCATCGGGATGGATCCTCAATCCTGTCTACTCTCCTGCTTCAGTCCTCTCCTTGAGCCGTCGAAATCTAGCATCATTAGGCAATGCTGCCTTGATGCGCTCTACTAATGATGATTGCACTTGAAGGTTGGCTAATACGCCATCTGCTCCCGGCAATACTACCTCAATACCAAGCTGCTCCAAGTCTCTAATCAATTCCTTCTGTGTAGTCAAAAAGTGTGCCATGGGCTTGCGGCTTAATGCGTCTGCCACGACATTAGCCTTGCCCGGATGATAATATAGCTCAATCTCATAATCCTTCATCAACTCCAACCAACGTCGCTGTCGCATATTCAACTCCTTTTGTGTGAACACGTACTTGAGGCTCTTATGATCAGTGTAGATATCAACCTTCTCGCCATACAAGTAGTGTCTCCATAGCTTCAAAGCAAAGATAACCGCTGCGAGCTCTAGATCGTGGGTCGGATAATTCTTCTCGTGCACTCTCAACTTTTGAGATGCATATGCTACTACCCGACCGTGCTGCATCAATACACGTCCTAATCCCTTTTCGGATGCGTCGCTGTAGATCACAAATCCTCCTGGGCCCGATGGTAGTGTCAAGATCGGTGTCGTGGTCAATCGCTTCTTCAACTCGTCAAAAGCGGCTTGACACTCGTCTGTCCATATAAACTCCTGATCCTTGCAAGTCAATCGAGTCATAGGCCCCGCTATTCGAGAGAAATCTTCTACGAACTGTCGGTAGTAACCCGCAAGTCCGAGGAAACTTCTTACTTCAGAAGCTGTTGTGGGAGCGGACCATGATTTGACTGCTGTGGTCTTCTCTGGGTCTACCGATATACCATCGCCCGTAACAATATGACCAAGGAATGATACTTCCTTGAGAAAGAAATCACACTTGCTAAGCTTCGCAAAGAGTCTCTCGCTCCTCAATGTTCCCAAAACTACCCGTAGATGCTGCTCATGCTCCTCTTGACTCTTGGAGTAAATCAAGATATCGTCTATAAAGACTACTACGAATTTGTCCAAGTACTGATGAAAGATCTTGTTCATTAAATTCATGAAGACTGCGGGTGCATTGGTCAAACCGAAGGGCATGACCAAGAACTCGTAGTGTACATACCTCGATCGAAAAGCCGTCTTTGCAATGTCTTCCTTTCGAACCTTCAATTGGTGATAGCCCGATCGTAAGTCAATCTTGGAGAATACTTTTGCTCCACTCAATTGATCGAATAGATCGTCTATACGCGACAAGGGATACTTGTTCTTCACCGTCACTGTATTCAATGCTCTGTAGTCAATGCACATGCGCACTGTCCCGTCTTTCTTAGGCACAAAAAGAACGGGTGCTCCCCATGGTGACGTACTAGCACGGATAAATCCCTTCTCTAATAAGTCATCAATCTGCGTCTTCATCTCTACCAACTCCTTGGGTGCCAGACGATATACTCGAGATGAAATAGGCTCGGCTCCGGGAATAAGCTCAATGGAAAACTCAATATCTCGGTCAGGTGGTAGTCCTGGCAACTCCTCGGGGAATACATCCTCGAACTCGATGATAATAGGGTGCTGAGGGGTGTCATGCATCATCATGTGAGTCCCCGATGTGGGTGCCTCACAACTATCTTCGTCTTCTTTGGTGAACTCAAACTCTGCCGCATTCGGTGGTCTAAAGATGATACTGCTCTTATGGCAGCCTATGAGAGCGAAATGCTGGCTCAACCAGTCCATTCCAAGAACCACATCAAATATCGGCATAGGGAATACAAGAAGTCGTGCCATCATCTCTCTGTCATTTATCACTATAGGACAAAGTCTACAAACACTACTAACAGGTACAACTCCTCCTCCAGTGAGGATTTTAACATTCTTAGCTAAGGGTATGATGGGAATGCTGTGTCTAGTGGCAAAACTAGTGGCTATGAATGAATGAGTGGCTCCAGTATCAAATAATATAATAGCAGGAAAAGATGCAACTAGAACCATACCTGCTATAACTTTCGCCTCTGTCTCTATATCCTCAACAGCAAGTGAGAATGCCTGCCCATAGTTCTGTCCCGGGCCCTGAGCTCTGGCCTTGTTGTACTATGTGCCTTGGGGAGGCAATGGTAGACGAGGTGCTCCTGCTATAGGCCGCGGTGCTGGGAGAGCTGGAGCTGTGGGCCTCGGATTTTGCCGAGCTTGTACTATTGTATGTTGCTTCGGACAATCTTTGAGCATGTGCTGATTAGATCCACATCTCAAGCATAATCCAAGGCGAGTCCTGCAGTCGTTCTGGATATGTTCTTGTTTATCGCAGTAATGGCAAACAGGCTTTTGATAAGGTGATGGCCTCTGCTGGAACTATCCTGTGGTCCTCCTGATAGGTCCACTCTGAGTGGTTCGGGCTGGTGTAGCTGCTGGGGTATGACGCCTCAATGTCTGCTGTTGTTCCTTGCGAAGAATCTCCTGGGCACGAGCTTCTTCCAAGACAGCTGAATGGGAGACTCGAGACTGAGTAGTCGTATAGGACTTGAGCTCTGGTGCAAGCCCCTGGTGAAATCTTCTTGCCTTCTCTAACTCTGTCGGAATCAATCCCGCACCAAATCGACTCAGGCGATTGAACTCCGAGTCATACTCATCAACCGTCATATTCCCTTGCTTCAAATGGAGGAACTGGTCGTAGAGACCATCTCGAACATGAATAGGAAAGAATCTCTCGTAAAATGCATCATAGAACTGCTTCCAAGTGATCCCAGTGCCTAATCTTCTCTCTTCCGCCTTCCACCAGTGGTGAGCATTGTCTTCTAACAGTAGGTCCACTGCTGTCATCCAATTTTGAACTGGCAACTGGGATGCCTTTAGTAGCTTCTCGGTGCTAATAAGCCACTGTGACACCTCTAATAGCTTCTCCGTCCCTCTAAAGGCCTTGGGGTTCATATCTGTAAAATCCTTGATAGAGCCTTCATAGGGATGCAGAGCCGGTGCTGGTACTGGTGCTGGAGGTGGTGGTGGAGGTCTAGCCATAGCTGCCATCATCGTCTGTCTCATCAGCTCAGTCTGCTGCCACTGAGCCTGCATCATGGCATACATAAACTGAGTAGTAGGGCTCCCATCAGTCGGTGGAGGAGGCATCTGAGGTCCCGACTGTGGAGGAAACTGCTGAGAGAATGGTGGTGGTGGAGGCAGTGGTACATTCCCTCCCGGTGGCATGGTAGTAGTCTGTCCAGCCTGGCTGCTTGGGGGTGCTACGACCTCTGGATACTCCGTCGTCGGCGTCGTAGTAGGCTGCGATAGTCCTGGCTGGTAAGGTGTCGCTGGAGTCATGGGAGGATTCTGTCCCTCCGAAGTAATCTCCTCACCATATGTGAGGGCCAAGGCAGAAGTGCGTCCGTTTCGTAGATTCATACTATTGGCACGAGGAAGATAAGTTGATATTAGGAAAGGTTAGATGTGAAGTAAATAGAATAATCAAGGAAGTTTCAAAAAGATTGGAAGTCAAGGGATAGTAGTAGTTCTGGATGAGATATTCCTATTCCTATATGCAGGCTTGTTGGGCACAGTCATGTAACCCAACAATATTAAATCCGACCTGCATGGGCCACCACAAAAACATGTAACGCCCCAGTCACAAAATACATAGGACTAAGCACGTGAACATGCCAGCTGCACATATATAAAGAATACTCCAATATATGGAATCCTCATATATGCACATAAGCTGTAAATAAATAATCACAGGCCAGAATAACATATCTAATCTCATCACAGCTCAACACAGAAGATAATGAAGTCCAAATAAATAAATAAGAGTATCAAAAGATAGCCGGGTGAACAAACTCACTCCAAACAGCTATAAAAAATAGTCTCACAAGATCGGAGTCCGACCTCTGCAAAATAGAAAGAAAAGAGATGTAAAATAATGTCTACAATTGTCTCAAATATGGAATAGACTAAAAATCAGTAGTAACTGTCTCGTCATCAATGTAAGATAGCTCCAATGTCGCTCCGTACTCCTGTGGAAAATCGTCTAAACCTGGAGAGATAACCAGGTCCTCAGGGGACATAGCAAGATACAAGAAAACACCATGTCATAATAAACTGTGATAATATAATAAGAGGAAAAAGGTATACATGCAATCAGGTTCCTGACCATTCTACTGTGAATATGCAGTTGAGATACAATCCTTCGACGCATGAGCCCTGGCTGAAAATAGGATCGGCATAGTTCCCATAGAGGGTACCAGGGGCCTACGTCCATAACGCTCGGGAAGCGTCAGAGGGCACCATGTGCAAGGGCTACGTCCATAACGCTCTGGATAACGTCAGAGGGCACCTGGAGCCTGCGTCTCCGGCGGAGCGCACAGGTAATCATGGAAGTGTAAAGAAGCCCATACATCAGGTATTGTTCTCCCCACCCAATGCCTAGTATCATCATCTCCATGACTGATATGAACCTCTAGTAACCGCCAAGTCTTCTAACATGCAATACTATTGACAGTTACTCCTATCCGTCGCACGCTCCATACGTATCAGTGGCCAGCCGACTACGCGGAAACGTGTCCTACATGTGACTCACATCACGTGATACAACAAGTGTCAAGGCCATATGAGATATACCAATACCTCAACATCAGTGGGTGGTCAATAAACTAAGTCAATACAAGAGAATAAATAAAGCAAGAAGAACGACCGATATAGTCGCTTGCACCCAAGTGTGACTTGGACGCACAGTTAAAATATCACGAAATAATGTAGAAAATAACAACTGAAAATAAGAATATAATAATCACAGAGTAGGGTGGCAAGGTATCTTGCCTGGTGGTACAAAGTGGCAAGTCCAAGAGTAGCAAGTGTCAGCACCAAAACTCACAAATCACAGATGACTCCAAACGCTAAAACAAATATCAAAAATGGTCTCGGTGAAGAAGATATACCTAGAAAATGCCTGTCCAAAAGTCAAATTTTGGAACAGGGGCAAAATCGTAATTTCGGGTCAAAATGATGTCCGCCGTTGGACCCGCTTTGCTCCGAAAGGCGTGCCAAAGTCTACAGTCTCTAAAGTCGTCAAACTAAATGGCTATGGGTTCAGTTTGAGAAGAGGAACTCAACGGTATGTCCAGTTTTGGATTCCAAGGAGCCGTGTACAAAATCGCCCGTTTGAGTGGGTCGCGGGCCCGCCAAAAGTGGGTCCCGATTCGACCTTCTCGGAATCGAACCAAACTTGGCATACAGGACCAGAATTTTGATCCGGACTTGTTGGCGTAAGTTTCGTCTCGATTCGACGACTGTACACGAAGTTATGGACAAGTTTGCAAAACGTCGATACGGGGGTATCTCGACGGATACACGTTGATTTCGTCGCACACACGCGACGAAACTGAGTTCCGTCAGTTCCCACACTTCCGCAATGTCCATACGCGCCTTTCGATGCGTATAACGCGCGACCACGTCGCTCGGTTTGTCGGGGCGACGTCGTATCGGACAAAAATTCAGAAATTTTATTATTTCGAAAACAGTTTTTCTCACAAGTTCAACATGGATTTAATATACACACAGAAATCGAAATACTAATATACCAGTTACGTTTCCATCGTGGTTAGGTTGTCTTTAAACGTGTTCAATTAGTTTTTATAAAAGTTTAATGAACAGCGAGAAAAGTGGCCGACAAGTTGGCTTTTCAAAATAGCTTTTATTAATCAGAAAAGTGGGTTTTTCTCCAACTTCGTCTCGATTTTTCGAGCAAGTTGGATGGCCATGTCAAAATCCACCTGGGGAATCTTGAAGAGGGTCATGAAGGCTTTCTACACGAATTTACGGCTCTAAAAACGGACTAGAATCGAGAGAGAAATCAAACGGGGAAGTTGGGTACCTTTAGTGGGAAAACTGTTCCGTGGGTGACGCGGGGCTGACTTCTAAAGCTCCGTTCGTCGCGTACAAAACTCCGTTGCTGGTGAAATGAAGTCGTGGGCGAAGGGGGTATAATTAGCTTCAACTTTCGTTTTGGAAGATTAGGATTTTGAGGCTTGTAGAAAAAGTTATATATATACAAAGTTGTGATAAACCTAATACTAATGGGTTTATGTTTTAAGATCCCACAAATTTGGTTTCGCTCGGGTGAGTCGCTGTTGCATGCAGCAGAAAATTTAGGGTGGTGTGGGACCCGCCCACATGTGGGAGGGTTTAGTTGTTTTTAATATTTTTTTTCCTTTCCTTATTCCTTTTCCTTGCTTTATTCCTTTGTTAAGGAAGTAGCTGTCAACTACTTAGTCCCTTTAGGACTTAGAGTGTAGGGTGAGCTCGGTTTTGCAAGGGGTTTGCTTGGGCATATGGGGGTCGGGCCCCACGCAGCTTGCTGCTGCTGTTGTGGGGGCTCGGCCACCACTCTCGTTCCTTTTTTTTTTTTTTTTTGACTAAACCATTTTATATATATATATATATATATATATATATATATATATATATATATATATATATATATATATATATATATATATCAAACTATAAATATACATATATTTTAGGCTAGTAAAAATTATCAAAAATTTACCAATAAATTCCTAAAATCCTAGAATTCCTTATATGCCTTATTTAATGGAATATTAACAAGTGCACATATAATACACACACACACACATGCATTTATCTACTAATAAGCTAGTATCAATAATTTTATAATTTATAAAATGCATAACCACATTAATTAATTATAAAAATTTATAAAAATATGGGGGTTTACAACGGCAGAGGGCGGCGGCGACGGCACGGAGGTCATGCTCGGGCATGCAGCCCGCTCCGGTGGTGGAGGCAGAGGCGGCGTAGTGGACGAGCACGTCGGAGAGGATGGGAGGGGCAGCAGTGCCGGTGGCGATGACGTGGAAGGAGGGGAAGAGGGGTTTTGATGGTGTCGGAGAGGAGGTGGTGGTGGCGAGGAAAGTAATGAAGAGGGAGGCGAAAGTGAAGATGGAGATGACTACGACGAACATGAGGCGGTGCTCGTGCCAACGGAAGAGCGCTGTGAGTGAGCCGGAGTGCTGCTGCTGCTGCCCCTGTTCTTGGAGCCTATTTTGGTATAAATTTGGTATTTTAGATGTTTGATTTTGATTCTGAATCAATAGAATTCAAAATAAACTCTGTAATCCCTTTTTTGTTCATTGACCCCCAGGTGTTTGACGAAACTCCTGAACTGGGACTCGATTTCAATAGCAAAGCATACTTCTTCTTTTTTTTATACAAACTATCCTTTCACATATAAATTTATGTCATCCTTCATGAATCACACAATCGCCGTGCTGCACGGACACAGGTACGACACGACATAGCAAGGACACTGCGACACAAACGCGGCACCTTATGTGTTTTGGAGTGCCGGGGAAGTGTCTGACACGGTGCACGTTTTTGGAGTTTTCGTATTTCCTGGACACATTGTGGTTGAGCCTAATATTATGTGGACTAGAGTTTCTGATACTGGTTCTAATTGGAAGCTAGCTACATGACTATATTCTTTCAACTTGTGACAACATGACTTGCCAAACATTATCAAGATTAGCCAGCCCATGCAATTTGAGTCTAGCTAGCTAGCTTGCTAGTGACTCACATATACACTCTTTTGGAAAGAAAATCGTACTTGGAGAGGTGCAGCAATTGTAGAACATTTGCATATATATGCGATGGAGCAAGCGAGATGTCACTAGTGCCCCTCCTGCATATATAGCATGTCATTTGATCTAATTTTGATCATCAACAAACGTTACTTAGTGATCAACTGAACCATATGCACATTTGCAGAACATTGGCATTATATATGTTGTGATCAACTGAACCATATGCACAATTTGGAAGGGCATTAATCAACCTTTATTATATCCATTTCTAGTGGAAATTCCTTTCTCATTCATTATCACAGCTTCCTTGAGTTCATATTTATTGGTTTGATGCCTAGCCTGCCTTTTGTCCAACCACAATTTAATTAATTGGATTATTATTCTAATTGTGATGTCCTAGCGAGCTACTTCACGCAATTGATGAGAACAATGAAAAATAAGAATAATTGGGGATCGATGTTCCAACTTGATATGTTATTTTCTTCTCCTTTCAATGATGGAAGGAAGACTTGTTTCAAACCAGTTACAGTTATGCTAATACGAAACAGAAATTGTGAATTTGGACAAAATAATGCTGCCTTCAAGGAAGATTTGATTCGTCTTGCTACTATTTCAAGAGAATAACATTGAAATATGTACCTTATCATGAAATTATTTTCAGTTGCATCTCTTCTGAAAATGCTTACTTTTGATGCATGTATCCAATGTTGTTTAGAAGGATTCTAATGTCGTCAAGAGTGGACTGCTTGGCCTGATGTTAACTTAAAATGTTATAGTTCTGATGCTCTTCTGGATGTGAATGTATTAGAAAAGAACTAAAATACTTGAGATTCTGGATGGACTCTTTCCTTTCCTTTCATATCATTTGATGCACTAAATATATGGATGGACATTTTACTTTCCTTTCACACCATTAGGATGCCACTAAATAATTATTAAGATTGACGGGAGTAATTGATGGATACATATATCCTTTCATTTGAAGTGCTAATTAATTGTACCATTGTGCTTCTTTTTCCATAAAAAAGCTTGGAAAAATAAATGATTTGCACATGAATTTTTTTCTACGGAATATATTGTTCCATATCATTTGATAATTTCAGCACTGACCTTATGAACTTAAATGACTGCATTTGTTGATGCTATATAGATATTTTATGAGAGAAGAGGTCAATGGAAGGTGGAAACCCAATCATAGGAGTTCTTCAGGACACTTCAAAGATACTACAACAATGCTTACATGGATGCTAAAAAGCAAGATGCCATAAACTTGTAAGATTATATAATTTTCTGTATTGCCAATTATTTGGACTCTTGATCTGTTAGTTTTTCTTGTGGATAATTTCTTGCGGTTTCCAATATCCTATAGTTTGTGTTTTGACATATTTCTATTAATGCAGTTTTTTAGGGTACTTCCAACCACAACTGGGTAAGCCAGTACTGTAGGAGCTAAGCTCAGATCAATACTACAACGTTGGGGGCGTGGTAATGGCTTTGCAGATGGAAGTGCTAGGTACCCCTAATACGTTGTAGTCAATTTTCTTCTTTTGACTAACTTTCAAGCATTTTTGGAGTTTACGTTTTTGCTTTCTAATATTCCCAGGCTATAGTTACTTTAACTGTCAGCAAATCATCTGTAGAATTTGTTGGTGTTTTTTGCCTTTGGACTAGAAAAGATAGTCCCACATCGGCTACACCAAATGGTGAGTATCTCAATATAATGTATTGCTTGTGTTGAGGTGTGCACATGAGGTGTAGTGGGGCACAAGTTTGTGCCATGTGGGAGTATTTTCCTAGAAGGAAAAAGGATTAAATCCAACAAGGATGCAAGTTGATTTTTGTTGTGCGGACTCAGACTCGGACACGGACTCCAGGATGTCTCGTGCATGCACGGGAGTGTTCGGAGGGTAGGCGTGGACTGGCACACTTCTATGATGATTGTGGGATGATCTAAAATATCAAACTCTTTTTTTGAGTATTGGTATTTTAGTCCCACATCGGATAGGAGAAGAGGTGAAGTCTCAACTCCACTCTATAAATAGAGCCCCTTGGCCTCCTTTGAAAGATACACCAAGAAAAGAGTTAAGGGAGTCTGTAAAGTCCAGGAAGCCCGTTCAAGTCTCAAATATTGACTTACGAGCGTTCCAAAAGTTCTTCGTGAACTTGCTGGTTCCTGGGAGCAGATCGTGTTAGGGCAAATCTTGCTCTGAGCAACGGTGATCTTAATCACCCCAGCAAGAACCTTTCATCTTCTTCTTTCTTCTTTATTCTTTCTTCTCCTTCATCTGAGTTGTAACTCAGTTCTGTCCGTCTACAACTGCGATTGCAAGGAAGAACGTGAGATTTATTTTCTGAACTCAGTTCTGTCCGTCAGCAACTGCGATTGCGAGGAAGAACATGAGATTTACTTTCTGATTATTGTTGCTTTTATAATTAGATTTATAATATAGTGTTCCTCTTGGATCTCGAGAATAATCAGAAGGTGAACGTTTGTTGAACCTCTGATCTCGACATCGAGTCTACCATCTTTGATCAAGCCCCGGGACTAACAATCTCAAAGCAAGATCCTTGTAGATGGAGAACTCTCGTGCTTCTCTCATCGATACCAACTTTAACAAGTTGGAGAAATTCGATGGAGAACATTTCCAAATCTGGAAGAGGAAGGCCACCCTTAATCTTCAACTCGTGGACGTGGACCATGTGTTGATTGAGGATTAACCGACGAATCTAGAAGGAGGAACTGTCGAAGCTATTGCTGCTGCACTCGTCAAGCAGAGCAAATGGAAGAGAGAAAACAGCATCTGTAAACTGTTGATTCTCAATTCTATGGAAGACTCTCTGGCAGAGTCATATTCCAAGAAGGTGAAGGCCAAAGAGATCTGGGATTCTTTGGGTAAGCTATATGAAGATGATGAGAATAGATCCAAAATCTTCATCGTCGAGAAGTACCATAAGTGGCTCTTCAAAGACGAGATGACGATGCTACCTCAAGTATGGGAATTCCTGAAGTTGCGCCAGAAGTTAGATGACGAGAAGATGACTCTCGTCGACAAGTTTGTCGTTGAAGGGATAGTCTCGAAACTTCCTGCTGGTTGGAGCAACTTCTATGCTAGAAAGCATCGGAAGAAGCTGGATATTAGCTTGGAAGATCTTCTACAAGAGATCCACGTTGAGGACGAAATACGATCTCAATAGAAGATGGACTCTCTGTCCAAACAACTGGCTAAGGCCAACTTGGTACAGACAAGAGAGCTTAAGGGGAAGCAGGTGGCTTCTCATCACAAGAAGAAGGACTCCACTAATCTAAAAGTGAACGGTCCTTCGTTCAAGCAACAAAAGTCCAAGTCCCACGTGACTTGCTTCAACTGTGACAAGAATGGCCACTACATGAGTGAATGTAAATCCAAGCCCAAACCAAAATAACAGGTATAGCTAAACTTGGTTATTTTGATTACTTAACTTGGTTGCTAGTATTGCACAGGTTGAGTTATCTAGCGTAGTAGCTGACTAGTGGTCGGACACTAGTGCATCTGACCATGTATGCTCTCAAAGGAGGTATTCACCAAGGACGAGCCATGTTATGACGAAGGTCTCGATGGCGAACATATATCTAGCAGAAGTTCTGAAGATCGAGACAGTGGTTATTAACCACCGACAAGGATACTGGAATGCGTGTTGTACGTACCAGAGATTTTTTGGCGATTTGATCTCAGAAAGTCTGTTATCTGATACAGATTTAAAAGATGGACATTCATACTAGCCAAATGGTAATTTCTTGGTGATGAACATGCTTCGAAAAGATGTTCGGTGCTGAAGGAATGTTTGAACTTCTGCTGATGGCGATGAAGTTACTTCATTGAGTGGACTGAGAGTTGTTCTATGACAGAAGCAGACTCAAGATGTCCTACCGGGACCTTATCTTCGGAATGTGGAGGTAAGGAGGTGGAGGAGTTTAAGGTCTGTGCAGATACAAGACTGTTGGGAAGCTGCTCAGACGATTGAACTAAAGTACTGATCATCTGGAGTTAGTACACTCAGATATCTGTGACTTTTATCAATTCTCTACAGAGGCCGATTCGAAGTGTTTCTCGAAGTGCACATTCGCATGACTTCTCAAGTAGAAGGATACAGCATTCGAGTAGTTCAGAGACTTCAGGGATGAAGCTGAACGTTAAACCGATCTACAACTACTCAGAAGTGATCGAGATGTAGAGTATATGTCTCATGAATTCGCATCGTTCTGTAAAGAACATGGAATCATCAATGAGACTACTGCTCCGTATTCTCCTCAATCTAACGGGATTGCGGAGAGGAAGAACAGAACATTGACAGAAATGATGAACTCAATGCTGCTAACTACGGGTCTTCCTAAATGCTAATGGGGAGAAGCTGCATTGACGACCACTTTTATTCTATATAGAGTACCGTATGCAACTTCGGACGTAACTTCTCATGAACACTGGTTCAAAGTCAGACCTAACTTGAATGTCATTCGAGTGTGGGGGTCTTTAGCTTTTGTGAAGCTCCCAGATCTGAAGATTCAGAAGCTGGGGACTAGGACTACGAAGATGATCTTCTTGGGGTATGCCGAGAAGAATAATGCTCAGAGATTTCTTGATATTGATTCAAATTATATCATCGAATCTCGTGAAGACAATTTGCAAAGCACAAGAATATTGTTCTTACGAATAAACCGGAGAACAATAAGGGTACGCAAGAAACTGAAGTTTTTAATAAAGAAGTAGTCCAAGAAGATGTTGTTGTTGAAACAACGGTTGAACCAGAACTCGCTGAGCCATCGTCGAAGCGAGAGAGGAGGCCGAAGAACTTCGGAGATGACTTTATCACCTATCATGTGGAAGCAGATCCGCTTACCTATGATAAGGCGATGAAGACCAGAGATGATATTTTCTGGAAGGAGGCAATTGACAATGAAATTGATTCCATCACCTCAAATAACAATTGGGTGTTGGTTGATCTTCCTGAAGGTGCAAAATCCATCGGATACAAATGGATCTTCAAGAAGAAGATGAAAGTCAGATGGAACTATTGACAAGTTCAAGGCTAGGTTGGTGACCAATAGGTTTTCTCAGAAGCAGGGGATCGACTACTTTGACACGTATGCTCCAGTAGCCCGGATGACCACCATCAGAATGTTGATTGCTCTTGCAGCGATACATAAGATGGTGATACATCAGATGGATGTGAAAGTGGCATTCCTGAATGGCGAGCTGGCCGAAGAGATCTACATGCAACAACCAGAAGGGTTTGTCGTCAAAGGTCTCGAAGACAAAGTCTCCAAGTTGGTAAAATCTCTGTACGGTTTAAAACAAGCTCCCAAAATATGGTATGAGAAGTTTGACAAAGTCATAAGGTCAAATGGCTACAGGGTCAGTAAAATAGACAAGTGCGTCTATACGAAGTTTGCTGACAGAAGAGGAGTCATCGTTTGTCTATACATGGACGACATGCTAATCCTAGGTACGGATATAAGCTGTGTCACGGAGACAAAGAAGTTCCCCTCGACGAAGTTCAGTATGAAGGACTTGGGGGATGTTGATGTTATCTTGGAACTCAAGATCATCCGGACAGACACTGGACTAGCGCTGTCATAGTCTCATTATGTTGAGAAGATGATCACTCGTTACGGGTATCAGGATCTTCTAGGGATCGATACACCGTACAAGTGTGATCTGAAACTGAAGCATAATTCAAGAAAAAGCGTCAGGCAGCTGGAGTATGCAAGCATAAAAGGTTGATGTATGCTACTATTGCCACAAGGCCTGACATAGCTTTTACTGTGAGAATGCTGAGTCGTTTCACGAGCAACCCAGGCATTGAGCACTGGAAAGCTGTGAAACGGTTTATGAGATATCTCAAGAAGATTTAGACATATGTACTGCACTACAGCGGAGATCCACCGGTAGTGGAAGGCTTCAGTGATGCCAGCTGGTGCTCAGAAGTGGAGAGCGAGAGATCTACAGGTGGATACATTTTCACAATGGGTGGAGCTGCTATATCGTGGAAATCGAAGAAGCAGACTATGCTCTCGTGATCATCCATAAAATCTGAGTTCTTTGTACTTGATACCGCAGCGGAGAAAGCAGAATGGCTTCGGGAGCTCATGTATGATCTTCCATTGGTTGGGGTGCAAATGCCGGGGATACCGATATACTGCAACAACCAGGCGACTATGGCGGTGGCATCAAATGACCTCTTCAACGGAAAGAAGAGGACTGTGCGGTTGAAGCACAGGACAATACACGATCTCATCAAGAGGGGTGTTATTGCAATGATTGATGTTCGGAGTTAGGAGAACCTGGCAGATCCGTTCACCAAGGGCCTCAAGCGCCAGCTGGTCGATGACACAGCTTGTAAAATGGGCTTGAAGGCATTCTGATATTGTGTTATTACAAACCTACCATAAAGTTTTATGCTATTAGTTCAAAGAGAAATCTACTAGGCATCTAGCTTTTGGTTCAAGGGAGGACTATTAACCAGAAGAATATCAGGAATGGTGGGTACTTGTCCTCTATGACATGGAGAGGTTACGGACCTACAACCACTGTTGTCTACTATTATTTTCTGTGGAAAATGGATCCTGTAGGAAGGTTGGCTTAAATGCCTTAATGAGTTCTCAGGCAGAGTGAATGCCTGGAGTGCTTTACAGGAAGCACGATAGTGCAGCACTACAAGGAGTGTAACTCCATGCTACAGTGAGGTGACTTCACCATGAGGTTCCCAAATATGGGTAATGCCTCGGCTTTGCAAGCCAAGTCACAGCGGAGTAGCACCGTAAATAGGCAGGTAGCCTAATGCTGTATGATAATCGTAATAAAGAGAGGTAGACAGCACTATAAAGAGGACAATGTCCTCATGTTACAGTGGCATGACACCACGAAGAGGTACCAGGTAGGGTAAAGCCTCAGCTTCGTAAGCCACGTCATAGCGGAGTAACACCGCACGGAAGCGCAAGGCTTCATGCTGGGTAGTTTGGCACTATAAAGGGGCTTGTGACCTCATGCTACAGTAGTATGACACTACGATGAGGTACCCAGGTGGGGTAAAGCCTCGGCTTTAAGCCATGTCATAGCGGCGTAGCACCGCAAAGAAGCGTAATGCTTCATGCCATGACTCTTTATAAAGAACTCACCTATAGTGTATGGACAGAGATATCAGGGCGTCTCTTGAGGGTAAACTTGTAGACGCCCAAAAATTATACACTGAAACCAGGCTGGCACAAGGCCTTCAATGTGCAGCCAGAAGCACAGTTGATGTCATTATGTGAGTAGAAAGAATTACAGTTATGGTACAGAATTCAAGGCTTAGTCCATTCTTGTATCATGCTGTTATTTAACCTATGCGGGAAGATTCAAGTCATAGCGACATCTCTCCTAATGTATGATGGGCAGTCACTGTGGGGAACGCTCAACCCATATATTGAGATATGTGGAGGATTGTTGGTGTTTTTTGCCTTTGGACTAGAAAAGATAGTCCCACATCGGCTACACCAAATGGTGAGTATCTCAATATAATGCATTGCTTGTGTTGAGGTGTGCACATGAGGTGTAGTGGGGCACAAGTTTGTGTCATGTGGGAGTATTTTTCTAGAAGGAAAAAGGATTAAATCCAACAAGGATGCAAGTTGATTTTTGTTGTGCGGACTCGGACTCGGACACGGACTCCAGGATGTCTCGTGCATGCACGGGAGTGTTCGGGGGGTAGGCGTGGACTGGCACACTTCTATGCTGATTGTGGGATGATCTAAAATATCAAACTCTTTTTTTGAGTATTGGTATTTTAGTCCCACATCGGATAGGAGAAGAGGTGAAGTCTCAACTCCACTCTATAAATAGAGCCCCTTGGCCTCCTTTGAATGATGCACCAAGAAGAGAGTTAAGGGAGTCTGGAAAGTCCATGAAGCCCGTTCAAGTCTCAAATATTGACTTACGAGCGTTCCAGAAGTTCTTCGTGAACTTGCTGGTTCTTGGGAGCAGATCGTGTTGGGGCGAATCTTGCTTTGAGCAACGGTGATCTTAATCACCCCAGCAAGAACCTTTCCTTTTCATCTTTCTTCTTTATTCTTTCTTCTCCTTCATCTGAGTTGTAACTCAGTTCTGTCCGTCTGCAACTGCGATTGCAAGGAAAAATGTGAGATTTATTTTCTAAACTCAGTTCTGTCCGTCAGCAACTGCGATTGTGAGGAAGAACATGAGATTTACTTTCTGATTATTGTTGCTTTTGTAATTAGATTTATATTATAGTGTTCCTCTTGGATCTCGAAAATAATCAGAAGGTGAACGTTTGTTGAACCTCTGATCTCGACATCGAGTCTACCATCTTTGATCAAGCCCCGGGACTAACAGAATTTGCATCTCCTTTAATCTAATCACTCCTCTTAAACACAATTTTAAGCTTCATCAGGCTCGATGAATTTTAAGTAGCCTTTATTGTAAAATCCTGATATAATGAAGACTTCTTTTATAGTTCTGTTGCTTAGTTGAGACAAGAAACAAAAGTTGAGCATATCTTTGTATTGAGCATTGCAAGGCAATACCAAACTTTACTGGTATTGAAGAACATGGAACCATATATCCACCAGGTTCATTCTTAAACGTGGATTTATAAAATTTATCATCTTTTTTATTATGGTATTGAAGAATATGTTTTTTATAAGGCCAGTATTTGGCTCTCCACTAACTTCCTATATAGAACCATATACCCAGCTTCCTCTCCTTCCTCCTCTATTTGGCTCTCCACTAACTTTCTACTTGCCAATAGCCACTTCCACACAGAATTTTGTATGAAATATAATCTCTCTATTTAATAGTTTATGTATGCCTCTCCTTTCCTATGTCTATTTATTTGGAACCGAATACAAAGTTTTTTAGTTTATCTACAGGCATGTAGACCTTCATGTTACATTATCGTTATAGTTATAGTTTGTTCTCTTTGTATTTTTTTGTGAACAATTTGAACTATCAAAGATTCAATTTAACCAAGTTTGTATACTGCGTTGACTTGTAGGCCTTGTGGTCATTTGATTTTGTTCTCAGTTGATATCAGTTTATACAAACATGTGCACATAAATGATTAAATATATTTCTCTTCTTCTCTCAGGAACTATATAAAAAATGAAGGTACTGTGAATATGGGAGGGATGTGCTCAGGCCTGATTTGCTACCTATTTTTATTTTATTTGTATAAATATCAGTTTTAGATGTTTAAGATGTATGAAAAATACATACTTTATTTGGATATGTTTGTAGTTGGACATGTTGGATGTTTGTGGTTGGACGTGTTGAAAGTTTGTGGTGTATGAACAATGTACAGTTTATTAATATAAAAATTAGGTTTTATAGTTATTGATGTATGTATATCCTCTGGATTATTGAAATTATGTGTGTGTTCGATTCATATTATATAATTATAAATGGAAATTTTGTTATACAAAATTTAGCTTCTCTTGACGGTTATAAAATGTCAACAATTAACTCAATTCTGCTGCAAGAGAGCTTTTCTTGACGGCTAATAGCCGTCATCTAGGCCGGAGTCAAGAAAAGTTTTTCCCTATGTTGACGGATTCTAAAAACTGCTATCTTGACGGCTAAAAACAGTCAAGAAAATTATTTAAAATGACGGCAAAAAACTGTCAAGAAAAGCATTTCAGGGACCGTCAAGAAAAGGGGGGGTCTTTTCTTGAGTCCGACTTAGTTAACGGATCTGCAACCGTCAAGATACCTATTTCTTGATGGAGAATCACCGTCAAGAAAAGCCCTTATTCTTGTAGTGTGTATATATATATATATATATATATATATATATATATATATATATATGTATATGTATATATATATATTATATGTATATGTATATATATATATTATATGTATATATATATTATATATATATATATATATATATATATATATATATATATATATATATATAAAATATATATATATATATATATATATATATATATATATATATATATATATGTAGATATATATATATAACACATGGCTAAATGGCACATACACATGAGCAATTAATCAAACACTTGGTGTGTATAACCCCCGTATCGTACTAGTCTATGATATGCTTGTGATACACCCAAGGTACTTATATCAAACCTTGTTCGATTCATACCAAATCACATGAGCATGCCTAAAATAAAATTAGAAGCTAATTAGCACAATGCATAGCTAGTGTCTAGTGCCATGTGTATGACAAGTATAGAAGGAGAAAAACTGCCAAATCTACTTCGTGTTCTAGAGAATCATGACACAACCTTCTCGTATCTATTTGTGGACACATATCTAGCCACACACAACAATCACAAATCCATTTAGCCTATCAAACCAATTGACAAACACTTGGTGCACCATTCTCGGATTTTTTCTAGAAATTGTACAAAAACTCTACGTAACTTCTACTTAGAGCCTAGTTTTTCCTCCTATAGGTACCCCTAGTCCATGGGTGGATTTTCTAATGGTTTAATGCATTTATTATAGTCTAAAAATAGAGAAAAGTTAGATGTATACCTATTGAGAGATGGATTCCCAAAGTTGCACCACCAATGGACACAAACGAGAAGTTGGACACAATTCTCAAGGCAAATAGCCTCCTCTTCTAGAGATCGATCCTAGCCACCAAGCTCCTAGGCTCCTTGGATGAAGTGTGGAAGAAGATTGGGAATGATTGGGAATGATTTGGTAGGAATTTAATGGAGGAATGAAAGAGATTTTTGGGAAGAGCACCAACTTAGGTTTTGTGCTCAGAATAAGGAATGAAATGAATGCCCACACCCTCTCTCTCTTGGCCGGCCATAAGAAGCCCTACTTATGCCTATAGAAAATGTCCACAATGCCCTCTTTGTTGTCATGAAGGTTTAGCTAATCAATGGAAGCTTGTAATCTAACTTGGTAATTAAATCTAATCCCTATTCATGACATGTTATGGCTTAAATAATTCTAATGAGGCTAGCCTAAAATGTTGGTCCAAGTGTCATGACAAGTCTAATCGGGTTCACTAACCAAGGGTCTAATAAGCAGGCTAGTCCAATAACAAATACAATCATCACTATAATTAATTAAATAAATATAAATAATGTACTAATAATAAAAAATAAAAAATAACCATTTCTAGGATTATGGTAGTAAAAAATCTACCCTCCTTAAAAATAATTTTTTCCTCGAACTTAAAAGACGAAACTAGCACAAGAATGCAAAGGAAGAACAATACCTCAAGCCTCGAAGCGATAAGGGTATCGCTCGCGCATGTCGTCCTCCCTCTCCTAGGTAGACTCACCTGGAGAATGATGCCTCCATATGATGCAAACCAAGGGGATAACGTGGTTCTGGAACACCTCCGTCCGGCGATCCAGAATCTCCATAGGCTACTATGGATAGCTGAGAGTCGGGACCACTTCTATCTTGGAGTGATCCAATACGTAACTAGGATTTGCTACGTACCGCCTCAACTGTGACATGTAGAACTACCTCTAATGAAGTTGGCAAGTCTAGTCGATAGGACACTGCACTGACCCTCTCAAGAATGGTGAAAGGTTCGATGAATTGCGGACTAAGCTTTCTGCCTCCACCAAAGCGAATCGTGTCCCGTGTCGGAGAAATCCTTAGGAACACCAAATCTCTAATCGAGCACAAAGAAAGATTCAATACAATTTCTAAGGCAAACAATCACAATCAAGTACAATCAAAAGAACTAAAGCTATACCTCAAACTCTAGTGGTCTTCGGTGGCTATCGGCCCAATGCCGTTGTCTGTCTTGCGCCACCCAAAGTCTATCTCTAATCAGCTTGACTTTCTTCGCTGCATCCATAATCATCTTCGGGACAAGCAAAGATCTCTCACCAACGTCATCCCAAGATAAGGGAGTGCGACACCTCCGACCGTATAGAGACTCAAATTGTGACATCTCTATACTAGCCTGGTAGCTGTTGTTATAAGCAAACTCTACTATATGGAGATGGTACTCCCAAGATCCGTCAAAATCTAGCACACAAGTGCGAAGCATATCCTCGAGAGTCTGAATAGTTCTCTCTGACTACCCATCCATCTGAGTGTGATATGCGATACTAAACTTGAGTTGAGTGCCCAAGCTAGCCTGCAAACTCCTCTAGAAGTGAGAAATAAAGCGACTATCCCGATTCGAGGCTATACACATATAAGCCCATGCAACCTGATGATTTGTCTCATATACATCTCGGTCAACTTTTTCGTAGACAAACCCACCTTGAAAGGCAAAAAGTGGGCCGATTTGGTCAACTTGTCAATGATGACCCAAATCGAGTCTTTCCTTCCCGGAGATCGTGAAAGTCCAGACACAAAATCTATGGTAATTTGTTCCCACTTCCACTTTGAAATGGATAATGGCTGAAACAAACCACCTGGCCTCTGCCACTATACTTTCACTTATTGGCACACTAAACATCTGGATACAAACTGTGCTACCTCTCGCTTCATGCCATACAACCACACGTGTACATCCTGTTGGCACTAGGATGCATAGAGTACTGAGAATGATGCGCTTTCTAAAGAACCTTCTCCTGCAGCTCTCTACTAGGCACGCAGAATCTACTACCATGCCTCAATGACCCATTCTCGACAATAGAGAACTCATCCAATAATCCTGTCTGAACCTGTTCTCTTATGCTTCTCAGAGTCACATCATCAAACTGTGCTGACTGAACCATGTCCGTCAACTCAAACTAAATATGTAAGCTCCATATTTGCATCTCCATCCCAGGAACTACCACCTTGATACCCAAACTATTCAGATCTGCCAACAAGTGACGGTCTACGGTCAAGTGCATAGCTACCGGATACCTGCTCAAGGCATCGACAACTACGTTGGCCTTTCCTGCATGATACTGCAATGAGATATCGAATTCCTTCATCAACTCTAACCACCTCTCTACCTCATGTTCAGCACTTTATGAGTGAACACGTAGTTCAAGCTCTTGTGGTCTGTAAAGATTTTCACACGCTCTCCATACAGGTAGTATTTTTATATCTTCAGAGCAAAGATAACAGCTGTCATCTCTAGATCATGGGTTGGATAGTTTTTTTTATGAGGACGTAATTGTCTAGATGCATAAGTAATCACCTTCCTATACTGCTGAAGAACGCAACCCAAGCCTTTCCCAGAAGCATCACTATAGATAGTAAAATCAGCTGTCCCTGATGGCAACATCAAGATAGGAGATATAGTCAACCTCTTATTCAACTCATCAAAGGCAGTTTGGCACTCCTCGGACTATACAAACTCTACGTCCTTCCTCGTGAGTCTGGTCATCGGCTCTATAATCCTGGAAAAGTCCTGTACAAACTTCCGGTAGTAGCCTACCAGGCCTAATAAACTCTGAATCTCTACAACTGTGCCTAGTTCGGACTAAGACTCAACTTTTAAAATCTTCTTCATGTCCACCGAGATCATCTCCTCAGTCACAACATGACCCAAGAACTCCATCGACTCCAAGAAGAACTCACATTCGACAGCTTCTTATATAGCTGCTCCTTCCTGAGGGTCTCTAGCATAATCCTCAGGTGCTCCTCGTGCTCCTCTGGCATCTTTGAATAAATAAGAATATCATTGATGAATACCACCATGAACTTGTCAAGGTATTGATGGAATACCTTGTTCATCAAGTTCATGAACACCGTCGGGACATTGTTCAACCCAAATGGCATCACGTGAACTAATACAGGCCGTACCGAGTCCGAAAAGTAGTCTTTAGAATGTCTTCCTTCTTTACCTTTACCAGATGGTATCCTAACCTCAAGTCTATCTTCGAAAATACCTTCGCGCCGCTCAACTGATCAAATAATTTATCAATCTTCGACAGCGAATATTTGTTCTTGATAGTGAGGTTGTTCAGTGCCCTGTAATCAACCTACATGTGTACCGATCCATCCTTTTTCGGTACAAACAAGACATGAGCGCCCCAAGATTAAGAACTAGATCTGATAAATCCCTTGTCCTGCAGCTCATCTGCCTGCTTCTTCAGCTCTACCAACTCACTATTATTGATCCTGTAGACGTGTTGCGAAATAGGCTATGTTCCCGGCACAAAGTCTATAGAGAACTTAACATCCCTGTCTGACAGCATCCCCGACAACTCCTCAGGAAAACATCCAAAAAATTTGCTATCAATGGATGTGGCAGCTCCTTCTCTTCCTCCATAGCACTACAAATAAATCCATCCCTCTGTTCCGCTGCCCCTCTGACAAACTCGAACTCTGGCTCTCCTGGCAGATCGAACATAACTCTACCTCCTCTACAGTCTATGTTAGTATAGTGCCTACTCAACCAACCCATGGGAATAAGAAAGTAGAATCCTTGCATTTTTTATGGGAATAAGAAAGTAGAATTCCTATCAGATTTTATTTCCTATGTTTGGTAAAACAAGAAAATATTTAAGAAAGACCATTTGATTTCCTTTCCATGTTTCGTTGGTGTAGGAAAGGAAAAAAAGAAAGAAAATATTATTGTTCCAATAATATCCAATGTCAACATAATTATAAGCTACATAATACGAAGAGTTAATTGGTAAAATAAGGCAATAAATCAAGGCTATTTTTGTCATAATGTTTGGTAATTAATGTTGGAAAAGAATGTAATACCCCGTCCCACTCAGTTCAATCGGAGGAATCAAAATGCCAACGGTGTTTGGACTTAGCCATGCGACGGCCTGCTCGAAGTCCTGCTCGGACAAGGAAACTCCTCGATCAAGTGGGTGACTTCTGTGAACTTGCCTCGGCTTGACCTTCATACTAATAAAATGAATATTTTCAATGTACTGAATAGGCTTGATAATAGAATAGGCGAATCCACATAGCTAAGGAAATAATCTCAACTTGGGTTAGATTAAGTTAGAATATGGAGAGGTGTAACCACCACTTTTTCGGAACAGGGGTATTTTTTGACTTTTTTCTAATTATTGTTATTAGTATGATTTCATATTATATCTTGAGTGACAAATTAGTTCTTAAAACTAGAATTTATATTTTGATTAATTATCTAAATAATTGATAGTACACATGTGTTATTATTGAATATGACTAATGGTTAGCCTTTGACTAGTATAGTGGTTAGTGATCCTAGAGGACCTAAACTAACTTATCATGACCATCCAACTAGATGATTAGGACTATCCTAAATGACCTTTAGTTAGCCTCTGGCTAGATTAGAAGATTTAGTTAGAAAACTTGACTAAACACCTAATTAGGAAAGGAGGTTCAATCCCTAACTTGTCATAACTAAAGGGAGGGGTGTAGTGGACCTTTTCTAATTAACCAAACCCTAAATTTAACACCATATGGTAGCCCACCTTCCTATTAAAGCCCCACTTCATCTTCTTAATCTTTTCATTTTTATTTCAAGCCCTAATTTAGGAGCTTTTTCCCCAAATTGCTCCTACACCCAAATTTTCTCCAAATTGAGCCAAATTCGTTTCATTCTCTTCCCCTTGGAGAGAAGAAGCCTCTATTGGCTAGCTAAGAAGGGATTGGAAGGATTTGGAGACTTGAAGCTTGGTGGAGATCAAGATCTAGGAATTTTATATTTGGAATCCATCTTCCTTTTGGTATGAGCTCTCTAAATCCTTCCATTTCATTTCATTAGTGTAAATACATTCATTTAGGACCCCATTTGCAATAGGGTACCATTAGAGAGGAGTTGAGGCTCTCCTCTTCCTATTTGAAGGTTTTTTCCATTTTATTTTGATACAAATTGGGGGAAGTCGAATTGGTGACAACCAAGTGTTCGGTATGTGTCCCCGAAGGAACTTTCGTATCCTTTTTGAGTCGAGATTGGGTGTATGTGTACTAAATAGGATATGTGGCATTGTGTCATGGTATCTCATGCTATACATGGTTAGATTTAGGTAGGTATATACATGTGTTTCTTTTGTCTAAAATAACCCAAATTTGTCATAATATTCATCTACGTTTTTAGTAGCCATAGCAACTTAGAAATGTCATAACTCCTAGCTCAAGACTACGATTAATCTCCCTTTTTTTAAAAGAACCGTATTTATTAATAGGCCAAATTCATTCTAGAACTTTCTAAAAACTGTTTGAGTGTCAGCTGTCCGAAAGACGAACACGTTTCGGTCTTTTCGTGATTTAGTGAGCTTCCGAACACGAAAATGAGATCCGTTTGAAGTTTCGAAAAGCTAATACGAAAGCCTATGACATACTTTAATCGTAGAATTTAGTGAATAGGTCTAATAGATACAGTATTAATTTTAAGTAGAAAAATGACTATACGACATAGACATTTTGTGTATCCGATGAGCCTATGTAGTATGGATATTAAGTGAATGTAGGTATCACAGGTTGTCAAGTATATGTATGATATAGTACATATATATATATATATATACATACATACATACATACATACATACATACATACATACATACATACATACATACATACATACATACATACATACATACATGTATTATTATTAGGTAATATGTGTTAGTTAGTGCGTGTTAATGTTGATACAAATGGTTATCAAGTAAGCTAAATATAGATAAGTTATGTGTCAAGGTATTAAAGTTGTCGACAAGGTACTAGTGTAATACTTGGGTACCATGAGGATATTGGTATCGTGACACTCAAGTATCATGAGTAAGGATAAGTGAGTATTGGGACTTGAGTAAGATATCCTATTTGGTATCAAGTATTAGTATTAGAGTTAGTTGGATAAGTATATAGGAGTATAAGGTATTGGTCAAGATACTAAGATATTGGATATTAGAACTAGGTAATAGATATTATCAAGATGTCAAGTGCTAAAAGTAGGATGAGTGAGTCCATGTGTGTATGATTGGTAGAGTATGGAAAGCATAGGATATCCTGGGATAATTTTGACATGTAATGGAATAGAAGGGTATATTGATATATAGGTATATAGGTAAACATATTGCTATAATCTATAGCTATACATATCATAAGGTAAGGATATAGATATCTTGATATCAATTATAGGTAACCTAGGATACATATTTATGCATATATGTATCGAAGATCAAAGGTAGATATCTATAGGTATATGTATATATTGTAAGCCCCCTGAATTTAGGGCTTATTATTTTTTTTTAATTTTATAAATCAATTATTTGCAATAGATATTATTATTTGATTATTATTTGATTTAATGTCCTTTTCCGTGATTTTGACTTCTGGAGCGTCAGGGATGCCAATCTCTAGAAACTCTTTTCATCAGTGTGTAGTAGACAAGATTACCTTAATGTTGATATATCATGTCCCATCCAAACTTGTTCCCTTGAACTCTTTTTGCTTCACACAACTTCGGGTCAATTTAGACCATTGATCATTAAATAATTATTGATTAATTTTCCCACTTTTATCTTTGATCATCATATGCACGTTACTGTAACTTTTAATTTAGGAGCACAAGGCTAGTCATTTTTTTGAAACCAACTCCTCACGCATGATCTACTTGAGACGCCCTACATCCCTGACCTTTGTGTCCCACTCAGACACACCATCTTGTGCTTCATTTGCTTTGCACAACTTTTGGGTTAATTTAGGCCGATTAATTATCCAGCATAAAATGTGACCTGACTTCCAAAATTAATTTCGGAACCCGACATCGATCCAACCTAGTCGACCCAAAATATGGACATGGCCCACACGAAGCCTACTACCCACATGACACTTGTGTCCCATTTATTTGAGCCCCCGTATGCTACTTATTTATCCATGTTCATAAATATCTAATTAAATTCAATTATTGCACCATGTCCGATTTTGACCCGACCCGGCTCAACCGAACCCAACCTAAACTTCATGTTGCCCCTCATGAATACCCACACACACTTTTTCCTACCAAAAATATTAAATACCTACTCTACTTATTTTTAAAATATTCATGGATAACCCCTTGATTTAATTTCCTAAATAAGTAATCTATTCCCTACATAAAATCCTAGCCTTTGGTTCCTATCCATCAATCCTAACCCTCCATCTCACACTTGGCACTCGCTCCCACAACCCCCTCCATATTGGCCGGCCCTAACTTTGATATCTATCACTCTCTCTCTCTCCTTCCTTTAATAACACACACACACATATTTCTCTCTCCCTCTCTCATTCTCCAACAGCAACCACCATCAACATGCAAAAGTGTGTCAAATTACATTTTAGAACATGTATGAAGTGTTTCAAAATGACATTTAGAAACAGTTAACGGCCGTTCCAAAAGTAATGTAGGAACGCATTATATATGTTCCAAAATATGCTTTTGGAACATCTAATAACCGTTCCAGACTAAATATAGGAACGCTTTATATGCGTTCCAATTATTGCAATGCCACTTTTAGGAACGATTATG
This sequence comes from Iris pallida, assembly GCA_029216955.1. Lineage (NCBI taxonomy): Eukaryota > Viridiplantae > Streptophyta > Magnoliopsida > Asparagales > Iridaceae > Iris > Iris pallida. The sequence goes on along the minus strand of JANAVB010022600.1, from coordinate 1,364,982 downwards.
ATATGTTCCTAAAAATATTAGAAACATATAAAAACTATTCATAAATGTCTTTTTTGGTGTAGTGGCTCAGCCCCAACCCCCACCAGCGACATCCCAACTCCAGCCTCCTTCCTTCTCCTCCTCTTCTTCTTCTTCAACATCTCCACCACCATCATTTACATCATCATCACCATTAACACCACCACCTCCATATTTCCTCTCCTCCTTCTTTTTTTTTGTCACGCCGCCGCCGTCGCTGTGGCTGTGCCGTGGCTGCGCCGCCGTGCCAGGACAGCGTAGCCCCCCTGCAGCAGCAGCGCAGCCCGGGCAGCAACAACAGTGTGGCACAGGTAGCAGCAGCCGCGCGTCGCTGCCGGCAGCCGTCGCCGCCATCGGCGAGCCTCCCTTGGCATGGCGCACCCCCGGGCAGGCCCCCATGGCCACCGCCTTCTTCCCCAACGAGCCAAATAGCCGATTCGTGCGTTTGGCACAGGTTCCCGCCGTGACGCGCTCGGAATGGATTTTAGAATGGCGTTCCATCGCAGCGCCCTCGTGTACATTTCTTGAGAAATTCGACCGTTAGATCGATGATGTATTTGCTCCGTCTCAATCTCGATATATTTCTCTTCACTCCCCTCAAGTTTCATCCGTTAATTTTATCGTTTGATACATCAAAATTGGCCACCAAGTTGACGCTTTAAATTGTGTAATTTTTGGACAGTTTTGTGGAGCCAACTTCGTCAGTTCGTATTTCCTCTATCGCAGCTCCATCTGGCGTACCACTGGTTCCTATGCGTAGCTGGTATAACCCTCTTCCTACCACTTAAGTTTTATTTCATAATGAGCACGTTTGATTGGTTGAATTTGACGCCCAAGTTGGCCGTCCGAATTCATAATTTCTAACTTGTTAAATTCTATTTTTGAACTCGGGACTCTAGATTCAATTTTTGATACCACCAGTAGACTCGTGGCATCGTTCTGGAACGTTTTCATATAAAATTTGTTAGATTTGGAGGTCGTGGGCCCTGGCACGTATTTCGGTATAAAGCAGACCCCACAGTCCGGGTCAACGGGACTTTTTGATGTCGGCTCATCGAAATCCAATTCTGGATAAACCGTTGAGTTTGTATAGTCATTCTGGACTCGTTGACATATAATTTGCTAGGTTCTAGTAGACATTGGTTCCGACACGCATTTTCGTGCAAATAGGATACCAATATCCGGGTCAACGGGTTATTTTGAGGTCGGCTCATCGGAATCCAATTTTGGACATATCTTTGAGTTCGTATCGTCATTCTGGACTCGTTGACATATAATTTGCTGAGTTTTGAGGATATTGGCTCTGACACGCTTTTTCGTAGAATTCGAAATTTCAATGTCCTGGTCAACGGACCAATTTGAGATCGGGTCAATGAAATCCAATTCTGGATATGCCGTTGATTTCGTATCGTCATTCTAGATTCGTGGACGTATAATTTGTTAGGTTTGGTGGACTAGTATCCTTGTACTTTTTTCGGTGCAAAGCGGCTCCGACACGGACACCGTTTTGACCCAAAATTTCTTTTTTGCCCCTGTGTCCAAATTGGACTTATGGATAGGTTATCCTAGCTAATTTGACTATTCTGGACACGTTGGTGATATTTGTTTCATCATCCGATAATGTTTGTAGATATTTCTCTGTGTATTACCTTTTATTATAATTAATTCTTATTAAGTTTGTATTTCGGAATTAGTGCAACGAAACTGAGATCAGTCGATTCCAGTGATCTCACATCACTGAAATTGGTAAGATGATCATGTGGATCACTGTGATAAGATTTTTAACCTTACCATTGATTATCTTATCTCGATTTACGTGTCGTAGGTTTTGATGCACGAATAACGAGGTACAACTTGATATTTTAATTCTTAGATTAGAATTCATCCTGTTTGACCAAGATATATGGTATCTTGGTAGGTAATATTAGGAATAGTATGCTTAGGCTAGTTTTGACCTTGGTTGACCAAGTTAGACTGCTTGACCAAAAGTCAACTATCAGTCAACACTTGGCCTAGAAATGTCTAGAACTTGACCAGAGTTGACCGATTGACCAAAAGTCAACCGTTAGTCAACATTAGCCTAGTTTGACCAGAGTTGACCAGTTGATCAAAAGTTAACTGTAAGTCAAGCTTTGACATAGTTTGACTTAGTTTGACTTGGTTTGACTTCCTGTGACCTAGTGTGACTCAGTGTGACCTAGTTTGACTTAGTTGAACTGAGATTTGACCTAGATTACATAGCTTATACTATATAATCCTGCCTAATACTGTTGAACCCTAATTAGCTTATATATATCTCATTATTAGGTTTATGGCATCACTCTGAGCATCGACCCCATTTGACAGCTCATGAACGCAGGCGAGTACATTCACTGATAGTTTTTATTGTCTTGATATCTGCTATATCCTATTCAGTTGTAGTGTCTTACTTGATTTCTCAACATGATGGTTCACAGACTAGTATACGTCGGATCATGACATGAGATATTGTTCCTAGATTTTTGTAGTATATTGGTATATTTCCTGTCTTGTTTCCTGTACTTGTATAGACACCGATTCCGGAGAGGGAGTAGTTACCCTCTTAGGGAATCTCGTGTCATGACGTGTCATGTCCGGTTCCGTTATACTATTCGGGGACGGGGAATTATTAGGGGCTATGTGATCAAAGCCACCCTGTCACTATATTCTTGTGCTTGCGCCACCCTCACTTCACGTAGGGTGTAGCGAGATCTTATTTCTTGTGCTAATTATCCAGGTTGGCCGGCATGACCTTTCTAGTGATTTTCATGTGATTGTCGGGCCAAGTGGATAGCCTGTCCTGTAACTTTCCCAAGCCGATCACATAACACTCTAATAATTCATGGCATATTTTATATTTATTTTATCACATCATATATCCTACTCAGTTCTACATTCAGTACTTTTCTTACCATGTTATGATATTCAGTACTCACATGGTCTACATGATCTTATGCTAAACCTTGATTGAAGGCTATGTTCTGTTCGGGAGAAGGGTTACAACTCCGGTTCTTGTTTAGTTTACGGGTTGTAACTTGGCTTTCGAATAGTTCCCAAGTCATCCTATATCTTTGTCTTGTATTTTATTATATTGTCTCTTATAGATTTTGTCAATTCATATGGAACTGCTGTTAGTGTTTGTACTTTCTTATTTTTTTGACAGGATAACCGTTAATGTTTACAGAGTGCATGTTAGCTGATTGCTCTACCTTTTACGGGTATGGCCAGGATAGAGTTTGATGAGGCATTACCCCTGGAGCCCGTAGATGATATAGCCCCTGTTTGGACTGTTAGATAGGTTTGCCTGGATTGCGATCCAGCTAGTATTTTCATACTATAGTTTTTATATTATATTTTGAGTTTTTGTGATGTGTTTATATCTCTGAGCTTGTGTTGGGTCTTGAACTCCTTTTCAGTTTTTTTTCTATCATATTTCTACTTCGTGTTATCTATCCTAGTTTGTCTTGTGATTGAGTTATGCCATATTATACCTCCGTATGGAGATGACAGGTACCCTTATATTTTGTCTACTTGTAGTATTTATAGACGACCTATACAGTATTCTACCGCCGATTCTGTGGCGTAGGCTGAACGTAACCATGTACTCGTGCCCCTAATCAGGGTGCGGGTCGTGACACATATAGAAAAAAGATACTAGAATACATGTTATATTACATAGGGTATAGGTAAGATAGCCATGACATGGTGCAAAATGTAGGATACTTAATGAATTAATGTATCATGACATATCAAGGTATAGGATATGTCAAGTATTAGGTAGAACATATGGTATCCTAAGGATATGCTATCTATATACGTATATTTAAGTGTATATGTATATGTATAGGTAGTTAAGTAATTCTAAGGATAAAGGTAAGGGTACAATATCATATATATATTTTATATGGGTATCATATAGATACCAATATTATAGGATACATAGGAATATAGATATATATTATACGTATAGTATAAGGGGTATATTATACCATGTGGATATGGTATATGGGTATCTTGGTGTACTATGACATATAGGGTGGATATATATATATATAGTATATGAGTAAGAAAGTAACCAAGCACCATAGATAAGTATAGAAAAACGTGTATAAGGGTATCATAATGGGTAAATGGTTAGCGATATGGGTCTATAGTAGGATATATAAATATATGTATATAATATAGATAAAGGGTAAATGTTTAGATATGGGTAAAAGGTATATTAGTATATGTTATGGGTAGGTAAAGGTAATGGTATATGTAATAGGCATTGGGTACATCCATGTATATATAAAGGAAATTGGCAAAAGTAATATTAACAAGCATGGACTAGAAACGAGGTATTATTAGCTATTATAGCTAATACCTTCAAGGTATAAACCTAGAAACGAGGTATTAACAAGCATGGACTAGAAAATCTAGTTTACGTAAGGAATTGACCCTAGAACTAAGGTATTAACTAATAGTTAAGGTATTTGAGATATGAGCTAAGGGTAAGTGGATAGTATCTATAGATAATATATGTGATTTAGGATACCATAGTATATGTGGCTTGTCGAGAATTCATGCATGATATATATGTATATGATATAGTACTATAAGGTATCCCAGAGTATATGGGTCTATGGTTAGAATTATGACTAACTTAGATAGAGTTGACCCCTTTGACAAGACAATTGACCAAATCCTAGATGTTGACTTAGTTTGACTAATAGTTGATCAAGGGTCAACTTTTGACCTACAGAGGCCTAGTATCTTGTAGATTGTATTGTACACTTTAATTATTATATTATGAACTCATTGGAACCTGTATTGTTCTAAATAGGATTCTGTGACTCAAGTTTGGACATCTATACATATCAGTTGCTTATGGTATCAGGCGAGTACATTCTTTAATAGTTTTTATTGTCTTGATATCTGCTATATCCGATTCAGTTGAAGTATTTTACTTGATTCCCGACACGATGGTACACGGACTAGTATATGTCGGATCCTGTCATGAGATGTTATTCCTGGACTTTCCTGGTATATTAGTATATTGTTCGATCTTATTTTTCTTGTACATGTATAGACACCAATTTGGGAGTGGGCTGGCCCCCATCTTTTAAATCCTGTGTCATGATGTATCATGTCCAGATCCATTATACTATTCGGAGATGGGGAGTTATTAGTGGTTATGTGATCAATACCCCTCCTGTATTCCAATTACTTTCTTGAATCTTAGCTCCACCCTCACCACAAGTAGGATATAACCTGACCTGATACTGTTTGTCTCATAGCTTTCTATTGTGGCCGGTCTGATCCGATTTTCTTGTATTTTCTGATTCATAGTCGGTCAAATAGAACAGCCTGATCCCGACCCAAGCCGATCACATAATGCACTAATATCTTAAGACACCGTTTATGTTTACATTATACATCAGATATTCCTGTACTATTCTATATTCCAGTATTTTATATCCTGACATGATCCCAGTTTTAAATATCCTGTTTATATTCCAGTTTTGATATTTCATCTTGTATTTCATTATAATTGTCTCTTATAGAATTTGTTAATTCATATGGAACTGCTGTTAGCATTTGTACTTGCTCATATCCTGACAGGATAACCCCGTTGATGTTTACAGAGGATTTAGATGCTGACTGCTCGACCTTCTATGGGTTTGACACAGACGGAGACTTTGACCAGGATCTACCTTTGGTGACAGTGCCTGTAGAGGATGTACCTTCTGTAGTAACCTAGTCTAGTAGGTTGACTAAACTACGTTCCACCAAGATATTTGAGACTTGTAGTATACTTTATATTCAGGATCTTTTGTTGTGTCTTAATTTTTGAACTTCTGTCTGTGACTTACATCCATTTTAGTTTATCTACTTCCATAATATCTTTATGATATTCATGCTTATCTTCCTTAGATGTCTTGTGATTGAGTTAAGATTATATACCTCCGTGCGGAGATGACATGTTTATATACTGTGTCTAGATGTTATATTTCTAGTTGACCTATACAGCGTTCTACCGCTGACACTATGGCGTAGGCTGGACGTACCCACGTTCTCGTGTCCCTAAACAGGGTGCGGGTCATGACACATTTTTGTGGTGACCCATGCAGGTCAGAGTCACAACTAATACGATTTCGTAATGGTGCTCGACTTAGAGTACTAATTATGAGCCTGCTATTAGGATTATGTAACCCAACTTTTCTAATTGTTGGTTTTAAAAATAATAATAATAATAATTCATAATTAAATATTTTTTAAAAATATTTCATGATTACTTTTGGAGGGAGATTCAATTTTTTAGCAAATAACTAATTTTCAAATTAACTTGGAGTGGTCCCCACTCCCTAACAACTTGTAACCACCTCTCTAACATATTTTGAGTTGATTGTGCAAATTATGAAAAAGAGGGGGACCTTTTTGCTAAATTGGTTTTAGTGGGAGGTTTTTTTTGAATAAACCCAACCTTATTTTTCATTCTGAGTGAGGAGAGAGAATCATTTTCCCTCTGCTTTCTTCCTGAGAGTCGAGCCTCTCCTTTCCTTCACCTTCCTCAATTCTTTTTAAACCAAATCCCTAACCCTAACTTCTTTGGAGGGTGGCCATGGCGGAGCCGACCACTACCTCATCGAGCTTCTCGGCTTCGACAGCGTGGAGAGCGCCTCCTCTTGGCGACGGCGGGAAGGGAACCGACGATGGCGGCTAGATCCCGGCTGTGCATGGTCCACCACGATGAACAACGATGGTTGATCATCTCTGGCGACGACGAGGCATCTCCTCCACGATGACGACGACGAGAAACTCTCGTTCCCGGCAGCGGACATATCCTCTATGACGAGCTTGACGACGACTACATCGATCTCCGACGATTCCTTCTTTCCGGCAACGCACATCGATCTCGGCGACTACGACACTGCTAGGTCGTTTCTTCCTCGATAGCGAGCCCATCTTGGCGATGGCTCGACGTACCTCCTCTTTTCGACATCATCCGTCGTGGCTAGCCGTTCCGTTCTGCAATAATAACCTAGGACATGCACACGGGTCTGGATCGGGGGTGACGGGCTTCGTCTTCTTCTTCGGCAAACTGTTTCGACGAATGAACAATTGGATCCCCGACGACGACGACGACAATACAGTGAGTTTCCTTTGACCTTCCTTTTCTTTGACAGCTTCTTGGATTGGTTGTTATAGATCAAGATCGATCCGTCGAATGAATGATCATTGGTTCTTTCAATTATTCATCCGATTTTATAGAGTTTGATACATTCTGTTCTTGATTCACTCTGGGTTCAGGAATCATTCCCTCATTTGAATTTGTTTCTGTTCAGAACGCCAAGTGTTTGAAGAATTGCCTCTAAGAGTTCGGATCGTGTCCGGTTCAGTTGGACGTGTCCTTGATTCTGTCGAATTCTTCTTCAGGTATTATGCTATCACCTTCTTGATTGTAATTTCTATATCGATTTTGATATGAGTAGTTTGTCCGGCTGTGTGTTTTCAATGCCGGGATTGATAGAATTGGGTGTGGCGTGTCGTTTGTGTTGCATGTCCGGGGCTGATATATGTGCCAGACCGATAGCCGTGTCCAGCGTGTCATATTCTGCGTGTGCGTGTCCGGGCCGACAACCAACAGGACCGGCTTTGCCTATTCAAATTATTAGTTTATATGTAATCCTTATTCATTTAATACAAACCTGGTTGTATAATTTTCCCATTCTCATAATTATTGTAAAAGTTTTATTCTGCATCCTTCCTATTCTATTGAAGTTAGCTCTGTATATTTTTTCTTTATGTAATTTGGTTTTGTGCTTGAGTTTAGTGGTGGGTATTTGGATGGAAAGGGAAAGTAGCCGTTGGTTTTTAAATCTAGATTTGAGTTGATGAGGCTTTGTATGGTATTTGTTGGGTCTGAGTGTAAAAAGGCTTAGCTTATGTGTGATTGTATAATGCATTTTGCTGGGTTGAGGGGCTCTGGACATTGTATATAGTTGCTAGGCTGGCTACTTATATTCTTTGCTTAGGTTTAGTTTGCTGAGTTCTGGGCTGTGAGTTTTGAGGGACTTTAGTTATACTTTATGTACTCAGTTCAGATGTTAGTAAATTTGAGATGCATTCAATATATAGCCTATGGGCTAACAAGTTGATTTAAGTTGAGTTCCATTACATTTGGCTTGGTAATGGAATATGGGGGTTGGATTTGCCAATCAGTTGTAAGATCTTGGTGTCTGACTGGTCCAGGAGTGTTTTGCAAGTTAACTTATAGATTTTGTGCTGAGCATATTTTTGCCTTGGGAATTTTATAGTGAAGCTTCTGTATAGCCAAATTAAATTAATCTTAAGTATGGTTTCAGTAGATAGATTTTGATTGTTTGACCAACAAAGTAATTGGTCTATGAGCTGAAGGAATTAAGATTTGGACTATTGATGGGCATATTATAATTTTAGGAATACTTGGTAAGCGGGACTAGGTTAATTAGTGTGGAAGTAATTGGCAATTGTCCCTTACCAATAAGTTTATTTGTAGGAAGTTTGTTGCTAAATAATGTTTGATAAATTCCTAGAATAATTGTTCATCTAATAAATATTTTACTAGTGAGTTATTAGATTCTTAATTACTTTTAACTAAGGTTTTCTCTTACCAATTTATATATATAATTAACTTAAGATATCCTAACTAATATTTTTGGTAGGATGATTTAAGACCACTTATTATCTGGATATTACTTCTTAGCTATTAGAATATATATATATATATATATATATATATATATATATATATATATATATATATATATATATATATATATATATATAGTTAGCAAATAGTAAATTAATTATTGCCATTTATAGAGCTTAACCAACTTGTAATAAAACAGGTGGACATTCATACAGATTTTCTCCCTATTCCCGATCACCTGAGCAAGGCAAGTACTTTTCTACGGTCTTGTGCATTTACATTTCTTGTACCTTTCTTGTGACACGTCATGACACGATATCCTGTACTCCTGTATTTTCTGTTCTTGTACTTATTTGTGTCGGGTGGGTAAATACACTAGCTATGTAACCAAACCCCGATTACTATATTCATGTAGATAGCTTAGGCCTCGCACCGTGCACGCGGTCCCTAAGTCGTACTTTATTCATGTACTCCTGTACATGCTCCTGTACTCACCCCAGCCGGTCACATAGGCTAGTTGTATTTCAAACATGGTGCACTTTTCATGTCTTGTACTTCAGGTTCATAGTTATATTCCTGTACTTTACATTCCTATACTTTATTTCCTGTATTTTACATTCCTGTACTTTCCTGTTCATTTCCTGTATTTCATATCTAATGTTCTCCTGTACTCATTTCCATATCATGATGTTCTTGTTCATTACCTAGAACTGTACACTACTAAAATATGCTCTATTAGCGACGTTATTTAGCGACGGAATAAAATTCCGTCACTAAACATATAATATAGCGACTCCCTTCTATTGATGTCGCAAACCATCGCTGAATAGCGACGTTCAGCGACACTATATACACTACGTCGCTGAATAGCGACGTCCAGCGACATATTATTAAAATATGTCGCCTATATTAAAATTTTTGCGACGGTTAGCGACGTCGACTGGTATCGTCGCTAACTATTTTACTTAGGGCACGCTGTGCTCTTTTTTCCCCCCACTCGAACTTTTTTCCCCCCTCTCCAAATTTTTTCCCCCTCATCGAGCTCCTCCGGCGACTCCCTCCCCCCCCCACGATTTCCTCCGGCGACTCCCCCCCGGCGACCCCTACCCCGTCGTGCTCCTCCTCCTCCTCGAGCTCCTCCTCCTCGAGGTCAGGTAAACCCTAACCTAACTCCTCCTCCTCCTCCTCCTCCTCCTCTCCCACGGACACACACACACACACACGGACATATACGGACACGGACACACACACACACACACACACACATACACACACGGACACACACACACACACACACACACACACACACAGACACAGACACACACACACACAGACACAGACACACACACACATACTCCTCCTCCTATATTAGATTCGAATATAGGAATGGGTTGTTTAGACTGAACAGTCCTGTTAGTTTAAATTCTGATTTTAATTCCTTGTTCTCAAACTAATTTTGATGATTAACTTTCATGTTAAATACTTTCACCTGTGTGTTAGCTACTATGGTTAGGATTTGCATTGGACAAATAGGGATTTCGAAATGAATTTTGGATTGGTTTGGGGTTAATGAACTGTCACAAACCTGGGAACCATTTTCCTGAGAATGGCTCACACCACTGAGTTCACATGTACCATACACATCCACATGAACACTGAATTTCATTACATACATTACACTAGCTGCTTTTCCCTGTTAACACATTGTTTTCCCTGTTACATGTCCACTCTCTACACACACACACCCTTATTTGACACACTATTTTCCAGGTTGCAAATACACACACACATACATGTACCACCACACAACACCCTAGTAGCTAACTGCCATTTTTGACACACACCTATGTCTAAACCATATTTGACACATACACAAAATGAGAACAGTCCCATATACATTACACACATATGCAAACCTTTCACATACACCCTATCTATATGCACCATGTACTCTACACACACACATTGCCCCATTGACACAAAATGGTATCACATCCAAACACACACACTTGACACACTAGCCTATACTTGTCCACACCTATTTGTTGAACTGCCATGTACTATACACCCATACCCACACACAGGTTAGCACCATTGATAAACATAATATTTGATCTAGAAAAAAAATAATGACACTTTGTTTTGAGTAATAGAGGAAATCTTGGTTTGCATGCACAATTATATTGTAAACCTTATTTCGATCCACAATTCTTGGTATAATTAGTTCATTAGGTTTGCTAATACTTTTGAGTGCTTATATCCGAGGTTTGCCATCTTTATTTTCGAGATTTGACTGTCTAGATTGATACTGATCCATCCTTTGATCTCTGAACAACTATGGAGGTTTGTAGTGTAAGGGTTTCTTGATTGTGATGAATGTAGAAAATGTGTTCTAGTTTCATTATTGATGATTGTTGTTTAACAATATTTTTTGTTGTTGTTGTCTTCATGTTTGTTAAATGGTCAACAGTGTATCCATCTTTCCAAGTTGATTGGCATTCTTTAGTCTGATCAGTTTGCTTTGGTAACTCACTATTGCTCATTACTTGGTACTAGTTTTAGTTGATTGTGTTTTTTTAAGACTAAACAAATGACACCAAGATATTACTTGTGTGTATGAGATAGCTTGAGTTAACTTTGGTCATTATTAGTACTTGAATTATATGTTAGGCTTGTATAGCCTTGAATGGTGTGTGCTAGCTAGTATGGACTAGTTAGGGCCTAGTAAGATATGAATTATAAGGTATTGGTATTGGGATACCAATAGCGATAAGGTAAAGGGTACCTTGGTAGGTAATGACTAGAAATAGGATATTTGACTTAGATTTGACCTTGTTTGACCAAGGTTGACTATTTTGACTGAAAGTCAAAGTAGAGTCAACATCTGACCTAGATTGGACTAAGAGTTGACAAATTCGACTATAGGTCAACCCTTGACCTACTTTGACCTTGTTTGACTTTGTTTGACTTACCTTGACCTTGTTTGACTTAGTACAACCTAGTTTGACCTAGATTGCATATCATTGTTATTAGTAACTGTCCGCTACTAATGTGTGTCCCATAATAAGACATAATATATGAATTTGTGCCTATTGGATAATGTGTGTCCATCTTTGCAGAATTATTTCCAAATGGATATGAATTACTACTTGCGGAATCGTTCATGGATGTACAATCGTCGTCCTGATGATATGTGTGGTGTGCGGGATGAATACATAGTAGGAGTAGAGCAGTTCCTGCAGTTTGCTAAGGCGTTCCTTCAGTACATGGACGGCACCAAAATTAAGTGTCCGTGTCTGAAATGTCATAACGTGAAATATTATCCAGAAGTGGAAGTGACATATCATTTGTACTCGAGGGGTTTCACGCCTAATTACTATCAGTAGACCGCACACGGAGAACTTGTGTCTTTAGCATCATAGCCGGAGCCTTATGTTGAGCCGTATAAGCATGCGAGACCTAATTTTGTTTCAGATAATCATGCATACGACGACGGGTGTTTCCTCCTGGATTCTTCGACTCTACGAAGCATTTGCCGATTCATCTATCCTATGAGGCACGTGTTGGTGGACCCGTCGAATATCGATGGATGTACCCGTTCGTGCGACATTTGAATCACCTAAAAAGAAAGGTAAAAAATAAGGCACGGGTCGAGGGTTCTATTTGTGAAGCCTATGTTCTCGAGGAGATTACAAACTTTTGTTCGATGTATTTCAAGTCTCATGTTACAACTAATAGAACAAGAGCTTCCAGAAACGACGACGGAGATCATGAAAGTAATGATACAATATTGAAGGTATTCAATGCTCAAAGAAAGCCATCGGGTAAAATGAAGAAGAGATATCTGAACGATGATGAGCTAAGGGCTGCTCAGGTGTATGTATTACTCAATTGTGACGAAGAGGAAGTAGAGAAACTGGAGGGGTAAGTAAATAATACGTCTACATTATTTTAATATTATTGAGAATAATACTATCATATTAATTGTACGATGTTATTTTCAGCATATTTAATGATGATGTGAGGCCAGGTAGGCCACACATAACAGAAGAAGAACTAGAACAAGAAATGAGGTGTTATTTTCCATCATGGTTGAGTGCATATGTAAGACTTGAGAACTCTGTAATTACCTTTCTGTATATGCATTTGATTGAGAATGAGCTTAATTGCTTCTTTCGTGGTATTTAGGTCGATCGTCCATACGCAAGACTTGAGAATGAGTCTATTAGAACGCTAGCCAAGGAACCAATTTATGCTGTAAAAATTTGGCCAAGCTACTGTGTTAATGGGTTTAGGTTCAAGTCAACAACTTGCCCGATCAGAGACAACTTTATGGATCTCGACTCCACCAAAAACAACTGTTTGTGTATCATATCTTCGAACTACAAAGATATTGATGCGGGCAACGATTTCTATGGCGTGCTACGGGAGATCGTGGAGCTGACATATAGTTATGGAATAGAGCCTGCTAAGATTTTGTTATTCATGTGTGATTGGTTCGATTCGATTGAAGGTCAAGGTTGGAAAGTAGACAAGCACGGTCTTGTTGATATAAACTATCGGTGTCGATATCAAGCCTATGAACCATTTGTCCTATCAAGTCAGGCTCAGCTCGTGTACTTCACAAGTTATCCTAAACGGGGAACAACAAGGTTGGACTGGTGGGCAGTATGCAAGACCAAACCTAGAAATACCTTTGAGGTTGACGATATAGCTTATCAACAGGATGAACTACCTCTTGTAACAAATATTATAGAAGTGGACACGACGGAAGTTCCTCATTACACATCTAATTGTGTAGAAGAAGTAGAATTATCTGAAGAAGAAGATGCAGATGAAAGTGAAGATGTAGAGGAGGAGGAAGAAGAAGAAGATGAACTAAACGAACTAGATGAATTTTCAGAAGAGGATTAAAATCTGTGATGTCTATCATATAAATATGTATTTTTGTAATAATAAATCTGTGACACTTTAGTGACACTTTTATCTGTGACCATGATATTTTTTAAAAATCTGTGATGTCTATCATATAAATATGTATTTTTGTTTTATTGTCATATGTTATTATCAGGTATGACTAGACTAGGAGGACGACGCGGACGATCTTACATTAGGCAGTCCTGTCAGCCTCGGCCTGGGGATGGAGAGGGCAGTTCCGTACCCTCATCCTCATCTCCGAGTACGCCACTGTACCGTTCTGTTCCCGGTCCATTACCGGGACAGAGCAGTTCCAGCAGGTTGCCGACTCCTCCCTCGTCATCCAGCCTTCCAGATCCCACGTCCAGCATCCCTGATCCCCCATCCAGCATTCCTCCTGTCGACGGCTCAATGGAGAGAGCCGACGCCGAGCATATGGAGGACGGCGATCAGACTGATCCTGCCCAGGCAGGAGGTGAGAGCGACCCTCCATGCGCTCCCCCGGGCGAGACGCATATGGAGATATGGACGGACGGACCTATAAAGTAAGTTAATTAATTAATATATATTTCTCAAATAATTATATGTACATATATATTCATGAAAAATTATTATTGTATAGATATTGGACTTCTGCGGTACAGAGACAGCTGAGGGTATTTCTGAGGCAGAACTATGGTGGGCCTTGGATTAACTACTCAGATGCTCCCGCAGATAGGAAGGCCTTTTGGTTTGCCCACTTCAAGGTAAAAAATTTATTTATTTTTAAATTTTAATAATCATTTGTGTATATTATACAACTTTTGTATTTTACTTCTTGTAGAGGACCTATTTCTATCCACCACATCGGGCGGCGAGGATCGAGGGCCAATTTTCTGCCGTCGCAGCCAAGCTCATCCGTGATGCGAACCACGACCAGAAGTGTCGTGATCGCTCCGAAGAGCCGATCCATGGTTGGATCACGCCAGAGCAGTGGACTGTGATGAAGGCTAGATTCGCCGAGCTTAGGTACCAGGAGCGGTCTGACAAGGCCAAGGTGGCGTGATCGAGCGCCGGTAAGTGGTGTGGTTGCTCCATTCCGATGACGGAGCATTTTCGTCTTCTGGTACGTTTTCTATGACGGACATTAATTTATATATAGTTCGATAGAATGTTTAATACTAATAATAGATAATATATTTTAACAGGTAAAAAAGGGTGAGGACCCGAACATGGTGACCGTCTTCCTTGTCACCCATCGGAGGGCTGGGGAGTTCATTGACGAGAGGGCGACGTAGGCATATGTACGTTCTATTCTTTATATTAATTTACTATAATTTAGAAAACAGGAAAATAGATATTAATATAGACTTTAGCAAACACTTACACGTTAACAAACATGTTCTAGGCCGAGTTTGTTCGGCTATGTCACGACCCGCACCCTAGAGTTAGGGCACGAGAAGTGGGTATGTCCAGCCTACGCCGCAGTGTCGGCGGTAGAACGCTGTCCTAGGTCACAACATCTAACAATATAATGCTAAGCAGTTTATACTCCCCGAATGGGGGTGACATAGCAGAATATAAACTCAATCACATCTAAGGTAGAGCATAATGGAAGATAGATAAAACATGAAATCCATAAGAGATACAACAGATAGAAGTCTAAGTGTCTAAGATACATAACCCAAAAAACATCTCAAAGCTCAAATACAGTAATCCAAAGAGTAATACAACTCAAGACAACTAAAAACAAGTAAGAAAAATCCTAGCTATCTATACAACCTCTACTGTGTCTCCTCTAGGCTAGCAGGCAACCTCCAAGCTATCTGTAAAATTTATCAACAGGTCCAGTCAGGACGGAAGCGAGCACAGTACATCTCAACAGATCATAGCAGGAAAGGAAATATAATCATGCTAGAGAATAAAATATAGAAAACTGAAGAATAGCATAATGTAAGAGAGAGACTGTAAGTAAATATCTATGATATATAAAAGAGACAGTACTAGTGATTCAGAGTACAGGATAAACATGTGAATGGCATGGGACTGATTCATGATTACACTACTTGGAATTGATTCATGATTACACTACTTGGAATTATTCACATGTTTATTTATACTCTCCCATCCCCAATCAATACACAAGGATCCATTCAAGTTACGTTAAGATTCATGATTATACTACGTTGCCCATAAAGGGTGATTCATGAATTGATTCGTGAAGGCTCGATGATCATGAGGGTACATGAGTCACTAGCTGATTCCCGAAGATTCTTGATAATAGAAGCATGAGATACGTGATGTAAGTGAAACACACGAGACAAAAGTATCAGATGCTCCCGAGAGGGATAACATCTCATGAAGGGATCCATATAGTACCAATCCGTGTTACCAACGTGTCAGCATCAAGTAAGATAATCTAAAGCAGGAAATATAATCCTAAATATGATATGAAATAATCAGAGAATGTACTCGCCTGATATCCTGAACAGCTGATATAAAAAGATGGCCAACTGGAGTCACAGCTTCCTAGTTATAGCAACATAGGTTATAAAGAGTTCAATTTATATGGTAATTGAAATTATAATACAATCTACAAGATTCTAAGTCAATCTAAGTCAAAGTCAACTTTGGTCAACTATAAAGTCAAACTAGGTCAACTCTAGTCAATTGTGGTCAAACTAGCTAGGGTTGGGTCGACAATGGTTAACTAGTCTAGGTTAGTCAATTCTAGACTAAGTCACTTGCTAAACCAAGCACAAAACTAAACCATAAGCTAACAAGGCACACAAACTTAGTCATATAATGTATATATATTATTCACATTCACATATTCATATAAATAGATATATATAGGAAAGCTATATATATAGGCACATACATATATATAGAGAGAGAAAGCGAGGTAAAAGAGTAAGTGAGTATGTGTGTATTTGGCATGTGTGAAAGGATAGGTGTTAATGTTCTAAAATTTAGTGATAGGTAGGTGTATGTGACATGGGATACATGATGTCAAAGGGTGTATGAATGCATGTGTGTAAAAGGTTACAGTTAACTCAGTTTATAGAAATGCATACATACATACTTACATTGTATATATGCATACATACATATCATGTATATTACATTACATGATACATACATGTATACTTGTATTATATTATACTTACATTCATGCATATTAGATACTTGTATTTATATTAACATATTGCAAACATTCATTTCATTCATGCATCTATGCATACCTATATGTTTTATACATATGCATGCATTGTATATTCTTATCATTTCATACATTAACATAGAGACATACAAATATGCACACATCATATATTTCATACTTTGTATTACTTTACATATCGTGTATATATTATCATTCATTCCTTTCATATATTATATTATCTTTAAGTTGAATACATCATATATGGATACAATACATTATCTTGCATGCTTGTATTCATATATTACATTCTATATTATATATATACATGTATTTCTTCCATTCATTCATACTTGCATCATATACTCTACATTACCATACATCTTATCATTATATATTGTATTACAATATTTATGCATTATGCATTTATATCTATTATTATATATATATCTTACATTCATATCTAGCATTCATTATATACTTTCATGCATACATTGTATATCATTCTTTCATTCATGCATTTATGCATTGCTTATATGCATTATATTAATTGCATTCCTACATGCTTGCATTCAACCATATATATACATTAATAAGAGAATATATATCATATATATCATTTCATTCATCTAACATATCATACATTACATACTCTATATTCATTTAATATCCATACTACATAGGCTCATAGGTTACACAAAATGCATATATCGTATAGTCACTCTTCTACTTAAAATCAATACTGTACAAATTGGGAATTCACTAAATTCTAGGATTAAAGTATATTATAGATCTTTGTGTTAGCATTCCGAAACTTTAAACGGATCGCATTTTCGTGTCCGGAAGCTCCCGGAATCGCAAAAACATCGAAACGCTTTCGTCTTTCGTACAACTGACACTCAAATAATTTTACAGAAAGTTTCAGAAAGAATTTTGATTATTAAAATATATTTTTGGAAAGCTAACTTCGATACGGTTCTTTTAAAAAAATGGGAGGTCAATTGGAGTTCTAAGCTAAAAGTTATGACATTTCTAAGTTGCTAGTGCTACTAAAAACGTGGATAAATATTATGACGAATTTAGGTAGTTTGAGACAAAAGAAACACAAGTATATAACATAATATATCAAGAACTCACTCTCTACACTAATATTATATATATATATATATATATATATATATATATATATATATATATATATATACTAGTCATAACCCGTGCCCATAGGGCATGGTTCATTTAAGGTATTCCCCCTCAAAATCTTAGACCCCCAATTTTAAACGAACAATAATAATTATGAGGCCCCCATCAAAATATTAAATCCCAACCACTGCTGGATGTGAATTTTCTTTGGATTCCCCATAAAACTCCACTCTCAATAATGCTCATCCACAACCATTATGAGTGCAAACCCCACTCTTTGGATTCCCCATAAAACCCCACTCTCAATAATGCTCATTCCCCATAAAATTCCACTCTCAATAATGCTCATCCACAACCATTATGAGTGCAAACCCCACTATTTGGATTTCCCATAAAATTTCACAACCGTTGATTCACCAAGATTAAATCCCAACCACTCTTTATCTTGGCACAGTCAGCCCTAGGATTCAAAAACCTTTGTGTTTTGTATAATATATATATATATATATATATGAGACACTATAGAACACATCTCCAATACAAAAATATGAGATTAAACATGTAATAATTCATTCATACATAACAACAACACATAGTGTGTCCAAATTTGAGGGTTTTCCCACATGGACACAACCACAACACAAAGGACACTCCTATGGCCTCCAAATGGACACGAAATGGACACAAATAGAGATACAACCATGGGGGTCATTCCTATGGATTCAAAATATTTTTATATGCATGTAGGGATGGATTATAGGAGAGATTATACCTTCTGGGAGAGAGGTTCAAAGGAAAATCCTTCCGACATGACACCGACACGTAGAGATTCTAAAAGGACACGAACGAGCTCCGAATCCTCCCAAACTTGGATAGCACCCTATAATCATGGAGTAGAGGAGAAATGAAGAAGATTTGGTGGAAGAAAGGGTTGATTTGGAGATGAAATCAATGGAGGTTCATCTCTAAATTAATTTGGGGAAGAACAAGAGAGAGAAAGTGGATGAAAACAAATGAATGAAGGAGTGACTCACTCCTTATCTCCCCCCATAGGTGGCTGCCCAAAAAGGGTGAGGTATCCCCTATTTGAATATCCAAAATTCCCTCCACTAATCTATTTGATTTAAATTAGGAATGGGTTAAAGGTCGAGATCAATTTAGTCTAGTTTTAAGTCTCTAATTAAACTAAACGTATTCATAAATAATTAGTCTAACTACTAACTAAAATTAATATTATGTGGACTAAAATTAATAACATATGGGCCACGCCTAACTAGTGTGTGGGTCCCACTAGAGTCAAACTACCCCTCCGGGTCCCCGTTTCAAGTCGGATTGAGTTAAAATTCGAACCCGACTCAAATAACCCCAAAACAATATCATAAATAATAAAATAAATTTCAAACCCAAAATAATATCATAAATAATAAAATAAATTTTAAAAATATTCAAAAATGTAAAATGATAAAAATACCCATGTTTCTAAAAACTGGGGGTGACAAATCTATCCACCTTAATAAAATTTTGTCCTCGAAATTAAAATGTTCATACTCCTTCTAGGTCAAACCCCCACAATCAAAGTCTCAGAACTTAAACAAATCCTATGATTTAAAAGGACGACATACAGGGTCATGGCATACGTTGGTAGTGAAGTCTCATCTATGTATACTAGTCATGCTAACCAAAACGATCATAGGGTATCAAAACACAAAAGCAATATAGGGTGCTAAACTAGAAAAGATACAGAAATAACAATCATCAAAACTGTAAGACAGTCTACCATCCTATATGAAACTGGTACTTATCAAAAATAAATAAAGATGACTTCCAATTATCTATAAAGGGGTACTATTCAAAGAAAATCACAATCAAAAGTTAAAGAATGAAGTCAATTGTATTGAAATCCAATCACAAAATATATATATATATATATATATATATATATATATATATATATATATAGAGAGAGAGAGAGAGAGAGAGAGAGTGTTAGAGAAGGAAAAGCTAGCATTATGTAAGGTTATGTGGTTCGTGTGTGTATGGGTGTATGTGGACATGTTCATATGGTTAGACAGTAGGCATGTATGTATGTGAAATATACATGAAGAGTATAGGAGGATTTGGGTTTCAAAACAACGGCTATCAAGTTACACTACTCATGACATATTGGTTAAACAATCTACAATACACAACCTATTTACTCATAACATGCATGGCTAACCATATACATACATACATATATATATATATATATATATATATATATATATATATATATATATATATATATATATATATATATATAAAGAGGTAGAGATTTAGTTATGTATCTATATACATTATAACATGTATGCATAAACTCTATATATATCTATATAGATATATGAACATAACATAGAGAGGAAAGGTCAGGTTTACATGGCAGTGTATACCAAGTTAGGATGTGTGTGTCCTTGAACAGGGTTATAGCTTAGTATTGAACGGTTAAATCCAATTTTATTTCAGCATTTACATACAAAATCTGAAAATAATCTAACATTTAAACAAGTGTAATATTAACATAATGCAGTTTCAGATTTTAGGGGTTTGAAACATCACAACCAACTCAATGCTCCCAATACATCCTAACATGATAGAGAAGAAACCCTAACATACTATCCATACATGTAGCTATGCATACAGCTCAATATTACATATTAAATCTAAAATTGAACTAAACATTTGAAATCAATGTGAAAATGTTAACATGTATTCAGTTTTATGATTTAGAGAAATTCGAACATCAACCAACTCAATGTTTATCACAACCTAACATGTAAGAATATGAAACCTAAATTTATATCCCTACATACCACAATGTATATAGCTCAAAATATTACATTTAAAACAACAAATTGAAGTAACATTTAAAATCCAGTATTAAGGGTTAATATGCACACAGTCTTAGATTTGACAATTTCAAACACAAAACTCAACCAATTTTTTTTTGAATTGAAACCCCAGGTATAACATACATGTGCAGTGATGTAAACATAACTAATAAAATAAAATTTATATTTAATTTACAAATTTAAACTGGAAAAAGCAGAGAACCAGTCTATGACACTGTAGTGTATCAGAAATATTGGGGTTTTGAGAATTTAAATGTCAACAACATATTAATATGTATTTAGATAGGTGGGAAATCAAAGTGTAACATGCATACGTATAAGGCAAAGGTCTGTGTCCACTATATATTCTCATGTCCCAATATAAAAATTAATTTCTACTTCAAGACCAACATTTAGATTCCTACTAAGATTGCAAAGTAGGTGATTGATGTAATCAAGACAGTTTTATTATTATTACTATTATTATTATTATTATTATTATTATTATTTAATATAAGAATAATAGCAAGAAGAAAATAACGATAAAATCTGTTCTACTTATTTGTTTAAAAGAAGGAACCATTTTGAAATCCAGAGCTAAAATATCAATCCAACATAAGGTCTAGCAAAATCATCGATTCATTGTATTATGAAAAACGTATAGCAAGAAGTTACACAAGGTTTACAATAACAGCTAAACCTACTCCTAAGTTAAATAATGAGAAACAAAACAAAATAAACAATACTTCTTCTTTTTTATAGAATGACTGAAACAAAAGTAGAGAAAACATGTTCAAGAATATTTAAGGTACAATCTGATAATCATATGCGTCTATCCAAAATTATGGTACTCTAAATCCTCGTCATACTAGTAAGCAAGGCTACGATAATCACATAGTCCTCGACTTAGGCACATACCTCTAGAATCATGGTATTTAAAATTTTCGCGATGTCGCTAGCTTGGCTGCGAAAACCTTAAATTCTCACACCCGAGAAATATATCCAAGTCAGACTATATGTCCTCACCATGCAGGCTAATGTGACTGTAGAAGACTAGATTCCATAACTTAGATGACCTAGCCCATAAAATTTTATCTTGACAAAAATTAAATTAAATCAACAATGGATACCCAAAAATCAAATTTATCAACGAACATCAAGATCCATAAATGAATAAAAATCCATCAAATCATATAAATACAAACTCAGATGCAACAGCTAACATCAAGATTCAAAATTCAATAATCATCCATCAAAATCAATAAATACAACTCAAATTCAACAATAATCCATCAAAATCAAATTCAACAACAGAAAGTAAAGATAAATCAAATCAAGGGAAGAAGAGTTTTCAAATCGAAGTTAAAATAAGATTCTCAAGGATCGTCCCAGGAACCTCTCAAGGGATCCTAACTGTGATTGAGTACCTTCAAAAATATATCCTAATCCTACTGCAGGCTGTAGTGATATTCTAGTTCGAATACCACTACATTTCTAATCTAGACCTGCATGGGCCACCACTAAAAATGTGTCACGACCCGCACCCTAGAGTAAGGGCATGAGAAGTGGGTACGTCCAGCCTATGCCGCAGTGTCGGCGGTAGAACGTTGTCCTAGGTCACAACATCTAACAATATAATGCTAAGCAGTTTATACTCCCCGAATGGGGGGTGACATAGCAGAATGTAAACTCAATCACATCTAAGGTAGAGCATAATGGAAGATAGATAAAACAGGAAATCCATAAGAGATACAATAGATAGAAGTCTAAGTGTCTAAGATACATAACCCAGAAAACATCTCAAAGCTCAAATACAGCAATCCAAAGAGTAATACAACTCAAGACAACTAAAAACAAGTAAGAAAAATCCTAGCTATATATACAACCTCTACTGTGTCTCCTCTAGGCTAGCAGGCAACCTCCAAGCTATCTGTAAAATTTATCAACAGGTCCAATCAGGACGAAAGCGAGCACAGTACATCTCAACAGATCATAGCAGGAAAGAAAATATAATCATGCTAGAAAATAAAATACAGGAAACTGAAGAATAGCATAATGTAAGAGAGAGACTGTAAGTAAATATCTATGATATATAAAAGAAACAGTGCTAGTGATTCAGAGTACAGGATAAACATGTGAATGGCATAGGACTGATTCATGATTACACTACTTGAAATTGATTCATGATTACACTACTTGGAATTATTCACATGTTCATTTATACTCCCCCATCCCCAATCAATACACAAGGATCCATTCAAGTTACGTTAAGATTCATGATTATACTACGTTGCCCATAAAGGGTGATTCATGAATTGATTCGTGAAGGCTCGATGATTATGAGGGTACATGAGTCACAAGCTGATTCCCGAAGATTCATAATAATAGAAGCATGAGATACGTGATGTAAGTGAAACACACGAGACAAAAGTATCAGATGCTCCCGAGAGGGATAACATCTCATAAAGGGATCCATATAGTACCAATCCGTGTTACCAATGTGTCAGCATCAAGTAAGATAATCTAAAGCAGGAAATATAATCCTAAATATGATATGAAATGATCAGAGAATGTACTCGCCTGATATCCTGAACAGCTGATATAAAAAGATGGCCAACTGGAGTCACAGAGTCCTAGTTATAGCAACATAGGTTATAAAGAGTTCAATGTATATGGTAATTCAAATTATAATACAATCTACATAATTCTAAGTCAATCTAGGTCAAAGTCAACTTTGGTCAACTATAAAGTCAAACTAGGTCAACTCTAGTCAATTGTGGTCAAACTAGCTAGGGTTGGGTCAACAATGGTTAACTAGTCTAGGTTAGTCAATTCTAGGTCTAAACAAACTAAGTATATGCAAATCAAGTATCCAAGATAGCTACTAACTTATAGCCTAAGTCACTTGCTAAACCAAGCACAAAACTAAACCATAAGCTAACAAAGCACACAAACTTAGTCATATAATGTATATATATTATTCACATTCACATATTCATATACATAGATATATATAGAAAAGCTATATATATAGGCACATACATATATATAGAGAGAGAAAGAGAGGTAAAAGAGTAAGTGAGTATGTGTGTGTTTGGCATGTGTGAAAGGATATGTGTTAATATTCTAAAATTTAGTGATAGGTAGGTGTATGTGACATGGGATACATGATGTCAAAGGGTGTATGAATGCATGTGTGTAAAAGGTTACAGGTTAACTCAGTTTATAGAAATGCATACATACATACTTACATTGTATACATGCATACATACATATCATGTATATTACATTACATGATACATACATGTATACTTGTATTATATTATACTTACATTCATGCATATTAGATACTTGTATTTATATTAACATATTACAAACATTCATTTCATTCATGCATCTATGCATACCTACATGTTTTATACATATGCATGCATTGTATATTCTTATCATTTCATACATTAATGTAGAGACATACAAACATGCACACATCATATGTTTCATACTTTGCATTACTTTACATATCATGTATATATTATTATTCATTCCTTTCATATATTATATTATCTTTAAGTTGAATACATCATATATGGATACAATACATTATCTTGCATGCCTGCATTCATATATTACATTCTATATTACCTATATACATATGTTTCTTCCATTCATTCATGCTTGCATCATATACTCTACATTACCATACATGTTATCATTATATATTGCATTACAATATTTATACATTATGCATTCATATCTATCATTACATATATATCTTACATTCATATCTAGCATTCATTATAAACTTTTATGCATACATTGTATATCATTCTTTCATTCATGCATTAATGCATTGCTTATATGCATTATATTAATTGCATTCCTACATGCTTGCATTCAACCATATATATACATTAATAAGAGAATATATATCATATATATATCATTTTATTCATCTAACATATCACACATTACATACTCTATATTCATTTAATATCCATACTTCATAGGCTCATAGGTTACATAAAATGCATATATCGTATAGTCACTCTTCTACTTAAAACCAATACTGTACCAATTGGGCATTCACTAAATTTTAGGATTAAAGTATGTTATAGATCTTTGTGTTAGCTTTCTGAAACTTTAAATGGATCGCATTTTCGTGTTCGAAAGCTCCCGAAATCGCAAAAACACCGAAATGTGTTCATCTTTCGTACAGCTGACACTCAAATAATTTTACAGAAAGTTTCAGAACGAATTTGGCTTAAAATATATATTTGGAAAGCTAACTTCAATACGGTTCTTTTAAAAAAATGGAAGGTTAATTGGAGTTCTAAGCTAAAAGTTATGACATTTCTAAGTTGCTATTGCTACTAAAAATATGGATAAATATTATGATAAATTTAGGTAGTTTGAGACAAAAGAAACACAAGTATATAACATAATATATCAAGAACTCACTCTCTACACTAATATATATATATATATATATATATATATATATATATATATATATATATATATATATATATATATATATATGAGACACTATAGAACACATCTCCAATACAAAAATATGAGATTAAACATGTAATAATTCATTCATATATAACAACAACACATAGTGTGTCCAAATTTGGGGGTTTTTCCACATGGACACAACCATAACACAAAGGACACTCCTATGACCTCCAAATGGACACGAAATAGACACAAATGGAGATACAACCATAGGAGTCATTCCTATGGGTTCAAAATATTTTTATATACATGTAGGGATGGATTAGAGAAGAGATTATACCTTCCGGGAGAGAAATTCAAAGGAAAATCCTTCCGACACGACACCGACACGTAGAGATTCTAAAAGGACACGAACGAGCTCTGAATCCTCCCAAACTTGGCTAGCACCCTCTAACCATGGAGTAGAGGAGAAATGAAGAAGATTTGGTAGAAGAAAGGGTTGATTTGGAGATGAAATCAATGGAGGTTCATCTCTAAATTAATTTGGGGAAGAACGAAAGAGAAAAAGTGGATGAAAATAAATGAATGAAGGAGTGACTCACTCCTTATCCCCCCCATTGGTGGCTGCCCAAAAAGGGTGAGGTATCCCCTATTTGAATATCCAAAATGCCCTCCACTAATCTTTTTGATTTAAATTAGGAATGGGTTGAAGGTTGAGATCAATTTAGTCTAGTTTTAAGTCTCTAATTAAACTAAACGTATTCATAAATAATTAGTCTAACTACTAACTAAAATTAATATTATGTGGACTAAAATTAATATCATATGGGCCATGCCTAACTAGTGTTTGGGTCCCACTAGGGTCAAACTACCCCCCCGGGTCCCCGTTTCAAGTCAGATTGAGTTAAAATTCGAACCCGACTCAAATAACCCCAAAACAATATCATAAATAATAAAATAAATTTCAACCCCAAAATAATATCATAAATAATAAAATAAATTTCAAAAATATTCAAAAATATAAAATGATAAAAATACCCATGTTTCTAAAAACTGGGGGTGACAGGCTACAAGAGGAGGCGGCGGCTGCTGCTGCTGCTGCTGCTAGTGCGTAAACAGAGGGAGGGGCTGGTACTTCCTCATAGCTGCCTACAGCTCCATCGCCGGACGAGCTCTGGATGACCGTTGTTGGCGGCCTTCCGAAGGGTACGTACTACGGTACGGGATCCTACGGTGCGTATTTGGCTTCGGAGTCATCCCGGGGCCCCTCTGTCAGTGCGCAGTCTCCGGCTTCGCCGGCGTCGTCACGAGCTGAGGATGTTCGTCGTCAGATAGAGGAGCTGCGTCGCGAGTTGCAGCAGCAAATTTCTGATGCGGTCGAGCGACGATCCGACTCTCCGATCGTCACCGGACGATTTGATACGGTCGAGCACAGTATACAGGAGCTGATGAGTCTGCATCAGGCTACAGCTGCCAGCTTGCAGACGCTCACCGAGTCTACGCAGCGCATAGAGCGTAGACAGGTCGAGCTGGAGGGATCGCAGAGGAGCATGTCTGCCTCACTCACTCAGGTTTCGTCTTCGCTTGAGGCGAGTACTGAGAGGGTGGTGAGTACCCTTGCTGTTTATGGTGACCGACTGCGAGAGCTGGAGCAGATACGTCCTTCCGGTCCATCGACGGTGCCGACTCCAGATATTGCACTGCCTTCTACTGCCCCTACGGTGCAGCTCACCCAGGAGCAGTATGACTACATTCTATCCCAGTTGCGCGGCAGGGGTCTGCAGTGATTTTATTGATTTTTTTTTGACTTGTATGTATTGGCCCTATGGGCAAATTATTTATTGGTACACTTTCGTTTATACACTTGGTGGGAGACTTTTTATCATCTTCCATTTTTATTTGACTCTATTGGATGTTTGTGAGGATGTGTGTCTGTGATATTTACTTTGTACTGTCTCCTATTTTTATTGTGATATTTACTTTGTGATATCTGCGACGGGGATGACAAATATACCTACGCTAGGTTATAAGCGATGATCTGATATACAAAAGAGGTGCTGCCGAAATTTTAAAAAAATATAATGTGTATTTTTGTGATGATGTGTGTCTGTGTTTACAGTGAATGTGAAATGCAGTGTTCGGAACCATCGACAGTTTCGATTATTGTTGTATGTTTTATCTTAGATAGAAAGAGCAACAGTTCAGGGTGTACTTATGAGAGCTTCATTTTTACGTCCTTCACTTTCTCGGGACATCGTAAAGGTTCCCGAGAAGGTGAAGGACGTGAAGAGGAAGCTCTGAGAAGTGCACCCTGAACTGTTGCTCTTTCTATCTAAGATAAAACTTAGAACAGTAAGTGAAACTGTCGATGGTTCGAACACTGCACTTCATACACACTGTAAACACAGACACACAACATAACAAAAATACCAATTATATTTTTATTAATTTTTGTATAATATCTGCTACGTATAGCGACGTTCTGCGACGTTTTGCGTCGTCCAGTACACGTCGCTATACGTCGCAACATAGTGACATCACGTCGCTACATGTCGCTATAATGCTGACGTGAATATGACCACCTGAGAGCCAAACGCCGCTAAAGATGTCGCAAGGCGTCGCTAATATGCTGGCGTGGCTGCCATGCCATGTCATCATATGTAAAGTTGACGACGTCGCTAAGTGGTCGCCTTACGTCGCTATACTAGCGACGTATAATGACGTCGCTATCTGTCGCTCATGTAGCGACGTCTAGCGACACGAGATGTGACGTCGCAACTAGCGACGAATTGCGACCAAATTGTAATCTGTGACAAGCCTATAAGCGACATCCATTTTTTGTCGCTAAATACGTCGCTAATAGAAATTAGCGACGAATTTCCCCTTTTTAGCGACGTACTCTGACGTCGCTAAAAGGGATTATTTTAGTAGTGGTACTTTACTTCGCTCCTGACTGGATATGTTGCAG
Organism: Iris pallida; assembly: GCA_029216955.1. Taxonomy (NCBI): domain Eukaryota; kingdom Viridiplantae; phylum Streptophyta; class Magnoliopsida; order Asparagales; family Iridaceae; genus Iris; species Iris pallida. Next base: position 1,336,780 of record JANAVB010022600.1, on the reverse strand, counting down.
GTATACTTGCAGGATATTATTCTACATATGGACCAGAGCCCGGGATTTTAGCTGAGCAGGATGGTGACATGATTTAGCTAGAGGCTTCAGGTTTAGACTATTTAGCTTTACTTCTAGATGCTATTTTTAGAGTTCATAATATATTTCATTCCTGATGACTCTGGTACCTTTATGTTATATGGATTTGTGGATTATGGTGATCTTATCTTTCTGGGAACGATATATAGATGCTGTGATTATGCACATTCATGTTTATCTAGTTAGTTTTCTCTAGCTTGGTACAGCTTACTTTGTCGTGTCTAACGACGAAGGCTGGGCGTGTCCGACTCGTGTCCGATTATTCGGAAGCAGGTCATGACAGATGAAGATTCTAGGATATTATAGGAGTTACTCAATCATAGTTAGGACTTTTTAAGAGATTCCTGGGACGACCCTTGAGAATCTTGTTTGAACATCAATTTAAAATCCTTTCTTCTTGTTTCCGTTCGCCCTTGCTCCTTGTCATTGAATTTGATTTTGATGGATCATCGTTGATTTTGATTTTTTATATCGAGATGAATGCTATGGCCCAAGTTACGGTATTGTCTGATAACATATATTGACGGAAACAACAGGGAAGGTAAAATGTCTACTTGGTTCTGGAACCTGGAGTTTATCGCAGCTATATTAGCCGGCGTGGCAGAAACGTAGAGACCTGACTTTGGATGTACATATCTTGGTTATAAAATTTGGGATTTCTTGCAGCTATACTAGTCGACGTAGCGAGGATTCCAGACGACATGATTATAGAGGTGCATATCCAGTTATGGAATCTGCTGTTTATCACAGCCTTGCTTACTGGCATGGCAAGAATTCTGAGTATCATAATTTTGGACAGACGTATATGATTATCAGATTGTATCTTGAGAACGTTCCTAACATATCATCTCTATCTTTTATTTCTGTTATTTTAGAATTATGTTCCACCATTAGTTAACTTAGGAGTATGAATACTTTCAGTTATTTTCAGTTCAGTTCCTTATAAGATTTTATTCTATTAGTTCCGAAGTTCTTTAGATAGTGTAGTAGTTTGGTAGCTTGCAGATGGATTTGTGTCCTTGAGTATTTGTATTGGTTGTTAGTATAGCTTGTGAGTCTTCAAGTTGTTCCATTAGATAGGTGAGCGTTAAGTATCAGTGTATAAGCCTTGAAGTAACTCGTAGTATAGTACCATTTATAGCAATAGTTATAACACATATGTCAGAGTATAGTTAACAGTTGGTATCCTATAGTTTCAAGCATATGTCCAGTATAGTTATGGAGTTAGTGACTGTGTACCAAGGGTGCCTAGAGGGTGCAAGTGTCCATGATGTATCATGATTGATGAGTAATAAGTGATAGGTGTAGCGTACCAATTTAGTATTAGTGAGTGTTATTGAGGGTGATAATATTAGCTAGGTGTATCAATGTGATATTAAATATAGGGTATTGTAAGAGACTATTATGAGAGTAGGAGTGCAGGTGCCTAAGACAGTAGAGAGGGGGAGCTAGGCCACCTGTGGCGCAGCATCATGTCCCGCACCATCAGATGGATATACCCCAGAGGGGAAAAAATTTTGCGTTGACGGTCGAGGAGGCCGATACTATGGGTGACGGGTTAGAAGGTCTGTCTTTCCTGTCCTTCTTTTCGATCTTGTTGTGTGATTCCATTAGCACCTGTCAGGATATTTTGTGTTGTGATAGACAGTGTAGTGACCATGTTCGAGATTGTGAGATCATGACCAGTAGAACCATGATCTTGCATGTTAATAGATAGAATTTTTTTGACCTTGACTGCTGGGGGCTTGACCTAGAAGGAGTACGGCCATCTTAAATTTCGAGGACGAAATTTTTCTAGGGGATTGACTTGTAACCACCACTTTTTCGAAACAGGGATATTTTTGACTTTTTTCTAATTATTGTTATTAGTATGATTTCACATTATATCTTGAGTGACAAATTAGTTTTCAAAACTTGAATTTATATTTTGAGTAATTATCTAAATAATTAATAGTGCATATGTGTTATTATTGAATATGAATAATGGTTATCCTTTGACTAGAATAGTGGTTAGTGATCCAAGAGGACCTAAACTAACTTATCATGACCATCCAACTAGATGATTAGGACTAGCCTAAATGACCTTTAGTTAGTCTCTGGCTAGTTTTGAAGATTTAGTTAGAAAACTTGACTAAACACCTAATTAGGAAGGGAGGTTCAGTCCCTAAC